>CM029378.1:11556189-11916189 GCA_017165825.1 Hepsetus odoe
ATTATTATTATTATTATTATTATTATTATTATTATTATTATAGTTATTATTGTTGTTGTTATTGTTATTATTGTTGTTATTGTTATTATTTGGTTGTTATTTCAATTTCCCACCTCCATTCTTCTATTTTTGTGTCCCACATGTATCCTGCTATCATGTTTTTTCCACTGTAGTCTGTGGTTTCCTGTGTTGTTGATGTTTCCCAGCCATTATTTCTCTCATTATTTCCCGCCACTAGGCTGTATCGGATTTTCCGCCCGGGTTCTGCTTCACTCTGTTCTCGCAGATTCGCTGGCTTGGTTAGTAGTTTAAAGCTGCTGCCGGCGAGTGTGGCATAAGAGGAGAGGGTCGGGTTTATCTAGACCCAGGTGGGAGGATTGAACTGCTGCGACCTGAGAGGCGCTGCTGCTCGCCCTCTGCCGGCGCGCGTGTCTAAATGAGCCCATGATCAGGAAGATTTGATCCGTGATCAGATACCGCTTTAATTTACAGTTTACACCACTGACAGGAACAGATCCCAGATCAGGGCTGATGCTTTGAGAACCTTCCTAAATACAGGCAGTGGAGATAAGATGGCAGTTAAACAAGAATACTCTGGACACACAGGTTGTGATAACATGCAGTCCATTCCTCGATCGGTCCATCCATACATCCATTCATACATACATCCATTCATCATCCATCCATCCATCCATTCATCAGTCAGTCCATTGACCAATCAGTCCATCCATCCATATACTCATCCATCCATCCATCCATTCCACGGTTGGTTTATCCATACGTCCATCTATCCATTCATCCATTAATTCCTTAATCAGTCCATCCATCAATACACCTATCCCTACATCCACTCCTCAGTTGGTCCATCCATCCATCCATACATCCCCTTGTCCATTTCTCAGTAGGTCTATACATCCATCTATAAATACATATATCCATCTATCCATCCATCCATCCCTCCATCCATCATCCATTCAACCATCCATTCATCCATCCCTTTGTCCATTTCTCAGTAGGTCTATACATCCATCTATAAATACATATATCCATCCATCCATCCATCCATCCATCCATCCCTCCATCCCTCCATCCATCATCCATCCATCCATCCATTCATCCATCCCTTTGTCCATTTCTCAGTAGGTCCATACTACATCCATCTATACATATATACATACAGTCATCCTTACATCCAGTTATCCAGCTGCACATATGTTTATCCTTATGTGTAGCTATGGAAATTTGAAAGCTTACATGGTAAAAAAAAAAAAAAAAAAGGAGCAGCCATAATTAATCATTTGTGCATTCATTGTTATATTGTTGCTTTAAAACAGCACTGAGTTCATTCTGATGAAAAAAAAAGCAGTTTTAGACTCTGAGTATCAAGGAAGTAACTCTTGAGCAGCAGCAGCTACAGCTAATTCTGAACACGCAGGGTTAAAAAGCCTCTGTGTTTGGGGTTCCACTGAGTGCTGTTTCCGATATTCCTGTATTCCTCTTTAATGTTTAAATTGACCTTGGAGTAATTTTCTGGGCTAATACTGTGACAGTATGTGTCCGGCGCCAGTAGGATGTGAGTTCTTGCTCGAGACAAAGGAAATGGGGTGAAATTATGTTTTCAAGATAAGGGTGCCAACCAACTGTACTGACAGAGGGACTGGTGGCCTTTGAAAATGAGCCAGCCCAAGGGTAAAACACAACATGTTTTGCAGTGGACAAGTGAAGTCTGTCAATGGATTTAAAAAATAGTTTCACTAGTTAGTTGGTCTGGTAGGCAAATCAGTAGAAAAGAACAAATAAACTGCCATAAAAATAGTCGAAAAGTGTTCTGTTTTGTTTCTGGATTTGGTACAAAATGTTCTGTGATGTTTTATATTATAATTTGCTTCATGGTAAACAGCTGCTTTTTGGTACCAGCACATGCTTTTGAGAGCTTCCATGACTGGGTCTTCAGCAGTAGACGGGCTTCCGTTCATTTTTGCTGAGGATCAAACATTGCGTCATTTGACTCTTGATCCATAGATCACTCTTTGATAGTTTCAGTTGGCAAAGTTTACTCCCTAATATATACACACTCCACTTTTTCCATTGTCTCAGAGTCAGATCCATATGTTTTGAATCATCTCATCAGAAAGCCTATTTGTCCTTTGATTTTAATGGAAATAACTGAAGAAAAGCTGGTTGAAATGCAACCATCAATAGGG
This sequence comes from Hepsetus odoe, assembly GCA_017165825.1. Taxonomy (NCBI): domain Eukaryota; kingdom Metazoa; phylum Chordata; class Actinopteri; order Characiformes; family Hepsetidae; genus Hepsetus; species Hepsetus odoe. Next base: position 11,558,394 of record CM029378.1, read on the forward strand.
CTCACACACTCACAGAGTGTACTCAGTATACACAAAGTTCTCTTAATCTTAATGATGGATCAAAGGCCCTCCCAGGTTGAGGCACAAATATTCCTGATTCTTTCATGACCCAGCTAGATAAAAATGTAATTTGTTTTTGTTTAATTCCTTGCGAAGACCTTTGATGATCTAACAGGAGAGCAATTTGAACGCTCGATTTAAGAGCCACGGTTTCACTGTAGCTAGCTTAGGGTCACTTCTGTCTTAAATACAAACATGCACACAGGCTCTCTCTCCTGACCCCCTTCCCTTCCTCATTAGGAGATTCAACGTATTTTCCATGTGCTATCACTGTCCACATCAGTATTAGGTGTCTTACACCATGTGCCAAAAATAATGTAAACTGGGAGTTTATGTAGTGTAGTAATGATTATTAAATCTTTTTTGCAATATAAAATGTACATCTTTCCATTACTTGATTCTAGAGAAACAACAAATTTCTAAATTTTCTAAATTTCTAAAATAAAAATGTTTATTTTTTTACTAACATTTGTCATGTTTATAATAACAACAGCAACAACAACTACAACAAGAATAATAATAATTATTATTATATAACATTAATCAAACAAAAAACATTTCCTTATATATCTATACTGGGATTTTATTTCAGTTCATTAACACATTTGCCACAAGGCCAGATTCAGATGCATTGCAAAAGCTAACGTAACAATAGAAACTGGGATGACATGAGACAATAACTGTCCAAAATACAATACCGAAATATATTATTTGGATCAATAAATGCATAATGCAAAAATATACAGATATGATGTTCTTCCATTGTTTTGGCTTGCTGTTTGCACAGTATAAAGGTATCATGACAAATACTCATTATTTAACAATAATACCTTATGTGAAACGACAGCTGGTCAGACTATAGTGACAAAACCAGGATTATTGAAATGAAATCTCATTTGAAAGTCTCACCCAGGAGGGAACAGGCAGAACATACACTTTAAAGAGGGGCCTGAGCCATAATACACATGAAAGAATAAAGTAGTGCATTTAATCATTAGCTCCAATTTACCATGAGCCCCAGTTGACATCACTGTACAGAAAGTGGGAGGATGAAACACTTTCATCTTTAAAAGAAGACATGTCTAATACAAACATAATTTGAGTAATAACTGTGCAAATACATTTTTTAATACAATGCAACATCAACAGGTCATAACATTGCAACATACAAATTCACAATGGTGCACACTGAAGCTGCCCTTTTTGCCACTTTCCTCCTGACAACAGTTTGGATTTGAAAGACGTCAGTAGTGAGTCCAGTCTCTTGCATACACAAACTGTCATCCTTTCGAACCTCTGTGGGATAGCTGTCAGGAGCTGAATTTGGTCTACATTTACAAAGAGATGGCTGAACGGCTGAATGAGTACAGCCCAGCCTTCAGTGCACTTTATCTCTAGACTACATTTTTGTGTATATTTAAACCTCCATGGCTTTGCTGAAATCCGAGTTGTCCGAGTATTCATTTTTTGTGTCTATTTAAGTATTAGAATATTATTCATTAATAAACTAATTTAAATAAAGTGGTACACACCCTTTGTATAAAGTGGTTGAAATTCGCAGTACCGAAAGAAAATAAGTTGGCATTTTATTTATAAGGGCAAAAGGTATTAAAAAGCAGGTATCTAGCAATTCCACCTGCTTTGATCATGCTAAGGATGCAAACAGATCTCTAAAGTGCACTTTTTTGTGCCTATCCGGAGAACACAAGTGGTTTCCATTTGTTTTAATGCCAATTGTTAACCGCCATCAAAAAGAAAGGGGGCAGATGGATTACACCTTTGATACTTCAGATAAGAGCAACCACAAACACATCATCTTGAAGAGGTAAACAACATGCAAGTCAAGGCATTTTCTATAAAAAGACCTGTGCATTAGTTAAATGAAACGGTCCTGTGTACCTGTATTGCATGTTTCATTCATGCACACGTTACTTTCATCTGGACCAAAACAGGCCCTTTATAACTAGACTGTTAAACACTCAAAGTAAATGATCGTTTCATATTGTTATAGTGGAAACTCAAGAACACTTCTTATTCTGTTTGGGCACAGATTTCTGTTAGAGGGTAAAATATAGTTGAAACACCTGATTAAAAAAATAGTTCGTAATCAGAGACTGAGAGTAAAAGTACAACTTTTCACCAGCGATACCAGTATATGCAGAGGCAGTTTCAAGTTCAAAGGTAAAAGCAGCACTTTTCATGTTGCATTAATAATCAATATTTTAACAGTCTGAGCCACAGAATATAAGTCCTACAGAGTTGACCAGCAACCTTTTTTTCCTCCATATTCTATCAAGAAAATGAACAGATCACTTACACAGATGTTGTACATATTACACACAGTTGCATGTTTGACTGAAAATGAGTAACTTTTTTGGAGCATAGAGGCAATTTGGTGGCAACATGACAGGTTACACAAGGATGACATAAAATAATGCAGAAGTTGTTTGTTTTAGAGTGTGCTGCTGAGTATTTCAGAAACTTGATCATTTGTTTGGTCGTCTGAGTCCACATCCTGAGCTGCTGTTACCACACTAAATACAGATGCCATCTCTGCTTCCCTTCCCTCCTCTGGCCAGCGAGTGCTGTCTTTCCTGGGGGATGTTTCACTGCATGACTCTACAAAGATTCTGCGCACATTGGGTTTGTTGTCTCTGTGAATGTTCTTCCCCTCTTCCAGGCGATAGGAGGTGGAGGGTGAGTGTGGTAAAGAGCGGGGCAGCTCGAGTGGCAAGTCCAAATCACTCTGTCTAGTGTAAACTCCCTCAGAAAGCGAGGGCGCCTGGCTCTCACTCTGAACACGCAGCCAACGATGTGGCCCACCAAAATAGCTCCTCTGGGGGTGACTCTTAGTCAGCAGCTTTCTCTTGGTCGGTGGGTCAGCCAAAAACTTGCATCGAGACACCTTATCTGAGGACTTGGTGGAGTAAGTAGACAGGGACAGGTCCTCTAGGTCTTTAGTGCAGGACTCTGTTTCCAAGATGGTTGTGGAGCATGCACTATATTTGAGGTCATGCATCTGCAAGACATCTGGCGCACTGCCGCTCAGGGCATGCACAGCCTGGTGGGACAAGTCCTGGGCTGAGGAGTAGACCAGGTCCAGATCTCGTGGGCTCAGTGCATCACTGGAGTCATAGTCGCTGTCTGTGGGGAGGAAAACCTCAGAGCAGCCTTCTTCATCTGAACCTGGCTGAGAATCTAAAATGAATAGCAGAAAAAATTACTCATTTTAACCAAATGGCAGCTTATTTTGACTGGACTGTTTTGTTGTATTAAAATGTAGTTAAAAAAAATCACTAAATGAAAATACAAAAGTTTCAAACACAAAACTTGTGATATCTCTGTTAAGTGTATCATTAAAATGGCTATTAAACTAGAGTATATGTTTTTTTATATATTTATATATATAATATAACAAATAAATTTTACCACTCGTTGCCTTTCTTCTCCTCATCTCAGGAGATGGAGAGGGGGTTGGTAGATAGTCAGTGTTTGAGGAGGTTGAGTCATTCTTCTGCGTTATAGGCTCTGCAGTAGCATCTACCAGCCATGTGATGGGCACCCCACCTAGAGGCTGCTTATAACGAGCATACTGGAGAGCATCAGTGATCCACCGAATATCTCGCCACATCTCATCCATTTGCTATTAAAAAAACACAGATAACACCACTGTGAACAACCCTCAGAACAAATCCAGTTATTCAAGTTACAATACAAACTTTAGTAGATTCATTGATACCAAGAGAAACATATGCTACATTAAAAAGGAACTAATTTAAATTCTGCTTTTCAAAAAGTTATTAGATTACCATTACAGAAGCATCTGTTACATATTTGCAGCTCTACTGTTCATCATTATTGAAATGTGAAATTGAAATGTGAAATATGCCAGTAAAGGTGTTATCTTAAGAAATTTGGCAAACAAAAATTTCAGCAGAAGAATCAAGAGAACAAAGGTTTATTATGGCAATGTTTCAGTGGCTACTATCTTAATTTATATTATTTTGGCAGTCTTCTTTCCTATTGTTAAATGTTAATAGAGTAGAATTGCTCTTAGAAGTAGAGTGTGTTTTCAGTCAGAGTTGTTAATTTCCACATAGTGAATCTCCTCAATTCCCACTTTCATATTTTCCATTCTTGAAACTTACTATGCAATTGTATTTACAAGGGGCTCATTTCACATAGGAGGAGAAAATGTAGAAAAAATGAGGCAGGGTAGAAGAAAAAAGGCAGCAATTTGAGCTCCTTCTAGCAAATGCCATGTGAGATCCAACTTATGGGAATGAGGGTTGACACCAAAGGATGACTCCTTTGGAAAGTATGCTGGGGCTAATGACAAAGGAGGGACTACAGTATGACAAGTGAAATAATATAGAAGGGGGTTGCTTTCACTTGCAAGAAAAAGCAGTTCAGTGTTCATTTTGATGGCTGGGAGGTACTTCAACAAATTGGTGAAAAGCACTCAAAAGATGGTGATGGCTATGCAGTCTACTTCATAAGCATCTGTCTAATTCTGCTTGAAATGAGGATATTTAAAGTCATTTTAGGTCTTTAAAATTCCTGAAATTAACATTTTAAGCCTTCAACCAGCTAAAGCAATTAGTTTAAATGCTGGCAGTGTTTTGTTACATTTGATAGTTGAAGAAGTTTGGCGGTCACAAAGCTTATTTAAAAGATGGGTGTGAGTATGAAATGGAATTAAAAAAGAGTGACTCAATCAAATTAATTTTAGATATCATACTGTACATGCCCCAAGTACATGCTTACTTAAGAGTATTTTGTGTCACAGAAGTGTCATCTCTGAATGAAGTTTTTGCCGCATGTGTTTAAAATGCATGTTTTGCGGTCTGTCTGCCTTAGTTCCTTGACAGGACCTCACAGTGGAAAACTTCGCCTCTCACACAAGAGAGGGCCCTTAAGCGCTTTCCACCAATGTGCCATTTTGACAGACGTGGCCCTTTTTTGCATGCTTCTCTGTGGAACATTAAAAATTTCATGCTAATTGATGCCACATTGCACAGCCACACACAGCCACGCAGTCACTCGCATTGATTGGTATTCTTTTTCTCCCCTCATCACTCTTAGGCAGTGTGTAATCTGTGGTTAGAGTGCCGCTTTTTTCCACAGCCTCTTGGACCCGACATCACACAAACACTCTTGTGGTTTTGTGGTCAATCTCAATTAATAGTCCAGACCGTGGTGGCGAAGAGGGATTATTTCAGCCCAGCACTGTGAACAGACAGCTCTCTTTCAAGTCTTGTTGTAAGACTCTGCTAAGCTGGAATTGAATTTTCAAACTAGAAAAACAAGTCATTTTACAGTTTATATGTCTAGTAGTTATACTTTACGGCATCAATAAACTATTCTAATTGGATTATTAGCTTAAGTTGTTTTTGTAGTTTGATGTCTCATCTACTGCAGTGTGTCTGGAAATATGCATAAAACATTCCAACTGTGTAGCACATTATCAGGTTTCATTATTGGCCTTGATATCAGACATATGTGATAGAATGATCAAATAAAATGAAAAGCATTATAGCAACAAGTTGAATATATGAATGTAGAATCTAAATTACTTAACACCAAATGAATACCTGAATAAAGTCCAGTATATGCTGATGCCTCTGTTTTGCAGTCGCCAGTTCAGTGTCGGTAATAGCCTCTCTAAGGGCCTGCTGAGTTATTAGGGCGTCCAGGTCAAGCACAGAGGACAGGCGGCAGTACAGGCCGATAAACTTCTCCTTGTACGCACAGAAGTGAACTATGTACAGACAAATGGAGACAGAAAAAGGAGAAGTTATACAGCATCTCATTATGACTATAATACATAATAGCTGGCTTCTAAAGACTCAGTTTATTTGGTTGGTTTTTATGCTGTGTAAAGCCAGGATCCTTCTGAATTATTTACAGAGCACTCAAGTACCTCAAAAGGCTATCATTATTTTCCCCTGAACACAGGCAATTCTTGCCATCAGAACTGCTTTTATTGGAAATCTGTGGGTGGTTTCTGCTGTTTAGACCAAAGAGGACATGGTATCAAATTCCAATTTGAAATTGGAATTCTAAATTCCAAATTCCAATTTAAATAAAAATGAACTTGTCATTGTTTATTCAGATTTGGTTAAATTATAATATCGATTACTTGTTTAACTTTTCCTTTTAACCTTTCATTTTAACACAGTCTGCAGCAAAAGGGGGTGTTTGGCTAGCCACAGAGTAGACGGCTCTCCTGCTGCTATGTTGGTCAGTGTGATTTACTGAAGCTCCACTGGGAGCATGATTGGGGGCAGTGGAGGTGGGGGTAAGGAATCTGTGGACTTTATAAGGCCAACTGAGCTAATATTGTAAGGGTTTAAACAGAAGCCAGTGTACCGAGCTCAAACATTTGAAGAGGGAGGTTGAGAAACCCCGAATGGGGTGTGTAGGGATTGGCCTGGCCCGGGGCAGTGCACACATCGTCTGAGGCAGGCAGCAGCAGAAGAAAGGACACATTGTGACCCAGCTCTAGCACCTCCTGTGTGTAGAGACGGAAGTGCTTGGCCTGTGCAACAGAGACAGACACACACACACACACACACACATGCATGAAAACACACGTCCACACACTTCTGTCAAAGTAAAACAATGATGGTCACCAAAAAAAGACAGAACTAAGACTTTGAGGTTTAGATGATTAAGACAAAAGTTTGCTTTATATTAAAAAAGTGTTTGAAGGTTTAGTTTAATTCAACAGCCTCATCAGAATTGCAAGAAGACAAAATTGTACATGCAATTGTACATCAAATTCTTTAACTTCATTCTTTTAAAAAAAATTGGATATTTTTTGTAATTATATCACAAACGAACCAAATTTGGTCCCTGAACCATTAGACAGATTTGATCTTGAAGATATACATATAAGCAAAGAACCATTAATTATTTTAAGAGGACATGTATGTATATAAATGTACACATTTAATCATACATATAAATGTAACAGTAAAGATCATTCAGTGAATGGTAGGCAGTGACAAAATATTTTTTTGGTTTATTCAGTGTGTTAGAGTATTAGAAATAAAATGCAAAAAATATATATTAAATTCATTTTATTTGGTTTATTTCACTTATTTCAGGTGATGCCTAGACAAATCTCAGTGGTTTACAGACCTAGTCACTCCATTATACAAAACCACCATTTTTTTCTGTTTGGCTTATCTCAAATACCTTCTCTTTTCCAGAAACATCTTCACGTAAATGAAATGTAATATCCTAACATTACACATGCTCAAACATATGTTGTATTATCTGCACACATCTGTAGTATTGTGTGAGTTTGTGTGACGAAATTAGTTAGTAAGTTAAAGGTGTTAAAAAAGACAAATGTGCTGAACATGTTACATGAAAATAAACAAATTGTAATATTAAATATAAATAATTCTAAAAATATTTGATTGTGTATGTGGTTTGTCTTTGAGAGCAACCACTGTGTAACAGCATAACTTTCCATATCTGATGTTTGAGTAACAGTAAGTATTTCCAGCTTTGGCTGTTGTGGTGCTCTTACAATACTCAGTGCTGGCAGTGTGCTGTACAGTACCTGGTGTAGAGGTAGATTGATCTGGCGGAGCAAACTCTTAATGGCTGTCTGGAGCTCGCAGAAGAGCAGGGGGGCATGGCAGTCTGCCGCCTGATCTGCTCTTTCCACCTCCTCAGGGCCAGACAGAGTCTGAAGCCATTCCCACTCATCCCTGGGTGGGAAGAGACGGCGCTCAGTAAGTACACATACATACACACACACACACAGAAACACTCTACCAACACATCACCCACTGCAGAGGCGCCCAGTGCAGAGTGTCCCACTCCATACTCCCATTACGTGACGGCGGAGTTTCCAGGAGTGAGTGGGCAGCCAGGGAAGCCGCGCTAGTTCCTGATATGGAGAGCTAAAGCTCTGAGTGAATAAAATGTTTGCCACCAACCACTAAACGCCTCCTTACTTTCAGTTGGAACGTCTAGTTCTGAGACAAAATGTGGGAAAGTTCCATTAGAGCCACCCTCATACTAAGTACAAATCCATGGAGAGAACACCGTTTTACCCCTCTGGTGAATGTAACAAACTGTAGAACTGTGGAAATGTGGAAGCTCAGACACCAACAAATTATTCTTACAATCTCTACATAGAGCATTTACTATACCTTATCTAGCATCTAACCAGTGATAAATTATAAGCTTTCACTGATCTAATCTTTAAATACTTAAAATGTGCTGCCAGAGTTCTAATATCATGTCTATATTCTTGTTGGTTAAAGTAAAACATCTGAGCATATTAAATTTGGAGCTTTCTATGTGCTACTTCTATTGTCTTTTGGCATCAACAAATTGCAGATGACTTGTTACTTTTGCTTTCAATAACTTTGTGCACTTTTAATCTTTGGAAGCTACAGTGATAAAAAACCCTACTGCTCATTTTTGGAATTTGGGATGTTTAGTAAAATCTGCCTTGTATCATATATTAGAAAGACACTGGTACTGGTCAAAAACTGATAAGCCAAAGACTGTAATAGAGAAAATTTTACTGGGATACATAAGTATATGGGTGGTAAGCAGCTGCAAAAAAGAGAATTCTTTGCTCCAGAGATTTTCCTCGAGCTGTGAGTGGGCATCATCCTGTGTAAGCCTCCTGCTGACTTCCACGCTCCGGCCCCATAGTAAATTTAGTTTTACTACCACACCGAGCGGCAGGATAATGCTCTCCCTGTCTGGACCTACCTACCAGGGTCAACGTTGTGACCTGAGATGAAAATAAATAAATAGCTCCTTTACCGAACAAAAACAAACAGGAGTTTTGTTTTGCTCATAAAAAATGGCCATGTCAAGAAAGTATGTTCGCCTGTGGTGAAGGGAGCATTCCACGACAACCCAGAGCTCTAACATATTTCAATATTTCATCTTTACAGGCACATGCTCTCTTCATTTATTCATTGCACCAATTATCATGGGTGCATGAACTATTTTGCTACTTGGAATAAACTCAACAAGTTGTTCTAAATGATGGTCAGAAAAGTTATGCAAGGGAGAGAGTCATTATATTATAAATTACAAGACAGTCATTTATTAAATTAATGGCCCAATGTTCAAATCGTTTCATCCCAAACCACATCTTTCTGCTGTTGATATTGAACTTTAAGGTTTCTCTAAAAATAATTTCAACAGTGAAGCAGAAGCCTCAAATATTCACTGCTGTAATGTTAAAGTGTAGCATCGGTTCATATTTGCATTTTTACATAGGATTATTCTGTACAGACTTTATATTTTAATTATTTACTGTCAAATATATGACAAAGGAATAATATGTATATAAAATTATATATATATATGTGTGTGTGTGTGTGTGTGTGTGTGTATGTACGTAAATTAACACGTACCTGGAAACGTTCCAATTTTCCCGTATCCTAGCATGGCAGAACATGTTAGGTGTTCGCTGAGGAACCAGCACTTTGATCTGGTCCACAGAGCTGCTGAGCTTCAGGTACCCCAGATACAGGCCGGGAGATAGCCGGTGCTGACTACGCCGCTGGTATGCTAGGATATCCTGAAAAACACAAAGCAATACAAACACACTTGGTCAAAATATAAAACACAAGATAAAAATCAATAAGAGCCGTTTGACAATCAATCTCAGATTATATAAACAGGTCTGAATTAACCTAAAAAAGTGCAAGACAAGTTGAAAAGAACAGATATATGACACACTGTTATTTTCCTTACGACTGAAATGTTGGAAGTGCAAACTGAGCACATTTTAAAAGATGTTTTTCAACATACCACCAAAGTAGGTCTACCTGTATGGTGATGAGTAAGATGTCAAGGGCATAGGGCTCCTCTGGGGTAGACAGAGACTTTCTCTGACTTTGCAGTTTGGACACCTGCATCCACTTCCCATTAAAGAAGGAGTACAGGCTCTCCATCTCCCTTACTGTCACAAGCAGCACGTTACCATGGCGATCCTTAATAGGCTCGTAGTGGACACGGCCCAGGTTGTGGGTGCCCAGAAGGTTCTGCATGGAGAGGAAGATGAATGACTGTGATTAAGACAGGATGCTCTCTAGAATGCTGCACTACTGATTCATAGTCTTCTTATGACTTCAGTGGGTCTACCATGCTAACAAAAAATAAAGTGCATGTAACAGTGAAGTAAGGGTGAGCTTTTAATCATGAGGGGCTTTGAAAACAAATAGCTCAAGCTGCTGGATGGCAGCATCTGTAATTGGCCAATTTTATGCAGTCTGATCTCAGCTACACAGCCACCCACCCATACACACCAAGCAGAAAGGTTACAAATTTCTCACTGTGGATTATCTGATGCAATTCAATTTGTGCATGGCGAGGCTGGAATCTCATTTGGCTAATAAGACACTAGCAATGCTAATGATGAGCTGGCAGACCTGCAACTGGCCAGCGGCAGCCAGCATCTTCTGCCTGGACTGAAGTGTGGAGGAGGATGAGTTGGAAATAGCCATACTCTGCCTGAGCCACCGGACATCCTCCCACATACACGAAAGCTGTAGAATACACATTGTTATAAAATAACGCGCACAATCATACACATACACCCATGCACATACAATTAGTTAATTTAATTTAAAAATCATTTCAAGGTTTAGTTTAGTTATTTCAGATATAGAGAACCAACTGTGGGGCCAAAAGAATATGATTTTGATGAACAATGGCAGATTTGAACAGCACATGTTAATATGAAAATAAAAATACAAATTACATGCAAACACCCAGTACTTAACTACAGCAATTCTGCTCCCTCCATTTACCAGGCATAGTGGTCTGCAAGAGTGTTTGCCATACCTTGGTAAACCACAGAAAGTCCTGCATGAGGGAGCTGCTGTAGGAGTCCTCCACCTCCACGATGGGAATCTGATCCTCATTAGTTACCAGCAGACTGTCCTTATGATAAAACACTGCAGCTATGTATATCCCTCTGTAACCCAGGCAAGAGGATACATGAGAGATTAACCAGGATGATAGAAAGCAGTAACACATGTCACCGCAAGAGCAGAGAGTTAGACATATAATGTATACTGACCTTTTAAGAGTTTTAACAAATTTGGTGGAGGAATGAAAAAGATGTTTTAGGCTCCTAGAGACTGACTGCTTGCGACTGGTGTTCTGCAGCTTCGAGGTGTCTGTGTGGAAGAACAAAGGATTACTCACACTAAGAACAGTTTAAACAAAATGTAATAATATGCCTTCTTTGCAGCACCAGTTATAAGAAGATTAATGTATCAGAAAAAAAGTTGACGATTGTATACTACATTCTACTCTTAAAAATAAAGGTGGAAACTACTTGTTTCTTCTATTACTTTTCAGAACCTCACAAAGATTCTAGACTTTTGTCTTTGCCCAATTTCAGTACAATTTAGGAACCTTTATTTTTAGGAGTGTGACTGCTGTCTCCATGTAAAATGGAAAAAAAATGAAGAGTATGAAGAGAAATTCATTTGTATTTATGTCCCCATTAAAACAAACATGACTAAAAATGAAAACATGCAGACCAAGACAGCAGAAGAAGTGAGCATATTTTACATAGAAAGGGGAATGGGTAAAACAGGGATGGATCATGTGAGAGTGTGCCTCAGGGCTGCTGAAGTGAAAGGGTCAGGAGGGTCATGCCACCGACATAAGAGTTATCTACAGTTTTTTAGCTGCGTATCTCCCGCTTCAAATGCAGCCATATCAGTGCGCATTTCAGTGATGCCTATCTTCAGACGACCCTGTTTTCATGAAATTAAGCGTCACATAATTGCCCCCCGTGTAAACAGCAAGGCAGACGGAACAATTCGTGTGGCTGAGAAGCTGTTTACAACGTGCAAGTGACCATTAGAAAAACCCAGTTGCCAAGAGAGTAATCACGCTAGCTCTAGTCTCTCTGTCTCCACAGGAGGAGGGTGGATGAGGGGGCAAACTTTAAGTTTTTAAACTCCCATCAACCCCTTCTTTGGACCACTGCGTCTTATAAGCCTCCAAAGACTCCTATATATATATATTCTAAAATGTAATGTTTGATGTTCTAAATTATACAATTACTCAATTAATTAGCATAGCCACTGGATGTTATGATCTTTAAAGTAATCAGTTGGGACAGCCCTGAAGTTTATTCAAAATGTAGATGGGGTGAATACGATTAGCACTATATGCACAACAATTACTTTTCAGCAAATTTAAACCATATTATAAACTCAAACGTGGCATCGATTACTTACTTTTGGGTGACATTATGACAACTTGGTGCCATAGTTATACCATTAAAGAAGAAGAAACATCTTGTTACACAGATCTTCTTTGATTTTTATGCTTGTTCTTTTGTTTTTACTTTTTTATTTATATACTATTCTTATATCTTACCATTCTATAAATTGCGTAACATCGAAATAACACTGATCTCTCATTACCATAGTCACCTGGGTTACTATTGCTCTATTTGCTGTTTGGGTAATCCTAAAGATATGCTATCCACATCTGACACTACTGGCATTGTGCAGTGTGTACACGGTATAAGAATGTAGTGATTCAGTGGACGAAGAAGCTTTCAGTAAGCATGACTGAGGCTGCTGCTACTGCATGTGCTGATAACTCAGCCACTGAATTTGTATTTATTTCTTGCTCTGAAGGTTAACTGATTTTGACAAGTGGATTATACGACATGAGTGCATTGGCCTCCTGTGCCGCCAAACTGTCACCCCAAATAAATAAAGAAATGCTTTTTCATTTATGAAAATAGAAAAAAATGGATCACCTTTGATTAATGACTTGGCAATCCATCTGTCTGCTGCGCACACCAAGTGTGACCATGAAATGAGGTGAGTGAGAGTGAAAAAGAGTGGGAGTGTGTAAGAGAGATGCAGGGGAGGAGTGTTGGTAGCATTCTCCATTTTCTAAGTAATTTGGTGAAGGTCAACAGTGCCTTTTCAACATATGCAAAGCTAGCGAGCTCATCTATAATGATCCTAGCAAGACTTTCCAGACCCCCACTCACAGAAGCAGCTTACATAGTCGGCAAGAGAGCGGCGCTGAGGTGGTGTGCATGCGTGAGAGTGAGCGTGTGTGTGCAAGTGTGTGTGTGTGTGTGCATGTCTGTGTGTGTGTGTGTGTCTGTGTGGGTGTTGCTGTGTCTCATGCTGAAACACAGAGAGCTGTGTGTAGCACACACACACCCCTCGGTCTGTGAGCACCCTCTCAGCTCCACATATACACATCATAAATTAAGATAACCTCCCCTTAAATGAGCAGAGTTTTTTGCAGTGGTTTTTATAGTGGTGGCATTGTACCAGCACTGATTAATTTTGCAGATTTATTTTCGAACACCGTCTCTCCAAAAATAAACTGGGTAAATACATCGCCCCTGCCAGCATGTGTGCTTGCGCGTATGGAACACACACGCAGACGCACACACACACATGCTCAGTGAGACACAAACAGACTTGAGAGACTACTATGTCTCGAGCACTCAAAAATCAGAGCAATCTAAAGGCTTAATTCTTCTTAAAGCAATGAATGTGAGAGGGGGGGTTTCTGTAAGACATAGTGGGAGGCAGTTTTCTGTTTTTCTACTTAAGCATCTCAAATCATAGGGGAGAAAAAAACAAACCAGATTCAGTTATACAGTATAATGTCGTTTGAGACTGTAGCCCCACTCCCCACACCCATCATTGACTCATGTGTTGACTCATAAACAGATGAGTGATACAGACTTTTTTTCTCTTTCTCCTCCCGCCAGTGGCGGCGCGCATAGCTGCCTAATGAAGCTGGTGTTTGTGAGCGCTGAGCTACTGTCAGCACTGTGAACAACACTCCTCTATGCCCCTCCAGCCAGCTCCTGGATTAGGGAGTGGGCCACTGGCCAAAGCTGGCGCTCCGCTCTTCACGTATAGCTGCTGCACTACGGCCAGCCTGCCATGATCTGCCATGAGGTCTTTGCATTCTGGCCCTGTGATTTACAAAGCTACAGTACATCAGCAACACACTCAGCCCATAAATGCATGGAATGCAAAATGGATAAATGTATTAAAAGATTTTTTGTGTACATAATTCCCTAGCACCCCTGCTCCTGTCTCCTGGCAGGTCCCAAGGAGTGCTGGAGAAAAGAGGCTGAGAGAGTGCATTCACATTGCTCTGCATAGTCTATAGTGGAGAAAACATTTTTACCACGCTTCATTTCTCCACTTTAATACAGAGTTAATCTACTGGAAGAAGTGTGGGCTTAAAGCAAGAAGAGAATAAGACTCAAGGAGAAAACAGCTCTGGTGAGAAGGCAGTGAAAACAGAAGAAAAGAGGGTGGAGGGAGGATGTGAAAGAGAAATAAAGAAAGAGAGAGAGAGAGAGAGAGAGAGAGAGAGAGAGAGAGAGAGAGAGAGAGAGAGAGGGAGAGAGAGAGAGAGCCTTATGAGGGACTATAAAGAAAAGATGAAAAACACAATAAAAAAAGAAAAAGAAAAAGAAACAAGGGCTGACACAAAAGACTTCTACAAGCTGGGTGAAAAACACAGTTGATGAGCATGGCGTTATTTCTGCGATACCATCTGAGCTTCTCATGCTGATGTCAGACCCTTATATCCAAAGCACAAGCAAAGCACTAAAGAAAGGATACAAAGAGAAAGGACGTCTCAAATGTTCACAACTAGACTTTCTGGAAAAGCATGGGAGTGCAGTAATCATACATATTTAAAAAACTTTTTTTTTTTTAATTCTCTCAAAAATAAAATAAATCTGGCACTTTGATTTTGTTAAAAGTCAGCTATATCACCTGCAGCCATTCCTCATTGGCTCACTTTCTCCAAGCTAAAAAAACAGCCTAAGCAATATGTACAGTCATTATTAGGAATAAGCAGCTAAACTCAGCTACTGGAGATCCAAAAGTCAGTTATGTTACAATGGGCTTGAAAGTAAACTCTCCAGACCAATCTACAGGTGTGGTGTCTCGCACTGCTAAGTGCAGTGAACACACATGCACGCTTTGAGCTAGGAACGAAGGGGCAGCTACTGTCATTGGTGTCCAGGGACCAACTCCAGATGCTTTTGGCTGAGCAAGGGCACAGACAAAAATCTAATATAGTGAAATGTTTACTATGTAAACATTTCCATATCACACAAAAGAGCACCTTGACATGTTTCATTATATAATGACACAACTGACAAACAACTATGGGTCAGAGATACTTGCTTTCATTCAATGTTTATTTAGCTTTATTTATAGTTTGGAAAATACTCAGTATACTTTGCTGATAGAAGAGTGTTACATACCAACGTATTATCACCATGTACTATACTTTTAAAGACAAATTAATAGCAATATAATGATTAGCCTGCCACATTTGTTACACCTTCTCAAAATCTTCCAGCAAAACAAGATCAATTATTAATACAAGGGCAAAATACATTGTGTGGCTTATATTTTCAGTTTATGGTGAGCTTGCCCACTGATATGTGTTGCAGCCAAAATGTATATAAAAAAAAAAAGTCAAATGTATTTTGATAATTATTTTCTTGCAGACTCCATAAGTTGTTGCGAGATGAACTTGAGGTCGATTTCTAAGGAAACCTTTGACATTTAATAAAATCCTTATTATTTTTTCCGACAAAAAAACATTTTACAATGCAAACTTTGTTAGTGTTTTTTTTATTAGTGACACCTGCTGGAAATTTTTTTAACAGAAAATGACTACATGTAGATTCTATTAAATCAATGTTAAGCCTGCCAAATTGGGATTTATTGACTTAAACATATCATATATTAAATTATCTGTAGAACCTTTCAGATATACAAGCAAGGTTTCATCGTATTTGGTCAATGGAACGACTGAGAAACGGGTTTGACATTTTGTATTACTCTTCATGGAGTGAATGGCATCCACTATGGACTATGATTATATGACGTAAGCATACTAAATTTCATGGGAACTGGTGAACTTAAACACAGGCTATAGTTGTGCTTTACACCTGGAAGCACTAAACAAGCATCGATGAACACACTGTTTAGATAAAAATATTTCAGCTTTTAGATCATTTTCAACTTTCAGACTCATGAAGGTTGATATTCTTGCCTAAACAAGAGCAATATATCACTTATATAACTAATTTGCAGCATTAACTGCTTTTTTAGTAATAGGCATTTATTCATGTAATTGGTAATATATTAGCTGTATATATTTGTAAGAACTGAACAAAGCATTAACAATTTAGGCTGTTGAAGTCAACTAAACCTAGCCAGAAGGATTTTGTAACGCTGGGGTGGTGTGGGTAGGACTTAAGCGCTGAGCTAGGGATCTGCGACTGGACTTTATTAACAGAACTGAACATGATAAAGAGCTAAAACACCAATGCTACAACGGAGATCATAAATGCTAATGACTGATGCTCTGCTCTGACACTTTGGGGCTTAAATAGCCAGCTCTGCCATAAGAGATTTAATTGAATGCTGTGGACATTCTGTTTAGAAATGTTAACAGGTGTTAACATGTTGAATAATTTATAGGCCCTTCAGAATATTTTGAAATCAAATCAGTCAGGCTTAAAAAAACAAGGACAAGTTTGAAACATAAGTTTTGCATATTATGTGTATTTGCTCAAAAATAAGCAGGTGGAGTTTTATAGCTCTTTGATTATTTCTTTCCCCTAATTGAGGAAAGGAAAAACAAAAAAAGGTAATAACATAAAAACATTGCAGTTAAAGCCCCATGCTCAATTTCACCTCAGTCATTAAAGGCAAGGCTAAAAAGCAAAAAAATGCTTTTAATAATTGTTTAATAATAGCACCCCCTATTCATACCTTATCACAATAATAATAAGAAAAAATCATAAATCACATATTTATAAATTAATTTAAAAATGATTAACCCTAGGAGGGAATGTGCAAGAATTTGACAGAAATAAAGAGACACACAAACAAAGACTGACAAAAGTATTGTCTGTGTTGAAACAAAACATATCTCCATTTTTGTTTCTGATAGCTTTTCTAAATAGCAGCTGCCATTCAAATGACAGCCTTAAGTGAACCTTCTTTTTTTTAATTACTGTACCTGTTTACTGAAATACAGTGCTGTGCAAACGTTTTAGGCAGGTGTGAAAAAATGCTGTAAACAAAGAATGCTTTCAGAAATATAAATAATGATTGTTTATTTTTATCCATTTTATCCATCTAAATCAAATCAATATTTGGTGTTACTACCTTCTGCCTTCAAACCAGCATCAGTTCTTCCTAGGTACACTTGTACAAAGTCAGGGATTTTGTAGGATTATAGTCGGTGTATGATCAACCAGGGGGACACTGGGACACTAATGTTTACCGATGATGTGACACAGGACAGAATCAGCCGAATGAATTCTGAGGTGTTCAAAGATATACTGTCTGCTCAAATCAGCTAAATGCAGTCAAACTGATTGGCGGCATTTATAACACAGATGGACAATGACCCAAAACATACAGCAAAAGCAACCCAGGAGTTTTTTAAAGCAAAGAAGTGGAAGATTCTTGTTTGGCCAAGTCAGTCACTTGATCTGAACCCAATTGAACATTTCACTTGTAGAAGACTAAACCTCAGACAGAAAGGCCCACAAACAAACAACAACTGAGAGCCGCTGCAGTAAAGGTCTGGCAGAGCATTAAAAAGGAGGAAACCCAGCATCTGGTGATGTCCATGAGTTCAAGACTTCCAGGCTGTCGCATACCAGCAAGGTTTTCAACAAAGTATTAGAAATAGACATTTTATTTTCAGTTATTTAATTTGTCCAATTACTTTTAAGCCCCTGAAATGAAGGGATTGTGTTTTTTTAATTTTTTTTAATTCCTCACATTTATATGCAATCTTTTTGTTCAACCCACTGAATTAAAGCTTAAAGTCTGCACTTTTGCACATTGTGGTAATGTACAGAAGCAAAATTAGAAAAAAGTTTCTCTGTCCAAATATTTATGGACCTAACTGTATGTATGTGTGTGTGTGTGTGTGTGTGTGTGTGTGTGTGTGTGTGTGTGTGTGTGTGTGTGTGTACCTCCACAGCTGTAGTGCTGGTGGGTGGCTCGGACCTGTTGGAGCAGCCTCTCCATGGCCTCAATATGACCTCTCTTCCTTGACTCTCGACCATCACACTCCTTCCAGTCTAAAATACACAGTTAACATCAAACCTATTTGTATTATAAGCTAGTTAAAAAAGAACTAATAAATAAACAAGAGAAGAGAAAATGAAGTGACAACTTCTCATTGTGAATACACAGCACAGCGAACCACAACAAAATACAGCTTCTGCATTTATCCCATACACACACATCCCGCAGGGAGAAGCTTTTCAAAGCTCCCATGGAGCAGTGATGGGGACGGTACCTTGCTCAAGGGTATCTCAGGGCAACCTACTGGCCTGGGTATCAAACCCACAACCTTCCAATCCTGGGGCTTAGTCCCTAACTACTAGGCCACCATTGTCCTGAAGAACCGCAGTGCCACTTGAAGCAGAACTATGTGACTGCTACCGGTGCCGCTTGTGAACAATTTCAAGCTCCCTAAATAAGAGTGAATGACTTACTAAAAGCCAGTTCCATAAAGTGCTTTTTTTTCCTAAATATTTGCTGAAGGAAAAAAAAAAATTAGTTTTAATTCACTTTTGTTTGGATGCAGGTACAAGGTCAAACATGGGAGAAATGGCTAAAAAATAAATTTGCTGGCCTAATCACTAAGTCAATGAATAAATGTAACAAGTCTGCTATAAAAAATATATGAAAACATGCTGGAATCTGAATGCTGAAAGCTGAAGAGTTTATGGGCTAGAATAAAATAGAAATGGGTTGCTTAAATGATATAAAAAGCTAAATCTTCTAATCAAAACCAATCAATTTTTTTGATTTTTATTTTTGTCAAAATACAGGAGAACAATCTTTATTTGTTTTGAGTAAAGCTGATTGATTTGACTCTGTGTAGACCCAGGCTTCATGACAATTTAATGTGAACATAAAACATTAGACTACCATAATTAGATTTGCCAAGCCACATTTAAACCTCAATGAGCCTCTTGAGATTCGCAACCCTGGTTTAAAAAACAGCACTTTAGGAGACAAATGAGCACATGTATGTGCAACACAAACAGCATTAACATCTTTTTTCCCCATAACATATCTGCATATTATGGCTACAACAATTTTACTACAACAATAATGAAAACATTGGGAAAAAGACATTGTAAATAAAACACCAGACACATTAGAAAACTAAAGAGCTAAATCCCAGGCTGGAGTTTCAACACATTTTCTAATTATGGAATTTTCATCTGCTGATGCACATCTCCACAGTGACACGGCCATTCTTTCATAGTAGTGCTTTTGAAAAGGCACCTCAAGGCCCAGACATAGAACATGAGGCAGCCCATGCCATGAGTCGTGACAGCCAACTCAAGACACAGATTCTACAAACATCCATCTTTTCAGCCAGTCTTTTCTCATCATATTACACATATATAGTACATAGCGTGAGGATTCAAGAACATTTCATTTGCTGATAAACATTCACCCTGATAGATCTATGCCATAATGTGTTCAGCAGTACTGTGTTTGGAATCTGTGTAGAATGGACAGTAAAAAAAATATTGACTTACTGGAAGGAACAGCACAGGGCGGCTGAGAGGTCTGTGACGGTCCCCATCCCTTCATGTTGTAGGCAGAGACGCGAGCATAATACTGCCGTCCCTACAAAGAGCACGCACAAAAGAAAACGGGTAATTTCTTTGTATATTCTTACAATGGATACCAAGAACTTCACTCAAGACCTGACATGTGACCTGACAAGTCGTCATGCATAATTTGGCCTTTGTCAAAGTTGCTAAGATCCCTATACTTGCTCTTTTTTATTGGTTCACATTACTGACTTCAATCGTTGCTTAATATATTCCACCTCCAGACAGGTGCGTTGTAACAAGATAATTAATGTCATTCACTTTCCCTATCAGTGGTTTTAATGTTGGCATTTCATAATGAATGAATCAACAGAAATGGCCAACATTGCTTAGAAAAAATCTTTTTCCATTTGCTTTCCACTATCCTACTATGAAGTTATCATTTTAGAAAAAGCATGTTTTGTTCTGACATAAATTATATGGTAAGATTTGCAATTATTTAGCTCCCATCGATGCCCAGACTTGTTGGGCAGTGATGGCCCAGTGATTAGGGACTAGCCCCAAGATCAAGAAGGTCATGGGTTCAAATCCTGGACTGGTATGTTGCCCTGAGGTACCCATGAGGTACCTTCCCCATCACTGCTACCGGGCACTGGATATGGCTGCCCCCTGCTGCACAGTCTGTGTGTGGGTTAAATGCAGAGGAGTGCTGTGCTGTGTGCTCAAAATGACAAATAGTCCCTTTCACTAAGTCTTTATTAAACTCATTTATCTTGATATTTCTGTATTATTCAGCGTAAAACATACTTATACTATGTGTATGTCGGGCTAACTGTACACACAAACAAGAAAATAGTCACAGGAAAAGTAAAGCAATGCTTACAGTGAGCATGTCTAGTTTTTTGTACTTACTGTAGTAAGACCTGTTATTGTGCACCTCAGCGATATTAGATTTTCAAGGATCAGCTCACCAGCCAGTAAAGAAAAGTCTTTTAGACAACTCCACTCCACTACCAGAAACACAAACCATAACACAAATAAATGATATAAAACATTACACAGTACAGAATTATTTACAGCCACTAAACAAATTCATTTGAATAAGCATGAATAAAAATGTCACTTAAATATACCATAAAAAAACAACAATGCAATCAATAAGAAGTGTATAAACCCCTTTTATGTACTTGACATGTTCCTGGTATTTAAAAGTGAGGTTGACAAGACAAATTATTATCAGCTCTGTTAAATGTGGCATGAGTGAGACTTGTTTACTGATCACATGGTTTGTGCCACAGGCTTAGAAATGTAGAGCAGAAGTTCTCACCTTTGTACTTGGTGACCACCGCTGAGTTGATGCTAGCCGGCTCCTGAAAGGTGATGGTGAGAGATGTGCTGCTGGACACGGTTAAGCGCACAGCTGTCGGAGCCTCTGGGACCTCTGGTAGAACAATATCCAAGGTCAGATATGAAACCATTGTACAAAACATTCAGATATATATATATATATATATATATATATATATATATATATAACTATATATATATATATATATATATATATGCGTGTGTGTGTGTGTATATATATATTGTGTGTGTGCGTGCGTGTGTTTAGATATAATCTTTTGTTTATTTCGCAAGGTCACAAATGCAATAAATGAATAAAAAAGCCAGTAGCCCAGCTCCATCTAAATGTTCTGCCCTCTAACACAAAGTATTACTTTGAAATACTAGTCAGTTATGATATTTCTTTAAGCAGCTGCCTTTATTTGCAGTTATAACTATGATAGTACTATGCAACCTTAGCCATTCTTGTCAGTTTGGAAGCAGCTTGCTATTAATAAATTAAAGATGTTTCAGAGAATCAGTTAGCATATATATTATATTAAGGTATGTCATTTATAGAACTGCATATAAAGTGAAAATGACTATTCTTGTCATTGGCAGGTCACAGCACAGCACGCAGTGAACCACAATGAAATTTGACCTCTGCATTTAACCCATGCAAACACGGGGGCAGCTATCACAGCTACCTTGCACAAGGGTACCTCAGGGCAACCTACTGGTAAGGGTTTTGACCACAGTCTTACGTTCCTGTGGCCAAGTCCCTAACCACTAGGCCACTGCGTCCCATTTTTTTCTTCCCATATACCCATTTTAGTTACATATATATGAAACATGATTAAAATAATTTTTAAACTAGAAAATATATGACTATATACGTTTTCTAACCTGTTGAATCAGAATGTTGACAAAAGATCCTTAAAGCTCTAGTTCACCCCTTGTCCCTTCTTGGATCACTTCCAGTAGACACCAAAACCAAAACAAACCATTAGTTTCCCTTTGCTTGCTCAATTTTATGTTTTCAGCATGTCAGCTTCAAGAACGGACTTTTCACTCGCTGCCTCATTTATCCCAACCCTTTACAGGGGCCATTGCAATGAGATATTTAATGTTATTTACTTCACTGATCAATAGTTTTATTGTTGTTGTCTGACAGGTACATACATTTATATAACTGACTGCATTTCAGATACAGGTCTGAAAACAATCCAATTTCTTTTAGAAGCTGTTCTGGCTGATTCTGTGAAACAGATTTCCAAAATATACTTGTATCCACAAAAATGGAGAATTGTCACAGGACACTGCTTGTAAATTTAAATAAGTTTTAATAGATCAGATAAAAAGATATAGAACAATAGAATAAATGTTGACATAATAACATAAAACAATTGTTTGAAAGTAATGTTAACCTTTTAGCAATTATCTACTTTTGAGTCCTATCAGGCCTCCCTGGATTTGTTTGGTAGATACACTAGGCAGAGTGCACTTGATCTTTATCTTTATCTGCACTCAAGATCTGATTAAATCCTGCTAATATAATGTGTAATGTGGAACTTATGAACATTAATATTGCTGTGCTGCTGCAGGATTTAATAAGCTATGAATTGCTCCCACTGCATTGCTCCCAACACTACTTGCACTCAAATGTGCCAGCAAATGTCATCAAAATAGAGTTACTAACAATCAATTGTATATTTTATTTTTTAGAACCCTATTTTTAGAGAAACAAAATAAAATAAAATAAAATGGACCAAAAACCTGCAGTCATGTTTATACATTGACTCTTTCTATTAATTTTATGAAGAATATAAAATTGCAACTTTTATTCATAATTCTTTTGCCCAAATATATCCTAAATTATTATTTCAAAGGTTTCCATTTAGTATGCTCAGACTGCGGGCACCTGCTCAAAATTACCAACATAATCTCTGTACTGTTGGTTCAGAATTTAATGAAACAGGGATAAGCCATGCATTTTTCTTTCTGGTTGTATTCACAGGGTAATTACCACACTAGACATACAGCACCATTCTGAAATCCTTTTCATAGCTATGAGAATGGGAAAATCAGCAGTTCATTCTTTTAGAGTGTTCATGGTGTAGATGGTTTGAGATAGCTGCCTTAAAAGGTCTTTTAAGACAAGACCACAAAAGTAGCAGGTATAACAAGAAATCAGCTTGTCTGGAAAGTGTTCCATGCAGTCAAGGGTCATTTGAGCAAAATGGATTGCTCTTGGTAATCAGGACAATATGATATTAACACTTCAAAGAAACTACAAGCCTACAAATAAAATTACAATTACATGGATGGATAAGATCACTGGTTCAGTGATGAAATAGTCCAACCTGCAATTGCAATAACACAAACTATTAAATGCATAGCAAAAAAAAAAATTGTGTGTGTGCCCTGTTCTCCTATTTAAGAGTTCTTAGAAATGTAGTCTTTACACTGTACAGGCGTCTGACTTTTTCCATTGTGTTTACTTCTTCAACATGTGACAAAATCCTGTGACTAGGATCAAATTGTATAGTGTTGTTTTATTAGATCTAGTGTAGATTATTAACATGACTAACCATGGTTAACACAGAAAGAACAATGATTTCAAGAACCACTGTCCTTTTTAAGCATCATGATTATCATGGAAAAAATATATATATATATATATATGCAGTCATCATTGTTTTGCACAAAAAGGGTTTTACAGGCAAGGATATGGCTGCTAGTAAGACTGCACCTAAATCAACCATTTATCAGATCATCAAGAACTTCAAGATCTGAATTTGTGAAGAAGATTTTTGTGAAGAAGGCACGAAAGAAAGTCCAGCAAATGCCAGGACTGTTGATTTAGCTGAGGGATTGGTGCACCACCAGTGGAGCGCTTGCTCTGGAATGGCAGCAGGCAGGTGTGACTGCATCTGCATGAACAATGAGATGAAGGTTTTTAGAGGATGGCCTGGTGTCAAGAAAGGCAGCAAAGAAGCCACTTTTATAATAATAATCCTTTATTTATAATCCCACAAATGAGAAATTTGTCCTCTGCATTTCACCCATACACCACGTGTAGCAGTGGGCAGCTACTGAAAGCGCCCGAGGAGCAGTGACGGGGGCGGTACCTTGCTCAAGGGTACCTCAGGGCAACCCACTGGGGAGGGAATCGAACCCACAATCTTCCAATCCGTGGGCCAACTCCCTAACCACTAGGCCACCTCTGCCGAAGGTTGTGTCAGAAGTGGGATCTTTTCTCCAAGATAGACATCTGGGACAGACTGATTATCTGCAGAATTACATGGACTGGACTGCTGAGGACTGGTGTAAAGTCATGTTCTCTGATGAATCCCCTTTCAGAATGTTTAGGGCATTGGAAAAGTACTACTATCATTCCTGTGTCATCCTGAGATTCTTAATATGTGGGGTTGCTTCTGAGCCATAAGAATGGGCTCACTCAAAGTTTTGCATATAGAATGGTAAAAAAACATCCTGTGAGAGCAACTTCCCTCAACCATCCAAGAGCACATTGGTGAAGAGTAGTGCCTTTTCTGCATTTACATTTGCTGCATTTTAGCAGACGCGCTTACCACAGCGACTTCCATGTCCTAATAACAGGGACAGGGACAGTCCCCCTGAAGCAACTCGGGGTTAGGGGGTCTTGCTCAGGAGCCCAGTGGTGGTATTGCCAGAGGTGGGATTTGAACCTGGGACCTCTTGAGCCAAAGGTCAAGTACCCTACCACTAGACCACCGCCACCCCGAGCATAATGGAGCACCATAAGGCAAAAGTTATAAAAGTGATAAAAGTGGCTTGGGGAACAAAACATCAAAAAATTTGGGTCCATGGCCAGGAACTCACCAGACCTTAACCCTGTGGAGAGCTTGTGTTTAATCCTCAAGAGGTGGGTGGACAAACAAAACCCCCAAATTCTGACAAACTCTTGTCTTGAAAAAAGAAGAGCCAAGACTGCAAATATTGACCCTTTGCAGAAACTTAATGTAATTGTCAATAAAGTCTTTGAAACTTATGAAATGCTTATAATTATACTTTGTACACCTGACAAATCTAAAATCAATGACACAGCAAATTTTATGAAAAGCAATAACTGTGTCATCCTCAAAACTTTTGACCACAGCGCTGTGTGTATATATATATATATATATATATATATATATATATATATATATATATATATATATATATACTATATCCAATCCATCGTCCGTTATCTGCCGCTTGTCCCAAATGGGATTCGCGAGGCGCTACACAGAGCGGGGACAGGGGACGCACCCTGGACAGGTTTTATATATATATATATATATATTTTTTTACATAGTACTGTTTTAAAATAAAAATACAAATGTTTTAAAATGTAAAATAATAATATAAATAATGATTGTTTATTTTGATCAATTTACAAAATGCAAAGTGAGCGAACAAAAGAAAAATCTAAATCAAATCAATATTTGGTGTCACTAGCTTTTGCCTTCAAACCAGCATCAGCTCTTCTAGGTATACTTGCACAATGTCAGGGATTTTGTAGGATTATAGTCAGTGTATGATCAACCAGTTTTAGCAAACAGGTGCTGATGATCATCAATGTCTACCAGGTTGAAACACAGTCATGTTGCGAACAACCTACCAGCCGAGTTCCTTCAAAAACTGTGTGCAAGTGTACACAGAAGAACTGATGCTGTTATGAAAGCGCAAAAATTAGTCACGCAAATATTGTTTGATTGGAATTTCTCTTTTTGTTCATTCACCATTTGTTGATTAATGAAAATAAATGAATTAACACTTCTCATTTTGAAAGCATTCTTTGTTTTTAGCATTTTTTCATATTACCACCTAAAACTTTTTGCACAGTACTGTATATATATATATATATATATATATATATATATATATATATATATACACAGTACTGTACAAGTATATATATATATATATATATATATATATATATATATATATATATATATATATATATATATATATATATATACATATATAGCTGTGCATGTGCAAAACAGACACGATAAGTGAAATGTGAAAGATGCAAAAAACATAACATGAAACTGCAGAAAAAGAGTGGCTGCTTCCAGTGCAGTTTCCTTTCCTGTCTGTTTGCCTTGATTTCCCCTAATTTGTAGATCATTGTCTCTCTAAATATAATGGAAGATCTGACAATTACGTGCATGTACTCGAATACCAGATCTGTCAAAATCAATTAAAAGTGCATGGATGTTTCACCCCAAAATGTATACCAGGACTAGGCCCACGTGACTGAGTGTGGTTAGTCTTTGACGTAGGTTACCCTGAGGTACCCTTGAGCAAGGTACACTGTGATCTGTGATTTTATCACATCCACTCCCTTCAAACAACTGACATGCAGCAAAGCCCTAAAACAAGTGGGGATGAGGAATGACTTCTAAAATAAATTTGACTCACGTGCATGCTCAAAGCCGGTCGCATGCGTTTGTAGAGCTTGCACCTCCACTCCCAGGCTTTCAGTTGCTTCTCCTTGTCGGAAGTCTCCAAGCTAAGGCTCTCTCTCATCACTTGGGTTGAGAGCTCACTGGCCCGCCTCTGAGCCTCCTGCACCAGTGCTGAGAGATGGGCCTCTCGGCTCTCCTGGCTTATAACTGAAAAAACAAACTTATCAAAAAATGTAAAAATTTGCTTCCTAATTTATGTCACCTAATGCCTATGAATCATTGTTTGGATCTAAGGCAATTACAATGTCAACACATATTCTTCAATACATATGCTACTGCCTGTACCATAGTACTTGCCCATCCAATGTTCAAGAAAATAACTTTTTTTTATTTTAACTTTTACTAAGTAAGTACTTTGTCATAGTAAAAAATGTCAAGAAATTCTACATTTTAAATATTAAATGCAGCTTAACCAACAAAAACAAAATAGATTCCCCATTTGGTGTTGAGGCTAAGAGTGAAGAAATGAAATTAATGTTACATGTCAAAATGTTGACTAACATGTCTAACCAGTGAACTCTGTTAACTCTGGAGCTATATTTAATATCAAGATAATAGTGCCACATTTAGTAGCCAGTCTAACAGTTGCTGTGACTCAGCAATAAAACGGTCAAGTGTTTTAGACTGGTTTGGACCATTTTCATTCAAAACTAAAAGGTCAGACATTAATCTGGTCTGGATACAAAGTCACACAATTGCCTGAAGTCAATGTCTACTGAGTCAAACAGATAACAATGGACAGAGGTCATCAACCATCCTCAAAACAGTCGGTGGCTATGCATTAAGCCGTGATCCACAGCGTGTTCTGATACTTTCTATCAAAACCAGAAGAACATTTTCAGAAATTTGTTCTGTAGTAGTTCTTCTGTTGGTTTGGAACAGACAGGCTAGCCCTCACTTCCTTTGTGCATCTTTGAGATTTGGAAACTTATGATCTGTCATCAGATCAACTGTTGCCTTTTCTTGGATCACTTTGGTAGATTCTTACATATCCAATTCTTTGAAAAGTGCCTTGTAATCAGATATTTAGTGTTATTCACATCTGTGATTTTAATGCTGGGGCAAATTGGTGGCAAAACCATTATGTTTCATTTAAATCTCAAGGCATAAGGCTGCTGATTGCCATTGCCAGTGTCAGTGTGGTTGTACATGAAGTCAACCAAGTTTGGGGGTGGTGGGGTCGAAACTGAACATACTTGGCGGAAAACTGGAACACACAAGACTGTGTTTGGCTGTATAGATTTGTCATGGTAAAATGAATGCTGCCTGGCCAGTCCTCCTTGTAGACTGTGAACACTAGTGCATGTTCTTTCAGAGCCTTAGTCATAGACCATGACAGCAAAATAAACAAATAAATACATGGCTGAAGAAACCCTCTTTCACTGGAGCTGTTCTGTTTGGCCCTAACCCCTGGAGACGAGAGCTCTCCAGGAGAAATGATAAAGTAAGTGTTGTCGTCTCTGAAAAAGGGGGGAAATAAACTGATGGCCATGCCAGGGTCCATTCGCCAGTGGAAAAAGTAGCAATATTAGCAGCCTTGAGGTGCAATTTCCTGTGCTCTGAAGATTGACATCTGGCCACTATGTGTGGTTAATTGAACAAACTATAAATTAATGGGCCAGTCTGCCGATAGTGCCCTGTCATACACAGATGGCATTGTGGGGACACAAGGATTGCCCTAAAAATAGACAACTTGGGGGCCCAGTCCTGGCCATAAACATGCTTAAATTTTAACCTAAAGCTGGACCTTCAAGCTGTCAGACGCCTGGCTGATTGATTTACTTGGCACTTCTGGCCTGACATAAATATAATGCAGAAAACCCAGAAGGGGAAAATTCTACAATGTTTATTTTCTGTTTGTTTAGAGGGATCGGATTGTGCTGAAGTGAAATGTTTTGAAATTTAACTGCAGCCTGGGTACAATAAATCACTTAATATAACTGCCCAGCATTACATGCATCATTGGAGAAGTTAAACCATTAAACGACAAACCTTGTTAAGATTTGTCGGGGGGGATGTCGTGCGATGTCCCCCCTTGTTGCCCTAACTGCCAGACGGCAGTCCAGTGTTCTCTGTTTGCTCTCAGACAACATTCAGCTTTTTTATGCTCTCACTGATTCAAGCACTCCGTTTTTACAGGGCTTTTTCCTTGCTATGGCGTGGGAGGTAAGAAACACCTGTTGCACTGTTGCAGAGCTGAATACCTGATTGCCAAGAGCAAACAAGCACAGAACAGAACTACGTACAATCTGTACATTACATTCGGTTTACTGCTCTAAGGGTTCAACAGATTCACTGAGCTCTACACCTTACTCAAATGGTGTCTACAACTACTCTTGATTAAGTTTGGTAAACTGATGCCTGGTTATATCACCCTTTATGCACAAACAAAACATAAAGAGAGAAGCTTCCACAACATTCTTCTCACTTCTCTTCATTATAACTCCATGTCCTACAGCATGGCATTATTCTTGCTACAATTGGGTCTGAATTATATATATAATACATAAACCTCTAACTTCCATCCACACAAAACAGACATTGTTATTAGTTACATACAGTGCAGACTGATACAGTTCCAAAATCAAATAACTATACCAAGAAACTAATAAAATACTGTTTAGAAAAAAAGTTTCTGAGCTCACAAGCACTGTGGTCATAAACCAAACGGTTATGACAGTTGTCATTTTATGTTTATGACAGAGCTATGAGTGCTTATGACAGCTGTCATGGAAAGGTTGACTTTTTTCTTCACTCTGCAGCTTACTGCACAATCCTCTAAAGCAAAGTGTCAAAAAAACATCACACTGCCTCCCTCTGTGTATCCCAGTTTTCACTGCAAACAACTTGTCAAATTAGTGAGGGTCTGCTTTTGGTCTCAACATTAAAAAACAGACATCTGACACAAGAAAAATCTTCGCGTGATGATTAATTACTGTAATATAGTCTCAATCTCTGAATGTTCCAGTGGTCTTACACATACCAAAACTCTGGCGGTCATACTCATATAAGCCTGAAAGCCTGTAAATAGCAAGGCTGTTTTTAACTAACAGCATACTTTTTTCACCTTTAAAAGTGGAATTTTGTTGTCATGTCATAAAGAATTTTCAGTAATTAAATGCCTAAATATTTACACCAACATTACATGTTTAAACTATCTCCATAAAAATAAAAAACACAGAAATAATGGCTTAGCAGCATGTAATGTAGCTGGAGCTACTTAAACACTGCAAAGACACTGAAACCAAGTGAATCAACCGTTAGTCTAATATACAGTTGTATGTGGAAGTTTCAGCACCCCAATCAATTAAAATGTTTTACTGAAGAGAAGTTAAAACAATATTAACATAGTACATATTTCTCAATTACCATTAATGTGCTGGATTATGTATACATGAAAAACACTAAACAATACTCAGCAATTTTTTACATTATGTTTTGCTTACGTGATTTGAGTTCAATTACAGGGTGTAAAAATGATAGGATCCTAGTGACTTAAGAATCTGAAAATAAAGATTGCTTGCTCAGAATATACCAACATTTCCTGCTAGCTATTTTCTGATATCTCATTAATAAACAGGCATTAAGGAGCTGAAATCCAGATCTACTGAAGTCTATTCAAGAGGTTAGAAAAAAAAAAAAACCTTTGGAAAACTGCTTACAGGCCAAGGTAGCACAAAAAACAAAGCATTCACATTTCTTTTACAGGATTAGTAGAATTTGCCTAGCAGGTGAATAGTGATACTTTGGCCCACTGTGGTCTTACTGCAAAGGCCATAGACAAACTACAGATATCTTGGAATCAAGAATTGAATTGTTTGGCTAAATGCCATTCCCTCCAAAAGCAGACAAGCAGCAAGTCTGACTCATTTATTTTTTGCTACGCATTGAAGAGATCCGTGTTTAAGATTAAAAAATCAGCATGGGATGAGAAATCAGATTTAAAGCTTTCCTGTTAACTACACATGTATGTAACATACAACATTGCACCTTTTGCATTTGAGATCCCAGTTTTTCAAGTGAGAAAAAGTCAAATAAATTTCACTTAATATTTGGTTGCAGTAACCTTGCATGCAGTGACGGCATCAAGCCTTAAAAATTGCAAATGTTTTTTTCCTTTGGTTATGTTTTTCCAAGTTTTTCAAAGCTAATTCTAAGCCCAGCATCTTGTAGTTGTTGCTTGTTCTAGAGGGTTTCATTCTCCTCTTCAGAAATGTTCAATTGGGTTAATATCTGAAGTCTTACTTGGCCGGTCTAAATATTTCCATTTAATCTTCCAGGGTTAACTTGGCAGGGTGTTTTGAATCCTTTTCTTGATGCATGATTAAGTCTAGTTTTGATGCATTTTTCTGTAAATTGGCAAACAAAATGTTTCTGTAGCT
This sequence comes from Hepsetus odoe, assembly GCA_017165825.1. NCBI lineage: Eukaryota > Metazoa > Chordata > Actinopteri > Characiformes > Hepsetidae > Hepsetus > Hepsetus odoe. The sequence continues at coordinate 11,589,311 of CM029378.1, forward strand.
ATTATGTTGAGTTGCATCATCAATAAAGATTACTGAGCCACTTCCAGAAGCAGCTTTGCAAGGCCAAGCAATTACAGTAACTTCATTGTACTTCACAGGTGATGGGATATGTTTTGGACTATAAGCATAATAATGTTTCTTCATGCTTTGGCCTTTCCATCACTTTTGTAGATATTAACTTTTGTCTTATCTGTACTTAAAGCTTTGCTTTAGAATCTCTGTGTCTCATCTGTTTGTCTTTCCAGCTCTTATAGTGTGTCTGTCACTGGCAGTGGTTTTTTCCTTGACTGACTGACTTCATATCTGCTTCTCAGTATAGCAGTAGTTTTACTAGCTAAACTGAATTTTGAGATGCTTCTAATGATTTTTCCCTCTTTTATCAACTTTTAAATGGCATGCTTTTTCAGAGAGCTCTGTGACCATCATGTTGGCTTTCACTTTTTAACAACAAAAACAGTGATCACAGGTAAAATCCAAAGCTTCAGTTAAGATATCAAGAGTTATTTAAAATGTAAACAAACAAACCTGAGTTACAGCAAACACCTGCAAGACTCTCCTGTTCTAAAACCTTTGCTCACTTTAAAAATTGGGTGGACATATTCATAAGGTACTGTGTTAAACATTGCACTAATTCAAAAACATGTGATAATGTGCTGAAACAGCACTAAGTGCCCCCAAACAGGATATTACTGAAAATCTGTAATTATATTTTAGACATAATATGCATGCAAAATTACGGACAAATATGGCTGATGTTGATGTTTTCTACAAGGACAATTGGAAACAACATGTAAAAAACTTGTTGGCAACAAGAAATGTTTAATAATCTGTCAATTTCAGGATTACTGCATATTTAATTTTATGCTGTTTTTGGTTTTATGTTTTTTGTAATCCACTAATTAACAGTAACAGTCAGACCTTGCAAATTATGAAAGGGGTGGGGATAAAACTATGAAACAGGATGGGACTTACGTTCAATGGTAACTTATTTTTCAGAAGAATATTCAAATTTGTCATCTGACCAAGTGTGCCATAAACATTCACACACAACTGTAACTGTAGAAGCTATATCTGATTTCATTGGAAATCAATAAGAATGTATTCACCTCTTAACCTGACCAAGCATTCGACTGTGAACACACCACTGGCTGCATATGAAACATGTATTGCCTAAATATGTCAGGTATGAAGATCTACTCACAGTGTGGGCTTTCCTTGGCCCCAGCCTTAAGCAGCAACTTTGCAATTGGTACATTGTTGGTCATAATGGAGATGTCAAGAGGAGTCAGACCCTCACTGTTAGGTGTGTTGAGATCCAACTCATCAGCTGTGTACTGAAATAACAGAATCTGCACAGCATCCAGGTCCTGTTGCTCCACTGCCTCAAAAAGGGCCTCACTGCTTTGCACATTCTAGAATAGAGTATTGGAAACAAAGTTTGCATAACTGACAGAACATTCGAAGACAACTGCTTTTTTCAGATCCATTATCTGCATTAATATTTACTAATTATTAATATAATAGAATTTTTTTTTTCTTCAGTGTGTAACTGAACTGTTTTGCTAACAATGTCTGGAGAATTTCTGGTGGGTGTAAATAATCACTGACATTTGTGGAAGGACCAATGCATTGCAAAGCTATGACAAACATGGGGTCACACAGACACAAGCTGAAATGTCAACAAGCAAATAGCATAAAACCTAAGGTCTAATAAATAGATTTTAAGCCATATAAATGTAAATACTCTTTTTACAGATAGTCTACGGTGTAATTAATGAAGGGCTCTTAACAAGGCACCATCAAAGCATCTAAACTATTTTAAGAATTTAAAATACCATTAAAAGATTCAGTGTATCCTTGTAACCTGTTGCATTAATTCTCAAAAGAGATTTGGCCATGGCTTCTTAGTAGCACAATTTACATCTTGTTGCAAATTCTGCCTGGTATTTATAGAAAAATCAAAGTAAAGGAAAACAGCATTCAGGTAATTATAATTGTATTTAGTGTGAAAACTTTTGGGTCACTCACTGAGGCTTTGCGAATGCGGTCTGAGCGGCCGAAGAAGTAGGCATCCTCAAAGGAGGAGTGGCTGCCCTTGAATTTCTCTGAGAGGTTCCGGTAGAGCCGCTTAGCTGCGCTAGGGGAGGCAGGTCCAGCCCCCTTCTTACTGTGGGTCAGTTGAAGGTTCTGCATCTGCTGGGTCATACTAACAGAAAATGTCCTGTGGAAGGGAGCGGAGACAGAAGAGACAACACTACAGTAAGAAGAAAGAAGACTGTCTACTGAATTGTCGCTATGCACTAATGAATTCAAAGCTTGCAGCTTAGTAGATGTTCTGCCTTTTTCCTGACTAATTTCTGAGTCATTAGAGCTTCTCTCACAGATGGACAAACTAATGTGATTAATGTAAAAAAACAACTGCTGCTTCAATATGCATTTGGTCTTTCAGGACTGACTTTCTTGACACATTTTTAACATCTGGCAACCTGGCTTCTGTGCATTGACAGGAAAAATCACTTTGACATTTAGTGTTTATTTCATCACAGCTTTCTCATTCTTATTCTTGACGTACAGCAACCATTTTGACTCTATTGGTTGTCATGCTTGTTCGAAGATCCACAAAATTATCACCTTTTATGCCTGCTTAATATCACTGGATTAACAAAAACAATCAGTTTTATTTGTGTTAAGATGTCATAAAGCAGATCAATGTCAAAAAAGATTAGACTGAACAAGGTATGCCATCTAATATATTTCAATATTACAATCAGATGCTAACTACCCTCATTATTACAATGTTGAGAATACCTTAAATGTTTTTAAACTTAATATTTAAAATCATATATATATATATATATAAATAACTATATATATATATATATATATATATATATATATATATATATATATATATACACACTATAATATAACATAATAAACATAATATATACACTTTCTAAACAAATTAACTTAATGCTAAACTATACCAAATACAAAAAAACAATCTTATAAAAGTGTGTCTAGCTATTTATATTAAAGTTATGGATTATAAATATATTGAAATACAATAGAAATGTACAGTAATGTAATTTATTATTTACTAGCAAAATGTTATGTAACAACCCATGACAAACTAAACTTTAAATAAAGCATAGTACAGTTTTAAAATTCAGTGGAGTGAATCTGAAGGCTGTAGAAACATGAACATCATTCAGTAAAAGCTTAAAAAAGAACATGAAACAAAAGACAGTTGTATAACAAGCAATCATCAGAATTATCCTCAGGTGACACTGACATGGTTTAATTCAGAGCCATGGGCTACCTGCATGATATTTCTCACCCCAGCAGATTATAATCCAGTCAGACACGACGTGACAGTAGTGCCTTGTTTTTCCTTGTTTACGCCAGGATTTCTGCACAAACACCCACACAACACTAATAATATACACCCCATGGGAGAGGAGCACAGCCTCTGACACTAGCAGGTAATTTAGTGTATGCCTTGATATCCTTCATTTATCTTTATCTTTAATTTCGACATCTGTGGATTCAGGAGGTTTTGCCTACAATCCAGTTACATCCATCAAAACTGCAAGACAGCCTGAGGAACAGCGACTGAGGAACACCTTTGGGGGAAAATGTGCAGGGTATCAAACTCACCTGCGCAAGAAAAAATCAGTTAATTAGACATGCACTTAAGGAAGGGTGAGGAGATGGGTGGGGGCTCAAGGGCACTCACCTGTCAAGACTTAGGGAGCTCCCCGAAGAACTGCTGAAGAACAGAAGTGGTCTGAAGTCCTTGATCAGTGCTGCATCACTCTGTCTTTGATTGAGTCGCTGAGTCAGCCTGGAGATCTTGCTCTCAGGTCTGAATGAAAGAGCCAGGAGAAAGCCAGGGTCAGTTCCTTGGAAAGGGTGCCCAGTGAAAATTTAAGGAAAGGCAGTGGCTTCTGAAGCCCAGAACAGGCAGTCTTGTTCTGGACAGACAAACCAGGAGCACCTGGTCATCACCAGAGTGCTCCTATTCATGCGCATCTCGCCACAGCTCTGGCTGGCTAATGTGCAGAGAAAAGGAGAGTGGAGGGGGGAGAGAGAGTGAGTGAAATCAAGAGGGGGAGAGAAACCAAGAGAGAGTGAGAGAGAGAGACAGAGAAAAAGAGGGAGGGAAGGAGAGAGGGGCATTCTGTCAGAACTAGGATGAGCAACAGAGAGACAACAAAAGCACACAGGCATTTAAAGCAAGCTCCTACTGAGCATGCTCAAAGCAGGCAGAGTGGGGGGAGGAGAGTGAGGAGGACCTGTTGTTCCTCTTCTATCATCACTACTGTTCTCCACAACGTCGCTTATCTGCAGAAACAGCTACCTAATCCCTCAACAGAGCAATCAGCACTATGACTGTGAATGAGATACCAGAGTGCTCCAGAGGTCACTGCTGCACAAACCACATGCATTAATGTTGACATACATACTGCTAGTTTACCACTACATGGTTAGTACAGGGTTTAAAGAGCCAATGTGATAAATAATCAGAGGATACCAATTAGAGGATACCAATTTATTTTTCTGGCATTGGAAATAACTATTAAAAAAATAAACAGTTGATTTAGCTATGGATGCTGTTTATGCTCATCATTATGTAGAGTATTGCTATTTCAACATACTTTAAAAAACATCATATTTAGAAATCTTAATCGCTTAATGTAATGCTTTTAATGCACCAAGTGGACAAAGCAACCTAGCATCCGACAGTGTACTTAGTGCTTCTGTGCACAAGGCATAGCCTAATTTTTATTGTTTCCAGTGACCACTGGAAAATTACAGCCCCATTAACCTTCAGATGATATTCTGAATAGGAAAAAACTGCTAAAAGCTACAAATCTAATTCAATGTGAGAGTACAAAAAAGAAGAAAAGGAAAATGCACACACACACACACTCACACAGAAAGATAGATAGATTGTGATAGGTCATACTGTGATGGCTAGATGACTGGTTCAGAGCATATCTAAAGTGGCAGGACCTACCAAAATGGTCCACGGAAGGACAACTGGTATAATGATGAGAGTAACAGTTTTACAGTGTCTAAAACTCATTGATACACTTGGAGAGTGAAGGCTAGTCTGTTCCAAATGCACAGAAGAGCTACTGTAGCTAAAATTGCTGAAACAGTTCATGCTGTTAGGATGGAAGAGCATAAAAACAGAACAAAACTGCGGTCTGGTTAAAGTGGCACTACTGCCCCCGTCTTCCACTGCAAATGCATACAATAGACATATGAGCATCAGAACTGGACCATGGAACAGGAGATGATGACAGTGGTCTGATTAATCATGCTTTCTTTTACATCATGTGGACAGCTGGGTCCATGCGGGAGAGAAGAAGGCAAGTACGCTGAGGCAGTGTGATGCTTTGGTTGTTGTTCTGTTGGAAAACCTTAGGTGCTTGAATTCAGAAGGACCTCGACCACCTACCTAAACATATTTGGAGAGAAAGCATATTTCCTCAAGGCTATGGTATTCACTAATAGCATGGCCTCTTTCAACAGGAAATTGTTTTGCTTTGGTGGTATAAGAGGACTGACACAATATTAAGCAGGACAATGTTCTAGCCTTCCCTCCCCACATAGACAATAATTTACAGGTTTACTAGTTATCCTTCCTTGGACCATTTTTGGTACATACTAAACATTGCATGCTGCTTCCTGCTTCTCTTGTTGTCTAATTAATCCCAACCCTTGACAGGTGCCTTTTTAAAGAAATGTTATTCTCATCAATTGTCAGTGGTTTTAATATTGTCACTGATCTGTCTATGTATTTCAGTTGCTGGACTTTTCAGTTGTTGTCAAAACAGGACTCTGGCAAGAAAGCTAAATCTTTTGTTCTTTATAAAAGCACTCAGTGGCATATTATGGCATGTTGTAATTTGTCAAACAACTGCTATCCAGTTCACATTCAATATAATCATGTGTTATAGAGTAACTGTCATTAATGGAAGATGCACTGAGTAACTGTAGATCATCCTACTGAGTTTAAAGCTCAAAGACATTAAAGAGACCAGCAAGTGGAAGTATGCTTCAAATCAATAATAAAAGAAGCACTAAGAAAAAGACAGCAGAGCAAATATGACTTGGAAGATATTTTCCCACTAATTTGAAGTTACCTTATTTGTAAGGTTCTCAAACAGAGAAAGAGATGTTAAAATAAAAAAATAAAAAAACAATAATACAAAGTAATGTTTCCTAAAAATTAAAAAATGGACTATTTTAATCATTAAGTGTGTTACCTCTAGATAATTCGATAGATGATTATAAACGATTCACTTAAAAAATGCAGACTTATTTAAAAAAATGTCCCAACTGTTAAACTATGGAATAGTGCATATTTCAAATGAGTAAAACAGCATGTACTGAACATTTGGTGCACTTGCTTTAAAGAATATTAGATTGGGTTGTTTCTTCTAAAGATGCCAATGCAAATAAAAGAACCCTTGCACTGGTTGCCACCTGCAAAAATGTATTTTATTTAAAAATGGTTTATTCTAAACTATTTTTGTTAGTTTGTTTATTCTAATGTTTATTCATTTCCTCCAAGTGTGCCACATCTTTCCATGTTACTTTGACTTCAATTATTATTTGACGTATTATTGTCACTTTATTATTATTATTACTATTTAGCTTGCACTCCGCACTTTGCAATGCTGCTTCATTAGACTGCTACTCTGAGCCTCCATTTACTATATTTCATCCACCTTTATAAACACCATCATCTATTAAATTCTCCTTCATAAACTCCTGTCAACGGCTTATTAATTGAACATGAAAATGCTCACCCTTTATTATGTTGCTTCCACTATAACTTAATCTACCGAACACTAAAAAAACTAAGTCTGTGTCTGAAGAATGTTTTTTGGTGCATGTTGAAACACACTGAAAATTGTAAACAAACTGAAGGCATGTATGGAGATAAAGGTGAGAGGCAAAATTCTAACATTGTTTTACAGAGCAACTGGAATGAGAGGTTGTTGATGCATGATAACTGAAAAATAAAATGCATTTACAGCTTAATTTCTTTATCAAAAGCTTATTTTTTTCTTACATTTTCATTTTTTTCCCCTCTCCTTAATGCTAACAACATTTACTCTATTTTCTTTTATTCAGACTGCCTTGGTGGCAACCATTAATTTCATATGACTCAGTGGATACTTTATTCAGTGAAAGTGAGGGAAAATGATCATTTGTTAATGTGAGCATATAACACAGCACACAGTGAACTGCATCTTCTGAATTTAACCCACACATATATCCAGTGCCCAGGGAGGGTGATGGGGATGGTACCTTACTCAAGGGTAAATCAGGGTTACCGGCCTGGGATTTAAACCTACAACCTTCTGATCCTGTGGTCTAATCCCTAACCACTAGACCACTGCTGCCACTATATATACTAGGCTAAAATATGCTAAACATCCATCATAAAATCTTTTTCATCAAATCAATCCACATTGATGCAACAGGTAATGAATATCACTGAAATGCACATATAAAGATATGACAAGGATATAGGAACTGCTAGAACATCACTGGGCAGTAAAAAGGGTGGGCCTTTACAACAAGAAGGAACAGCCTCCCCACTCAGATACAATACTGAAAGTCCTTAAGAACATTGTCCATGAAAGAAGAACAAAGCTGTTTCCATAGCTGCAGCCTAAAAGCACAGCTCTCCTCATCTGGCATGTGAATACTCGTAAGACACAAGGCTAATGAGCTGTGACATTAATGATATGGCAAGAAGACCAAATCACCAGGACTTATCTTCATATCTCTCCTACCGGTGGAAATGTTTGACAAACGATTAAAAATGTAAATGGTGATTCATAGAGGATATGATCATTAATACTAGTTTGATAAATCTTGCCTATTGTTGATTATACCACTGCAGTGTCAGTAAGGAATGTGTTTGCTTTTCAAGGAGGGTGCAGTGTTGCTATCTCAAATATAACAATTTAACAAATGGCTATCTAATAATCTATCTATCTATCCAACTATCCACCCAACCATCCATCTATCTTTCTATCTGCCTACTGTAACACCTTTTCACTGGATTACTGAAAAAACATGATCAAGAGGCTCCAGCTTGTTCTGAACGCTGCAGCAAGAATACTGACGCAAAGGAAAAAAGACAACATGTAACAGAACATTTATAATACCTGTTTTTGATTCATTACATGGGCTGCCTGTCTTATTTTGAATAGTTTTTAAAATCCTGTTACAGATTTTTAAAGCTCTTAATAAATTGGCACCTTCATACATGACAGAAACACTCCTAATGGAGCCTTAAGATCAGCAAACGTTGCTTTGCTCCAGGTTCCTAAATTGAAAAAGCAAAAAAAAAACTGGGGAAACAGCCTTTAATTTTTATGCACCAAAACTTTGGAAAACCCTGCCAATAAATATCCATCTGGCAACTAAATTTTCATGTATAAGAGCTTTTTGTTGATACATTATAATTTTCTTCACATTATAACTTACTCTGACTATTTCATATACATTTTCTTTACTGTATTTATATATTGTCTTAATTACCCACATGTAGTTCTTTACAATTGAACAATTAAACAAGTAACATTGTTGCAAAATGTAAGGAGCTGCATCTAAATGCATGAAATGTGCTTGATAAATAATCTCTTTTCATTACTTGTTATTGTTGTTGTTGTTGTTGTTATCGTCATTATCATTATTATTATTATATATATTTTGTATTCACTTTTGCCAAAATAAAAATAGCTTTATTAGGTCTTTTGGCCTCAATAAGACTACTTAAATAAAATAAATATAAATCAAATAAATAATATAAATTAAAATGAGATATATTAATAAAAATGAAAACTAGAAGAGCCAATCATGTATTACTTATAACCTATGCAGGTTATATAGCTGCTCCATAGTTGCTTTTCGACCTTCCATCTTACAGCTTACTTCTAGATATTTTCTGGCGCAAAGAGACAGGAATACAGCAAAAATGCAGAAGGGAAGTTATGATATGAGTCACTGTGTCCAATCAGGAGATGGCAAATCAAGTCACGACTGTGTAAAAAAGCAGTGCTCTGCTCACAGCAGGCTTTTGTGTTCCGCTCTTCTTTTACGCTCAAGGCTAAACACTCAATTTGCATGGCAAACGCAATATAAGCATATGAACAACCCTGAGACACAAATCTCATCACTGAAGTATGTGCTGCAACTCTATTAAGAGAGGTAGCTTCCAAAATACATAAATAATAAACAAATATCCAGACAACACTTTCAGCCACAAAAAATAAATATACTTTTCTTAGAAAAGGAATATGATTATTTGAAAATAGCAAAAGCAATAGGTTGCAGTATAGTGCGTGCTGATTAATCATAAATTAAACAAATAGCTTACCCAAGTATAGCCAACCCAAGTATCCTAACCCCTTAATTGTTTGTATTGTTTGAAAGTTATTTTTTTTCACTAAGAACATAGAAAACTTATTTACTCTTCCCCAATCCTGTGGGTAGTATCTATAATTTTAACTTTTATTGTTCATAAAATTAAAAGAAATAGCTTATCAGCATTTCTGAGTATCTGAAAAGCCTATTTACAGTGTCTGTATAACTGGGCTTGGCCTTGATCACTCTGGTCCTCACTCACCAGGCTTTAGTGAATCATGCCTCAGAGTGTGGAAGTCAAGTGTCATGTGAGGCTTATGTAAATATTGTAGAAGCCTTTACATAAGCCCCCTTAACTGGAGTGTTACCTCTACATGTGGGAAGGGCTGATTTCTGTGTCCTGGGTTGTGAGTCAGCTTCAAATTAGCAAGATAAGATGTTCTGTCCAATATGCCTTATTCATACATACAGTCCCCTTCATTTGATTTTGCTATGCACTGAAAACATTTGGGTTTGAGAACAAAAGATCATTATAAGATGAATTTCAGCTAATCTAAACAAATGTTCAGGTTTTATTATTTTCTGTGAACATATCATCTTTGGTCCCTCTGTTTTCAAGCGAGCAAAAGTATTAGAACATGAGAGACTGAGAGGAGTTTGACGTTAGAAAGGTGTTCCTTTGTTTAGTTTTGCACTAGTTTGATTGATAAGTAGCTCTATCTAGTCTTGTCTTGTCCCTCTTATAAACTCTATAAACTCCTCTTATAATTCATTATTATTATGGCGGGCTATATCCTAGCTAACAGCGCTAATTCTAACAGTGCGCTAGCTGAACTTTAGTGAGTGATCAGTGAGCTCCAAAACTCCCATACAGACGGACTGTTTATCACCGCCGGAGATTTCAACCATGCAAATCTCAGGTCACTTCTCCCTAAATTCCATCAACATGTGGACTTTGCAACAAGGGGGGGAAACACGCTGGACTGTGTTTACACAAACAAATACAGAGCGGAGCCCCGCCCCCACCTCGCACACTCAGACCACATCTCTGTTCTGCTGATCCCAGCGTACAGGCCCATCGTCAGGCGTGTGAGGCCCACCCTGAAGCAGGTAAAGACCTGGTCCACAGGAGCCATCTCTGCTCTTCAGGACTGCTTCGAATGCACCGACTGGGACATGTTTAGGGAGGCTGCAACCTACGGTGACTCCATCAACCTGGAGGAGTACACAACTTCAGTGACTGGCTACATCAGCAAGTGCATTGAGGATGTTACTGTCTCCAAGTTCATCATCACACAACCAAACCAGAAGCCATGGATGACTGCGGAAGTGTGCAGACTCCTGAGAACCCGGGACAAAGCCTTCAAGTCAGGAGACGAGGCTGCCCTAAGAACAGCGAGGGCGAACCTGTCTCGTGCCATCAGAGCAACCAAGTGAGCTCACGCACAGAGAATCCATGGTCACTTCAGAAACACCAGTGACATGCGGCACATGTGGCAGGATATCCAGGCCCTCACCAACTACAGGACATCTCCACCTGCCTGTGACGGTGACTCCTCCCTCCCAGATGCGCTGAACCGCTTCTACGCACGGTTTGATGGTTGAACAACATGATAATGAGGAAGACCACCCCTCCTCCAAACGACCAGGTTCTCTGTCTGACCACAGCCGAGGTGAGAAGATCTCACCTAAATGTCAACCCACGGAAAGCTGCTGGTGCAGACAATATTCAAGGTCGTGTGCTCAGAGGATGTGCAGAACAGCTGGCAGATGTACTCACTGACATCTTCAACATCTCTCTGAGCACCACTGTTGTCCCAAGGTGTTTCAAGACCACCAGCATCATTCCAGTGCCAAAGAAATCATCTGTCTCCTGCCTCAATGACTATCGTCCCATCGCACTCACACCTATCATCATGAAGTGCTTCAAGAGGCTGGTCATGAGGCACATTAAGTCTCAGATCCCTTCCTCACTGGACCCCCTGCAGTTTGCATATCGTCCCAACCGCTCAACGGACGATGCAATCTCCGCCACCCTCCACCTGGCCCTTTCTCATCTGGACAGAAAGGAAAGTTATGCTAGAATGCTGTTCATCGAGGGTGGCGGTGGTCTAGTGGTAGGGTACTTGCCTACGGAACTTTGGAACTTCCCACCTCTAGCACTACCACCAGTGGGTTTCTGAGCAAGACCCTTAACCCTGAGTTGCTCCAGGGGGACTGTCCCTGTAATTAGGAAATGTAAGTCGCTCTGGATAAGAGCGTCTGCTAAATGCCGTAAATGTAAATGATTACAGTTCAGCATTCAACACCATCATCCCTCAGCATCTGAGTGAAAAGCTGAGGCTGCTGGGCCTGAATACCTCCCTCTGTAACTGGATCCTGGACTTCCTGACTGGGAGACCCCAGTCAGTCAGGATCAGTAGCAGCACCTCCAACACCATCACACTGAGCCAAGCACAGCTCGAACCACATCATCAAATTCGCTGATGATACAACCATGGTGGATCTGATCAGCGGTGGAGATGAAGCGGCTTACAGAGAGGAGATAGAACAGCTGACGGACTGGTGCAGAACCAACTCAGAACGTCGACAAGCCTAAAGAGATGGTTGTTAACTTCAGGAGACCATGTCGGGACCATGCTCCACTGAATATCAACACTTCACCGGTGGAGATGGTCCAGAGCACCAAGTTTCTTGGTGTTCACATAACCGACAACCTCACGTGGACCCTCAACACCAGCTCCATCACGAAGAAAGCCCAGCAGCGTCTCTACTTCCTCCGAAGACTGAGGAAAGCCCATCTCCCGCCTTCCAATCTGACCATCTTCTACAGAGGAACCATCAAGAGCATCCTGAGCAGCTGCATTACTGCCTGGTACGGGAACTGCAACGTCTTAGACCGCAAGTCCCTACAACAGGTAGTGAGAACAGCTGAGAAGATCATGGGGGTCTCTCTGCCCTCTGTACAGGACATCTTCACCACTCGCTGCATCCGCAAAGCAACCAGCATTGTGGATGATCCCTCCTACCCATCCCACACTCTCTTCTCCCTCCTGCCATCCGGGAAAAGGTTCCGCAGCATACGGGCCTCCACTTCCAGGATGGGAAATAGTTTCTTCCCCCTGGCAATCAGACTTTTAAACCGCTAATGTCTCCTCATTCCATCATTATCTTTTTATTTCTTGTTGCACTCTGCACTTTAACAATAACGCTGCTCCGCCACACTGTTACACTGCCAAACAACCTGGGCTGCTTTGTTCTATAACACGGAGGAACATTATTTCGTTTCACTATGTACTGTGTATATGGCTGGAATGACAATAAAATCCTACTTGACTTGACTACTTGACTTGACTTATAAATTCCAAATCCTGTCCACCCTTATCTCTCCCAAGGCAAGTTTCAACATTTTTCACTCTGACACATCCAGCTCCACAACCTGTCTTTTCATTAGCGCCACTGTCTCCAGCCCGTATAACATAGCTGGTCTAGCTAAGTTACTGTAAACCTTTACTCTCAATCTTACTGTTATCCATCTGTCAAAGTTCACTCCTGCCACTCTTCTCTAACCATTCCAACCTGCCGGCACTCTCTTCTTCATTTTTTCTTCCACACTCCCCATTGCTCTGAACAAATATTTAAAGAAACTGTCATCTGCAAACATCATAGCCCACGGCTACTCTTGTCTAATCTCATCTTTCAACCTGTCTAACGCCATTTTGAAAAAAAAGGGCTCAGTGCTGATCCTTCATGTAATTGCACCTCTACTTTAAATGCATCCATCACTCCTACTGCAGATCTATATCATCTGGACCAACAGTCTTTCCATTCTTCATTCTCTTCATAGTTGCAATTCTACCTTGTTAATCTGCTGCATTCCTGGTTCACTATCTTCACTTCATCCAACCTCAACCAGGTTTCCTTACCCTCCCTTCAAAGGATACTTTAACATATCTGTAATTTAACATATCTAGATGTAAATACTGCCCTGAGATGAACTGGTGACCTCTCCAGGGTGTTTAACCACCTTTCGCTCTGTGAACGCTGGGATAGACTCCAGCACTGCCCGCAACACTGATCAGGACTAAGAAAATGGGCGATGCAAATACAAGGAAATAAAAGCGCAAAATCGGGTTTTTATTCTCATATTTATCTTTTGAAATCAAACACAAGTGACATCAGTGCATTGCAAAAACAAACGAATTAGTTTTGCTGTTACAATATTTTCAGCGGCGCCTGTATCTGTCTAGCACAGAGAAAATGAAGTAGTCCTAATTAATACAAAAATAGATTTAATAATTAAAGGCATAGGGCAAGGCAGTGTTGTGCTATGCTTATGATTCAGAGCAAAACAGGCTAAAGTGATTAATGCAGGAGGGTATAAGGATTATAGCACTGCATTTTAAACTTCTGATCTGAAAATAATTTTTTTCTCTTAATATAGTTTTCAAGCTGTTAAAGCTAAAACTTTATGCAAGATATTGCAAAATCCTTAACATTACACAGCCTAACAGCACTTTAATAGCTGTACACATCCACCTCTGCACATACACAAATTAGTCTCACTTGACTACCCCTGCTCTGCTACTATATATAGCAGCTCGCAGCATCACACATTGTTTTCTTCTACATGAAAAATCTTTATTTTCTTTTTGACCCTTAAGATTATCATACTTGGTATTGTAAACACAACTGAGCTGGAAATGGTCATAAGATAGTGGTTTCAGTGTGTAAAGTCACACATTACCTATAAACTATATTTGCTGGAAATAAAAAACTAGAACAAAATAGAGCATTATTACAAAATGACAGGTACATTATATTTTTTTATGATTTTATGTTGTGTTTATACCTTAAATCCTTTAAAAAATGAAATTAAACCGCACCTAATTAAGCAAGCTAAGTTCTCTGTTCAAATCATCAAATTTACCAAACTACCACTTTGACATCCAGAAATTACAAAAACAAATGAACTGATTACTAGAGAAAAATACTGAAGCTGAGAAGGACCCACTAAATAACATAACTAACATTTAAACATGGGCTGGCGACCTGTCCAGGGTGCGTCCCCCGTCCTCGCCCTGTGTGCGCTGGGTTGGACACCGGCACTCCCCCGCGACCCCGTTTGGGACAAGCGGCAGATAATGGATGGATGGATGGATGGATGGACATTTAAACAGGCTTGTGTTTCTGGCTGAAAAAACTTAAACTTTTTCATATTTTTTAGTTTTTCTTGATTAAACACTGTTTAATTTAGGGTTTATATTTTAAAAATGGCAGAAAGTAGCAGGCTATTCATAAAGACAATATGAAGAGGAAAGTGTACACTAAGCTGAATAACTGCAACATTATAATAACAATAAGCAACACTTATTTTTTATTGTTTTAATGTTTAAAACTATATTAGCTTATTGATATTGTATTGTAAATAAAAAGCACCATTCTAATGGGAGAGGTAAGACAAACATATGTCTATATCAAATGGATCAAACATCCCTACGTTTGTTTCATTTAGTTTACATTGGAGAGTAATTTATTTTCCCCACATATTCAGTCCACACCAAAATTTTCCCTTTTACTCTAACAGCAAGCACACCTGGTATTTCCACCCTTACGCTGTTGTCTAAACTTAGTTTTTGAACCAAATGATTCCCCTCACTGGCACACCTTTGTGGCGCACTGCGCTGGAATGAAAGCAGAAGAACTTTATTATGTCTTCCTGAGGCTTAACTGCAGCTTCCATTGAGTTGATCTCCATAGCAACACCACTAGTGCCATATTTCTTAAAGGCTATCATGGGCTCGTGAGGCTGCAGGCACTGCTGTCTGTCACTATGGGGCAAAGTGTTCAAAGCCGCTTGCCTCTGCAGTGCCATTATGCCTGTATCTGAGAACAGGCTTTAACCTAAACAAGCTTGCGCATGTTTGAAAATGGCAAAAAGGCAAATGACAAAGTGTGATATCAAGCACAATGATAAAGCTTTAGAAGGACATGTCATCTTTAAATCTTGATAGATTTTGTCACATATTTTAATACATGAATATACATTTGCATGTCTGTCCCCTTTTGTTTTTAATAATAATCCAAATCCATTCAATACTATTAGATTTTATTTGAATAGTTTTACATTTTTAAGCACTTAAGTGCTTAGAAGTCTGAATCCCATTGTGAATATGCTCCTTCAGAGGTACATCCTAGACACAAATGCCTCTGAAATGCTTTCTGAAACACAGTTTTATCTATTAACTATATGTGACATTTGTACTTTAGAAATTATACAAATGATTACCATTACATACCTCTTCTTTTACATGCAATTTTCTACTAAACAATTTTGCCATATCTACATATTTCATATATGCCCTTTTATAAAGTGATTCTAGCTTGTTTCTTCATTTTTAACTACATGGGCGACTGAGTTCTGAACTCATTGCAACTGACAGAATCATGGCTTCTCTCACACTTTCAATAAATAATCTTCTGTAAATTGCAAACTATGAAATACCCAAAATTGTACTGTGTTGCATATATACTGTTATATACACTTTGAGAACCTGTACACATAACTAACATTCCCCACTGAATTTTGTTTTGTTTCCAGGTATTTACCTGTAGATATGCTACATTTCATAGAACATTGCACCTTGTATATCTGACCACCAAGTAAACAAAAGTATTGGAACATGAATGTCTGTCAGGTGTCTGTTGATGCACAAGTGTATCCTGGTAGACTAATGTTTTAAACTATAAATTGCTCTTAACATCTATTCTCAGTTGAAGCTTAGAATTTCACCTTTGAAAGAATGCAATTGTTGTTAAAAAGTGAAAACCAGCATTAAAGCTGAGAGCAATCTTCTGAAAGCTTGCCATTTTTAACCTGGGGAAGGATCAGAGCATAAAGATAAACCCTAGAACAACCATCAGTGCCATCATTAACAACCTCCACATGGCAAGAGTGAAGGTTACACAATCTATTGTTTTTAAGACAAGAAAGTAGAAAGATAGAGGCCATACCACCAGTCACTTAAAAACAAAATAAAAATTTTGAAGAAAGAGGAACCATTAAGTTTCTGGTTGTGTGTTGTGGATTGATGAGACAAAGAGTATTCCCTACCAAAATGATGGAAAGGCCAGAGTGTGGAGAAAGAAATTATATACTCATGATATAAATGCTTGTTGTAAAACATAGTGTCATGGTTGTAGTCATGGAGGTAGTGTCATGGTTTGGATTTGCATGGCTGCCTCTGGAATAGGCTCAGTAATCTTTATTGATGGTTTAACCCATAATAGTAACAGCAGTAAAAATTCAGCAGAAACAATTTACAGAGAAATGCATCAAACTAATTAGTAGGAACTTTATCATGCCTTTGCCGGGCCTTCCTCTTCTACTCTTGCCAGGCAGCTCCATCCTCAAGAACCTTCTCCCAATATACTCTTTGTCTCATCTCTGCACATGTCCAAACCAATGCAATCTCACTCCTATGACTCATTCCTAATCCTGTCCATCCTTGTCACTTTATCAATTTCATCAGCCCCTCATATATATATATATATATATATATATATATATATATATATATATATATATATATATAGAGAGAGAGAGAGAGAGAGAGAGAGAGAGAGAGAGAGAAAGAGAGAGAGAGAGAGAGAGGGGGGGGGGCTGAAGAAATTGTATTGGGAGTACATACACACACATGGCCAAAGCCACATATAAGTATGAAGCTGGAATATATATATATATACAGTACTGTGCAAACGTTTTAGGCAGGTGTGAAAAAATGCTGCAAACAAAGAATGATTTAAAAAATGGAAGTATCAGTCATTTATTTTCATCAATCAACAAAATGCAGTGAATGAACAAAAGAGAAATCTAAATCAAATCAATATTTGCTGTGACCAACAATTCTTCTAGGTACACTTGCACACAGTATTTGAAGGAGCTCAGCTGGTAGGTTGTTCCAAACATGACTGTGTTTCAACCTCCGTGTGACATTGATGATCATCAGCACCTGTTTGGTAAAATTGGTTGATCATACACCGACTATAATCCTACAAAATCCCTGACTTTGTGCAAGTGTACCTAGAAGAACTGATGCTGGTTTGAAGGCAAAAGGTAGTAACACCAAATATTGATTTGATTTAGATTTCTCTTTTGTTCGCTCACTTTGCATTTTGTAAATTGATAAAAAATAAACAATCATTATTTATATTTCTGAAAGCATTCTTTGTTTACAGCATTTTTTCACACCTGCTTAAAACTTTTGCACAGTACTGTATATATGCATATATACACGTATATGTATTTTTAACAATATTAACAGAAGCTACAACTTCTTTTTCTGCTATCTAAGACACCAAAAGTCAGTTTCCTGGAACTCAGTGAAAGGTGATGGTCAGTGCTGCCAATTAGCACCTATTCAGGCAATAAGCTCATGTCTCTGGGCTCTGCGTCACCTTACTGACTGTGCCATTGACTGAAATGCTATTCTAAGATAATAGCTAACAGAGGCTCATTGACAGAAAAGAATGAACCACTTGTGGACTCAATTTTAACCACCAGCCCATAGGTTCACATTGGTTGGATGACAATTGTTGGTTTAACCTTATTGATAAGATAAACATTAGAGCTATTCCCAGAGGGTACCCTCTAAATAGCTCTGTTAATCAGGTCAGACATCTTGCTCAATGCTAGACATGGTTCCATTGTGACGCTAGTCCTCTGCAGATTTCATATTTTTAACTAGATACATTAGACAAGCATTGAATAAAAAGAGAATGAAATGTAAGCCTTAAAGGCTGACAAGCACATTTCTTCTTTTAGGCCCACAAGTGAGAACCAAAGGCAGCATTAAACGACTGTAGCTAACAACTTCCCCAGTCTGGTAGTCATTATTTATCACCTACTCTTACTTTGTTTTTATTCATGCCTTATGCTGTCACAGACAAGCAGATTTTATTACCAAGCTAATAATTTGATATGAAACATTTTCTAGAGATTGTCTACTGGAGGCAAAGTGACATTTGACATTATCCAATCTGTTGTAATAAAGCATCTTCCTTTTTCTCCTAATTCAGGAATTTTAGAAAAGCTTAAGAGAATAAACAAAACACTTACTTTTTACGAGGTTCGTATCTTCCCGTTACACCAAGACTCTGAAAAGCAAAGAACATGTAAACTGCCTTGACATCAGGGTATGCGATACATACACAAAACATTTGAGCTTAATACACAACACACTAAACATGACTACTTTAAATGCACAAATAATAGCAGTTAGAAAATCACTAGCCAACATTCCAGAGCAAACAGCAAGACAACCCCCCCCCCCCCCCAAAAAAAAACAGCTGTGTTGAAAAAGGTTAACAGGTTCCAAGCAATCTATTAACACTCTGCACACATTAACTCTAATTTTGTAATTACAGAGTAAGCGCTGCAATCGCTAAGCACCACTTCATTCTGAGAAGGACACTTAATAGGTCCTTCCAAGAATCTGTCTCTTCTTCAGCGCTTAAAGGAAAGGCAGCCACGCTGTTGTTATAGCAACCTTAAAGAATTATGTTTAGAAAATTACCTACCCTCTGGATCAGTATTCCTTTTGTCTGGCATGTAAAGACATCTGGACATACTGTCCTCAGTGCACAGGTTACATAAGGATGAGGGACCTGACAGCTCATGCATAAACCACAGCTCCAGTTTCTCTTCAGATTTTGTTCTTAGTATGAATATTTACAATGTAAGTGATAATATGCCTCAGAAAAGCATAACATTAACACACAGGCCTTTAGGTTAATAGTGTATATACATACACGGGAATGTGAGTGCTCATCAGAAATGTCAGAACTTACAAATTCATAGAGGTGAAATGGTGCATTTCAGTACACTGCATTTTTTCTGCATGAAGAGAAATCATTGCTGTGTGACTACACATATTAAACACTAAGTCAGTTAATTTAGTGATGCAGCAGATGCAGGTTATAATTGTTTGCAGAAACACTAAGGTTACATATCACATATTTTGACACTCAAAAAAATGGAGCAAATATCTCTGAGCACATATTTTTAAACAAGCACATAAACAAATGAATTAAAAAGCCTTGTGATTTCTTATTATACCTTTACTAATTAACTAGACACACACACTCACACACATGCACACCCAGATGCATGAGTGTGCTGCAGAAATATCGCTTGCTGGTTAAAAGGTGAGCAAACACAATTACTCCCTAGACTTTAAACGCTGTGTTCTCTCTTGCCATTTACAGGATTTTTTCATCCACTGAATGCTCATTCAGAACCCTTATGGGCTGATGACGTTCTTGTGCACGATTCAAAAGCAGAAAGTAATCAATTTCAGTTAAAGATGACACACTGGGAGTCTTGCTACAGTGCAGTACCTAATGTTCTATTCTTAGCCCAACAATGTCAACTGAATGTTAATCTAAATTGCAGTTTTCACTAAATGGTTCTTAACACCTTTTAACCTAAAGAATGTTTTGTGTGCTGTATGCAAAGGACTTGATGAGATCGGCTGGAGTTTAATTTGTAGCAGCACTGAAAGAGTAAAAGTAACTGACTGAGATTTTTATGCATTTTTAATATTTCCTGCAAAGAAACATTTTTAAATAATGCTGAAAGATTATACATAGCTTTATTTGTAAAGCTATGTTGTGCATAGCTTTGAGAGACTGAATTGCTATCAGCAGCTTGTTGATTTTGGTTAAATGTCACATTCAGCCAGCTGTGTCTGGAACATGGCGCACTGCAACCCTTGTCTGTGCCTCTTCTTTAATGTCAGCAGACCTCTCTGGCTAATACAACACTTCTTGGAAGACAGCTGTCCATCCACACAGATAAACTATCAAAAGGTCTGTAATTGCTTTAGACAGGGAGAGCTTGTACACCATCACAAAGTAACCTCTTAATGTCATAAATGCATCCCTATGAGCACCTGAAGACCTATCCAATGAAAACTGGGCTTCAGAAAACCTCATTTGAGAGAGGTTCATTAAGAAATCTAGGTAATAAATAAATATTAAATACAATCACTCTAAACTATAAAACGTAACCCAAGTAGAACAGTCATGATTAATTTACATACTATGGGTGAAATTTGCAATCATATACAGAAAAACTCATTCATTTGAGAGCCAGTATTTGGACAGAATAAGGCTCTCTTCTCCTCCTGTCCAATTTACTGTAATAGGATGCACAGCTGCATAGATGCAAAGTTTTGATTATTGACAGTTTCCATTAACAAAGGCTAGTAAGAGGCTCTAGGGCAGGGGTCAGCAACATGGTGCCTGCAGACACCAGGATGCCCCCAAGGACCACATGAGTCACCCACGGACCTGTTTCAAAAATAGCACAACTCACCAGTGAGCAGCGTCTAAAATGTTTATCCTGTTGCTATTCTTCTTTAATCACATTTGCATTTATATAGATTTGTAAATGACAATATCTAAAAAAGCATTTAAAACAAGTTTATTATACATGAAGTCTGGATAAGTTTAGGTAACTGGTAGCCCTTCATATGGCTCAGTACCTGTGAATTAGCTCTCAGTTTCTCAGGTTGGTGACCCCTGCTCTAGTGAGAGGATTATTGACTATATAGAATTAAATATTGACATGCTGTTCTGAATATTTTTTCTTACAAGATGCAACACTTCTCATACAACAGCAGTTATTTCAGGCACAGAAATAGCTTTACATACTATGTGCCCTGATAATAAATGGTACACACCTTCTTACTGAATATTCACAAACAGCCTGGGACAGAGCTGAAGTTTCCTCCAGTCCAAAAATATCTGCTCTTCCAGACACACATCCTGGCTTAGGTGGTTACCAGTAAACGCAGTGAAGACTCAGGGATAGGGGGCTTCTACCATTTCCTCTAATAAACATGTCATATAAATCCTTTACTCAGGAAAGCTCCCAGCACTAGACCAGAGTTCTCCAGAGCTGTATCTCTTTGGCTTAATGTATCAACCACAGTGTGACAATCAAAGTTGCTTTTAAGCAATGCTGAAAATCATCTAATAACTTGGATTATTAGCTTGAATCAGTCAGTTCTGATCCCCTTCAGAAGCACAATATACCCTAACTAAACTAGCTAGAAGCAGTTTGTGTTATATACCATAATGCCCTGAAACCTGTTCACTGTCCACCCAATATTAATCTCATAATGCCAGGGAGCACATAATAATTGGTGTTCAATACATGGCTAATTAAACAAATTGGAGCCCAGAGAATAAATCAGTGGAATGTGCAGGATGCTGGCCTCAGATTAACTGCCATTATTAATTCACTCTCTTTAGTAATCCAGTCTCTCTGCATATGCACTGGGAGGGATTTAGAGACCAGAAAATGAATGCTAATGGCTTTGCTTCAGAGAATCTCTAATTGATGCCCGCTTTTTCTAATCAGCCCTTGGACTACTTGAGGAGGTTCCTACCTCTTGACCCTGTTTTTAAAAGCTTGATTGATCATATGCCTGGTACATGGCTGAGAGTGAAGTCTGTTCTGAGCTACAAATCAGTGAAGTGAGTCTAAACTAAATTGAACTGAAATAACCTTTTTGCGTAGATTAGGCTAGGCCAGCTTCAACCCGACAGCTGAGACAGTCCGGGGCTCCTAGAACTTCTCACTTCACTGTGCTAATTTGAACAAGGCTTTTATTTTTCTATTTGTCAGTGGGCTAAACTGTAGCATGGTTGTTAAACCTCTCCCAGGCCTAATTAGGAGAGCAATGCTAGCATTCATAGCTGAGCTTGTGCTCCTGGACTGGGAGGAAGAGGGGGGCCATGGTGATGCCTCTGGCAGGCTGGCCTGGCAGCTCCCAGCCCTTGTGGCTGCAATATTAAGTGACTGCTGAAATTCATGGCCTGCACAGTCATTTTATAAGTCTAGGTGACAACCTGCCTTCATATGGGAAAGGCGCTTTGCAACACATTAGCAATTTGCTCTGTTTCATTATTCATTAGGGTGCTGTCATATCAAGAATGCCCATGCGTTGTTGGAAAAAACAGTAGTGCTGTAGTAGTGTTATCTTTATGTAAATGACAATTGTGACAATTAATGCATGACTCTCCCAACACTGACACAAAATCTGTATTTTTAAATTTGCTGAAAATTTGAAAGTACAGCTAATGCAAAACTCCAAAAAAAAAAATCCAAAATAGGCGAATAAACTGCGCTATGCATAGGCAGGTAGTGAGAATTTAATGGATATATTTGTCTGCTATAATGGGCCCTGTTCAGAAACACATGGTTTTCACAAGACACTTTAGAAAATATTAAACTTATAATTAAAAAAACACTCAACTGTAGGCCACATATTGACGAAGCTTAGTCTTGATCAGCAATATCTAACTTTTCATTTATAGTTCCCTAATTCAGTGCTCAGTAACACATTCCCACTGAGGCTTTATTATTATTATTTAATGCAATGAAAATTCTTACACTAGTACAGAAGATTTATTCTTAAAGGGAAAAGAAAATCTTAATCCCACTTTTGTTACCCTAACTGTTAAGATATCTCCAAAATCTAACTGTTCTTTTCTCCTCTCTACTTGTGCCAAACAACCATAACAGTTAGTGAGCAGTGGAGGGCAAGCTTGCCCCCTTTTGGTGTTTTTAAGAAGTAAACTTTAATACTGAGTACACAAAGACAAACCTAGTCTTTCCAGACTACTTCATCTTAACAAATGATAATTCTAAAAGAATTTAAAAAGTGAAAGAGCAAAAAAGAGAGAAAAAGTTTCAGGTGAAATGATAACACCTCAAAAAGGTTGAAGTCTTCTAAATTCCCACAGATAAGTACAAATCTAGATTTACTTGTGGGATCTCATTGTATGCAAAATAAATTGATCTAAAATGAATAATGAAATCTTAAGTGTTCCCCCTAAATAGGTAATGGACCGACACCTTCACAGCTTCCCTTTCCAAGCAAATAAGTCTCCCGTGTCTAAAGCTTATATGGTGGTATCTTTGTTAGAAAACTAGTTTCTAGGAACTAAACTGGAAAGACTGGTTGTTATGCTCTCTGTTCAACATCCTTGTTGTTCCTAGAGCACCTTCATGCAATGAGATGCAAGCCACAAACCACCACTAACCAAGCTCCATGGCAACAAGATTGACTAAGCACAATAAAATGCTGCATTGCACTGTGGTGCCCAATACCACCTCTGTTCGTAAGGTGTCATTTATTTCAGGATTTAATGTTTCTCCAGAATGAGACAGGACATTGAAAAAAATGTATTCAAAACCTCCCTGTGGGCACAACCTAAACCTAAAAGAGACTAAAAAAAAAACAATAACAGACCACCATGTGTTAGTTTAAATAACTACTGGACTACAGCCTAATAACTTCATCCTCCAGAGTACAAACACACTGTGTGAGCTGCATAGTGTGAAATTGAATTTTAGAAAAAATGGCTCACATTATCCTTTCAGAACATTTAAGCTCTTATTCCACAGCAGGTGAGAATCACAACTGTCCATATGATCACAATGCTTCACATTTCGTTTTTGCATGTTTACAATTTCAGGGCCATTTCAGTTTAAAAGACTTTCACTGTGGCGTTCATCATAACAAAGGAGTTTTCCACTGGTAAATTTTTTTATTGACTCTCGCTGGAGAAGTGGAGGTGGAAAATGTTGAATCACTTTGTTTTCTCCAGCCATGCAGCTATAAAGCTTAATAACTCCAGAATAGCTTCCAAAGAATAACAAACACTACGGGTAGTAGACTGTACTGGATACATCTATTGTACTCTTTCATCCCCCCATCACTTCCCTGCCACACTGCTGTTTGGCAGAAGCCCAGAAATCAAGCACACCACTCTGTTATACACAATCCATTATGTAAAGTGGGAAAGACAAGGAGGAATAACGCCTGAGCAGCAGAGAATGATTTGACAGTTGCACAAACACAAAACATTTTTGCGTAATATAGTTTTAAAAATTGTCTGATCCCTTGTTACCATGAAAAAGTCAAGGTTTGACTTACAGTAATATGAATTTTCCAGACCGGGGAATCATCTCCAGCTGGTCTGTAAATTCCCATTCAGTCTCCCTGAATGTATGCATCTCAAGCCAGTCAGCCTTGAGTGTTATGATTGCATTTGATTGTCTCAAGGGACTTTGAGATGTGTGATGAAAGCAAATGGTCAATTTCCATTTCTGGAGGGGTATTAAGGAATTCTGACTAAAGAGAGCACATCTCCTATATATAAACAATCATTTACCTCTGGCAACAGGTAGATTTCTTTGTGTAATAGATAATAAAATATGTGTGTGAAATTTTAAAATATCAACTTCAGAAACGTCCTTTCTTTACCGACAACCTACAAGCTGCAGAACACTCCTACAAATATGATAAACCAAAAAAAGGACATTTATAACAAAATGAATGGTTTCTGTACATAGAGCATGCAAAAGAGGCGACGACAGCTCAACTACTTAAATCATTGTCCATTGAAATATAATGACTTTTTTTTTTTGCTTCAAAAATTCTGTTTACATTACAAAAGCACTTTTCATTGCACAGTTTGAAGTTTGTCCTTCTTTGCACACAAGGTAACACATATCAGGTCTTTAAGAATTACTGAAGAGGCTTACCTTTTAGTCATATGATAGAACTATAACATGAAATGAGCATCTTTGAAAGTCTAACAACATTTTTGTTCATACAAATTAAAGCCTGCAATAGTTAAAGATGCAGCATATCAACATAACATGCTGCAATGACCTGGAAAGAAAAATAGTATTGGCCTTTCCTAGAACTTGAACAGAAGTACTCAAATTAAGTCAAATACATGCAGACAGGGCTTCCAAACATCAAGGTCACCCAATGGTACTCAACCAGCAGTCATTTAAGCACTCACTGAGGTAGGTAGATACCTGAGTGCATTGAGTTTAACATAAATACACAATTAATCTGCAATGTGAGTTAAGGTCACTTTTACTGAGTAGTTTTCTTACAAAACATCTTTTCCATAATGGCTATACAAAAAGAAGACTAAAGCAATGAAACTGTAGTAAAACACCTGATGTAAAGAAATCTATATTCACCTACAAAAGAGAAAGAACTTAGAGTTACTCTAACACAGAGGTTTCCATGAACACACAAAAGAGAAAACAGGTGTTCTTGTTAGGAAAAAAGCAAGAAAAGAAATACTGTCATATAATGTGTAACTTCTGCCTGGGGCAAACGCTCACCTTCGGGAGTGCCTGTGCCCCTACAGCATCTGCCTCCAGGCCACTCTCAGGACATAGACATTTTATTGACTTGAATTATCCACTCAGCACTGGGCTAACTGACCCAAATAACAGCAAGCATTATAGCTTATGCCAACTCAGATTACCCTTTGGTCTTTTATGCTCAGGAAACAGTGAACACACTTTCTGAGATTTTACTCTTTGCACAAATTGTTTAAAATGCATCATTTTTCTTTCTCAACAAAAGTCTGAAACCATGTCTCTCATCTTTCAGATTTTCAACTGCTAATGTTTAAGGTGGATGGGAAATATGGCAAATCTATAAAAACAAATACCATAAAAACACTAAAATATTTAGATTCTGGCTGATAGTCACATAGTGCATCAGTTAAGTGATATTTAAAAGTTCTACCAAAATATGTGCACAATATTTTACTACCACCATTCACATTTAGTATTACTGCTACAACTCTAGGCCTATCCATTTTGCAAAGCCAGTGAGGCTGTACTGAACAACAGAGAAAAACAACTTAATCTCTTCTGAAAGCTTTTTCTGATAAAAATGCATTTGTTCAGAATGGTGGAATAGTGACAATACCCACAATATGTTCAGCTTACTGATATAATTTATCCAGATCATCATATTGTCAGCCCTATCTCACGATCTGTCTCTTTTTATCATGTCAGGCTGAAAGCCTGACTAGACTTATTGTTACTCACTTGAATGTTCCTGAGTTTCTTCTTTCCTCTTTCTAGTCTACTAAGCAGTCTGTGGTGCTCTCTTGGTGTCTGTCGTAGGAATGTGTCATCCACTGACACCGTCTTTCTCAGGGTCACTTTGTCTTCCCAGAGTTCGATGCTATGTCTCCCCGAATCTACAGGCTTGGGGATGCGCTTCACCTGTGACACACAAGCTGCCTCTGCTCTGTCATAGTCACGCAACACTGACCCTGAAAGAGGAAAACAGACACTTCAGGTGACAACTGACACCCACAAAGGAGGGAGGGAGATAGATCATGGAAGAAAGCAAGTTGAGGACAGGAAGCATCTCCTTAAACAGACACAATTATTTCTCATTTGTGAATAATATCAAAATGAATAAGGAGCTATTTGAATTAATAAGGGCTTATTACTAGATTATCAAAACTCTCAACTCATTTCCTGACTCATCTATGTTGCTTCTAAATCTCCTGTTAATGGCTCTGATGAAACAGCCTCCCACTACTTACTTGAGGATTGCATGCCAATGACAAACCAAGCGTGCTGAGAATGAGTACTGAAATGAAGAACGATAAAATGTTGCTTGGGGTACACACAGTAGTTCTAATTTCTAACCCACAGAATTACTATGGAAAGTCAAAATTGAATTCGAATTTAAAAGCCTAAACTACTCAAATATATTATGATTTTTATAAAATCAGCATGAAAATGTTTAGAATTTTCTATCACCCGTAACTGTATCTGATTGTGAAATTGGTGCTTTCAGTTTTCTACCTTGTTTTTTTATCATTGTTTACAAAAAGTGTGGTACCACCACACTTTTTATTATTAGATACAGTGCAATAGCTTTCTTTACAAGCATGCACCAATGGAATTTAGATCATTACTGATTTTCATCAGAATAAGAATAAAAGGGTTCGGAAGTATGTATATTTCAATAAATATATTTCAGTTCAAATGTCTTCTTCTTCTTTCAGCTGCTCCCGTTAGGGGTTGCCACAGAGGATCAACCATCTTCAGTTCTCCCTGTCCTTTTCATCTTTATCCTTCAAACCAACTGCCTGCATGTCCTCACCTCTCATCTGGACATGTCCAAACCAATGCAATCTTGCCTCTCTAACTTTGTCTCTAAAACATCCACCCTGAGCTATCCCTCTAATATACTAATTTCTAATCCTGTCCATCTTAGTCACTCCCAGCAAAAATCTCAGTATCTTGACTCTGACACCTCCAGATCTGTCTTTTCATCAGTGCCAGTCTCAAAACTGCACAGCATAACTGGTCTCACTACCATCCTGTAAACCTTTCCTTTCATTCTTGGATGTGTCACAGATCACTCCTGCCATTTGTCTCAATCCATTGCAATCTGCCCAAACTCTCTTCTTCACCTCTCTTCCACACTCTTCGTTACTTTGAACTGTTGATCCCGAGTATTTAAACTCCTCCACCTCTACTCCCTGCATCCTAACCACCCAACTTTCCTCCCTTTCGTTCACACTCATGTATTTTGTCAATTCATGTGTCTGCTTGTTAAAAACAGTACTTTGTGAAAACAAAACAAAATGTGGCATAGCTATATTAAGTCATATTTTTACATATTAAAGTAAATGTGACATAAGCACTAGAAGAAAAGTTAACAGAAAAGGCACTTTTTGGTCATCTTTAGGCAAAATCTAACAGCATGTAAAGAAACTTATAATAGTGCATGTGCGTCATTAACACACACACACACACACACACACACACACACACACACACACACACACACACACACACACAAACACACACATAGTGTACAATCTTCAGGAGCAGGGTGTCTTGTTACACTGTATTCATCCAGCCCAGCTGTCAGCTGTGACGCTGAAGTAGATCAAGTTCATCCCTGTTACTAACTACTTAGCTACTGAGTCACTGGTAGCAACAGAGAAGCTAATCAGCGCAGCAATTAAAACTTTATGAGGATCTGGCATCTGTTATCTTCCTGAGGAAAGCTGTTATGGCTGCTGTGTCTTCTGAGTATTCAAGACTAAGACACTGCAGTAGTCCCAGAAAACAGAAGCACTTTGATACGTCTGTTGAGATTCATTCTGTACAATGTGGAGCACAATTTAACACCCTAAATCATGTCAAAACCGAATCCAATAACAAGTGTGCCACTACTGTGATTTAAAATGAATAAAAATAAGGTTTTCTAATCCAGAAAATATTGAATGAACATGTTTTTTCTTTACATTTCTTTATATTTATATTTCTACTCACAAAAAGAATCATAGAGTTCTGTGTAAACATTCCCTTTTTTTTTTTTACTTCTGGTATGCACCTCTATTCAGCCGTTTACCTCTGGGAATAGTGCTGTTCGACAGGTTCATGGCATTACATAGCCGAACTTTGAAGAAAACGTCTCAAGCTTTTTCCACTAAGTAATTGCTATGGCAATAGGGGTGCCAATAACACGGATGTGTGTGTGTGTGCACATGTGTATGTATGTATATGTGTGTGTGTGTGTCTGTGTGTGTGTGTGTGTGTGTGTGTGTGTAGGGGGGGTATCATGGTATCATGTGTCTCATTGTGGCAGATCAAGTTGCCATGCTGGATGTTAACGAGCGGGATTCCTGCAGAGAGCTGGCATGCAAAGCTTGGTCATTATATCACCATTATAAACGTGTGTCTCTTTACACCATCTGGATTGGTGCATTCTCTGCTTGTACCTCTGAATTTATCTACCTCACATTATTGATTTTTAAACAGTTCTATCAAGAAATCTACTTATTTTTTATGTCCTCACTGCTTACAGTTCAATTAAATGCAATATCATTTGTTTGTTTTTATAAAGGGTGTTGTCAAAAAAGTGGGATCCTTGGTCTAAGACCCTGAAGAGCAACCTAAGGGCAACGGCAAAGAAAACTCCCAGATATTATGAAAAAGAAAACATCTAGGGGGAGACAAGAATTAAAAAGGAAACCTACTCTCCTCAGGTCAACACTGGATAGAAAATTGTAATAAAAACACTCATAAAAAAAGGTGCCACAAAAGGGGTCCTTCATTGATGCCATATAATTTGTTTTCTTTATTAATACCCTAAAGATGTATATTTCCTAAAATAATTTAAATTAAAGTGTCATTTTTCTGCATTTTAAAAGTTTCTTTATATTCACGCTCATTTAGCAAAAATATTTTTTAAAGAACCAGATTAGAGAAACAAAGAACAGTTAAGAGAAACAAAAATGATACCAGGCAAATTTCTGTACCTTTTTTATGACTGAATGAGTTATGAGACTTATGAATAAACATATGGAGCAACCAATAAACAGAAGCTATCTGAGGAACTTCTGAAAACCATCAGTTCTTGTTGGAAGTATATAAGGTTATCAAATAACACACTGAGAATTAAATCCAATAAATGGATTACCAACTGTGGTATTCACATCATGTTCACAAGAACAGACAAAGATCTCAGCTGTCCAGTGTTTAGCAGCTGCATTACATCTGTATTTTAACTTTACTGTCACTTCAATGAACTTATGTTTATGGTTAACGCCACAACATATAATCACTCCAAATCTTAATATGGCTAGCTCCAGCTGAACTGAATGTCTTCACCTGATCACTGAGTGCAGTGCATTTTATATTAAATACATCAGTTATGTCCTTTATATTATATGCATTTATAATATAAAGTTTTATACATCCAGAAATATAAATTACATTTTATGACTACTAACAACTTCCTTCCCATTTAGTTATGTTTGATTGTAGTTATTGTGAATAACAATATTGTGAACAAGTTTATAATTCTGTTCTTTTCTTGGCTTGCAGAAAACAGCCCCGAAGACACAGAATAAAGCTAAAATATCACTACAGAAAATTCAGTTGCTATTCCTGGAATTATTTGCCTTTCAACAAGCGCGTTTCATTCCTTATAATCATGCTGCTTTCAAAACATCAAGCACTGACACTGATGTAGGAGGCAAGTCACCAAAAACAAATGAATAAAGTGACAAATTCTGTAAGAAAATAATAATAACATGCAATGATTCTCAATAGAATTTTTTTATGTGTAATGAGGCAGGCTGTTACATGTCAACCACATACAGAGATGTTTGATCCACATAGTTACCTGCAATTATGGAAAAGAAATCAATCAAAGATCAATTCATGCACCCCTGTATTGAACAGTGAATAGGTAGATATCTGTCAAGGAAAAATGCATTTCTGAAGATTAAAAGAGGCACTCAAATACTTTTAAGCAGCAATTCAAATAAAAGCTTCTTCATTCTTCAAAGATATGTCACTTTTAAAATAAAACATCATGAAACTCAAATTTTAAGTGGGTTGCCAATTCAACAAACACAGAGGTAAATCCTGTGAGATAGCCTTGTTCTTGTGTCTAGAAATTGTAGCCATGAGTGGAAGTCAAAGAAGGCTCTAGTAAAGCACAC
Organism: Hepsetus odoe; assembly: GCA_017165825.1. Lineage (NCBI taxonomy): Eukaryota > Metazoa > Chordata > Actinopteri > Characiformes > Hepsetidae > Hepsetus > Hepsetus odoe. The sequence continues at coordinate 11,620,094 of CM029378.1, forward strand.
CTAATACTAATGAACTGTGGGCTTGGTTTCCATAGCAATGTAAGGCTTCCACGTTATCGTCAGCATCACCACCGTCACAATGACAGCATGAAGGAAGTGGCTTTATAGAAGCCCTGCCTGCTCACACAATGAAAATGTACTACAGCAAGTAGTGACATAACATCTGATCACATCCTCCTACGGAGTGATCCATTATGAGAGCTCTTCTCGTTTGCACCACAGGGCTTGTAGCTATTATGAGCATGCAGACAAAGTAACACTCTTGGAGCATGCAGCCCTCAAATTGCCTGATAATGTGTGTACTCTAGGCAGATTTAGAAGCGCTATCATTACTTCCCCTTGCAAAAAGAAAGAGAGGTGCAGGAGCAAACAAATAGTAGCGCAGGAAAAATGTTCATAAGTGAACCGTTAATGCTCCAGACCATGATGCTCTCATATTAACACATAAAATAGGCAATCACCAATTTATACAGTAGAGACCAAACACTGACGGCTATCCCTTAACGATCTGAGCAATCTGGGAAGACTGCAGAGTATTAGAAACTACTTATTAGTTTCCTTTAATTTCCCCAATTAGCAAAGCCTGGTGGAAAAAATAGCCTGTAATGATTAAATTATTTTAGAACTTGGTCAAATATGATACAGTTGTGTACCAATACATGCATGCAGAACAGCATGATTTGAAGGAATTGTTTTCATGATGCCACAAAAACTAATTTACTATCTATTTACATATATCCCCCTATTAAGCCTACAGCAGTTTAGCCCTGACATTCACTATTAAGTGAAGAACATTTTTTGCTCAACTGTTTTCTGAACCAGGTACAACTGGGGGCAACCGTTCATCTGCATATATCAGTCTAAAAGGTACAGTAGAAACCTTATGTTTATAAAAAAGCTGGTCATACTCATGAAAAGTGAAATAGAACTGTAAATAAAACCACACTCATCAAATGTATCAAAAACCCGTATGATCAGGGTCTTTAATATATCATTAAAGATATGTATCATCTATTTTCAAATTTTCACAGAACTTCACATTTTGAACAACCTTTCAAGCTCAAGACTTTGGCTCAAAACATTCAGGCTCGTCCTAAGGAGCAAAAAAATACTCCACAAAGTCATAATCTAATCTAAGCACTAATGCGTCAGCTGAATTATCCTTAAAGTACTTGTCATGACCTAACATGCTAGCCACAATATGATGTCATGTTATGACATAAGATAGTATAATATAAGTTGTAATGTTACACCCCCTGATAATACTTCTGAACTTCCTTTCCTGCTCTTAGTCAGCTCACTTTGTAACTGTACTGCTAAATCACAAGAGACTGTGGTCAGCTACTGTTCCAACTAATGCCAGAACGTGGGTACATGATTAATCATGACTGTATAGAATGAATAAAAATAGACATTTTTGTAGAGAAAGGAACAGCAGGCCATCTATTGTAGCACAGTGGCACTTCCTGTGCAGACATGATTAAATGGAATTGAAGACAGTTAGAAGTGCGAAATTGAAGTTCAGTCTCTAACTCCTCTGCCATCTCTTCAGGAATGTTAACACCCATCCACCCTTTCCTGTTCACAAGCTCAAATGCAAGAGTGCCCTCTACAGGAGACATACAGAACATCCAGGACACCATATGATTCACCCTGACATTAGGGGACAGACTAAGCTCCTTAACCTAGACTCACTTAACACTTAACACTGACTCACCACCTATATCATTACGCACTGCAAAACTAGTCATAACGCAGGTCAAAGAAACCAGACCCAAGAACATTAAGAAAATGATACGTAGTTGTCATTCAGACTCTTGAAATAAATTACATTATGTAACAAGCAGTCAGCGTTGCTAAGAATTAAGTGACCTCACAAAATAATTTCAAGCTGGCAGGTGCTTGAGGATCTGCCAGTATCTATGTTTTCAGTGCACAATGTAACTGTCTTCAGTTAAATGCAGTATATTTCAAACCACAAGTATTACCATGAAGACCTAAATAAATGCTTTGGCAAATAAACAGAAAACCAAACACAATTGCACGGACAGCTGGATGAATTAATAAATAATGAAAACATAGACAACATTTTATCAGATACTAGCTGCACTGCTTCACAGCCTTAACACTGAACCATAGACCTGAAACTAATGAGGGTGCAGTAATTTTCATCTACTGTAATATACAATAAAGCATCTCAAAAGAGCCACCACACAGTATCTACAAGGCTGCCTCATAAATTGTTGATTCTGGCAGCAATGCTGACCTAAGTACATCTGTAGAGATCTATTGGTTTTTTTTGGTTTTTGTTTTTTCAGAAAGCCTAGATGACATACCATTAACAACATTGTCTGCCTTTATTTGACCCTTTAAAAATGGCTACAGGCAGTTATATGGTGAAAAAAATAATAAAAATACATGTTCTATTGTTATTAATATTACTTTAACTATTGTTGTATATACATTCTTATGTCTTGTGACTGTCAAAATCAAAGAGGAAACAAGTATTCAGACATCACAAATTAATAACATTGTTGAAAAATTTCTGTTGGCAATTGCAGATTTATTATGTCTTGCTTTTTTGCAGCACAGGGGTCACCTTTAGACCATTTTTTGGGAAAACCACCTTTAACATTCCCCAAGATTACATGGGTTCCTCTGTCAGACTTGCATTCACCTTGATCTTTTTTGAGAATTCAGATTATGTTGTAAATTTTGTTTTGACTGAACAATATTTGAAGCTCCACTACTATTCAGAGAAGCAAAACTGAGATAAAGTATCTATATTCTTTTTTCTTTCTGTAGCAGATGAGTTCTATGAGGTGTTTAGTAATTGTAGGGCATATATAGTCAAAAGACAAAAGCGCCTTTATACTTGTTTCCACCCAATACAAAGTAAGGCCCTTAAAATTACAGCATTCACATTGCCAAGCAATTCAAGTTTAGTCGCAATTATATGTACCCTAGTCATAGTACCTGACAGTTACGTGCAAGATATTTAAGTTGCTGGATGCTTCAAATTATTGAAATGTTTTAAATCCATAAAAATGTATATACTATTGATATGTATCACTATTACCCAGCCTTCGAGTTCAGCATAGAAAATTTAGCAGGTAGGCAGATACACTCTGTATTAAAAACCTGTTTTCTGTAGACTCCATGGTGAGCATTTGCTGCCCTTAAGCGCTATCAGCCTTGTTTATGGTGTAGAGAAAGAAGCTTCCTGCCTCTCTGCACCACCCATAATGAGACTGATAATAGCTCTCCACTCTGAAGGTGGGTGGGTGGCTAGGGGTGGAAGGGACCTATTAGTTCACAGCCCATCTGCAGCAGCAGTTGTTGTTTCAGTCGACAGCTTCTTGACAAATGAATTGTTCATTAGGCCATCCTTATGCTTTGACACAACAATTGTTACAGCACTAATGAACAATATTTGCAGGTGGCTGCCACAAGAGCAACCTGCAATTAAGAGCGATTTCTATGTCCAACAAAGGCACTAATGACAGGGCCACCTCTGCTGACTGGTTAACAGCATGCATTTTTGGATCGGTTTCCACCCTGGTATAAAGCTGGTAATCCACACCCCAGTATAAAAATAGTCTCATTCTTAAAAAAAAACAATAAAATACACACATTCTCCTGCTCTTTATACAGAAGAATAGGTTAGACTGCCTATCATTGATGTAGTTTTGTATGTGAGTGACTTGACATACAGGTTTTGTGCAGGATTTCTATTTTTGATCAAAATTTCCACATCATAGCCCATTCTGTACCATGGACACTCAATAACGTAGCACATTCCCTTCATTATGTCTTTTATTTTCCATGCTCCAATCTATATGCTCTGTACTTATGTGGTTACATGGCTTGTCACTATGCCATTACATATTATTTATCATTGCACATTGCACATCATTTCCCCTACTGTCCTTTTCCCCATCATTCTTTGTGTCTTAACATTATTCTGTACAAATCATTGTAGACCCCCATACCTTTTTCTTTTTTTCCCCTCTTGCCCTTAGATTTTATATTTGTACATTCAAAACTTTTTATATATTCACCTGTACTAGATACATTTCACTGCCAGCTGTCCCTGTTTAACTGTGTATGTGACAAATACACTGCTTAAATCTTAAATCATGAACCCTGAAAACGTCTTTCATGTACTTATAACAAACTCTTCATTTGTACATATGCGAATAGTGATTTCCACAATTTGACTTTCTGATACCTTACTTATATTTTCATTCTGAAAGTCAGCAACTAGTTTGAATCAGTTCATTGTAGTACATTGTTGTTTTTCCAGAAATAACAGCCTTAACCATATAGTCAAATCCATGCCTTAAATATTCTCTCTACGTCCAATCCAGTTCTACTCAGCCACTCATAAACCTTCAGCAGAATCTGTTACTGGTTTATTTGTAATATTTTTAATAATACTAAGAGCCAATATATTATTCAATATATTAATGGTATATCCAAGCATTTTGCCACAAGAGACATTGACTTATTTTTTTTATAGCAACTGTTGCAAGCTTTAAAAGGATTCACTCCCATTTTCAAAAGTGAAGCATAAAGGAGCACAATGCACAGCACTCAGTAAACCACAGCAAAATGCATCCTCTGCATTTAACCCATGCACACACTGTGTAGCAGTGGGCAACCATATTTAGCACCGGGGAGCAGCATTGGGGACCTACTGGTACAGGATTCAAACCAATGAATTCCGATATTGGAGCCTAGTCCCTAAACACGGAGCCACTGCTTTTTTTTTATGCTATTTTATCAAACACGACTATGCGTTAGCCAATTTCATTTAGGCAGGGTTCAGATTTTCCATGCTTTAGTACAGATGTTAGAAAAACACATCCTTTGTATCAATTACCTTTCCTGCACAAAAAATATTTAAATGGATAATTTGGATACAAAAATGTCTAAACTCACAGCAGTTGCTATGGAAAAAAGCATTTGTTAAAGCTGATTAGTCATAGTACTAAAACTCAAATTATTCCGACTGGGAGAGTTATGTCTGTTTTTTGACTGGCATACCTGAAGCATTCCAGTGAAGACCACCAGGGCTGGCAGCTAGGCGTCGCCTCTTCCTCAAACTAACACCCCCCTGACAGGAGCTCCTGTTGGGTTTGAGATCTGGCGTGGAAGTGGTCCGCAGAGCCAGTGGAGATAGAGGGGGGATGGAGACCGGCAATATGGGGGAAGATGGCAAAAGACGGTTGTTCCTCTCCAGAGAATGGTTTGAATAGATGGATTCTCTCTCATGATTCTTACTGAAGAATAGATGTAGTTGTAAATGATTTTAGTCATTCTAGTTTGAATGTCTGCTTTACAATATTATCTTCAAAACTGCATAAAACCTGTGCATAACTGCATATACTACTAAAAACACATTTACGAAATCAGCTGCTAATAAATACATCTAAGAACGACATAATCGAAAAACCTGCCAGATAAAATGTGAAACTACACTTTAATCTCTAATACAAATTAAACATATACACGTCGTAATAATAATGCAATACATTATTTCCTTTATTTCTTTCGCATTATTTTATTTACCATAGCAAAAAACATTTAACATGCAAGCACTTAATACCAGTTCTAGTCATATATTTTAGAAAAAAGAACTGATTGCTGCAGATAACTCCCACACAAAATTAAGTATTTACAAGAAAAAAACTCATTCTGAAACTCTTATCTAGAATTCACATACGTTTCTTGACACTAATTTCTTCTTTTGCTTGAAAGATAACCCATTAACCCTATTAACATTGTACTAAATAGAATTTTGAAGCCCTCTTTTTCTTGTACCTGTTACATGGAAGGGTATAGCTTTGGCTTTTCCATGATCCTCTCTTGTAAGACTTTGTCTTCCTTCTTCGGAAAAAAAACTCTACCAGACGCTCCACTGTAAACATGGTGCGCACCTTTGTTTATCCCTTAATGAACACTAGATCACAAAGGTTTACCGCAGCATTCTCTTCTGTCCATGATGTAGATTAAAACCTACCTACACAACGTATGCAGTGTATGTGCTGCCGTGGTATGTGCCGTGGGCTCTCAGCACTTGGCTTTTTTCAGAATTAAAACAGCAGGACAATCACACATGGTGGTAAAGAGGCCCCAAGTGAAAGGCAGCATTAGAGTGCCCTAGAGTACAACGTCCATCATAAATATTGAATTCCACCTGCAGCTAAAGTGTGCCAACAGAGAACACACAAAAGCCACGTCAGTCAAGTGTTGCACGTATCTGATGGTGGGTGGGTTGGTAATTGATGAGTTGAAGTGAGATATGAGATGTTTCCAGCATATAACATTGTTTCTATTAATTGTTTTCACCTAAAGGGTAGACAGTATTTTCTTTCTTTTTTTCTTTTTATTTTCATTTTGTATTGTATTTGTATGTGTTCCAGAACAAAAGCACACATGCACTGTACTGCAGGTACGATTAACAAGCAAGCAAAGTTTCTTTGACATTAGGTTGGCCTATGGAAAAATGCAACATTTACAACATTTACAGCATTTAGCTGACGCTCTTATCCAGAGCGACTTTCATTTCTCCCTGGAGCAACTTGTGGTTAAGGGTGTTGCTCAGGAACCCAGTTATGGTAGTGCTGGAGGTGGGGTTCAAACCTTCCACCTCCTGAGCTGTAGGCAACTATCCTACCAATAGACCACCACCACCCCAAAATGACTGGCCCTTCAAACAGCAGCTACTTACATCTCAGAAATAATGGTAATTTCTCTGTGAACAATATTTTAAACAATTCTCCATTGCTTAAGTAAAATGATCAGTTAGGTTCAAAACAGATCTCAGTGTCAGGCTTAACTTCTTCACTGTTCTGCACTTCTTTCATTATGTGTGCCTTATACTGCAATAAAATGGTTGAGATGTATGACAAAAAAATATGAACTAAATAAGACACAATATAATAAAAACTTAATTGTTTTTAATCGGGGAGTGGTCCTATACCATTCTTTCCTTGTGTCCTACAATAAGTATTCAAACCTGGGTAGTCTAAATCAGATCCTAGCTAGTAGTTACAATAAACTGGAAACACTGTGTGTACTGAAATTCTGTACTCTATCTGGATTCAAGTGCCACAGTTTTTTTTTTCCAGTTTTATACACTGATATGGAATTTTATATAAGAAACCGTCAATCTTGCTTGATGCCAAACTGATAAATAGAGCTTGACAACATAATGTGACACGCAAATATGAACAGTTAATGTGTCAGTATCCAGCACCCCAACTCAATAGTATGTCTTACCTAATGTCAGTGTCTCCAGAGTCACTGCTGCTAGACAGTGGTGAAGCCGAGCAGGTGGACTCCAGACTCCTTGGCAGCAGCGTCGAGGGCATACACAGCCATGTCTCCAGATCTGTGAACTTTGAGTAGCTCAGCATCTCCAAAACACTGAAAAACATGCAAAAATTATGCCTCTGTTTAAATACAACAAACAAACTAACTGAGTTACTCAGTTGAGTGTTCCGTTTTAAATATAGACTACAGCCTGAACAAACATAAACATATATTTCCATATGATTTAAGCTGTGGACATGTTTGCATTTGTCCATCAGAAATGCAAAGCTTGTAAAAACTGACTAAACAGGTTCACAATTAATATTTTACCTGGCATTCCATTACGGCATCCACTGGCTGTTATTACAACAGCGAGATACAACAGCGAGAAAGCACATAAAGCACACACAAAGTTTGCTTGTATTTTTCCCACTTGGAGTTGGGAGTTTTTTATTAAGGTTTTATTCGTCATACGTGCAACAACAGTAACAGATCAGTGCCGTAACATTGGAATGTGTTGCTCCAAACATCCTCAGCTATGAATAAATATAGAAATGTGTCAGAAGAAGAAATGTCAACATAACATAAGTTATGTTGACATAAGTTCAGCGTTATGGGGCCATGGAGTCATCTAAAAGATGTCTGTTCAAAACAGATGTTTGATACCCTCGTGGCAGCAATGCTAAATTTAAAAAAGGCAAAATTCAGGAAAAACTTACAGCAAACTAAGCACCAGAAGGGATTTTCTCCAACCCCAAACATGGCTGCCAAGACATGTTCGGTTAATTGTTCTTCGTTCTGTTTCAATTCTCATGAATTGTTAATAATATAAAATGATACATTTTATAAATTTGGATTGAACTGAGTTCGGCTGCTATTAGGCATGCCTGCCTTGTTACTTTGGACCGAACATGTCTGGGCTGGGCTGCATGCTTGTGGCTGAACTGGGTCCATTTTATTTCCAGTGTCACTTTAAAGGAAGAAGGCTGAAGAAGGAAGAAGTGACGAGTGTACCTGTCCTCTCCCATGCCTGGGATTTCATCCTTCTCATCGGCTGTGTGAAACACACATGATGCCCGGGATTCCTGAGGAATCAACAGGCATGTCTTCTCTGTCTCACAAGACATCTTGAGCCATCTCTGCAGGGGTACAGAAGAGCAACATGTGACTTTTCAGGGTGGAAGCTACAAACTGCCCATGATGCCCAGCTGTAATGGGAGTCTGTAGTGGGACTCCTGCTGGTGCAACAACAAAAAAGGCTCAGCATTAAAGTTAAAAAAGAAGCTCCATGATATAAATGGCATAAAGGACTGTTAGAGATGAGCAGCACTCGGCCTGGACCATCAGGTCTTCCAGAGAAGTTCAGAAAGTTGCAGAATGGTGCTTTACTGCCGTTCGGCACAACTGGGAAAAGCTTTGTCCTGAGGTGACACAAAAGGACTGAAAGCGTTCAGAAAGGCGGAAGACGGACTGCTTCTCTCCTTCTCTCTCTGTCTGCCCGTCCTCACCAGCATTTCATTCTTCTCATCCATCCATCTTTAATCACTGCTCTTCCTTCCACACTAGCTTCGTGCTTCCCGCAGTGAAGTCTTTCGCAGCGAGCCAGCCCTCGAACTCGACTACTTCGGCACACTTTTAGCTCTTCTGCTTTCTTTCTTTTCACACTTTTACCCTGATTTAACACCCAGCGCCGGCACCGGCCGCAGGTCGTGGAGCTAAGCTACAGCTCTTTGTTCCCTGGTTGTGGTTTGAGGAGCTGCTGGTAGCTCTCTGCTCAAAGGGAGAGAAAAAAGCGACATTTTCCCTTCCGCACGGCTTCCCGTTAGAGCGGGCTCACCGCACAGACCAGCAGAAAGCGTCCAGTCTGGGGCAAAAATGGGGGAAAAGTTTCCAAACTCACCAAGTATGAGCCCTGTTCGGCATCAGGAAGTGACCCAAACTCGGCACCCTCTGTCATCTGGCAATTATTCTTCCTTCCCGACATAAAATCCCTCCATTCCTTATTCACTCATTCCCCTCATCCCCACTCTGGCTCCGTTTAAAAGCGCCTTTACGGACCGCTTCGTTCAAAAGGGCACAGCCCGAGAGCGGACCTCTTCCCTGAGTTCCCTCTTCCCAGCTTCAAAGAGGATGTGAGAGGGAAGATCATTTTAGACAGGAAATATTTGTGGAGTTATTCGGGAAAATTGCAGGACTGTAATTAGCCCAGAGTGAGATAAACAGGGCATCTTCCTGCTGATGTTACAGAGCCGCACGGAGAGGAGGAGCAGCTCACACACTGTTGGAGCTTCACAGCTTCCACACCTGGCACTCCTCTCCAAACCGCTCATTTCAGAGGGAGACACACTCACCGGGCACCATCATGGCATTAAGAATCAGTGGCAGAGCCAAACCAACACGTGGCAGCCAGCTCTGTGATCTCCAGTGGAAAACCAAGCGGGATATCTGCCCGATCCAGCCTGCTGCAGAGTCAGCTCGCACACTGCGGTTACAAACTATCCTTCTGATACATGTCAAACGATCATGTGGACGATCTGATTTGCCACTGATGGATGGATCACTAATGGGTGTGAAAAAAAGATATTTCAGTGAAAACCAAATGGAGCAGTGATCAGCAAATTCATTCATTAGTGGCTGGCCTGCCTGCAAAACCATGTGTGTGTGTGTGTGTGTGTGTGTGTGTGTGTGTGTGTGTGTGCACATTACTGCATGCATAGAAGCTCTTTATTTCAAACGGATTCCCAAAAAAGAATCTAAAATACCCTTTAAAAAGTGTACAAATAAATAAGAGCCATGTGTATCTAACAGGAAGATTCTTCTTCTTCTGATAGCTGTCAAATGAGGATTTCTTTCAGAAAACACACCGAGACACAACACCTATTTCTTTATTCATCACAGCCACCTACACGCTGAGTACCGAGCCAGACATGGTGAGGAGTCAGAGTCAGATCAGGGCACAAAAGCAACAGGAGCAGAGAGAAGATGAAAAGAAGCAGACAATATAGAACATCTGTCATTAATCCATGTCATGCACAGAGTGTCCAGGACGCAGTGTGGCCTTGCAGCTGTGCGCCAATGATTTGTTTTGTTTGCTGAGACAGTGTGGCACCCTGGTGTCCTGGAGATTGACCCTCCAGAGGGCCCTCTTGAATGATGGATCAATGTTGACCTCTCACCAAACAGTTCCCATTATCCTGCTGTGACAGTAAAAGAATAATAAAAAAGTTTTATTAGATTTTCCCAAGGTTTTCCTCTACAAGTTCAAGAAAGTAAGAAACAGAGCACTGAAACTATAAATACCTGGGCCTCATGTCCAGTGTGGTGAAAACGAAGTGGTTTGAAGAATTTAAAGAGCTCGAATTGAAACATCACTGTCATAAAACAGTCACTGGCACTGACTGTCACAGGTAAATAATAAATAATGCACCTTTAAAAAAGACAAAGAAAAAAAAAGCTTGGATGGCAGTAAAATAACTTTTTTCTTACAGATTACTAATAATTTGCTTTATATTTGCTTGTATATCTTATGTGCTTGTTTTAATGTGGACTAAAGAGTGATGTGACTTTTGGACAACACAGCATTTAAAAGTGTAAAAGTAATCCATCATAGGTATTTACTATCTAAGGCCATTCACAAATATGAGAATACATGAAATTAACATTTTTTCTTTACAGAATAAAAGCTGTATGAACATACGGTATGAGTGACACAGGACAGACTGATAGTTTCTGTGTTCTGTATATATTAAGAAAACTATCAAATTCACGTTTTGGAGTTTTTGGATGAATCTTGCAATGTAAGGGTTAATGGATCCAGCCTGGGATGAAGAGAAACCCTCTTGGGCAATTGACATCCATTTCAGTCTGCCAATGAGGAGTTACTCCCACCAGCACCGAAGATCATCATAGGATCATCATCGTAAGTTTAACCCCAAACTTTGTTCATTCTTACTGCTTTTGGAGAAACATTTCAGTGCTTTCCTTTAAACTGCTCTTAAATTCTCGGGGTTATTAATTTTAAGGCTTACTGTTTTGCAAAGCAATGCCAATGTCTCCTGACTTCTTAACTTTTAGAAAAGTAGCAATAATAAGTGGAAAGGAATAAAAGTTTGTCTGATTTGCCTCAATTACTACTTATTTTACATTTACTATCAACACGAAGACTGGTAAATGTGTAGTAACTATACACTATGTAAAATCCAACCAACATCCACAAAAATAAATGAACACTATTTTTCTTCACCATTAGTGTGTTTTTACATGTTCAATATGTTATAACAAATTAACAAAAAAAACATAAATACAATAAAAACTATAACTATTTTAAAATTATTGATATGTTCGTTAGAAGAACAACTTTGATTCATGGCTTTTTACTGGATGCTAGCTATACGATTAAGATTAATCGATTAAGTTTATGCACACACATAAAATTATTAAATAGTTTTTTAGTGCTTCTGAATAAATGTGACTGGTGACCTTTGGATAGTACTGTATTTAAAAATACAGATTTCATTGGAAGTTTCTTTTTCTTTTTTCAGATGTAAAGCTGAAGCCAAGTGAAAGGGCCTCATGCCAACCATTACTGAAAACAAGAAATCTACATATCTCTGATGTTTGTGCATAAACACCGAAAGATGAGTACTGAAGCTGCTGTGATGACAAATTCCATCTTAATCAATGAACTGGAGCTGACTGGAGGTACTGAGGGATCATGCTATCGCTGTACTTTACCTTTCAGTGTGGTGCTACTGATGACTGGCATTGCTGTTACTGCTGTAGCCTACGGATCCAATTCCCACACATCCACCATCTCCGTCCTGGGGCTGGTGCTGCTCTCCAGCAGTCTCCTGCTGCTCAGCCTCACTGCAGTGTGCTGGAAATTCCAAAAGGGCAAAGAAATGGAAATGCGCTCGACAAGTCAGACCACCCTGATGGAGACCCTCAGAGACAGCTGCAACTGAAATGCACGGAGGATTCTTTATCATTTAAAACAGATGTATTCATTAGAATTGGGTAGTGGCCACATATTATAGCAGTATTCCCATGCAGATTATCTACAGATGTTCACATTTTTAGCGAACTGTTAAGAGAGTCTTAGATGCTTGTTGAAAATTCAAGGGTCGTTGCTTAGTATTAGCTTTAGGTCTTGTTTTAAAGTAAAGGTTAAAAGTAATGTTAGGATTATGTTTAAGAATAGATTTATTCAAATCTATTAAAAACTATTCAAGTTAAAGTTGACAAGGAAGCCATCAAGTGGTCCCTGGAAATATACTTACTTAGTATATTAACTAATGAGGTCTAGTAACTCCATGGGATGTCCTGAGTTAGTGAACAAACCAGTAGCATATTAGTAGGACAGTGGCATTTCTTGATTGTAGGGAACTGAGCCAGAACACACATCTGTAGAAACGAATGTACATATGGAGAGTCCTACATTTTGAAGTGCCTGATTGACTTTTTCTTTGTATGGATGTGTGGGCTATGTCACCTCATTAGAAGATATTTTCACATGAATTGTATGTGGTATTGCTTTTTAAACTGCTCATCACAATGCTTTTTGCTTTTAACATTTTCATAACTTTCCTGTTCATCATGTAATTCTGAGGTTTTATTATGGGCTCTATAATGAGGTATGCACAATTATAAAATAACTGCATCCAAAACATGTTTATTAATGTAAAGAGTAACATTTAACCAGGGCAAAAATAAATGTCACTCATATTGCATTTCAGTTTCTGAGATGGGTAGCATTTAGGTGTTATTTTCAGTGGGTTTGACAAATCTTTCTGTAACAGTTTTTCGCTAAAAATTATTCATGCTGGATCAACCAGACAGATGCCACATATGGCATCATGGCCCACTTTTTTGACATCCCTGTATAGCTTAGAACATTTAATCAGGCACCTTGAAATCACAGCGTGTGTCAAATTTATAAAACTTAGGACTAGTGGGTGTGCTGCACTGCTCTCCAAATTAAGCTGTAATGGACTCAAATGGACTCACTATATTAGAAAAAGGGAACACTGTCAAACAGATGCCACAAATCCAGATTAAAGAAATAACTTTGGGATGTTTTGGACTTTGCATGTCAACTAAATGTGCTCCAAAAAATCTTTGGGTCAGTCTCATTAATGGCTTTAAAACCAGTTGATTGTCCACTATATATCGTACCTCATTAGCCCTTGAAAAATAAAGTTTTACAAGTTCTTTGAAAATATTTTTCTTGTGCTTGACCTTAGCACCTTGGTTGTCCATATTTTATTCATTTCTAAAAAATAATCTCCAACCAAATTCATTTGGCTTCTTATGTCACTGTTGATTACTAATGCCATAACTGATGATTCATTTATTGCTCAATAATCACCTAAATCCCAGCCAGACCTGTTTTTGGCAAAATGACAGGAACAAGACAGGGTGAAGGTTCTGTTTCATCCATCTTTAACTTTGCACCATAATTTGGCAAAATTCATCCTGCAATGTGCAGTTGGCAAAATTAAAATGGTAGCTTAAGTTATTAAACTGAGCAGCTTTTAATCATTGGCTACAGGAATTCAAGGTTGGAGGAGTAGCGGGAGGGATTAAAGTCTTTGAACTGCAAAGCTACATATCCACTCTGATCTGAGGCAAGGGCCCTGCTGTTGCTCTCTGGGATATTGCTGCACAGCAGCAAAGAAGCCAGGCTAGAGTCCATGGTGCCCACATTTCTCTTGGAGTGCGGCGTGAGGGATGAAGCTTCACCATGGGTCTTATGGAGTTTTACCTGGAGATTGATCCAGTCACCCTGAACCTCATCATCCTCATTGCCAGCTACGTGATCCTGCTACTGGTCTTCCTTATCTCCTGTATCCTCTATGACTGCCGTGGCAAGGACCCCTCCAAGGAGTATGTTTCAGAGCCTCCAGCCCCACAACAGCAGTCTCCTATCCGGCTTGTGGTGATGCAGAATTCTCCAGCATCATCCCGGTACAGCGAACAGAATAACACAGGAGCCACCAACTATGTGCCACCCACCCCAGACCTGCGAGAGAAGAGAAGCACTCTGGTCTAAATGGCCAGCATATTAATGGATAGGGCAAACTGCTGCTAATTATTATGTTTCTACATTTCTCTTCCTTTTACTTTCTGCTCTGGGCAATATCAACCTAGAACCAAAATTTGGACCAAGTCTACAGGTAAGTCATGGTTGCTACAATGTCATACCCTTAAATGTAGCATTTTGAAAATGACCTGTGACATATTCTTTGAGTTCAGAGGCAGGTCTAGATAATGCTCAGTGCACAATGATATGAAACACCTGTTTTGAGCTTAAAACCATTAATAGTGAATAAATGTGGGTTGCAAAGAAATATAAAATATTTGGGCCTACTATGCAAAGGTTTTGCTAATTTTTTTCTGTCCTAACTGTAAGCATTTTTAGAGAAGTCATACATTAAAAAAAAAAAAAGTCTTTTATAATATGCATGATATGGGGTACCATGCATTTGCAGCATTTGTTTGCTGTTATCACGGAAGAGAGCATTTGGAGGCAAAGGGATTATCTCCAGCTGCATCACGTTTACATCACTGTTGCATCAGATCCCAGTTCTGTGCTCATTAAACACACAAAATCACTGCCCCTTGTGCCTTTTCATGATTATATAAATATAATATTTCATGCTTTAATAATGCAGCTTCTCTCATCTCTGATCACATTTTGGCATTAAAGGTAGAAAAAAATGATAAGCATTCAGAGGATGTTCCTTGCAGCAGATTCCTTGCAGTTTTTAAGTACTGTTGTAGTGCTGATTTGAGAATTGTATTAAACAAATCCATCTAAATTTATGTCTTTAAATTACACATCTACTAAGAGCTGGTTTTCATTCTAGAGCTGTTGTTCATTCACAGGAGCACACAGTGCAAACAACTGATCATGCAGCCTTCTTCTTTGTTGGAATGGCACGTTGGCCCTTCGCTGGGCAACTTCGCTTTAACCACGTTCAAGAACAACATGCAGTAAATCAGTTTCTCTGATACACCTTGAGTGAATGGTTGAATGAAAAAATTAATGACCATTCGACACAATCATTATATTCAATATTTTAGAGTGGAATATGCTGCAGGCTATGAAATCCAAAACAGGGCAACAAAACTGATAATGCAAACCAAAGTATTTCCAATCAAGAAATCTGATTCAATAATACCGCCTACCTAATGTTCACTAACATTTCACTGGTCTTGTTCCTGCCAGCTTAACAAGATTTTGAAATATTAATTCTACTATGAAAATCACATGATCTAGCTTGAGCTAAAATTCAGTTACCAGCTTACACATTTTGTCAGAACTGGGAGGATGTAGTAGTTCAGTAACTCTGATATATATGTAAACATAATTCTGATATATTTAGCACACACTATGAATTAGAAAAAGTACAAATTCATCAGCAATTTGTGATGTGAAGCAGACCAAATGCAAAAAACGACAATCAAAAATCAGTTCAATGTTTATACATACTACATGTTTTACAATGGTATACTAATTTGCACTCGTTTATGTGCTGGATAAATGTGAGGAATATCAGTGTTAATGTCATTGACTTGATAAAGATACAAATGACATTTTCTAAATCAATGCTTACAGTAATATTCCTTGAACAAGAGAAGAGTGTGGAGAGAGGGAAAGGTTTACGTAAAAGGCTGTGGTTTTGTTTGTATTCACTTAAACAAGAAATATTTTTCAGTTCAGAAAGTTTTTTTTTCTCAAGTACTGTCTAATTTTTCAGATGTTTCACAGTGTCAGTAAAATAATGCAGAAATATTTTTTTCTGGAACTACTGGAAAAAAGCATCCTTACTGTTTTAATCCTCCTTAATTAAAACTAGAAGTACAGAACTAAGCATTTACCATAACATGAAATCACCTGCCTTTCTGTAGAGATGTACTTGTTCAACAGCAATGTTTAGGAAGGTGAAATGAGTCACCTTTAGGAAGGTGAAAGTAGCATCCACATAAATACCTGGACCCAATGTTTTCCACACGAAAACTGCCCAGAGCATCATACTTTCTACCCCCATATCTTCTTCTATAGTGCATCCTCGTGCCGTCTCCCCCAGGTAAATGGTGCACAAGCAACCAAATGTCCACATGATTTGTCAGACCAGGCTCCTTTGCTTTGATCCACTTCTGATACTTAAAGCTCGTTTTAGGTGCTTTTGCTGGAGGACAGGGATCATTGCCCCATTATACAAAGCAAGCTGTGATGCACTGTGCCCTGAGATATTATTATAGCCAACTTTTACTTCAGGAGTGTTGCAGTAGCTCTTCTGTAGGATGGAACCTTCTCCCCACATGCATTAGTGAGACTTGGGTGCACATGACCCAAGGACAGCTTTTGGTAGGTACTGAGAACTGCCTTACAGGAACACCCCACAAAACCTGCCATTTTGGAGATGCTCTGACCCAATCAGTGAGATCTCTTAAATCCTCATGCCTGGCAATTTTTTCCAGCTTCCACCACATCCATTTAAAAAACTGACTGTTTACTTACTCTGATGTAATGAGATAATCAATGACACATCGTCTGTAAGTAGTTTTAATGTTGTGGCTGGTGATTGTGTTCTTGAGTAAAAGTGAAAAGTATTTGCATGAAAGGTTTGGTGTTATGGACGTGGTGAGAGAGGACGTGCAGGTGGTTGGTTTGAAGGAGGAAGATGCAGAAGACAGCAAGGAATGGAAACAGATGATCCACTCTGGTGACCCCGAAATGGGAGCAGCTAAAAGAAAAAGAAGAAGAATAGTTGGCATGTTCTAATTTTTTGCCAGCACCCATTGTAGCGAGCCTGCCTGGTTTTAACCTTTTTTCAGCAAATTTATTAAACAGTTAAATAATTCAGTGCAGACACATTGTGGGATTGGCATAACCAACATGTTACATTTTACATTCCAGTCTCTTCTTCTTGTTTGTTTTTTCTGTGTGTGTGTGTGTGTGTGTGTGTGTGTGTGTGTGTGTGTGTGTGTGTGTGTGTGTGTGTGTGTGTGTGGTTGTGAGTGTGTGTTTAATAATTTTTTTCTTTTTGAAATGTGAATGATTAAAAGTACTTGTTTTCTTTCGAGCTCTTGAGTAGGTATTTATACAACCCCTGGAAGAAACCACAGTCAGACATTTGATACCTTCTGCTTATAGTGGCTATGATCAGCAACAACAACCTCTGTTATGTAAATCTCTGACACAGTGTTTCAAATCCAAGAATGTAAGCTGACCAGCCAGTCAAATGACAAATCATACTTTCCAACACAATCTCGATTACTTGTCTTTTCTCTTTTTTTCAGAACACCATGATTGCTCAGTAAGAATGCTTACCCATCACAGAAATGGAATCAATGTAGGTTCTGGACTCAGAGACTGAGATTGTCTAACGGCTATGATGGGACTGTGATTTCCCAGTGAGAGCCTGAAGAGCGCCAAGGACCGACTGTCTAAATTTGCCAATAAATCTTTAGCTATTAATACATATCAACATATTATAGCATCTATATATGCATGTTTATTTTAACAGTGCTGCACATTGCTGTTCACAGGGTGCTCTATTGTTTTTATAAAGTGGGTTATGAATAGCAGAGAGCTTTGTACCAATCTTTGGTATCCAAGCCTCAATCAACATTGTCTTGCAAATGTG
Organism: Hepsetus odoe; assembly: GCA_017165825.1. Classification (NCBI taxonomy): domain Eukaryota; kingdom Metazoa; phylum Chordata; class Actinopteri; order Characiformes; family Hepsetidae; genus Hepsetus; species Hepsetus odoe. Next base: position 11,638,069 of record CM029378.1, read on the forward strand.
TGAGATGCTAATAAATAGAGCCCAGTGGCCCAAAGCAGTGAGTATTCAAAGTGAGTGCTCTCTTCCTTTAACCTCTGATGTGCAGTGATGTTGGGAAACCAACTTGAGCACTTCTGGATACCTCCAATTTATTGCTCTTTGCAGATGACAGTCATGAAACCTCCATTTGGAAAACTACTGCACTGTACAGGTGGATGACTACCTGCTCAGAGACTGGATATAAACCTGGATAATAAACCACATGTTATATTTGAAATATACAAAAATAACTAGAATAAACAAATGTAAAACACTTTCTAAAAATAATAAAAGTCATCAAAATTATGCAATAAATAAATGTACTGGAATGGATTAATTCAACTTTTTTCTGTTTTTGTCTTTCTGTTTTTCTGTATTTGCATGAGAGGGATGTACTGCAAGTGTGGAGTAAAGTTTATGCTTAAAAAATTCCCAATTAAATGAGCACATACATTTTGCTCTTTGAACAGAACCAAGATGCAGTTGGTGGCTTTATTTATTTTTTTATTTTTTTATTTTTTTATTTTTTTATTTTCATTGTTTTAGTCTGGGTTGGAGCTTTCTTAAAACAGAAAAAGTCCTGATAAACACTGTATATGAAGTTACTTTATGTTAACTAACTAATAATTCTTATAATAATAATAATTCAATAATTGTCACACCTATATTAATAACAGCTACTATTTGAATTATGAAGTTTACTTAATGCATTGCAAAAAAATACTTTTGATTATTATTATTATTATTATATCAAAATATTTTAAAACTACTGAACATTACAAGAACATTTACACCACATCCTATATTAACATAATATGAGCACTTCAACACTTAATATACCAGCAATCTTCCTAAACCAATCAAGTCATTCCAGCAGGGTGGAAGTGATACACCGATACAAATGTGGTTGATGCTCATATGGCTCATGGATTAGGAAGAAAAATAAGTTTTATGCGTTTTTTTCCACTGTGTTTTCCCACTGTCACAACAGTGAAAAAGACAAGCAGTATTTTTGTGTGAGGCTATAAAACCATCCAGTGAGATGAACTTAACATCAAGAAAAGACATTTTATATTTTCTTATTAGCAATTCACAGTGAAAAATCTCCTTTTGATTGACAACTAAAACCAACTTACCAACTAATATGTTCAGGTAAAGTGATGGTACTTTATGCAAATAAGGTCAGAGGTGTATGGTTGCACTGCGGAAGCGTGACAGATTGAAAGAGATGATGAAGAGGCACATGGAGTTATGGTGTGTGTGAGCGTGTAAGTGAATGAGAACGGGCCCGAGGCTGTGGTCTTGCTACTCTCTCTCTCTGTGGCTCTGCAGTTAGGCTGGGAGCAGCCTGGGATTAACAGCAGATCCCAATCTGCTCCCTCTGCATTTACAAATGGCTTTATATAACCCCAAGTCTATTTGATAAATGCCACAGAAATCCCTGCAGGAAGTCATCTGCGTTTGTGTGTGGGGTAAGAGGTCGTCAAGGCCACACCCAGAGGAAGGCTGTGCAGATAAACATGCATGACGGCCACACCAAACACATGTCACTGCAGCTCAGAGGAAATACTACACTACAGCCATCAGCACAGACTGAGATTTAGAAAGACTGAATAATATAGAGGGGGGGCTGAAAGGGGCAAGAGAAAGTAAGTCAGGATCTTTATGAATATAAGCTGTTGCATACTGTGCTCATAGACTGTGAAGAAAAAGATAGTGGTGAAAGAGTGAAACCACTACTGAGCGATCCTCTGTGAAGAAAGAGAAAGACAAGCCAAATATTTACCGAATAGGACACAATCATAATTTTCCACTGTTTGGTTATGATGGAATGATTGGCTACAGCTTTTAGTGTCCAGCAAAAAGAGGTTTTTCCAAGAAGGTTAATTTACAGATAAGGCAAAATCATTTTTCATTTTCAATGTAAACCATTTTAAAGAAGTCATTTCAGTTCATTTATCACAAACATTAATAAAAACTTTAAAACTGGAGATTCTTTCCCCTTTATGGGGCAATCAGAATATGCTGCAATACCTTGCTGTATTAACACAATTTTATTTATTTATTTTTTTCTCAAATCAACCGTCTCGTCTGTAAGCCATGTTTTGAATGTTAATCATTATTAAAGACTTTTTGTCACACATCTAATGTAAATGTGTGTGCATTCAGATTTTTTCTTTTCAGATTAACGAGCATGTTCACTTGTAGATCAAGGACACTGAAGATACTGATGCTTGTTGCTAGTGGCAATGACAGAGATGATGACGAAGATGATGACGGTGATGATGAAGATGAAGCGGATCAAAAGAGAAGAGGAGGGGTGTTATTTAGAGGCCAACAATGTTCCAATGACGAAACTGGTGGACATGACGTTTTAATTCCTACTGATTTGCTTTGAAGAAAAAATTAAAACTATTTTGTAGGAAGGATGCTCTCTAGTGGTATGTTAAAGCCATAAGCCCCAGGAACAGTTAAGCAGATCTCTTTTCATTCTGACTTCAGTTTACTTCAAAAATATTAACACTGCAGTAATAGTTTAGATGCAGGTTATGAACGTTTCAGAAAAGCGTTATAATCAGAATCTATAATGTATTTTCTCCTGTTTGTGTTACTTTATACATTAATATCTTACAGGTTGAAGGGGGAGCATAACAACGGAGAATTCCTTAAGATTTGAAAAGTTTTGATGAAATGCATAATAGCTAAAACAAAGTTCAGTCTCAGTCCAAATAATCACACCGGTTCATTTTCAGTTAATACGTTCTGTTATGCGACCTTATCTATGAATGAAATCTTGTCCTTCCATTTCACAGTTAACTAGATAAAATCAAAGTTTTTGATTGCTTGATGATTTCTCATTAAATTCCTGCAATATAACACAAATATAACCTGAAGTCATTTAATCCATTTATTTCGGTCATGAGCAAAAAAATAATAAGAAAAAAAAAAGACATCAAAATGTAATTTTAAAAAGCAGATAAGTAAACAGACATTTCTACCGAAATTAAACATGCTGTAATTTAGAAAAGAATAAGTGTTTGTCATATATCAGATTTTCACGGTCAATGCTCACTACTTTCAACAGTTATGGAAAACACAATAATATCATTTCTTAGAGGAAAAAAAACAGCAAGACACAAAGTTGACTGGGCTGAATCTTCCAAGAGCACGAACAGAAACGAAGGAAACAAACGTATTCATGCTTCAGCTGAATACACAGACTTTCAGAGGGTATGACCGGGTGACAGCACATGGATGTTCAATAAAGAAATCACCTGAACTTTTAAACAAATGTTTTGGATTATAAATCAATAATGCCCATGCAAGATTCCAGCAAGCTAGAGCATTGCACTAATAATTTTCTTTTTTTCTTTTTTCCATGTAGTCAAACTTTTTAAAATATGTCCTCAGAAATTCATAGGAAAATACAGTACAAAAACAAGAACAGCTTTGTAAAAACATCTACTTTAATAAACAATATATTATATATATATCTATGTTTTTTGGTCTGAAATATAGAATGATAGGCATATTCACAGAGACAGAAAAAACATCATACACATACATTCATCTCACATCAGTTCAAAAAGGCAAAAACGCAGTCATTTCTTGATCAAGTTGGCCAAAATATTCCCATTCCCTAGGGAATGGACAGAGCTAAAAAATATAACAATCATTTTTCACAAAACATCACAACTGATCTCACTCTGTAACACCACATGTCCTGTACATGTTCAGCACAAAATCCAATTAAATTACTGCCACAGGTTTGATTTAGTAATCTGGCTTGATGTTACACAGAGGATAGGGGAGATGTGTGTATGTGTTGGTAAATGTGTCTTTTTGCAGGAGAAAAGCTCTGCACAGTAATTAGTCTATTGTGGTGTAATGTGATTGTCAGCCAGAAATACCTGGACAAATAATTTAGATGAAAGATCCAAATAAAATCAAAGCATTTGTCTTCAGAAACATTGTCTTCTGACACACACACACACACATATATACATTATTTGAAACTGTTATATATAGCTTTATATCTTGAAATTACAAGATTTATCTTAACATGGATATTAAAAAAATCCTGAAGTCAGCACTCACCAAAATAGCTTTAACGAAAAGTGACCAAACACAGTCTGATAGTCAAGCCTCTTACAGTGTCAAGAATCACACAGGAGTTTGTTTGCTTTATATTGTCATTCTCGGAAAAAAAAACCTACAAATATCTTGTTTGCCTTTAACATAATCTTAAAAAAGCAGCTGTTGTTAGTACTGTGTCTAAAAGATTTATGAAAATCTTACAAATAGTAAAAAAATTTTTCTTTGTCCTGTTAAGGATTTTTTAAGGACTGATTTTCCTTATTAGATTTTGTTCACAACAGCAATGATAAATTAGGCTTGCTACATTTGATTGTGTGAGAATAACAGGCCTTTGATGAGACCCTTAAAACAATTTTGAGGCCTAAACTGTGTAGCTGAGCTCATGTCCTGCACGTACCATGCTCACTGGACATACTGCTGGAGGGTAGTTCATCTGAACAAATTGTGGTTGGAAATTTTGCATTCATCATAAAATCTGTAACAACGTGGTTGTTAAGACAGACAATACAAGGCATTTTTACTTTATACAAATGAAATGCTACAACACGCTTGAAATCATATGTACAACATAAGGAAATAAACCTTCTTGGTAGCATCCAACAACAATGACAGACTGATAGAAAAAAAATGGACAAGAAATATAGAATATACATATAACTATACACAAAGTGTACTCTGCCTTCTAAAGTGCCAGGAACAGACTGAGGTGAATGTTGGCTGGAGCAGACAATGAATTGACTTCATCCCATTAGATTGTCCTTCAAATGATACGAGCCTGATGGCCTACAGGGACCACAGCTTCACAGAGGGCCATGCTGAGCTTCATACTTTGCTAAAATATTTTTATAGCGCCCTAGCTCTTTCCGCAGCTCACCCACTTCCTGTCGGAGAGCAGAGTTCTCTTTCTCCAGGAAGCCGGCTCTGATGGCAATCTGGTTCTCCTTCAGGCGCCGGGCGTCTCGCGACCTCTTGGCAGCCATGTTGTTCTTTCTGCGTCGTGCCCAGTATTTCTCATCCTGTCCAAAATATGCAGAATATTAAGAGGAGAGAAGGGTGAAACATATCCATTCATGTGTTTTACCTACAAGAAAACACTGCATTTCCTGAAGTATTTTACAATAAAGTAGTGACCTGGATACCTACTAGTACATAAAGAGGAGGGGGAAGTTAAACTTTCCCAAACAGCAAGTGACAGAAGCAAGTAGCACAAACAAAAGCCAAACTTTATTGTATTAAAAAAGCTGACTATTAAAGCCACATCTTTTGTAAATAAGTTCATTGTGCTTCACTTAGATTTAAGCACTTGATTTTAGGCACTCTGAAAAACAAATATGTTTCACTGTTTACAAGCTGTGTTTTCTTTAAAAATGTTAGAAAATTCAGGCATTTTTCTTACTAACAAGCTGATGCAAAAACAAAATTGTTTGGTTTTGACAATAATGATAAACCATACTCTTACTTTTCAGTATATGACTATGAAAAGTGCACATATCATATAACATACGCAGTTTCTGTTACAGGCACTCAGTGTCTCTCCTCAGGCACTACCCATACTAATGAAACACATGACACTGACGCACTCACACATACTTATTCCCTCATTTTTGTGCTCCTTTCTGTTGTTGTTCTTTTTCTGGAGGGCATCCTGATCCACAAATACTATTTTATATTAGACATTCTACTGGAATCTCTTTGCACTTTGTACTGCAAGCAATATTTGTTAAATAAGTAAATACAATAACTGTTCATTAATAACATATGATTAGGCAAACAAATAGAAAGAGTACAAGCAAAGTACACACCAAAACAAACAGCGCTGAGCTGCTGTAAAATGGTTATTAATGAGACACTGGTATTGCAGAATTAACCATGCTTGTGGTGACAGGTTTTCTCATGAAGGCATGGCTGTGAAATCAGCTTTGAGCAATTTATTACTCTGCAAATCCTTGCATGGATCCACTTTTATTTGAACAAATTAAAAAGGCAAATCCTTTAATCCCAACCACAGCAGAACTAGTGAGATACCAGGAAAAGTAGGATCACATGGGCCTTGCCGCCTAAGGATGAATGAATGGACGACTGGGCTTAAGCCTCTTAGCCACAACCTGCAGCATCTATGGCAATGGCAAAATGGTCAGACAAACTTGGCCTGAGAATCGTATTTGGGAATAGAGGAAAGAGACTTCTCTCTACCAAACAAATACACAGCCCAACACACACACACACACAAATTTACCTTGAGGTCCTCAGGAATAAAGATTTTGCGTGCTTTCTTGATCATGGGTTGAGGTTTAAGCTCTTCCTCTGAGAACTTGTGCTTGCGGGGGTCAAAGGCCTCCTGACCAGGAACACTGGACAGAGCCAGATCTGTAGGGTCAGGCTCATAGCCCACTGGCACCTGGATGGATTCTGGGTCAATTGGACTTGGAGTGTTACGTGCGGGAGGCAACACTATATAAAAAGAAGCAAATGTGTGTCAACCAGGATAGGTCTATGATTACGTCTACTGTATTTAAAACTTTACAATTTAACAGACACTAGGCTGAGGGTGTAGTTTCAAAGTAATCCTCTGAGTGGCGCTCATGTCATTGATGTCCACAGAACCAGAAGCCTTTGTGGCAAGAGCCACAAGAGCGCTTTTAGGGGAGAAAAAGTGAAGGGCTGCTTCCCAAGTCACTTCATCATTCTGCACTGCACCTGTACTTCACATGAGAATGTCCCTCGAATAGAAGTGTGCTATTTTGACAGACAAGTACTTTGTGGATTTGGACCAGGTAAATTATTTGGGTGCATGTAAATGTGAATTCTATGATATATTTTAAAAATAATAATAAACTGTATTCACTTTATATTATATTCAAGTAACAAAATCTTAATATTTTGTGCTGGTAACTTTTCACTTCAGGTTTTTATCTGATATTGTTTTATGGGTTAAAGTAAAAACAGCCACCTCAGGAAGATATAATGGATCTATCCAGCCCCACCAATTTGTTTCTGTGAATGGCCTTTTTAATGAAGAGTGTAAGTTGATCGTGAACTGCCACATTACTACAATAAAGAATAGCTTAAATAGTGTTTTGCAGCTTACATTGTCTTTGGTCAGCCTCTCACAATTTAAGATCTTTCAATCAACATCCCAAATAAAGGTTTTGGTGAATTGCTTATTCACCAAACAATTGCTGAACATAAAACAGAGCTTTTAATCCATATCATGTCCCATCTCTCTCCATGTATCATCTCATGCTCTAGGATTTGGGAGCAAGTTCTATAGCCTAACAGTCAACCATCAGTCAATCTGATTGTTACATCAGACTCTATTGGCCAATCAAAGCACAGGAGATGAGAGTTGTGAAAAAAATTAACACTGCTGGTTAAATGTTACTGGAGAAAAGGCTGTCTGCTTTGACCAGTATGCTATTTCATTGGATACAGTCAGGAGCATGTAGCCAAGAGTTTACATGTGAAATTGCAAGACATCCAGAAGATTTTCTCTTAATGGAAATTATAGAAATTATCCGATTTCAATTGGTCTCACAAAGTAGACCAGTGATTACTGTCAAGTGTAAAATATGCAGGCCCACCACATTTACAAAAATGTTGAGAGCCCACTCACATCTCCATGCAGTTTAAACTTTGTGTGTTCATTTTAATTCCCTCAATCTTGGTTGCCTTCATTTTGGCAATATTTTGGGATTATGTGCCCCCCTTTCCCCAATAAGCCATATTGCTTATTGCTTATAAAAGAACACACACACAATACTGATTTCAAACAGTTCCCAGTTTCTCACACCTTTCCCACCCTTGTTGTCTAAATTACAGTTCTAATTTAGACATAACTTCAACATGATTTTTCCCAATTTCTCTTTAACGCTGAAAATTAAACAAGCTGCCATGAAGACTTTCAATTGCCATAACCTTAACTTTTGTGCAGTGTTTTGCTAGTAGTAAATGTCTTTACTAGAGGGCAGGACCATATATTGTAAAAAGATTTTTTTCCCCTTGACTTTTCCAAAACATTGTTCTTCATCAAAAGGTCTGGCATGAAAGGCTTTATTTAGAGGCCAAAGGCAGATGTGCTGAGAAGTCTAATGCATTTTGTGTTGGGGATACAGGGTTGATCCACTAAACAGACTGGCACAAATCAGTTGAAGACCTCAGTGAACTTTAGTTATGCTGCCGGCAGTTATGTCGTGTTCAGACATGTGTGCAAAAGAATGTTTCTGTTTACAGGTCTAAATCACTTTTGGATGTACCAGAGGATGTCCAAGATACATTGAAAACAAACGTGTAAATGCATTTCCTCATTTACACTGCTTGGATTCATGCTTTTGTGGATTTTCCTTTTCCTTTATGTCAGAAAGGGCCATCAATGAAAGAGTGATTCTGTCTACTGCCTTTTACCTGGTCTGCCAGGGGTCTGCATGCAGCTCTGAGGGATCATGCCTGCTGTGTGGATTGCAGTGCTGGTTCTGCTGCTGAGGTCCATGACTGACACTGAGGCCTGTTGTAGGCAAGGCTGCTGCTGCTGCTGCTGCTGCTGGTGGTGGTGGTGATTTTGGTCATGCTGCATGGGACTGGAAGGGATGCCATTTTCAGAGAGGAATTCTTCAAGGTTCATGTACTCCAGCTGAAAATGATCCCCATCATAAGGCAAGGTTTTATCCCAAAGTGTCGGGCCCAGGAAAGCAGACTGTGGCACACTGCGATCTTCCTCCAACTTCTTCTCCTTCTCTCTTTCTTTGCCAAAAACTGAAAAGTAAAGCGATTAGAGAAAAGCTTACGATTTTGTTAAGAAAAGAAAGGTTTTTGTAACACTTATGTTGGTGATCTAAATAAAACACTAAAATAAAGCAATCTGACAGTGCTTCCTGCTGAGAGAGCTACTCTTTATCAGCAGGTATCTCAGGCTGGTGGTGATAACTCTGGGTGGACCCAGAGGTGAGAAACTCAAAATCCACTCAGCATCGAGTAAGGTGGCAAAGCCCTGGTCTTTAACTACTTAAAATGTGTGACTACAAAAGATAGAAGCCTCTTCTAGGGCTTGAACGTGTAAAATCAAGTGCTGCTCATGTTGAAATGCTGAATAAAGCACACTGATCGATCCGACAGCAGCAGTCTGATCTGCTAAACTGGGGAAAGTCATAAGTTGAGGAATGACTTACCGTCGTTCAGCGGCAGTTTCAGCGGGTTTTCCAACAGCGATTTCAGGACGCCGTGCGTTTGCGGAGGCAGAAAAGTTGGGTTCATCGTGAGAGGTCTGGACATCTGGTTGACCGTGAGCGAAAACAGAGGAAAAACGACTGGACTTGACAGAAAACGTCAACAGTCAACACGAGCTCCTGCAGTAGCGCGTCTCACACGGTCACGGAGACCTGAGGGTGCGTGCGTGCGTGTGCGTGTACGCCTGTCGACTGGACTGAGATGATCAATTCCATGTGTGAAGGCTGGAGCTCGTGACGTCAAACCTCCAGAGGCTGGACGGACCTCCGACTGACTGACAGAGCAAGAAGAAACGGGACAAAAACAACCAAACCCGATTTTATGAAACCTGCAGCGGGTCCTCTGAGTGGTGTCTGAATGTTAATAACTCGAGCACAAAGTTTCAGTGGCCTAGCTATAAATGGGAGGGAAAGTAATGATGCGCTCAGTTAAGGGCAGACTGAAGTGTGGAAAGTGTACCGCCTTTCTCCCACACAGACAGTGAAGCTCCCAGATTAAATTGTTACTTTTTTCAGTGTTGTTACTCCTAGCCTTCATGCGGGAAAGACTTTCCACACTGTGTGAAGTGTGTATAATGTTATTACGGCTAAGTGGAGCCGGCCATCGGTCTGTTTACCATCCTGCCGCCTCTTACACACTAGACGTGGGAGGAGGAAGACGGATCACGTGACCAGAGCGCTTGACCCACTTTTGTCCAATCACCGGCTGAGCTGAGCAGAGCCGCCGCCTCTCGGCGGTCACGTTGAAACTCACGCAGCTCCGAGGAGAGTGGGCGAGGTCTCAGCGAAGAGCCCCTCTCTTCTGTTCTCTCTGTTTTCCCCCCTCTTATATCCCTACTTGTGAATTTTACCTCCCCCGAGACGCTTTTGTGGACACTTTTGTGTTGCCTTATATCTGTCAGTGCTGTGAAAGCTATTTGTTTTTTTATCGGTTTTTTTAAGTTACCTTGGCAACCGGTCGCCAAAGCGACGCCCCCTACAGAAAGTAGGCCACGGGAGGCCACGCCTCTTCTGATTTGGAGCAGCAAGAACCACATGTTGCTACATGTGTCTGACGAATCAAAACCACACTGACTTGTTTGACAAAGCATTTCTGAAAAATGGAATAAATTAACAATATTTTTATTTTTTGCAGTGTAAGATCTTTGTCTATTCATAAAAAGTATCCAGTGTAAGATACTACTTTTTATCAGTAAACATTATCCAGTGTAAGATCTTTGTCTATTAATAAATATGAGATATATAAAATATAAAGGTTTTCACCCTAACAGCAGTTAAAATACTTGGGTGTATTTCCTAATACACAGGATACCTCAACATTACTTAATTCTGCATTATCTTCCTTTCATAATATTTTCAAGAACTAAGCTACTCCATAAGCCGATTAATAATGGTGGAATCACTTGTCACGACTTAATATCTTTGAAATGCAGCCTTTAGATGAAACCTTTCTACACATTGACAATATAATTATTCAGCATGACTCAAAAATAACCTTGGGAAATAATGATATAGCATTTGTTGCAGAATGGGAATATTCAGTGCTCAATTTACAAGTTTATCATTATTGGTCATGCTGTTTTGTGCAAAGACCACCTGTATTTCTTTGTGATGGGGAAGGCCAGGCAAGCATATGTGTGTTTTGTGTGATTTTACATTCCTGGAAGCAGATATATTTAACCACACATGCTTTGGAGTGAAAGGGAGAGAGAGAGAGAAAAAAAATCAATATTCCTGGCCCTGGGCACTAAGTCGTGCACACTAAGCACACCGACCAAGATCAGAAATGGTTTCCTAGACACAGATACAAGACACGAGATATTACCAAAAAAATAAACCTAAAATGAAAACATATTTGTCAACTGAACTTTATTACTACCACAACACCATCAAAAAAATTCCCAAATAAAACAGGGAAAACATTGAATCAATAAGCCAAATGTTCCACTGTGAATCTGTTTTTTAGGCAGAGCTTTAAATAATAAAAGCTTTAGGCGAACCTGCAAATAAAGCAATCCTGCTAAGACAAGAAATTTACAGAAATATGCACATAAGGCTCAGGGTACAACATAGAGATTGCACATGTCTACTGGAAATGCAGACAACTAAAACCACACATGTAAAAGTATATAGTGTTTACATGTGTGCTATTGCATTTAACAGTTATAAACTCCACAAAGGTTTACAACAGTTATAGTTATATTGCTTTATTGTGTTGACAATGTCAAAGCGCACAAAAATGAAAAAAAAAAATGAATGCACAATTACGCCTCATTAACACACCATAGTGGACTGCGGAAAGTGTTCCGTTTAACTGTAGTAGATAAGAGCTCCTAAAGCATTTAACAAGGTCCACTGCTTGAGATCTCTTATGGAAAGTCGTTAACTACACTAATCTACAAACTGTATGTTAGTCAAAGATGCAGTCTCTATAAACTACATTTATTTGACCACCTTATTGTTGGCTCATCTTGTCCTCTCATTGACTTTCAGTTATAAAAAGGAAGATGTTTTCTTTGACTTCAAAGAGTTTTAATATTGTATGATTAGAGAGAGTTTTTGGAGCATGGGAAGGGTGAATGGGTCTTGCAATTGTTTTGGTCAAGATACTAAGAAAACAGCAAATAGAATAGAATCAAAAGGGAACTTCCTGAAATAGAAGAAAAAAATAGGCGGATGGAAGAAAACAGGGAGCCCAAAGTTCAAGCTCTAGTCCAATGCATTACAGTGCATTACACTATCTCTTATGTATTGATTTTATGAATACTGGCAATGTTTATGTTCATCATGTATAGTATGGCATATATATATATATATATATATATATATATGGCATATAGTCCATTATGTCAAATTCACTGCATATCTCCATTTGGCAGCTTAATAGCAATGAGTCTACTTCTTTTAATCTCAGAAGTACAATGCAAGAAGTACAGTTTCCCCTTCCTGAATGTTTTCAATCAAGTTTAGGTCAGGGGACAGGGATATTTCTATCAAAAGCTTGATTTTGGGTTTTTTACCATGGGGTAACTATTCCCGCATGGTAAAGACTATTAAGACTATTCCAAAATTGGTCATTTCTGTCTAATTGTACCATAGATCCCATTCCACTCACAGTTCTAGTAACAGCTAGTAAACTCCAGCTGCCTACGTCAGAGATTAGATAAAAGAAAAGGCTTTTTTCTGACATACCCTTGGAGAAATTCCTGCCTTTCTAGCCTTCCTTCTCGCTGTGTGCAGGGGCAAAATACATGACTTTTTCATGGCATTTGCCTGATTTATGTAGGCCAACACATTTAAGTTTCATTTCATTAGGGTATTCTCAAATTGTACCCATGTTTATCAATAACAAAGGGAACTTGTATTACTTCATATTTAAGCCCCAGTATAATAGGACATTTGAATAATAATTGTAATACATGCTTTCTTTTTCTTTGAACAAATTTACTTTCATTAAAGTTATTTTTCTTGCATTATTTCTTCTCAGGAGTGCCAATATTTACAGATTGTTATTCACGATAAATGTATCATGGAATTTTGGCTGTAAAGTCAGAGGTCTTAAATGACCATGCCATTGTTTTGGCATTTTCAAGTTTGAATAAATGATGTTGGCAATAATGCAAAACACTTTTATGTTTTCAGTAAATTGTTATTATATATCATATATGCTAATCCATATTAGGATCATATAGATTCATGTGGGATGAAAAACAAGCCCTAAACCTGTTTAAGGTCTGCTAGGCTTGAATTGTTATACCATCTGCAAACTTGTATTTTGCAGATGTTTTCTGGTATATTAAACAAATGACTTTCACAAAAAGTGACCAAGCATAGCCCATTTTATGGGGTTTTATACTTTAACCTTTGGCCTCTGGAGTGTTCTGGGCTTGGTCGTTCGCTTCTGGATCTGACAGACCCAAGGAGTTCATTACAGGGTGAGTCCATGATGTTGTCTGAGTCACATGACTATACAGAATAAAAATACACATCACATTAAACCTACTACCTAAAAAGTAAACAATTAAAAAACTGTCAATATACCAGGGAAATTATGCAGAATAGAGACAAACAGACAGGCAGGCAGGCAGACAGACAGATAGATAGACAGATGAGAATGTTTGACATGCATAAACACTCTACGAGTAAACAGTAGAATAAAAGGCTGAACATACTTAATGTAGTATTTGACACCTTCTGCAGTATAAGCTTCATCCCAGCCATAAGGTAAACCTGCGGGGAGAGGAGATAATATGAAAACATTAACATCAGTGCTTCTACTCCCCTGCTGGGGTGAAACAGTGAGAATTTACTGGCTGCAAACTATGGAGCTGGAAAAAATTAGGTCAGATTTGCACATGCTAAGTGCCTCATTGTGAAAGAACACACTCTTGGTGGAGCCTAAACATTTATGAACACAATAGCATTGATGAATTTTTGTTTAAAGTTATATTAATCTTACAGCAAAGCTGCAATTATGAAGTGAAAGTGACTATTTGTCCTTGTGAAACACAACACAGCATTTACATTTGCAGCATTTAGCAGACTCTCTTATCCAGAGCGACTTCCATGTCCTATTTACAGGGACAGTCCCCCTGGAGACACTCAGGGTTAAGGGTCTTGCTCAGGGACCCAGTGGTGGTAGTGCCAGAGGTGGGATTCGAACCTGGGACTTCTTGAGCCATAGGTCCTTAGGCAAGTGCCCTACTACTAAACCACCGCCACCCTTGGTGGCAGCACACAGTGAACCACAATTAAGTGCATTCTCTGACACCGCTGCTTAACTTGATTACAAAGTTTTCAGTTTACTGTCCCTCTACTGTCCTTCAGGATTTTATACTTGGTATTAAGATTTCATCTCACCACCCAAAAAGAGATGTTGTAAACTATTATTCTTTTTATTCTGTTTTGAGAAACCAGTTTTTAGCCAATAACCAGATTTAAAGCAACACTTTAAACTGAAAAGTTTTATTGACACCTTGTAACAAATCCCGTTGCAGTCACCCAAGGTAGTTCCACTGGATTTAAAGATCCTGGTCCTAAAATGCCCTTTGTTTGTATGTATGTATGTATGCACCTACCAGTTTAAATCTTATGCTAAGCAATGCTCAAATTTTTTAGACAGTTAAAAAAACAAGCAGGGTTATCATTATCATTTAGATCTTCAGCTTTCTAAAAATAGAAATGCACATAAAAAACCTAAATATAATACATTCTTTGAAATGGTCTTATATTGTATGAATGTAAATAAGTACTGCATTACAATTTAATATTCTAGATTTTTGGTATGCATGGCACAAAATAAAACATGGTCCTAAATTCTAAGAGCTAAAGATGCTACTGTTTAACCCTGGCCCTGAGGTGAAGCAATGTGTTAGCTGGTCTATCATTAGTGAGCAACAGGAGGCTGTTTAAAGTTGGAGCCCTGTGGGGCTTGGCTGCAGACGCATGAAGCCATCACGTCAGAGCAGCTTATCACAAGGCCAAAAAACTCAACCAATCCTTTGTTTCCTAGGGATCGTATTCCAAAAGCTATGATGGCACTCTTGATTTCTTGGAAAAGAGGAATTACATTACTTAGGCAAGCTTAAAATATACTCAAATATGAGTGTGTTGTGCTAGGAAAAACCTAGAAACTACGCAACAAATTTACACCAATCATGTGGGATTTCCAATGACTAAGGAATCTTTCTTTTGGCATAACACGCTAGTAAAATTTTAAAATAAAAGATTGTGCTTTAAGGTTGCAATAACAAAGGAAGCTGTTAAAGGTACTAGACTGGTATGCACTAATGCAGTCTCTTAGAATCTGAGCAGAGCTCACAGCATATCACCATATTGATGAGTCATTGAATAATCTGTAGTCATTAACATAGCTGGCAGAACACCATCCCACGGGAACCCATGCACTATCCCTCTCTAAGGTTGCCCTCTTTTGTTTCAGCAGAAGAGAAGAGGTGGCAGGCCATGTTGAACTTAAAAAAACAGCTCCCAATAGACAGCACTCAGCTGAAACGTGAGCATCACAGGCTGAGAGGTCACATGCTGCCTAGCATGTGAGACATGTTTCCCTCTCTCCATCCTTCTATCTCTCCTGATCCTCTAGCTCCTCAGTAATCATCTTTTCTCTGTCCCCATGCTTTATAACCAATGTCATTAGCACCTCCTATCTATACTCCTATCCTGTTTTTTCCATATTTTTGGCCAAACTACCTCACCTTGAGTTAAGGATACCCCTGCATGAAAGAAGGGCTTGAATGATATATTAATATTAAAGCCAGTGATGCACTGTTTGGTGATTTTCCTGCTAATAAATACCTGTTGAATCTGGTAATTAATGGATCCAGGGATTAATGAATCAGTTGTACTAAAACAGGAAAATCACCAAAATGTGCTGGAATCTGGCCCTGCAGGACTGGTCTTCTGAGAGAGAGAGAGAGAGAGAGAGAGAGAGAGAGAGAGAGGGAGAGAGAGAGAGAAAGAAAAAGAGAGAGAGAGAGAGAGAGAAAGAGAGAGAGAAAGAGAGACAGAGAGGGAGAGAGAGAAAGAAAGAGAGATAGAGAGAGAGAGAGAGAAAGAAAGAGAGAGCGAGAGAGACAGAGAGGGAGAGAGAGAGAGGGAGAGAGAGAAAGAAAGAGAGAGAGAGAGACAGAGAGAGAGAGAGAGAGAGAGAGAGAGGGAGAGAGAGAGAGAGAGAGAGAGAGAGAGAGAGAGAGAGAAGAGAGAGAGAGAGAGAGAGAGAGAGAGAGAGAGAGAAAGAAGAGAGAGAGAGAGAGAGAGAGAAAGAAAGAGAGAGAGAGAGAGAGAGAGAGAGAAAGAAAGAGAGAGAGAGAGAGAGAAAGAAAGAGAGAGAGAGAGAGACAGAGAGGGAGAGAGAGAGAGGAAGAGAGAGAAAGAAAGAGAGAGAGAGAGAGAGAGAAAGAAAGAGAGAGAGAGGATGAAATTATTAAATGAGTAAGTCAGTATTTTATGATATAATGCTGTTACTGCAATACTATTAATATTAAAATATCTTTATTTTTAGTAAATATTTTGGAATATTATCAAATTATTTACACATTACATTGCACCACATCATGTCATATGGTAAGAATGTAATAGTAAAACTGTAATTAATAATAAATAAATTAAATAATAGTATACTTTAATTAATAAAAAATAAAATATGTTATGGTTGTAGGATTAAAGGTAGGTTGTAGGTTGTAGTAAATTCAATTTCATTATCCTGTATTAGCCCTTAATTAATATTTATAACATTATATCAATAACATTATTTATTTAATAATGCCTATTAATCCACACGTATAGAGTAGTTATATAGACTGCACTATTAAAAATATGTTTTCTAACTGAAAAAAAAAACAAAATTTCAAATACAAACAGCCATTTGTATCTTAGATGTTGAAAACTCAATGGATAAGTTTCCAAAAGCAAGGAAAGTTTAAAAACTGATTTAATTTCTTGTCTAAAAAAATGTTTTCCTTCCATGGCAGACGTGAATTAAACTA
The DNA here is from genome assembly GCA_017165825.1 of Hepsetus odoe. NCBI lineage: Eukaryota > Metazoa > Chordata > Actinopteri > Characiformes > Hepsetidae > Hepsetus > Hepsetus odoe. The sequence continues at coordinate 11,654,909 of CM029378.1, forward strand.
AAAGCATCAAAAATACATAAGCTAATAATGTATCTATGTAACTCTTCGGGGAAAAGATGCATAATTTACAGAAAAGTTCAGATTTTTATAACAGTTATCTTCCTTTTCTAAAATGATTTTGCTCCATTTTTATGACATGTGAAGTTTATTATTATACATTATTATTATAAATTACCACAATGAATCCAAAACAAAAAACAGCTATAAAAACAAACAAATAACAGATGAATAATCCATGTTGATTCATGGGGGTTGATTTATGTTTTTAATAAATGCTATGTCAAAAAATGAACAATAACAAGTTTACTGTACAAGGAAACAACTCTAGACAAATATTTTCTGAAAAAATGTTTTTTTTGAGTAATGGGTACAATACAGTATGCTTTCTGTGGAATTAATACAACCTCAATCTTTTCATGTTAAGGAGCTTTCTAATTTTACTGTATGCCTAGTTTATTTATTTAAAACATGCAACTAAAAGCAATATTTTATGATTTCAGGACTTTGGCCAACTAGCTATTTATACCACCTTTAGCTCGTTTAGATATTTCTCTTTAATAAATCCCCTTTTCCTGTATATTATCCCTCGAACTGTGTGTAGCAGGGTTACACCCTACAACATGACATAACAATGCTTTTCAAGAACCTGACAGACAATTGCTTTTTCAGAGCTTTGTATCTAGGCAACGATTGCAGCAGTGAGGTGAATCAGACCCAATGGGCTCTTTTACCAGCAAATGCACTTTAGATTGTGTTTCCTTATTGCATTGACCTAATTCTTTTCACTCAGTACACCAAAACAAGATTATTTTTCCTGATTAGGTTATACTATACTGTGCAATATGTTCAGTGTGGTATATTACATTGATTACTTGGGTTTTTTGACTGAAACATACTTTACAAATAAGAACAAACTGCGCCTCTTTAATACATATATGTTTGAAAGTGTAGTCTAAAATATGTAGATGAAGGTAGTGTAAAGACTGAACTTGAGTATAAATGTTTGCACAAACAGATATCGTTATTCTCTTTAAAGTTTAGACACTCTATGACAGGCCACATACATTCCTAAATATCACTGAACTAGTTTTACAGGCCAAACTTTATGTATTTGCAAACAGTAAAGAACATTTTTGGCGCATCAACAACACAGGGCTTCACACTGACAAGGAAATTCTGTGTTATTTAAAAAGGCTGTGGTGCTGACCCTTGTTTACATTCACATGCAAAATGTTGCTCCATGTCTATGGAAAATACACCTAACAACTAGTTTCTATTTTCTGGACACATTTCTGTCTGTGCTCATAAAATGTTCAGATGGAAGAAAAAAGTAGTCTATGGAATTAGAAATTCTGCTTGAAATGTCTCTTAAATTGTGTTATTTAAAAAAAGAATCATTTACATGTAATCATTTACAATGATTCTGAAAATCACCCTGTCTATTTTAACTATAGCTGATGTGTTGATACAACTTGGAATTCACTAGTTTTTCAATGATTGTATGTCATTCACCGTTGGTCATTATCTATGTTCTGATGGTGGTATTTTTGTCCTTGTATCATAAATGTATGCACATTCACATAAAACTGAGTTATTTGTACCCATTGCTCACAGAATATATATTTTTAAAACCACTTTGTAATAACTTGTATATGCAGCGTAAAAGGATATGTGTGTTTGTTTAACACTGTTATTAATATCTATTTAAAATTGTGTCCTAAATAAAGATCACAGTAGAGTTTGGGAGCTAACCATGCCCTTATTGTTCTAGAAAATAATTTTCTCACAATCTTATTTTCTTACAAGATAAATTTTCCTTTTGTTCCAGTGACCATTTCACAGAAAATGGGATAACAAAATGAACACATCTTCACTGCAACCAAAACCTGTAGAACTGAAATGTTATGTGTTTCTAAACCTCAGAATAGGTATATACTATTGCTCTATTTTTATATGTTGGGTTACTGTCTTTCATGACATGTTAACCCTTTTTGTAACATTAGCTTTTTAGCTATTTATGGGTTTTAGATTATTCGATATTTTAGAGTAATACAAAAAATGATTGAAGAGCAAAGCTGTGTTAATGCTGTTGAAAGTACTGGACATCTGACCTACAATACAGTACAGCGCAAAGGTCTTGTGCCACTCTTTTCTTGCTAGGAAAATTGTACAATAGGTACTTTGATTTACTGCAACACATGCAAGCAAATAACACAATATATAATACAAAAATAGCATAAATCTAAAAAAATGTAACTTTTGTAATGGGTAGAACCACTGCTAATCTTGTAATTTCTTGAAGGAATAGGTGCTCTTGAAGGACATTCCAAATGTTTTCTTTGGATGTTGACTGCCAAGATGATCCCAAACTACTTCTGTCTCTAAAACAGGTCAGGTACAGGGACTGGACTGAAAATTACAGGCAAAACTATTCCTTAACAATACAAAAAGAAAATCTCTTTGGAAGCAAAATATGAATAAATAAGGGATGGCTTAGGACATTTTCAGTGTATTATATATGATTATGTAATATTAGGACTCTCGAGAATTGAGTAAAGTTCAACAAGAAGGCCTTCACAGATTGGCTGTAGATTGACTTAGAATTCTAGAGGAATTCTACCGTTTATATATACTGTTTATTCTAACACGGCCAATCAGGGCAGTAACAAAGGACCATCTACAATGTGAATCGACTGAGGAATGTAATAATGAGAAAAGTGGTTTTATTTTATATATATTTTGCTTTTCTTCAAAAAATGAAACCACCAAATCACTTACAGTCCACCTCTAAAATGGCTCTAACAGTGCGTATGAGCTCTTTGGCCTCAAAGGCAAGAGTTGAGGCCGTCCTGGACATTTTCTTCCCACTTCGTGAAGTCAGAGCTTGAGACAAAGCGGCCAGCTTTGGCTCACTCTGAGAGCTGAAAGAGATGACATGAAATATTGCATATGAGATGTCTTGTGGTGTAGTATGTGGTAAAAACAAATTCATCTGCTTGTTGGTTAGTCTTTTTGTTACTGCAATGTACTCCCTTGTTTCTATTTTTTCAAGTATTCAAATTGCCATGTTGACTGATTATATTTAGCAAGGGCTTTAGTAGAGAGGGGGAAAAAAGGAAGACAGACTGACCAGAAGACCATTCACTCATGCTGTATAATTATATGTGCTTAAATACAAAATAATGTTCACAGCACTAATACACATTATATGACCTCTTTATTTGGCTCTTTGTGTTTTTTTTTGTATGTGTGCTTAGCTACATTAACGAGTGGCGACCATAATTATGGCAGCTTAGCAGAAAAGTTATCAGTGATGAAATAAGAAATGGAAGCTAATGGAATTATTCATTAGGTGTAACACTTCTCATTGTGTAAACTTGTTAGAACAACATTTGCATTGGGCCTCAAATTCTTCTTTCAAAAGAGCCTGTACCAAATCCTTTTCAGCTGAACTTTCTTAGCAACTGTCAGAAAAGTGTAATTTTTGTAACATTAGAGCTTTTTAACAATACAGATTTTATAACATCGGACTTGTTATAAAAGCTTTCCTGAGGTGTTCTCCCTTTGTACTGAAATGAACAAAGCAAACTGAGCAGGGGGCATGAGACCTGCAAGTCAGTGCCCAGCATGACACCTAAGACAGAAAGGGTTTTTTTGGGGATGGGGATTCATGTGTTCAGACCCACTGACATGGATAGAGTGTTATGAAAAAATGATTGCACAATCACCACATTTTCCGGTCACGGCAAGAAAATTGTGTGAAAATTAAATTTTCACCATAAGTAGTTTAGTATGCATTTTAAAAATTTCATTTTAAACTTAAGAGCCCTTTCATTTTAAAACTTACAAAAATTAAGAGCCCTTGATGTCACTCTTTTTTCTGTTTTAGAATTTAGTATTAGTTATCTGTTTCTGTGTTATTTTGTAAATTTGCCATTCACCAATTTGTTGTTTTGCAACTTACAGTATGTTATATATTAAAATGGACATATGAAGATTGTGATTAATCATGAGAGATCATCAAGCCTGGACATTATGAAAAAAGGGACGCTATCATATTTGTTTTCTCTCAACAACAGACCACTGACCTGCTTTTTCAAGAGGTAAGTTTTACCTTATAACATCTGTCAAATACTAGAGTGGACACACACACACACACACACACACACACACACATACACACACACACACACACACACACACACACACACACACACACATACATACACATACACATACACACATATACACACACGCACACACACACACACACAGTGGTCATTAGAGCCAGCAGGGGTGATCATTAAGGAAAGCAAGGTCTTTCTGTTCTGTTCAGCCAACAGAGTGTGAAGAGGGAGACAGCATGTGTCCAGGCTGACTGGACCTTAACAAAATCAGCAGGCTTAGGTGAGGCACTGACTTCTGATCATTATTCACACCTGCATTCTCCCTGCAATAAACCGTTTTCCACAAAACCTTTGAAGTAATAAACATCCAAAGACATCATAAGGAATACTTCTGATCAACTTCTACAATAAAACAATGTTATCTTATTATTTGTAACACAAACATGGAAGAGTTGCTCTTATTCCACCACATCCTGTAACTATAAATGATCTCTTTTAATACATCTCTGCTAGCAGTGCTTGCTATTGATTTGGCTGGATATGAACAACGGTGAGTTACATTAGCTTAATTTATACTGACTGATGCTTGTCTGGAGCAGAAAAAAACTCTTACTTATAGGTCCGTAAAGATCCTTGATGATCCGCTAAAAAGTCTTGAATGACCTAAAGAAGATCAAGACATTAGATTAATAAACCATTATTCATTTAATTAGCCTAGTGTTTTATGCATTCTGACACATTTAGGGTTTTTCTATAGGAATACTTACCATCCACATTAAAGCACTGAGAGGAACATTTTTTACCATCGATTATCTTATTATAATGGGACTTATCAAGAGATTGGGATAGTTTATAAGATGCCATGTAGTTACAGACTGCTCACAGTGCCTTGCAGACTGATGCGTTATGCCTTATGAAGAGTCCTCCAAATCAGTATAAAATCATGTCTTCTCATGTACCAGTTACATACTTTTGATTTAGTTGCCTGATATAATGGTTGAATTATGAACTGATTCATTCCTGTCACAGAATATGTAAAGTTATTGAGCAAATAGTGAGGAAAAGATTCCGGAATATCATCAACATCTCAGTGATAGCAGTGTGTTATATCTTCTGAGTGAGATTGGCCTAGGATGATGATAAAATAATTAAATAACAAAATCTATATGTTAAAATAGTTCTTATACTGTGCAAGCACTTTTGGAGAGGTGTTCCTGGATGTGCATATCGCTGAAATTAATTACCTCAACAAAACGAAGAAGTTTACCAGTAGAAACCTCAAAGCCTTTCTTCACGGCTTCACTCTTTCGTAACTGGCACTCAAGTAAAGCAATCCTCTTCTTCAGATCCTGTTCGTCCTGTATAAATATTTTAATTACCACAAGGGTTCATATGTAAAATCTAAAATTAGTTTAGGTGGGCAAAGTAGCTATTTTCACACACACACACACACACACACACACACACACACACACACACACACACACACACACACACACACAAACACACACACACACGTGTATGTGTGTGTACATGTAGACTATATAAACTTATAGGCTTCCCAGCTGAAGTGTTCTATCATATTGGGGCATATCTGGGGGTAGTGAACTATTTCACAAAATCAGTGAATTAGTGAATCTTTACATTTTAAAATGAGAAAATAGGTACAGTGATTTATTGCTACATGTGCACATGTAAATATAGCTACATGTGCAAATGTAAATATACTATACAACATAAAGGGCTTTATATAATTTTAACCTGCTTAAAATTCAATACTTAATATTTTTTAACACAGCCTAAACTGTCTTAGGCAAACATTTTTGTCCATTTTTTCTAAAGTAGTCTTTAGCAATGGCACGGTGGCACAGAAGGTAGCGCTGTCACCTCACAGCGAGGACGCCCCACCCTATGTGTGAGTGTGTGTTTGTTTGTCTGTCTACGATGGATTGGTGATCTGTCCGGGGTGTTTCCCTGCCTTTTGTTCTGTGCGAGCTGGGATATGCTCCAGCACCAACTGTGAACTTAACTGGGACAAGTGGCTATGAAAATGACTGAGTGAGCAAGTGAGTCTTTAGCTATAATTTTTCAGGCTTTTTGAAAGACATTCCAGAGCTCTTCTTTCTTTTGTTCTGTTCTCTGCTGAGATGACCAGACTAAAATGTGAGCTAGAAGCTTTGAATGTCCTTCAGGACGCCTGGAGAGCTATTTCTCAACATTTCTTTAAAAAAAAATAAAAATTGTGACTCTGGAAGTAGAGGGGCTGCTCAAGACTTTTGCACAGTACTGTACAGAGTGGCAGTTTCTTGAATACAGTCAGGAAAATAAGGTTCCCCTTTGACTTGTGAAGTTGCTAGCCAGAATTTTCAAAAATAACTTTATCAGCCCACGTCACCCCGCAAGATCATGCTAGAGCCTTCGCTGCACATCAGCCCAGTTACTGAATAATACAAAGCAAACAGTGACCTACTTTTAACAGTACAGGAGGAAGTGAAAACCTGAGCTGGATTTGAGCAAGCAAGGGGGTGTGGGTGTGACAAGAATGGACTCCTTACTTTGCTTTATTGGAAAGGAGGCTACCTTTTTTAGTGAATACCTTAAACTGGCCAAGCTTTTCGTTTCTCTGAGACTTCATCTCTGCTATTTCCTCCTCCAAGAGGTGGATGACCTCTTCGTAATCCATTTCCATCCCCCTTGCTTGCTTCTGAGCAGCCTCAGCCAGGTGGATCTGCGTCTGCAGAGCTCGGCTCTCGTCCATTGCAGCTTTTGCTTCCTGCAGCATCAAAGGGTTAGGGAGTTGGAAAAGGGCTGATTAGGATTCATATACAGTAGATCAGTACAGTGCTGAAGGGCTCTCCTTGTAGCTCAGCTAAGTCAGCAAAATGCAAGAGAAATGCATAACGTGCACATGCACACACACACACACACGCACACACACATACACACTTTTTTCTTTCCTCTCTAATTCTACATCATTTACAAATTATGTTATGGCTGCTGTTGTAGATTTTGAATTTTTTGGCGTGTACAAACATGTCTCCTTAAAGTGCATTTAACGTATAGGGAATAAACAGAGTGGGTGTAGGCATGGGAAAGAACCACACCTGAAAAACAAGCTGTTACATAATGTGGTGAGTGAAGTATACCTGAGCCTTGATGAAAACCAGGGCTGCATCGAATACTTTTCACAACGGCTAAAGTCAACAGAAACCAAACAAAAGCAAGGCAACCAGGTCAGGGCAGTTATGGAGCAATGAAATATCACCACACTGAATAATGGAGGGGTGACACTAAAGCTTTGAATCATTTTACTTCCTAAAGCAAGGTTTTTGAAAAGATATACACCTACATTACTGCAGTCCTGTGCTCAGATGATACACACCGCTCAAAACCGGTTGCTAATCCTTAGAAGAATGCGTACTTCTTTTGAAACATCTATATAAATTTGGAGTAAATTGTGGGTTCAAACTCCTTACCAGTAGGTTACCCTGTGGTACCCTTGAGCAAGGTACAATCCCCGTCACTGCTACCCGGGCACTTTCAGAGCTGCCCCCTGCAGCAGTTTGTGTGCATGGGTTAAATGCAGAGGTCCAATTTAGTTGTGGTTCACTATGTGCTGTGCTGTGTGTTCTCCCAATGACAAGAATAGTCAATTAAAATGTTTTTTTAATTTTAAACAAAAATTACATTTGCATAGAAAATTATTGATGGAATGTATGTCTAAATCATTTAGAAATATGTAAGGAAATAATGTTCCTTCATTTGCCATTGTAGCATAAACTGTACTGGAGACTCCCTTCTGTGCTTCAATGTATATTACATTTACAGCTGATGCTCTTATTCAGATTGACTTACATTTCCTAATAAGTCAATAGTCGCCCTGGAGCAACATGGGTTCAAGGGTTTTTGTTCAGGAACCCAATGGTGGTAAGGCTGGAGGTGGGATTTGAACCTGCAATCTCTTGGTCTGTTGGCAAGAATCAATCAATCAATTGATCAATCGATCGATCAATCAATCAATCACTCACTTATAATGGCAAGAATGTATGTAAATTTGAAACAGTAGTGACATATAGATCACAAAACCATAAGATCTGCTAAATGTTATCTTAAACAACACCTGGCTGGAGCCATAGTGCAGGACACTGGGATCAAATCAAGATTAAATGCTTTGTTCAATTGTACAGTAGTAATAGAGTAATAGAGCTGCACTCTATTTTTAAAAAAATGCACTCTATGTAAAAAATGTACCTTTCAGGAGTATAAATGCTCTCTAGGGTGCTGTGTTAACATTTTTTTTTGTTGTTTTCTCTCAACAACAGAACACTGACCTGTTTTATTTTATACATTATTGTACTAATTACTGTTGAATTTATATTTTAAAGTTGCATTGACTCCATCTTCACTGTCTCACCTCCAGACATTGATTTTATTTTATTTTTAAAGGCTAATTAAAAGTGTGAACTTTTTATCCAGTTACAGTGAATGCAATGTATCTTTAAAACTAATGTAACTTTAAAATCTCAAATACGGAAATACGGCAGAAAACGCACCCTGCACAAATCACAGCGGGCAGTCAGCGGTGAACGCGTCCTGCGCGAATCACAGCGGGCAGTCAGCGGTGAACGCGTCCTGCGCGAATCACAGCGGGCAGTCAGCGGTGAACGCGGCCTGTGCGAATCACAGCGGGCAGACAGCAGTGAACGCATGCTCCCTGCGCCGTGCAACGAGGGAGGTTGACCAAGAAGGCCCTTTGCAGCATGGAAAGCGGCATCAAGGAGTCGACCCCCAAACCCAGTACCACTAACCCGTCTGTCAGGAAGGAGGCAGTGAAGGAGCAGCTCCAGGTTAGTGGAAATGATGGAAGAATCAGTGAACTGACGTTCCAAGTTCAAAGATTGGAACAAAAACTTCAGGAATCTGAGAATGTGTGGCTGTCTGTTCTGGGCGAGGAAAGACAGGCAAAAATTGTTTTTTCCGAGCAGCTCCAGGAAATGGAGGCTGAGCTCACCGCCAAGGATCAGGAAATTTGTGCATGGAACCAGGATCTTGATGTCTTGAATGCAAAGTGTAAGAGATTGGAAGATGACAATGTCTCCCTCCAGGCCATGAATCACCAGCTGCAGGAGAGCAACCAGTCCTAGGTATGTTCCCTTCAGGAAGAGCTGGCTAAAGTAAATAGGGAATTTGAAGAAAGACAGGCTGGGTACCTAGAATGTGAGAAAGTCTGTAAGGACCTAAGTGAACAGGTAGTTTGGTTAACTGACAGCTTGGGAAGTACCCAAGAGAACCTAAGGGCTGAATCAGAAAAACTCAGACAGGCCGATATGAAGCACAGTGCACTTCTCACAGACATTCACCAAAGAGATGAACAGATCAGCAGCATGAACAGTCAGATCACTCAACAGAAGGAGTTGCTGACAAGGCTCAACCAAAAGCTGACATGGAGCAAAACCTCTGCTTTGCAGGCGACCACCTTAGCCACAAATGAAAGACTGAAACACGAGTAAAAGATCTGCTTTCTCAACCTGAGGAGACCAAAGGACTCTTGTCTCGACATTGAAACCATGGAAATGGAAAGAAGGGCTCTAGCTCAAAACAATGGTGAGCTTCAAGTAGAGGTCAGTAAACTCATGCAAGAGAGAGAGGTCCTGAGGAAGGAACTGCAAGCTGTGAATGTTGTCTGGAGGGAATGGCTGAAGAGAACAGAGGAACAGGAGATGCTGGAGACTAAAGTGGCCACTATGGAAGAACAGCTGAATAGGACCAGAACAGAGCTGAGGCAGGTGCAAGACAACAGCGCCGCTCTGCAGACTGAACTGGAAAAAGCCCGGAGAGAGGCCAGTAAGCACACAGAGCTGCAAGAGCTTGTCAGAGGTATTGAAGCTGAATGGAAGATCTTCAAATCTCAACTCACTCAGCAGACCCCAGGGCATGCTGGGACCCTGGTGGAGAGCTTCAAAGAGGAGCAGCTGAGGAACAGTCTGATGGAGAAAGAGAAACAGGTAAAGATTCCAGTGACTGAGCAGCCATGTGAGAACTCTGAGAAGGGTGCTCAGAGCACAGTCAGAGACACCCTACCTTCTGTTTTCCCTCACAATTCAGCAGACTCAGAACAGGGTAACTGGTTGAGGAGTCAATGTGAAAGTTCTCGCAGTGGAACCAAGAGCAGGGACTCTGCAGTAGCGGTGTGTGATATGGGGCAGAGAGACACAGGGCAGAAAGGGACAAGACCATTTGCCTGACATCCAAGCAGGAGATGGATAGTCCTCGCTTTGTAGGCAAGGGGACAGAACAAGAGTATGAACTGAGTAAGTGTATGCCTATGTTGAAATGGTTTAAGAACTATCAGAAATTCGGTGCCCCTCTGGAGATCATCATCGAAGAAAGTGGGAGAGGCCGCCCTTATGACCATGGGGTCCCACAATGGATAAAGACTTTGGGATAGACCTCACTACCGCGAGCAGCCCTTTACGTGGCGGCAGCTGGTCAGGGGCCCATTTTTGTTAAAGTTAGTGTTGTTTTGTGGACCTGGCCATGTGCCCCATTAAGGGGCTGTTTTTGAAGGGTTTTTGTTCTTGGCCTCCCTCCAGAGGCTCAGCTTGGGGCGAGGCTATGTTTTGGTGCCCCGGGAGTTGCGTCTTTTGGGGGGGGTTCTGTCATGGGTGAGGTCTGTTTTGGGCACGGTAGAGGGCGCTCTGTTCTAACTGTTCTTGGAGCTGCTATTTAAGCACCGATAAGTCAGAACAGAGCGTAGCTCATTCACTAGGCAAAGCCTACACTTAATGGTGGTTTTGGTAATTTGGTATAATCGGACTGCAGTTCCTTGGATCTTGGTTTTAGTTAGAACTACAGTCCTTGGATCTTGTTTTAGTTAACATGAGTAATAAAGTTATGTTCCGAACTCCTGGTTCTGCACTGACGTTCTTCCTGCACCCCGCCACCATTACAGTACCTTGGAGCCCAAAGTTGAACTGCTCTTAGATGTTTAACTTACAATAGCCCAGGCATTGACATAACCCCATTCATTAATTCAGTCACTCAGTCACTCACTCATTCATTCATTCATTCCTACCCTGGTGCACATAGGGTGAAAGGTATGTAAAACCCTTGACAGGCTGTTAGTTAATTACAGAAGATTACAATTCAGAATACTGAAAACCCTTTCAGAAGTTCCATTGCTCTGTTCATCCTAAGTGGACATGGAAATGGATGCTCTAACTGCTAATTGTTTGAAACACATGCTGCACACAATTTCAGAGAATAATCTAAGTGAATATACGGCCAAAGTTAATAATTTCATTTTGAAGATATGGATTAAATGACTGATATTGCACTAAGGAAGATGTTGTAGTTAAGATTTTATTGAACTCTACTTTGCACTCTACTTATCTACTAATTATTCAGAATTAAAAGTTTTGTTTTTTTTTCTACTTTAGGCCTTGAGGCAAACCATTCATTGGAATTGTACAAATCAGATTTACTATTTAGACTTAAAGGTCTAGGCAACACCATTAATGTACCTATATATTTATTATATAATAGTCATACTAAGCAACTGGAACATCAAAGCAGATATGGCTATATTTTGGTGGCAAATATTGATGATATTGATAGCCCATTTTCTCACTCGTTCACTTTTCTACAGCAGTAAATCTTTATGTAGCAACACACTATAAATCAAACACATTAAAAGCTTCGCATCATGGGGAAAAATTCAAACAGAGAGACACCTCGTGCCAAAGCCTGATGGTCAGTCACACCTCACATGGGTCACGGCTCCCCCTTACACCTTTCAGTGCACTGTGCTCATGTTGAATTGCGTGGACAGCCCCATTGCCTGCACACTCATCTCCAAAGGGAAAGCTTAAAAGCCCGCTGTTTCTCCACTGTGCAGCCAGTCTGCCTACCTGTTACTCTAATGGCATATATAGCATGGAAGAGTGGGCGGGGGGTGAAGAGAGCAGAACGGATTCAGAGAGGCAGAACTAGGCTTGAAAGAAGCATAAGCTTAAAAAAAAAAGCCCTGCTTCCACAAGGCAAAGCTATCAGCGCTCCCGCTTGGCTGCTGATGCTCTGAACTTGGTAAGTAATGGAGCTCAGTGTGGTGCTGACACTACGAATGCAAGATCCTGTGTGGAGCACGGAGAGAGTAGAAAGAGGTTGCCTAGACCCTATCACCATACAAGATTCAAACAGCTCAAATTCAAACCTTTCTAAACTTGAAACAGGTCAAATGTGCATTCAGTAAACATGGAGAAAAGTTTTTCCTGCAAAGATCATTGCTTCATTTTGGTCAACCTCAAGCTGAGCCAAAACATTAGCAGAAAGATCACAGTGATGATGGACAAATAAGCAAAAGCTAAATCTCTGCTTTAAGGATTTAACACAGCTCCAGAATCAGCAGGCTGAAAAAAGCATAGCTATAACATGTAAAAAGCAAGGTGGAACAATATCAATTATCCAATGTAACTTGTGAAAAAGGAGCTATATAAATGTAAACTATTAACATTTTAACATATTAACAGATTCAGCAATAGCATTAAAACAACTTACAGGTTAAGTGAATAACATTGATTATCACATTACAAAAGCACCTTGTGCTAGGGATTGGTGGTGAGGGAGCAAGTGAACATTCAGCCTTTGAAGTTAATGTTTTGGGAGCAGGGGAAATGGGCAAGTGTATGTGGCAAAGATGTGAGAGCATTGAAGAGCCAAACTGTGAGACGAATGGGTCAGAGCATCTGCCAAAAAGAAAGGGTTGTGAAATGTTCCCCGTATGCAGCCTAACAAAGGTACTACAAAGATGGACGATCAGTGACGTGGTGACAGGCTCGTTACTGCTCAAGACTGACTGATGTGTTTGGAGATGTGATTAAAAAGTTCATGTTGACTAGTGCACACACTGTGCATGAGGCTATATAGCAGCAGACACACAGAGCAGATCATGTGGACTGATGTTTTATTTTACTTCATGTGAATGACTGGGTGCATGTGCATTGCTACCAGAACACTCTAAGATAAAGAAGTAAGCAGGTGGTGGAAGTGTGAAACTCTGCCCAATGTCTGTTAAGACAATGTTCTGTTATCCTGCCATTCATGTGGTTGTTATTTGTACATGTACCACCAACTTAAACATTGATGTAGGTAATGAAATTCCCCAGTGGTAATGACCATTTTCCACCTGGCAAAAATGGTTCAGAAACAGTCCTAGGAACAAAATAAAGATATCAATGGTGACTTGGCCTGCAAATTCTCCAGATTCCAATCCAATCAAGTATCTGTGGGAAGTGTTGGACAATCTGGCCAATCCTTGGAGGCCCCCCTCATGTCTTACTTTTTTTAAGAATCTGCTTTAAATGTTATGCCTGTTCAGTTTATTCTATGTTTACACAGAAATATGTATTCTCCTGGTATAAAACAGTAATTCATAATTTACCAATGCTTACCGTTTCAAGACCCACATACATTTCAATGTCTTTCAACATTTATTAGGCTGTAATGACATTTAACAATAATTTAGACACTCTTGAATTTGCTTTATGTAACAGGCACTTCTGAGACTCTTAGATGGAACTCATAGAGTGACTGTGAGTTGAGTCCTTTTTTATGACTCATAGAAGTTTCCACACAGAAGCTATCATCTTTACAATGTCCTAAAAACCCCCACATGCAGTGGGTGGATCATGTTTCCTGAACCCAAAAACACTATATATATATATATATATATATATATATTGTATACCTGATATATACATATTGTATGTATGAGAGGCGAAATTCTGTAAATTCTGTATGTCAGCCATGATAAAAAAACTGAGGATGTTGCTTTGGGTCTTGAAAACCACCTTCAGATGCCAACTACATGTGTAAGTCCCTCCAAATGTAAGTCCCTGAAGTTTGCGAAACACTGGTTAAACTATATAATGGGAATTTCTTCCAACTGTAAAATATGGTGGAATTGTCCTTGAAAACCTTGTAAGAGTGCTTGATATCATGGACTCCATGAAATACCAGGAACAAGAATCAAAATCTGGCTGCCTCTGCCCATAATCTAAAAACAGGATCTTCCAGCAGGATAATAAACTAAAGAAAATGTCCAAATCAACACAAAAGTGGCAAACTAACCAAATAATCAAGCTTCTGCCATGGCTATTTCAGTCTCCTGACCTGAACCCAACTGAAAACCTGTGTGGTGAGCTGAAGAAGAGAGTAAATAAAGTCTATAAAGCTCTGCTCCGTATTCTCCAACCGTATAAATGGCTATAGGAAAACATACAGTGTTGTTTTGTTTTTTGTTTGTTTTATTTTGTTTTTTTGAGGAAAGGAGATTGTACAAAGTAACAAATGCAGTAATTTCAGCACATATGTTTTTGTTGAAATAATTCTTGACATTGATTTGTTTTTCTCTGAATAAATTTAAAGGTTCCCCTTTTCAGTGTGAGATGAAACTACTTCACCAAAAGCAGAGACAATAATATATATTAAAATTACGGAGATAAATTGAAATGCAGATTTCACAAAATAGAACACCTGTAGAATACTCAGGACACTCAGGTGGTGAAACACAAGAATATGAAAGTGTAGAGCTCCCCCTAAGGGTCCTTCTCAAACTGTACAGCACAAATGCAATTATAAAATAATCCAAAGCCTAGCAAACCTACTCACCTGTTTGACTTTAGTCAGCTCTTGTTGCATCTGATGATAAAGACTCTCAGACTCATCCAGCTTATCCTGTTGGACACAGAGATTTTATCAGGGTATGAAGAGAATATTCTTTTAATTCAGGGAGGACAGGATAATAAGTCAATTATAAGGACCTTAAATGCAAGAAAAACACCAGAAACTGATGTGATATTTCTTACCTGCAGTCTTTTTATTTCTCTTAAGGCTTCAATTTGATCTTTTCTTAATCTCTCCATCTCATCAAGGTCATCAGAGTCCGATGTTGATGCCTTATGGATCACAAATCAGATCAAAGTTAAAAGGTAGAGGTAAGTGACTTTTTTGCTTTGTGGTAGTTTTTTAAATATGTGTATATTTATATTAGGGTTGCATGATATGATCACAAACCATAAAATGCAGTAAAGCTTGCGTATAAGTGTTTTAAGCTTAGCAACCAGACAATTAGAAATTATCATTTTGCTTTATAAATAAATAAACATATTACAATTGATTTGAGGCAAATTGATTGCACGGCTGATAGCATCAAGGCCACACAAGAGAAGAGGAACTACACTGCTTGTTTGTTTGCATGAGACCCTAAAACTACATATATTAATGACATAACTCTTAATGACGTGTGTAGTGTAATCTGGTTTCTTCTGTCATCATGCCCTTGAACTGTGTAATTGATGCAATGCACACACAAAAATTGAGTGATAGAATTAAATAAAATAAAAAATTACTTACTAGGGGATTTGATGAAGAGTCAGTGAGATCATCGGATGTGAATCTGGCTATTTCCTGTCCCAACTTTGACTCATCTGTCAACTTGAAGAGCTCTTTTGTCAAAGTCTCAAAATCTGGGCATGTAAAACATAAATAATTGCATGCATTACATATATACTGTGCTGCACTTGCTATTTTACCCTGGGTCTTTAATAAAAACAACTTGAATTAAAAATTATTTTTTGTGATATTTATCAGGATTTGAATAAGAACAGCTTATGAATAAGAGTCTCAAATGGTCCGAAAGTGGTTTGATCGTCCATGGACTGCATTGGTCAGATATGTGACTCCATCCAACACCTGTGTTAAAGTTTCCCACAACAACATCTACCATAAGGCCTTTAAAAGCTTCAAAATTTGCTGATGCCAAATGTACTTCCTGGTTTTTTAAAAGAAAATGATAATAATGAATATGATGCTTACTCACCTCCATAGGCCACTGTCCCTCCAAGGTCCACACGAAGCCTCTCTCTTAATGTCTGCAGCTGAGACTCAGTTGGCTTCAGCCCCAGCACCTCCAGAGCCTATGGAAAACCCCATTGTCCACTTAGAAAATTTCAGTCTTTGAGCATAGTGCTCTGTGACCAACACTGTCCTATATCTGCCTCTCTCTGTTGCAAGAGCCACACACAGTTAAAATGTTTAATTTGCATCTTTTGTTTTGCAGCTTTCAGAAACGCAAAGAAAGAATGACTCTTTGGTGGAAAGGCTACCTTTATCTGGAACTCCTTTGAATGAATCGTAGCTGTAAAACACACAGTTTCCCATGGCAACACAGCAGTAGAAAATGCCAGAGCTTGGCATGACTGCACAGGCTGAGCAGTACAATCACTATTGATTTTCCCATTACAGTGCGGGAGGAGGCAACAGTATCATTATCTCATCGCCACATGATAACAAAACACTAACAGCTCAATGGAATGAAGGACACAATGGGAATGGATCATTAATGTCTGTCAGGTGATCCACCAGAGTTGAAACTGCAGAGCGCATCTAGCAGGCAGAATGGTATGGGGATAAGGGAAAGGTGCAGAGAGCATCGACAAACCTGCTCCAGTCTCTCCAGTTTGACTCGAGAGCTAGAGCTGAGTGATGGTGGTCTTGACTGGGCAACCACAGGATTGATGTTGGGCTTATAGACAGCAGCGGCATCTGGAAACAAAAAAGAAAATTCTTGAAAATATAACAATTTATTATTCAGATGTCTGAAGCCAGTAAGTTTAAAGAATTTAAAAGTTTATGATGTAATTTGCATCAAACAATCGCAAATTTGCAAACGCCTGTATTGACAGGTCTCTATTTATGCTAGCTCTATGCTTTAGGCAGGTTGCATGCATTGCATTAAAACTTGATTAAAGATGCCTGTTGTAAATGAGCGAAGACAAATGAAGACAAACATGTTCCAGATATCAACTAAAATTCAAACATCCAGTTTTCCAGACCAGAAAAAGAATTAATCCATGCAGGTTTTGAGCAGTCCTTGACAAACTCTGTTCATGTTTTAAAACCTTCTCTGTGGGTTTTCAACTAAAAGCAAACAAAAGCTACACATCATATGGTACCTAGCAAAATAGCTAGGACCTGACCTCAACAAACATCAGTTTATTGTGGTTTTATCCTTGAGGCCTTTGTGTTATAATATCCATTTTCATCAGCTCATATTGTAAATTTGGAACCCTGCTGGCAGGATAATCTTCAGTAATAAACATTCCAGCAGCTCATCAGCACAATTTGAATGTTTGATGTAGTGGGCAGGTAATCCAGGTTATGATGAAATGATGTTCTTCATCCCATAACATCAGATTTAGTAAATTATTTCCAAATACTGTATTATTTAAAAAAGACCAGTTTGCAAAGTAAAAAACTAAAGTAATAAGTAATAAGAAGAATGTGGATTGGGCAATAACATCAGGACATTAAAAGGCCTGTGAATTTCTTTTTCTATAAAAATGTGTTTGGCCACTGCAAAAAGCAGTGTGATACCAGAATTGTCCACTGTGGTGCAGGCACTCTCAGGGGCAGTGACAGCAGGGAGTTCTGACTTGGCTGGTCCTGCTCGTACCTGCAACAGGCAGAGAAAGAGTAAAAAAGTCTTAAATCTTGATAAGGTGTTTTTTTCTACAGCAGGTTATATGAGAAAAACACATCCAATCAAAACAATATAAATCTTTTTAAAAGCCTGCAGCAAGAAGCAGCTAGTATATTTAAATGCTGCTCAAAATCAATAAATCTACACACAGTACTGTGTAAAGGTCTTAGGCTGTCATGAAAATAGCATATCTGAATTCTGTATCTCAGCTTTGTATCTCAACATTTAAATATTTAAAGACTGCTTTTAAAAATAGAGGAACATTATGGCAATTTTATTCTTACTCCAAATGTTTGTTATAAAATCTTAAATACATTTTAATATTAAATAATAAATATAAACATATTTTTAAAAAATAATATTAAATAATAAATAAAAAATATGGCATGTGGCCAGTGATGGTTCCATAGTTTGAAACGGCCCTATTTATTTTAATATGTAAAAGGAGCATAAATGGGCCTTAAGACAAAATTAAGATTATTGATTATAAGTTATGTCTTACTTGAGTCAGTTTGACAGAAGGCAGAGTTTCACTACCCGAGTTGGGTGTAGGAGCAATCTTGGGAACAAGCCCACCAGGCAGTGGTACTGCCGCCAGACCGAGAGGTCTGAGCTGGGGGGCTGTGTTGCTTGAAGGCTGCAATGCGATGGGGCTGTGGGGGCCACTACTGGATCCAGAGGAAGATCGCCGTCTGATAAATGCTATCTCCACTGTAGGATCCGGCCTGTGTGGACATCCACAAGCAGTAAAGTTTTAAAATGTGAGTCCTGAAAGACTGATTGCAGCAGGCAGATCTTACAGGGTAAATGAGCAGAGATGAGGCAAGCACCATACAAAAATCTCAGACCTGAGCTTTGTTCGAGTTAGTATGCTTTTGGCCTCCTCATGTGTTACTCCAATAAAGGACTCCTTATTAATAGATATGAGCTGATCTCCAACCTTCAGTCTTCCATCCTAAAAAGGAAGAAAAAAAAGTAATCACTAACCAGTAGTTAGCAAAGTACAAATGCCATTGCTGTGAATTGGTTATAATTATGTGTACAAATGCACTTTTCACAAATGCAAATCTAACCCAAAATCATCTGCAAGTCTCACTTGAATTTCACACTTTCCATGCTAGTCATTGTAAATATGACATTGTGTAATGATACATTGATTCACCCTTTGGCAATCTCCTCCAGGCACTATTTCCTGAATGAACACCATCGGCCCCTCTGCACGGTTTGCACCACCCTTGATGACCAGGCCTAAGCCTGTTCCCTTGGCAACACATATCAACTGAATCATGCAGTCACTGGGGGAGGAGAGGTCAAAATAAGACTGACAACTGTGACAGATATAATCACTTGCAAGGTGATTAATACATTCTTTTCTGAATGACCTGAACTAATCTTTTATAGGATTTTCCACTCAGGCTAAGCAGCTATAACAGCAGCATTGCAGCTTTTCAAACAGTGACCTTAGCAGGCCATTCAGCAAACCTGGGCAAGTTTTATTATCAATCATTTTACTTTCATTTTTAAAGCCCCGGTCTACTCATTTTCATGATTACCTTCTGACTAATATCTAAGTGTTAAATCAATTTAATTTGAACAGACAGAGAAAGAAGAGTGTTGAAGGTTTCTGCTGAGAGGTTTTTTACAGCATTTTTCTGACATTAAGTTTGAAATCTATTTGCTATCAGAAATAGTCGGAGTCTTGCTGGTCAACCTATTGTGACTACTAGGTAACACTAGCATGATCAGTTAACCATGTTTAATAACAATTGTTTGTGTTACCTCAAATTTTTTGTATAATTTTATTTTTGTTGCTTAATAGCATTTTCTAAATACAGATACTAAACAATTCACATTTAGAACTTTCTAAATGGAATAGATTAGACTTGACTAAAATAGACCAGAACGAGACATTCATGATTGCTGTGGTCCACATAGGTCTAATCAATAAGTCAAATGCATCTGTCTCTATCTGACATTGCATTAAACACCCCTTCGTACACCCCTTTGTGCATGACTTACGTGCAAACCTGTGGTGTTATTGAAGCTGTGCTGCAGTCTTTAGGGCTTAAGATTTGAGGACTTGTTGATCTTGAGGATGAGGAAGACGAAGCAGTGTCTGTCGGCTTCCCTGAAAATAAGACAGATTTCCACATACCACCAAACATCCCAACAAACAAACTTGTATATTGAAAACACACCTTTTAAAGGGGAAGGGAAAAAATTCCTTATTTAAAGGTGTGTTAATATAATATATTTTTATTAAATTAATTTTAGGATCTAGAGTTTCATTCAAATTGAAGTGTTTGCTGATTGTAAAAGAAACATTTAGGATATATATACATGACAGCATACTATATGATAAAAGGAAAAAAAAACAATTTAGCTTATAAAACTGGTAACTTTCCATTACTGATCGGTCATTGATCTTTTCCAGGATCCAGTATTTGGTATGCAGACTGGGTTAGACAAGGTTTCCCCATAGAGATTATTTGCATAACTCAAGGGCATGATGCCAGTGGTTAGTGGAAGGACATCTGAACCTCTGGTCCTGTCAACAGTCAAGCTGCCTTCTCTGAGTAAAAAACTCTACTTCTCCAGCATTCTGGTTGTTGGTAATGTGTATAAAATCATGTTTCTTCCAACTAAGGAATTTGAAGAACTCAAACATTAAACTGAAAACTGTTCACTGTCACTATGACATGTGCATATGTACCTGCAAAATTTCAAGGGTGACATCAGTTTTTGTTAACTACTCTAAAACATTCTTTCAGTGTAATGGAAAATACCTGTGGAGACAGGAGTAGGAGATGTCCTGCCAGTTCCTGTGTTTGTATTGCTGTTTGAGCCATATTTCTCCATGAGTTCAGCAAACTCTCTCCTAAGTAAATGCACAGTCACCACTGGAACTTTCAGAATTCATGTATTCCCATGATAATAATCATCAAATGTGATTGTATTTCAGTATATGGGTCAGTGTTTCCTAGGGATGGCTAAAACATATTTAATACAATAATTGGCAGTATATGGACTCCTGACCATGGCACCTATATGAGTTTGTTAGACATCCTTGGATCCCCTTTGGTACTTGGTTCCCAGTTGATATCCAATTCATACTATTCATGCTTAGTTGTGCTGAGATAATGGCTTTGTGCAAGCCCTGGAGTTTCTCCATCCAAGACTGGCCATGGACATTGCTTTGTGTCCAGGGGCATATCTTGCTTGAACAGGAAAGGGCCTTTCCGAATGTTGCCATAAAATTGGAAGCATCACCCTTCAGTGAAATTAAGCGAACTAACCCAAGCCTGAAAAACAGCCCCAGACCTTTATATATCATCTACCAAACTTTTGTTGGCACTATACATTGAGTAGTATTTCCATGGTGTCCACCATATCCAAATCTGTCCATTAAACTGCCATGTAGGAAAGCTTGATTCTTTGCTCTGGAGTAAGTATTCATCACAAAATTATGTTGCAGCAAGCTTGTTCTGTTGAATCACTCTATAAGTTTGTGTTGTCTACCATCTTGTGGCTGAGTCACTGCTGTTCCTAGATATTTCCATTTTACAATAATAGTATTTACAGTTGACCAGGGCAGATCTAGCATTTAAAGTTACATATAAAGCTAAGCTCTTCAGTATGACCAGCTTTACTGGTCTTACGCATCTCGCACCTATTTTCTATGGAGGTAGCTGAAACATTTCATCTCAATAATAATGAGGGGTGTCCAAATACCTTGCTATATTCTGCATTCTTGCCTATAAAGTTTAATCTTAAAACTACATCTGAAAACTAGCAAACTTGGATTTCGAAAGCTAGGTTTGCACGAATATACCAAATGACTAAATTTAAAAAATAATGGTATAATTATAGATAGCAAAACAGCCTGAAACAAATGCAAGTGATCTGCCATTATTAATCCAATGTGGTTGCCTCTGCATATGTGCAGATGGAAGTAGAAGCAAAAGCAGTTTCTAACCTACATATTTTTTTGCTACAATCATTTTTTCAGTTTTTCTGCATTATGTAACCATTCAGCTTAATAATTTTTTCACAGATTACTTTGTGAAGGAATACTGCTTTCAATTACATTTATAAATTATTGCTATATAGGGGTCAGTTTTTCAAAGGAAATATTGGGATCTGATCAGTTTCCACAGGCACTATTGACAAATTCCACTCTGTCTATTAAATGTATTGTAAAATTAAGCAAGTAATTATAAAGCTTTAAACTATTAAACACATGAGCCTTGAACTAATCACTTAAAGAAGAATCTCTTTGATTTGTTAATTGTTAGCCACTGACTTAGTGTTGTGCCAATTAAAACGCAACACCTTCATGACTTATAGAGAAGAGGCTAAGCAGCATCTAATTAGATTACTCTTCTAATCATTGATAAATACAGTCTTTAGGTACAGAATGCACAGTATGGAACAGCTTGAAATAATATCACATAATGTAATCATAATTGATGAAATATATGCATAATGTCAAAAGCTAAACCTCAGGTCATTGCAAATTAACTACCAGCAAGCACAATCTGCTACACATATAGAAATGTGCTCTGATAAAAACAGTTGTCCTTATGCAGTGATGGTAATCCTCAGAGGGTTGCCCACTGTTCTGGCAATACAGGTTCAAGCCAGGTTGCATCTGATTGACTGGTGGCCCTAATACGTCAGCTTGTATCCAGCTCTAGGTTAGAGCATGCCATACGATGTCCCAGACACCAGCAGAATGCCAACTCAATTTACACTAAGACAAACAGCAGACTCTGACAGTTGCTCTAGATAGAGTCCCCTACTATCTTTAAGTGTTCAGACAACAGATTGGCTGGCTCACGAACATTTCCAACCATTTTTTAAATTGTGTGAAGTAGTTAACAATAGCCTAAATGGCATGATGTAGCACTGCAAATGTGAAAAGAATGACATGCTGCTACAGTTCTGCAATTTGTACTAAGAGTCCCAATTAAGTGCTAAAGACGTTAATGTACTTAGAGAATTAAGACTATTTTTAGATTTATAAAAAACAATCAAGAAGCTCATCTGTGTTCATCCACTAACAGGATTTATGTGGACTATGACAGCAAAATGGTGTCTGTCTGACAAATCCACGTTTCATGATCTAGTGACAACAAAATTCTTCCAAAATTAAGATGTAAAGTTATTTTAGGTCTACATTTAAATAATATTAGGATGCTTCATAACTGACCGTTTTGCAGTAGAGTGTTAACGCTTTCAGATACCTGGACTCCTCATCCCGAGCAATTAGAAGAGACATGTGGTTTGTGGCTGATGCCATTCGCAGAATCTCCACGGCCCTGGCAAAACACAGCAGATGGATTTTGTGTTCTACAGTCACATTACCCTCATTTGTCTGCAAATGTGATGACAGATTATAATGTAATTAACTAACAGTGATAATATCACAATGTGATTTGTATTTGATGACATGGTATGAATAAAAAGAAGAAGAAGTGATTGTTCTATATTGTATCTTTGCTACTGTATTTGAATGCATACCTTTCATTAGTGACACCCCCTAAGTTCATGTTGTTGACATCCAAAAGAAGGTCGCCAGCTCTAAGTCGTCCTGGCAAAAATTAACATGGCATAATTATTAACTTACAGAAAGTACGTTATTGGATTTATGATATGGATAAGTGCCAACATACCATCCTGTGCTGCCACACCACCAGGTAAAACTCGTTTAATAAAAATGCCAAATTCTTCACCACTCAGCTCTCTGTAACCTCCAATGATCTTCACCCCTGGCAGAAACAAAAGTAGATGTTGGTGATTCTTTTTTAATAATGTAACAGACACCATCCATCCATCCATTTTCTGCCGCTTGTCCCAAACGGGGTCGCGGGGGAGTGCTGGTGTCCAACCCAGTGCACACAGGGCGAGGACGGGGGACGCACCCTGGACAGGTCGCCAGCCCATCGCAGTGTAACAGACACAAAATCAATAATTCTTTTATATTTAGAAAATACAGAAGTGCAGAGGTAGGATTTTTCTGAATTGAATAACTTTTATTGAGACAAAAATAGACTTAAATAATGAAACTGTACGTAACCTCACATTTAAAGATATTTTGTCAAGGGATTAATAGAAGATATTTTGTAGATGATTCCAGACAAGTATTATGCTCATCAAGTGGTGAAACTCATCAGGTTTAAACTCTAGTTTCTAGAGTGGAGCTATATTGCTTTTTCACACAGTTATACAGTGCCAGTTAATTAAAAATACTACTTTTTTTAAACAGAATGAAAAGCACCTTGGCTAAAGGAAAATAAAGCCAAGATATTTAACATCTAAGATAGAAAGCTTGTGGGGTAGGTTTACTCTGTGTGGAGTTTGCATGTTTGTATCTGTGTGAGTTTCCTCTAGTGACATATTGAAAACTTTATATTTATATTGACTTCATTAATCTAGTCACTACATGGTATCATCTCGTGTGTAAGCTATGAGTTTAAATGCTACATTAGCAGTAATGCTGTGGGAAGCATTGTTAATGTATCGCTAACCATTGTTAACCATTGGAACTCCATATGCACAATGTTTTAAGCACTAAAGGATCCAAGAACACTCCAAAGCATTGAATAAACAAAGAGGTCGCGGAATCCCACCTCCAGCACTACCACCATTGGGTTTCTGAGCAAAAACCCTTAAGCTCAGGTTGCTCCAGGGGGATTGTCCCTGTCATCAGGAATTGTAAATTGCTCTGGATAAGAGTGACTGCTAAATGCCATAAATGTAAATGTAAATGTAAACTCAACAGGGACTGCTGTCCTCACTCAGAACAGGGCAAAGACATTAGACATAATACTATGGACTTCAGTGTTTTTGCCCTGCCCACGCCCCCAGCTTGGCTGTTATGGCTGATGGAATGCTAGTGGGTGTGATTTACTATACAATCACAGTGCCAGATGTCAAAGACAAAACAGTCTTTGAGTGTAGAAAGTCTAAAGGTCCGTCCACCTGTAGGGCAAAAAATGTATTTATTGTTAGTTCATAGATGAGAACAAAATCACCAAAAAGCCAGATAGTTCTCTTAATAGATGCACTGGGTGACAGTGGATGGAAGACACTCAGTTTCTATAGAAGTAAGCATTAAAATGCATTGAGGATTGGTGAGTTGCAGTGCGGTACATATTGGGCAGCAAGAGCTTAAAAAATCCAGTTAACTTTTTGGTAATGAGACAGTTTGGTGGCAACCAATCAGAATACAGAAACAGTCCACTCTAGACATTTCCTAAGCACAGAGCTGTCAAGTTTTATTGCAACCAAACAGTAGTTATAAGGCACAATACAGGAGAAGTTGATTATCATTTTAAATTAAGGTATACTATGAACTGGCGCACATCCAACAACCCCCCACTAATTTTATTTAAATTTTCAACATTAGAGATAGTTGTTGACTTTAGGAGAGAACAGTGTAATCATCCCTTGTATTGCTTGCTCTTGTTCTTGCACTTTTTGCTTTCTGCATGTACCTGTCTGTACCTGTATTTACAGTGTGAAAAGAAAATAAATGCCTACTTTACTGGAAGAGATTTGGAAAAATGAACTGATGCAGCACAACATAGAAGATCTGTAGTAAAATGTTTCTTAATCAGTGTGCTAAAAAGTGCTAAATCAGTGTGCTAAAAAGTGCTAAATCAGTGTGCTAAAAAGTGCTTTTTTTATTTATCTAAATAATTTCAGTATATGGTTCATTAATCCATTTATGTCTCATAGTTGAAATAAGCATTAAAAGGTAAAATGGCAAAGAATTTGATAAATTGTTACATACATTTATATTTAATATATTTGTTGAAACTTGCTTATTTCTGAAATGAAGGATATTAAAAGGGAATCTGTTCCCATTTTGCTGCAGCTTCTACTAGCAAAGGTCATTTGGCCAGTCACTTAACTGAAAATCAACAATCCACAGTCCAGTGCTGAGGACTTCATACCCTTTTAGTTGATGCTCAGCTTTGAGCATGGTGTCCTTAAGTGACTGCTCCAAAATATTTTTTTGGCAATGTCTTTTAAGGAATATTATATAAGATATGTTTCTGCAACTGAATTTACAGATTAGATGGCATGTCTGGATAATTTAGGCATAGTAGTTATAACCTTTAATCTAATGAAATCATTCAATTAAATTATTTAAACTGAATTCAATCAATATTAAGTATTATTTTGTCATATAATTTAACATTAAATAAATAATTTTGTGGAATATATAGCAATGGCATGCTTTCACACCTAAAACAATCTTTGTTTTAAAAACAAAAGTAACTTAAACACTGCTCACCGAGTCCTTTTCTACAATCAGAAAACTCCAGTCTCTGCACTGCACGATTAATGCCATGAGGTCCCATTATCGTCCTGAAAAACAACCATCGAATCTCTGTTAGAAAATCTGAATGGGGGTAACAGAAGGGAGAAATAGTAATAGTAATTCAATATCAGTCTAAAAATAAACACACTATTTAAAGTGATTAACAAAATGAAGTAGATTACTGTGCTTGGGTTTATTTCATAAACAATGCCATACATAGGTTAAAATGGCTCCTATTGGAAAAGCATGCCTCCAATCTGTTAAACTAGAGCTGGATCTCTGTAGAATTTAATCCCCATAACAGACAAAAGAAACACTATATAAAAGCTCCACTTTTATCCAGGCCATTGACTGAAAAAGCTTAGAAAAGCTAGCATGTATCATACAGAAAAATGAAAAATGACATTATTTAACATTATCTCAGGAAAGTTCTTTAATATGTTGATTTTAATTTTGCATAAAGGTATATAATAAAAGAACAAAGAGCATTAGTTGAGGAAAATCTGTCATTGACAGAAACATGAATTAGACTGATGGACACCAGTCATGTGAGTTCACATAGAGGTCAGGTGAAAATGAATGCAAAGGATTAAAAGGTATGGTCTGGTTTAGGTCGAACCCTCCAAGTGACTATCCCCATAACACACACACACACAAACACACACACACACACACACACACACACACACACACACACACACACAAAACAAAACAAAAAAACAACAACAACAAAAAACACACAAACATTCTACTTTAGTCTATTCTACTGAGGAAAAATGAAAAGAGCAACAAGTCAATCACCTGTCCTAGAAATTATTTCTTAAATGTAAGGATAACAATCTATGGGCTTTGTTGATCATTGGATGCATAGCAACAGTGCTAAGGAGCAATACAAGCAACTGGGCTTATTACAGAGTTGTGTTACAGTAGCTGAGGCATTTAAACTGATCTCTTAATTCATCCTAATCTGTCTTACTGTCCACAAGCCACATTAGGATAAATGCCGAGGAGGAGCACTCTGCAGCCATGTTGTATGCCCATCTCCAATGCATCCATTCACTTAAACCCTCTGTATGAACTCCCTGCAGACCTTTTATTATTCCATAAGTGAGCTTTTCAGTGACAACCTGTTGTCAAGAAATCACTTCTACTTAAAGGATCTCCATCAAGGGCATAGGGATGCACATCTACTGAAACAGTGGACCCAGAATATATATTGCTTGCATGAGGTTCGAAGTCAAGAAGTCCATGCAGAAATCCATGCTTATTCTACATTAGCCCAGCAAATCCTCATCATCCACACAAACAGAACGTCAAACTGTCATTCTCATACTTGCAGAAAATTCCTAATATTTCACTGCCTAAAAAATGAAAACAGCCCAACAGAATCATAAGCACATCATGCATAAGGCAGGAGCAGAATTATATTCAAAAACATTCACAGCTTTTCTAAATCTGCAGATTTTCTACATCAAGAAGACAGCCTACCAGTAAAGCAGGGATAGTCCGTCAAAGCGCTCTGCCTCCGCTGACTGTGGCAGCAAGGGCATTGCAGGTCCACAAACAGCTGATGAAATATTATAAAGGCAACCTCATCACTGGGTCGGGGTAGATGACGGTTCAAATCAGGACGGTCTAAGATGACAGAGACACAGCAATCTTTCCAGACAGTTACAGACATGCGCCTACCTATTCACTAATCTCCCCTGATACCCAGCAGTCACATGGTGTGCTTCACCTCTCCTTCCACTGCCACCACTGATGGTGTGCCTCCCATCTGAGAGCGCAACAAATCACCAAGTACTAAACTATGAAACCACGATAACATGAGTTAAAGGGGTATATAAAGGCTCAGCATGCATAAATCATACCCAGACACAGGTTAAGATAGAGTAGACTGAGAGTGGCAGTTCATCATACTCATTTAACAAATTTACAAATGAGCCATCTGAAAACCTACAATAAGTTCTGTTTACTGCCAACCAGCTGTGATTATAGAATGCATAAATTGCCAGTTAAACCCACAATAAAAACAAGGCTGCTGTTCTTCAGCTATACAGGTAATATCCACAGGATGGCACTGTTTCAAGAGCACAGGGAGCAGGAGATTTACTGTGTAAAGTATTTGTGTGTGTGTGTGTGTGTGTGTGTGTGTGTGTGTGTGTGAAAAGAAAAAGAATCATTAATTAAAAAGAATTAACAGAAAGATAATTTAAAAGTTATGATGCACTGCTTTTTCAAAAGTATTTACTTTAAAGAAATCATTAGCAATATTTAAGCTAGATTTACATGGGACTGGTTTGTAATATGTTATAGCCTGTTGTAACACATTAATTTAGCCACAGAAGCTCAAAGACAGGTCAGGTCTGTCCTACTGACATTCACTTTGTGTTGGTATTCTATTTACTAATGCCAGAACTGAAGTTTCTGTAATAAAACCTTGACTCTTGGTCAAACACATTAACTCTGGTAACAGGTGGCACGAAAGTACATTTCAGTTATTTGTGGGGAACCAGCGGGCTTCTGTCAGGCTGGGGGGAAAGAGCAAGCACAAAATTATTCCCACAGTGAAACATGGAGGTGGATCAGGAGTGGAAGGTTTGAAGGCTTAGCCAAAATTAAAGGGATCGTTCAAAATAAATAGCACTGCATTCTTCAGCATCACACAGTTCGACATGGTTTGAGAAATCTTCATTCCTCAACAGGAGAATGACCCCTAGCATTCTTCAAAATTGTCAAAATGACTAAATCCACCATGTTTTAGTATTATGTGTCAGCCTGCCCGGATCTCCAGATCTAACTAGGAAGACGATCAGCGGTGGAACTGAAATAAAGTCACGACTGCTTAAAATGCATTGTCTCTTATTTCACACATGTTTCTGTCTGGAATGTCTAGAAAGCCACTTCTATTGACGAAAAATTATATTAAATGCAGATTTAAATATTCCTCAAACATTGCAAAAATATGTAAACAAATTAAAGAAAAAGTAAAGCAACTGATTAAAACAGATACATGTATCGACATTCTCTAGTATTTTTATATCTTTATTTCCTCAAAACCTGATAGCTGGAGCCGCCAGAGTGCAAGTAGGAACTATTGGAACGGGACGTTGTTTTGGGGGAACGTTGAGTGCGTGGGAATCGTGTTCTATAGGGACGCTACTGCGGTCATCAATCTGTCTGTTCGGTAAGAAAAACTTGTGTTTCATTTCTGCGAGTTAATCGGGTAACGAAGCACTTTTTCTTTCTGTTTAAACTGTTCTGAAAAGCGAAAGGTCGGGACTACCCAGGTAGCTGACTGGCCTCTTGAAATGACAGTAACAAATAGTTTATTTTTATTGTCATTTCCACAATAAACACAGTACACAGTGAAACGAAACAACGTCTCTCCGGGGCCGTGGTGCAGCAGAGAATTACAGAACTGCACAGTTGCAAGTGGTAGTACATGTAGCGCCGAACACTTAACGCAACAGCAGAACAGAGGCAGGACTGGATCCGAATAGAGTATTACAGCGTGAAAACGATGCTCAATAAACTGCTGATTGCAGCATTATCGTGTGTATTATGGCAAACACTGTTTATTATTTATTTATTCAACATAAGCCCCACATTATTTGAGCTTAACTGATTTCCTGTCATTAAGAAAAAAACAAACTTATAGTGACAGTAGTGTTGACTCGGCTGTATCAGTGTATACAGTGTACAGGCGGGTCTGTCCACGATACTAACTGAGAGCAATTTAGACATTCAGCTCTCTTGCCTTTTTTAAATAACTAAGCTGATCAAGAAAAAGAAATAAAAGGAAAATAAAGAACCAATTCCCCCTTTAGTTCAGAAGAATTCTAGTGGTTAGGGCGTTGGCCACATGATTGGAGGATCAGGGGTTCGAACCCCTTCCCAGTGGGTTGCCCTGAGGTACCCTTGAGCAAGGTGCCGTCCCCGTCCCGCTCCTCCCTGCGATGGGCTGGCGACCTGTCCAGGGTGTCCCCTGTCCTCGCCCTGTGTGCGCTGGGTTGGACACCGGCACTCCCCCGCGACCCCGTTTGGGACAAGCGGCAGATAATGGATGGATGGATGTGAAGTGCACTATTGTGCAGTCTTAATTTTATTTATTAAGTCAAACATGAAGGGACTCACACAATTACATATTCTTTCTTTCTTGGTTTTTTTTTTTTCCTTTTTGTACAGGCGGTTTCAACCAGACCTTTGGGGTTATGCTTCTGTCCTTTGCCTTTCGTGAGTGCTGTGCTAGGTACTATGTGCAGCTTGCCTTTTGTAGTGCTCCGGTGTGCTTTAGAAATCTGAATGTCCGAGGACTAGCCACTTCTACCAGCCAGCTCTTTATTAGGAGGACGCATCAGCGGTTTGTCAATCAGACCCGAGGAACTAAAGCTCACAGGAAAAATAGGTACAGCCAAGAAAATGAATGGAAGCAGAAAAATAAAACCATCCTCACATATATCGCGGCAGCAGGGGTCGGAATGATTGGCATGTCATATGCTGCTGTGCCGCTCTACAGACTCTACTGCCAGGTTAGTGCTGGGGGAATGATGGTTTGGTATTGTTGACTGTTGATCATTTAAGCCAAATATCTTTAATGTGAAGGTAAGTGAGCATAGACTTGTTGTGTTTTTAAAGTGATTCATATGGCATAGTAATCCCTCTTCTACCTTAGGCAACAGGACTGGGTGGCACAGCAGTCGCAGGACATGATGCAGATTTAGTGGAGACAATGACGCCGGTTAAGGATCGTGTTATTAAAGTCACCTTCAATGCAGACACACATGCCAGCATCAAGTGGAATTTTCGCCCTCAGCAGTCTGAGATCTATGTGAGATGATGAAAGGCTTCTCATCCGTTTCTGCAGCTACATTGTATTCCTATTAGAGTATATTAATGATTCTTAGTCTTAAGTGATGAACAGAAACATCATAAATGTGGGGGGAAATGTTTTCAGTGTACAATGCCAATGGAAAGTTTTTAAATCATTTTATGTTTTCTACATTTTGTTATATTTCAGACTATTCCTAAAATTGATTCACTTACTTTTTTTCCTATCCATCTACACACAATTCACCATGAAGACAATACAAAAATAGGTTTTTCCAGTATTTTGTAAAATGACATAAAGAAATTTACATTGCCAATCAACATAATTATTCATTACTTCCTAGCCTGGTTTCCTCCATACATGACATGAGGAATTGTGGCAAACAGTTCAATCTTGTCTGGTAAATCAATGTAAAGTTCTCCTGTCTCCACAAAGGAACTCGGATCTCATTCATATTGGCCATTGCTTTCTTGGTTACTTATCTGACCAAGGTCCTTTGTCCCTGATTACTCGGCCAGACCCAACAAGACTGTCTGTGTTTCCATATTTGAGAATGAAAACATGGACATTTGCGCTTACATTTGAGGATGATAGAGGCCGCAGTACTCAATGCTGATGAATTTTTTTGTCCTTGGATCTTTGTCTTTACACAGGTCTCAAAATCTCATGATTTGGATTGCACACTGGCATAAACAAGCAACTGTGAGACCATGTATAGGCACAGGTGTTTCTTTTGTAATGATCCAGTATGTTCAGTTAGGCACAGATGGAATCCAGTAAAGTTACACTAGCATCTGAATGACAACTGAAAAAAAGTATGCCCTACAGTTTAAATGGAAGTGTCATAACTACTACTTCAGATGGCTCCCATAAGGGGTTGCCATTGCAGTTCACCTGTTTCTATTTGTTCCTGTCCATTGCATCTTCCTTATTCACACCAAGAAAAGTGTCAACAAAGGGTCTGAAGAGTCTAAAGACTTATGCAAGTTACATATTTCAGTCTTTTATTTTTAATATATAACTTAAAAGACCTGGTTTTGCGTTCTCACTGTGGAGTATTCTGTGTAGACTAAGAAGAAAATTAAATTTGAGGTTATTGTGAAATACATCAAAATGTGATAAATGAAAAAGGATTTTGAAGAAAAAAAATGTTTCTGTATGTACTGTTGTTGAAGTTTGAATTGGTGAGTTTGATTTGATTTTTTTTTTTTTTTTTGTCTTTCAGGTCGTGCCAGGAGAGACTGCTCTAGCATTTTACAAAGCGCGAAATCCCACAAACAAACCTGTCATAGGAATCTCTACCTATAATGTAGTGCCATTTGAAGCTGGCCAGTACTTTAACAAAATTCAGGTAATAGTTTTTTGCTTGTTATTAATGACTCATTGTTTTGATCTCGTATCTCTCTGCCTCTTTCAGGATTCTGTATTTGGTCTTGTATATGTTTGAGTGGACACGTAGATATTCTCTACATCTTCTTTTTTTTTTTTTTTTTTTTTTTTACACTCAATAGAGTATTCTCTACTCAATCCACAGTGCTTCTGCTTTGAAGAGCAAAGGTTAAACCCTCAGGAAGAGGTGGACATGCCTGTGTTCTTTTACATCGACCCAGAGTTTGATGAGGACCCCAGAATGGCACGAGTTGACACCATTACGTTATCTTATACCTTTTTTGAAGCCAAGGAAGGACAGAAATTACCACTCCCTGGGTACAGCTAAATAAACAACACACGGAGAATTATTCAGAGACTTTGGGTGAAAGTTAAAGGTATCTTATAGCGCATAATTTATGTAATTTTCTAAAGTCTTGGTTAACGTAAGTGTGCTGTCTGTGCTGGAACTACTGTTCCATGGAATTTTTATGGGGTTTCACTCAATTATCTCTTTTTTTTTTTTTTTTTTTTTTTTTTTTTTAAATTAATGAAGAAGCAGCTTCAGAGGCTGCTCTATGCGCTAATAAAATAATACTCAATGATGGTGCTGAACTGCGTGAAGTGCACTTCCTGTGTCAGGACAGTAGGGGGCAGAACGGGCGATATTTGTGTCATATGAGGTGTAAACAGCAAAAACAAAGTCCGTCGCATTCGCTCTGAAATCTTTTTGTGTTGCAGATTAGATGTGCTATCTTGCGATCTGATGTTGTCCTGTTTGGTTATAGGGACATGGCGCTCCATGATTAGGATGTTACGCAACTGGAGCGGAGGTAGAGACATCTGCCCTTACATAACTGGTAATCGAGCCATCTCGATGGTGCTCAAACAAACAACGTTGCGCAATCCCCCCAAAAACTGCTCAGATGAACACATACATGAAGTTAATCTATAAATCCTCAATGTACCAATCAAGCCTCATGAAATTACTTATTTTTGGTGAATCAATCAAAATCGTTAACAGATAAAGTGATGGTAAGTAGTGTTATACTTGGAGTGTAGGATTGGGTTATGAACTTCAAAAAATAGTCCTGACCACCGCTCTCGGATACACACCGCACCAAGCCTGCCTCAGTAACGCTCTGTACATTATTTCTGCCCCGAAAAACAAACCCAACCACGTTGTGATAGGAGTTGAACAGGGCTGACTCTAAATCAGGCAGCACAAACCTCCCCGCTTTCCAAAATAACAAGCCCTTCGATTCGCCACCGATCCAGAATCAGCGCTGGACGGCCACGACGGAGATTGGCAACACTCTTTAACCCCACCCACTTCTGTAACAAGTGGGCGGGACCAGAGAAATTGACGCGCTATGGTGGCAAATGAATGAAGAGAGCCGGCCCTAGCAACTCCTGATAGGAGCCAACCAGGACCCAGCTGGGGATGGACTTGTTCTTCCCCTGTTGAGGGAAGTTAAAGCCACAGTGGGATCCAAGCAGAGGATCTCAATGGACGAGTGTGATGAGGAGGAGAGAAGGAAGCGCAGGACGGAATATAGCCTTTGGACGACGTAGTGTCCAGTCTTAAAGCGATATTTAAAGCACATCATAGCTTTTTTTTCCACGTGATCATTATAAGAAGTAGCTGCACGAACGTTTGTGCTGCGTTAGTTTGTCTTTAGCAATAACGTCGTTCCTCGAAAGCAGCATCTCGAGGTGCGATTAGAACTGAATCTGACTTCCAGCTGAGCTGGAGTAGGAGGTTTTGATTTTGGCATGTACGGGAAAGCTAGAGAGGTGTTGAACATGTAGGCTTGGTGTAATGTAGGAAACAATAGAGCGCCAGGTCTGCTATTCTCTACAGAGAAAAGACAGAGCACAA
This sequence comes from Hepsetus odoe, assembly GCA_017165825.1. Lineage (NCBI taxonomy): Eukaryota > Metazoa > Chordata > Actinopteri > Characiformes > Hepsetidae > Hepsetus > Hepsetus odoe. The sequence goes on from CM029378.1 coordinate 11,688,989, forward strand.
AAAAGATGATCCATAATGGGACATCGGAGTGACACATCCATGAAGATGAGCCACAGGAGCAGCCCCGTGAAAGCCTATGATTTTCTGCTGAAATTTCTGCTAGTGGGAGACAGTGATGTGGGAAAGGGGGAGATTCTGGCCAGCTTGCAGGATGGATCCAGTGAATCTCCCTATGGATATAATATGGGTGAGTAACTGAGAAGAAGATGATGCTTCAGTAGATAGAATCAGCCCTGGATCTTCTATGAGACATGCTGCTTTCCAGATACTGCTTTACTTTTTGTTTTCCTTCTGTCAGCTTGTACCCTGAAATACATCCAGAGGAGCTACATTAGACTCATTAACATTAACATTGCCTTTCCACAACAAGAAAAAAGACGGACGAGGTGATTAAAATAATAAAGACATGGTTTGAAAGTTCTAAAAACTTCTCCAAGATGTCTATTGAACAAATGTTATTTAATCATATGGTCATCTGTGTCAACAAATTAATTTATTTACATTCAGTTAAAAAAAACTTGAATAAGCTTGTCAACAAAGATTCCTGCAAATGACATCACTAAACACACCTAGTTTTAGCCAAAAAATGCTACATGTTATTGTATTATTTGTCATATTATTATTTTATTCAGCATTTTAGATTTAAAAAGCATTCCGATGTTTACCACGATTAGTGGGTGAACTATTGTAACCCTTAGCCTGTTTGGAGGGGGGAATAAATAAATAAACAGCCAGCCCTGAGAGACAAATCAGTTTTAGTAAAATGCCATGGGGGATAGAATAGCCTTGTTCCCGGTTCACTTATGAACACATCATGTTTCATAAGTTAGGAGGGCAAATAGTGTAGTTTTACACTGAAGGGTTACTGACACTACTGAATGTTTCGGTAGTCTTTCTTGTGAGCATTACATGTTGTATTTAGAAAGTGTGGAAGACTTTTGCTTCCATTCTTCCATTCACTGTCAGTTTTAAAGTTCATGGACAAAGTCCAAGGTCTGCTGGTTTTCTGACGTTCATTTGAAAAGGTTAGATTACACTTTTTTGTTTCTGTACAAAGGTCTAGCTATGCTGAACATTTGTCTTGCATTCAGTGTGACTGACATCCTGTTCGCTTTTGGTCAGACGGTGATGGGTCTCAGAATGCCTTTCATAGCTGCTCTCTTCACCCATGCACCTTACTGGTACCTGATGGCAGTGCTTCTCCTACTTATTACAGAAAACTGTGGCAACATATGTTATTATTTTTATTATTACAACAAGTCAAATGCTTCAGAAGCAAAGTTATATAATCACGCTGTTCAGGTTGTTATTTGTTTGAAGCAGGTGATATTCAGTCCAAACCAGTCCTAGCTCACGTTCCTCCTGGGAGAGCAATGCATATGTAGAACATTACGCCACAATATCCGCCTTCAAATTTCACACTTGATTCATCTACATCATCTTTGGCAGCATTTTCACTCTTAGGCCTTCGTGTTCAGGTGCCAAGATACAAATGTTCTACCAACAGACTACGTTACATACCCAGGGTCCAGACAATAATTATAGCAGATTTCAGACTGGGGACTGAATTTAGCAGTTAATGTGAGAGAGATTGAGGGGGGGCTCTGTCCTGATAACTGCAATGCTGTGAGCTCACAGAAGAGTCTGTTGTTATTTCAGTCTGGTGCAATTATTACTTCTGTCATTACCTCTTATATAACTCTTCTTCTGCTCCCAGGCACTGAACAATATGTAGCTACAGGGACTGCATGCAGCCAAGGTTTTCTGGCAATAAAAGAGCTGAATATTCAGTTGTTTGCCTAAGCACTTTTTTTTTTGTGACCCTCTTTGGCAGGTTGTGTTTTGTGTTGAGTGTTTATAGAGAATGCGCTGTATCCTAAAGCCTTTGTGCGGCCTTGAAGAACGAAGCATCTCAGCTGGTCTTCTCTTTGTCTTATTCTTCAGCTTTGCAGCTTCTTTCACAGCATCAACAACGTTCATCACCCAGACCCCTGGAGTATTCTTATGCCTTTAAAAACTGCACTTAACTCGAAGGTCAAATGGTATGAAATTCTGGTTTGCCCACGCGCTTAGCGCACACTCAGGTTTATGATAACTGCGCTGCTTCAGGCCAACAATATTGACAATATAGCCAGTCTCCTCAAAGGTCCAGGAACACAGAGGGTGTCTGTGTTGCGCTTTGGTCTGTTCAGATGCTCGTGTGCTGTTGTACCAGGGAGCGTGTGCCAGTGACGGTTCTGCACAACTGAGCTTAAGCTTTAGAACGTCATCACTTGCAAAAGCTTTCAACTTCCTACTGCTCTCTCCTGTTGGTTCTATTTGTGTCATCCTGTCAGAAAACATCCGTGCCTCATTGCATTGTGGTGTAAAGAAAAGAGAAAAAAGTGCACAGAACTGGATAATTGCACAGGAAGATAGAAAGTGTTGGTGCGGAAAAAAAAATCTGACAAGATGAATCAGAGGTTGCCCACACATACAGGAAGACTGTATCCTGCAACCAGAGCTTTTGATTTAATTTATTGAGATTTACAGTCTGAGATTTGGAATGTCGTTGTTTAAATCAATTTAACAGACTAGGTTGGTTTCCATATGAAAATGGGAACCCAAACCATCCTGTCAAAGGGGTAATTAAGTTTTGTATGTAAAATAGAATGTGGCTTAAAATCAAGAATGTGAACCATGGGAGGATAATGTGTCCTAGTGTTTTTCATACATTGTTTAAAAATGTCAGTGTCAAGTGTCTAACAGTGTCATAACTCTGTGTTTTTTTTTTTGTTTTTTTTTTTTTTCTAAATAACCATCATTGCAGTATGTAGCAGCTCAAAAGGAATTTTTAGAATCTTACAGTAAATAAAGATACTTGTTATAATTGACTAAAGGGTGCCACAAAGATTGCTCTTGAGTGTAGATTACTATAAATAGTTCAAAAGGAATATTATAAGGAGGCAAAAATTGTTCATTAATATCAAAGTTTTATAAGTAGGCTTTTGTGTAAGAAGAACATATTACATCATGGTCTGCTAGAATCTGTAATTTAATTTTATTATTTGTGTGAGTGTGATCTTTTATAACATCAGTCTCTGAAATGTTCACACACAGTACTGTGCAAAAGTTTTAGGCAGGTGTGGGAAAAATTGCTGTAAACAAAGAATGTTTTCAAAAATGGAAGTGTTCATCATTTATTTTCATCAATCAACAAAATGCAGTGAATGAACAAAAGAGAAATCTAAATCAAATCAATATTTGGTGTCACCACCCTTTGCCTTCAAAACAGCATTAGTTCTTCTAGGTACACTTGCACACTGTTTTTGAAGGAACTCGGCTGGTAGGTTGTTCCAAACATCTTGGAGAACTAACCACAGATCTTCTGTGGATGTAGCTTCCTCACATCCTTCTGTCTCGTCATGTAATCCAGACACACTGGATGATGTTGAGATCAGGGCTCTGTGGGGGCCAGAAGAACCAATGCTGGCAAAAGGTAGTAACACCAAATATTGATTTGATTTAGATTTTTCTTTTGTTCGCCCACTTTGCATTTTGTAAATTAATAAAAAAAAAAAAAACAATCATTATTTATATTTCTGAAAGCATTCTTTGTTTACAGCATTTTTTCCACACCTGCCTAAAACTTTTGCACAGTACTGTATATCATACCTACAGATCTGGTTTCCAGGTTGTTTGCTATGATTCTGTGCTCAGGATAAAGTTATTGAAGGGTTAATTTGGCTCCGCTCTGATAGAAAGGATAATTCAAAGACCTGTGCTGTCACTAAGATATGCCTCAAAGAGAGAGCATGTATATTTCCACAGTATTGGCTTTCAGCCTGGCTGTCACTGCTGTATGCATGATGGGCCATGGAGCTCCTCAGAAGTGAACTGAGTGATCACTGTGTGTGTTTGTGTTTGGACTCAACGACTTCTCAGACGTGACACTAAGCACTCCTAACAATCAAAGAGTCTTTCAACTTTTTCTTTGTTAATAGCGTACCTCTGTTGTGTTTTTCATGGTTGCCCAGAGACTTTTCATGCAGATTAATGCAGACATATTTCTGTTAAGTCATGAATACAGCCATCTGACCCCCTTGAGCATTAAAAGATAATTCTGTCATTGCATAAACTGGTTATGCTTTAGAAATACTCCTTATTTCCAAAGTGGCCCTAAAACTATTCATTTGTTAACTTTGCTGTCTTCTGCAGGGATCGACTATAAAACAACCACTATACTGCTTGATGGGCGAAGAGTTAAGCTGCAGCTTTGGTGAGTATAATTTCATCAGAGTGAACACATCTAAAGCTGCCAGTTTTCCAAGTGAATTGGAAGGAAGGGACAGTCACAGCTTTTAAACCTTGTCCAAACACATGTGGAACATTTTGTCCATGGCTAACTTTGTGTGTGTGTGTGTCCGTCCAAACAAATTTTAATTTACATTTGTCACTGTACATGACTTGTTTCAGATCTCTGCTTTATCACAAACAGCAGCAAATAACTTTAAGAAAGTAACTTGTAAACAGTAGAGAAATTGGAGATTGTCCCTCCAAGTGTACCTTCGTGTGCACGATAGGCCACGGGGATTCTTTGGTTAGTGAAATATGAAGAGAACATGCCAAAAGTCTGAGTATGTAAATTATACCATTGCTCAACACAATTTTCCAGTGAAGTGTACAGCCAAGTCACTCCTGCCAAGCATGCCCACAAGCCTTATTTAAATTCAAGAATATTTTTAGAGGCTTGCGCTCTTGACTCAGCCTTAAATTATTAATTATATCTTGACAGATGAGGCATATCGGTGGAGTGTTTATAATAGTTCATCCTCTATCCATAGCGACATGCTAGTGTGTGCAAGCCGCTTGTAGAGCAGAGCCTTGTACTGTAAATGATTCAAAAAGCTCTGCTCCAACTCACGATCTGCTGCCCTGGCAGTATGAACGTTATGAAGCACAGAACAGAAAGCACAAAAACATCCTGGAATTCTGGACAGGTACAATAATACTGTACAGTGAGTTCTGTTGTTGTTTTGTAGGGACACCTCTGGGCAGGGCCGCTTCTGTACCATCTTCCGTTCTTACTCTCGAGGAGCACAGGTAAACTCTTAATTACGCTCCTGATCATATTTAACCGTAATACTGTGTACTGTTACAACTTTATATAAATGTTTGCATACTTTTGTCACTTTTCTCAAATTCTATTTTTATATTTTAGAATACATGTATTGTAGTCTGTAAAGTTTACATTTATTTATTTTATTTTATTTTATTTTTATTTTCCTCTCTTCTCTTTAGTGTGTAGAAGCAGTTCTTAGTTTATGCCATGCATTCTAGGAGCATTTTAGGGATCTGTTCCACTTCAGGTTGTACTTGTATAACTGTGTATGTGACAAATAAACTGCTTGAATCTCTCAAATATGGTATGCAAAGAACTAGAGATCCATTTATTTCTGTCTTGACTCCAGCAATATATAAACATTCAGTAGAGGCTTACTTATCATACATTGTCAGGAAAAAAAGGAAACTTTCAGAGTATAAACACTGCCACTGTGCTAACAGACTCAAGCGTTGTCTGCACTGCTTTATGTTCATGATCAATTGTTTTAAATATTAAGTGTTTCAAATATTGATTTGATTGAGATTTTTCTTTTGTTCACTCACTTTGCATTTTATAAATTGATAAAAATAAACAACCATTATTTATATTTCTGAAAGCATTCTTTGTTTACAGCATTTTTACAGCATCACACCTGCCTAAAATTTTTGCACAGTACTGTGTGTGTGTGTGTGTGTGTGTGTGTGTGTGTGTGTATATATATACTTTACATTATAGTTTTATTTTTGAAGTTGCTTCTACTCCATACCCCCTGCTTTAGTTCCAAGCTTTTATATTGTTTTCTTTTCTTTTTCTTTTTTTTTTTACTGACATCAGTGTACATGCAATCCCATTCCCCTGAGAAAATGAATGTAGGGAATGTACTGTAACTTTACAATCATTCTGTCGTTTTTGAGGGCACATTTACATTGCACATTTAGTGGAGAAGCTGCTAAATGCTGTTGTTTTGGAGCTTTACAATTTTGTAATGACCATAACAGAGAAACAAAATTGAGTTTGTAATCAAGAGTCTGACCAATATGTGGTCTGTTAATTAGGCACGTAATGACCAGTGATTTTAATCTACTCAAGCCAACAGATTTGAAATGCTTTAAAAATTCTAAAGCAAGCAGATAAAAGATCTGCACATTATGCATTTGGTGTATTGGAGTTTTCATTTGCTGTTATTAAATACTCCACCCTGAAGCCAGCAAATCCTGTTAATATCTGATGTGTGGTTAAAAACACACAAAAAAAGAGCGTTCTGTTACTGTTGATGAGACATTTTCCCGTTCTGGCTCATGCACATATCATAACAAAGCCCAGTGAAAGGAAATGACACCACTGTCAGTCTGCTGTTCCTTAGATAGAATAGAATCATTAAATGTGCATAACCTCTTTTTGAGAACTAAAAAAGATTTTAATAGATCCAAAGGTAAGCTCAGAAGGTAAAAGCATTTACAGCACATTTATGGCAGGTTGATAAGTTCATGTTCACCTGCAGATTTTTAGGTAAATTGCACACAGTACTAGAAAAACCTACTTCTGTATGATTACTTGTCATGTAAAGTTATGTGTCCCCTAACAAAATGTATAATGTATTGTTCACAGGGTGTTATTCTTGTTTATGACATCACAAATCGCTGGTCTTTTGATGGAATTGACCGATGGATTAAAGAGATTGATGAGGTAAAATGCACCTCTGTCCTGGCCTCGACATTGAATATTGCAACAAAAACAGATTTTGTTTCTGCTATATGAATATGAACATTATCATATTTGACATTTGTTAGGAATTAGGTTCCTAACACAAATTACAGAAGCCTTTAACTGAATTACAGAAGCCGTTAATTGATCTGCATTGACCTCAAAGGAAGGAAAGCACATTTTCAGATGATTTTTATTTCTATTAATCTAATGAAGCCAAAACAAGATTAAATGACAAATAAATGTGAAATTGTTATGTTTTTGGAACAGTTTGACATGTAATAATCTGGTTCAATATTTATTTATTTCACAGCATGCACCAGGAGTGCCTAAAATCCTGGTGGGCAACCGTCTGCACTTGGCATACAAACGCCAAGTGACCACTGAAAACGCCCAGGCTTTTGCAGAGCGTCTGGGGGTCACCTTCTTCGAAGTCAGTCCTCTGTGCAACTTCAACATCACAGAGTCCTTCACTGAATTGGCTCGCATTGTTCTAATGCGTCATGGCATGGAGAGACTCTGGAGACCTAACAAAGGTAATAACATGGAAGCCCTATGTTGCCAGTTACTGTCTAAAACTGTTTTTCTAACAGATTCTAAACTACCTCCATTACTTGCATATTGAATTTGTTGCCTGCGAAAAGAGGAATTTGTCTAAGATCTTAAACAGAACTTGAGAGTGGATGCTGCTCTGATCTATTTTTTATTTGCCAGCACATGGGGATTATTAAAATGTATGTCAGCATATGGGCATGAAAGTATGTCAAGCACAGTGTGCATTTATTTCTAAAGAATTTAGATAAGAAATCACAGCTTCCACTTAAACCTAAGCTAGTCATAACTGAGTGGCCACATGAATTTACACAGCAATTACATATGCAGCCAAAGAATGCTCAGTTAACCAAAAGAATCCAAGGTTTTTAAAACATTTAAGCTCACTTTGGGGACACCCAGTGGTCATATACACAAGCACCTCTCCAAAAGATTCCAGAAGTCTTCCTGAACCTTCAGTGACCTTTAAATAAAGCAAGGCTTGTAGACCCAGAATAAACTAAATGAAAATATTCCATAACCTGTTGTTGGTAATGACTTGTAGCTGCAGGCCTTAAGTCTTTTTTTTCAACAAATCAGTGCTTTATGTGCAGCCTTCACTGAATAATTTTAGTCTTTGAAAGTCTTTATTTATTGTGCCTTAAGGGATGTTTGTACTTCGCGATTACAAATGCTACTTAAACATACTAATATACTGCTGACAAAATGTATTTAGGTATGTATTCATGCTTTCAACTTTACAAAAGGACAAAGTGTTACAAGGACCATGTGTACTGTAGTTAAAGTGTTTTGGTTATTTCATTAAATTGTTCTGAATGCATGTTTAGAGAGTGGTATCTCACAGCTTGATCAAAATGAGGATCGTCTAATTTGCTTCCAACCACTGAAGAGACTTGACTTCATGACTTTCTTCGTTCCTTTTTTTTTGGTGCAGTGTTGAGTCTGCAGGACCTGTGCTGCCGCTCCATTGTCTCCTGCACTCCTGTTCACCTGGTGGACAAACTCCCACTTCCTGTTGCCTTAAAGAGCCACCTCAAGTCTTTCTCCATGGCCAATGGGCTCAATGCCCGCATGATGCACGGACGTTCCTACTCTGTCATAGCTAGCAGCGTGAAGAAGAGGAATGGAACAAAAAAATCCAAACTCATCTACCCTCCACTTAGCCCGTCCCAAAGCTGCACAAGGACCAGCTGTAAGATCTCATAGTCTTGTGACTGTCTGCACTTACAACTTAGAAACAAAACCACTGTTTACAATGTGATGCAGCGCCCAAAGTCAACAGCGTTTTAATCCAGTGAAGATATTTTGCAGTGATTCATGGCTAAGAGTGCCCATGATCTTTCCATTTTCCCCAGACACTTGGGGTGCATTCCCTGTACTGGATCTGAATGTGATTGCTCAAAGAGATTGAACAGACTCACAAGAAGGGATTTCTTTCAGAGTGTGAAGCCATTATTTTGCCATATTTGACATATATGTACAGAATATTTCATCCTGTTTGTAAATGAGGAGTTAAAAATGTAATGGTATTGCAATTTGTATTTTGGACATAAAACATTTCACTGAGATTGAACTAAGCGAGCATGAAGTCAGAGAAAATGGTCCTGTTTTTTGAATTTTGATGTTCACAGTGGACCTAGTTAATAATACCAGCTTGTTTCCTTTCTTTTCTTCTTGCTCTTCAGGTTACCTGTATTGGGGGAGAAAACATCAGTGTTAAGAAATTCTGGCCTTTGTATTGTGTATTTAAGTCATGATGTTTGATACTATATTGTTACTATTCTTAATTATTGTAATGCACTTGAACAGTGAATAATATTGTAATATTTTATATGGAGAGACACCAAAGACATGGCGAGTTGAATACGGAAATTATCAGCACTAACATGGTTTGTTACTACAGATTTACTATGGACACTAATATTTCAAATACACTACAAACCAACAGGAATTCTGTATATAAATATAATGGTTTTCTTTTTTTTAATAAAAGTGTGCTACCAATAGAACAATTGGCTTCATTTTGTTTTCCAAATCACATCCATGCCACCACTAGAGGGTAGTATTGATTTTGTTTTGTTTTTTAAATCATGGGGGTAGTGCTATCTTAGCCAGTGTTATTGATTAAATGAAATCACTGCAGACTGGATCCATTAGGATTTACATTTACGTTTGCGTCATTTAGCAGACGCTCTTATCCAGAGTGACTTCAATGTCCTAATTACAGGGACAGTCCCCCTGGAGACACTCAGGGTTAAGGGTCTTGCTCAGGGACCCAGTGATGGTAGTGTCAGAGGTGGGATTCGAAGCTGGAACTCTTGATCCATAGGTCCATAGGCAAGTACCCTACCACTAGACCACCACCACCCAGGTTTTGAGTTTAGCCTGGTAAAAATCTATTTCAAGGATCAATTAAGGCTAACCTGGTATTTGTAGTATAAGATATCAATTGCAAAGGCCAAGGAAATCCTTCAACCTCAGTCTGTATTCTAGGAAGAATAATGGCACAGCAGATGATTTGAATATTCATACAAACTGAAATCTATCGTGTTTGCTGTGCTCTCAGTGAACTCTGTGAAAGCCTCTGTCAGTGAAGTACTGAAGATCGTCCCCAATTCTTCCACACATCAGGCCTATAGCACATTCACAGAATGCACTGTTTATACAGAAGTACAGCAAGCACCATCAGATTCATCAGCACAGACAGGCAAAATCTTAGCACTATTCACTGGTGCCTGAAACAAACATTCCTCTTGGCAGAATGGGCCAAAATGTCTTTATCAGAGAGTGAAGGAACAGCACACCCTTCAGGGCACAAATTATGCAACATATCAGAATAAAACCCCACTGCATTCAATTTCACACCATGTACTCTGATCTCTTCTCCTTTCTCTTTGTGAGCAGACTCCCTAAATTGCTGAAATCAGGAATTTTTCTCTCAGCACTAATAATATGGCACATTTTGAATGGTGCAGTGGTGTGAATGGTATTTGGTGTTAGAGCCAAATGGTAAGTAATGGTAAGTAGTTCAATGTGAAAATGATACATTTGTACTTTTCATGGATTTTCAGATCGTTAACTTTAGGTATTTTTGTAATGCAAAAAATTTGTTTTCAGCTGCATTAAAGTCTTTTATATTTAGGTACTAATTGCAATTTTGTATTTAATTTCATTAATTTGAAATAATTTAGTTACTTTGCTGAAAGCATCTGTACTACTTTGCATCTTGTCAAAACTCTGGCTTTGGAAAGTTGCGTTTATTTTAGGCTAATTGGGCATGAAAATAGAGCAACTTAATTTTTCCTGCACTGATATATGCTGGATAAACTAAAAAGTTAAACTGCAGTTCTGTAAGTTAATCAATGTTGATTTTTCACCCAAGTGTTTTTTGCTGCTACTCATCATATTCAAAAATCTTTTACCGGAGTCATCAGTTTGCAGTGGATACAGTGTTTTAGCTGCAGTAAACAGTAAAGTAGACAATGCTCTTACCCACCTCTGAAACTACAGCACAAAAACATCAGATGAAAAAACAGTCTCAAAAAATCTCAAAACAGTTTAAAATAAAACAAAATCTTGTTAATAAAATGTGCCATTTACTACAAGCAGTTTTTGTAAAATCTTTTTGTAACTTCATGTAACAGAATTCCAATGGGTTTAAAACTAGCCCCTAATATTGTAGTGTTAAATTGTTAAAAATGTGATTGATGGTCTTTTACCTGGTCCTGTGCATGAGCTGAGAAACCTGCAGATGGTGTGCTTATCACATATTTGTGCACAGAGTGAGAGAAATATGCAGTCTACTCAATCTAGATTTGCTTAGGTGGTGACAAATCTGAATGATATTAATGGATAAAAATGATAAATAAATAAGGAATTTGAGTAGCTTTACATTTTTGCCAGAAGTAAATATGGGAGAGAAATGGTTGTAACTGCAAATGCAGATATTAGTCTTGGGTAAGTAATGCTAGACACCATTCACATCAAGGATGAACAGTGAAACTAAGCTCACTGGAACCAAAATGTAATCACAAGAGGGGTGGTAATTGTCTTGAGATGACAAATGGGTTCCTGCTTTTCAATAGGGATCTCTGAAAAACCACACTGGCAGATAATTCCTAATGGCAGACCTATTTTGAAGCTTATGGTGCATGACATTGGCCCCATAAAACCAATGGCTGACCCAAACAAAAAGTTAAAAGTGGACAAGAAATGCAAACTTACGATCTCATGCAGGAGTGTTACAGATGAATGGGTCTTTCAAATGGGAGTTATGGGATCATTTTAGTGCCCCGAAAAAAAAAGAAACATTTGTTGGTCACTCAGCCTGTCTTAAGTATTGAGCTTGTTGTGGGTAAGCCCTCTAAGACTGCAATAGACCCCCCTATTGGGGCTAATGGAATTTACTTTTAAAAACAACCTGTAGTCTTTCTTCTTCTGTGTGTTCTTTTTCTCCAAAATAGCATACCATACTTTGTTACAACGACATACATATATGAATATGAGAATTTTCAAATATATTATAATATATTCAGCACCACAGTTTAGCACTTTTCAAAACTTTACTTGCCTGATATAGTTTGATCTTTTCTAGCTTATTTTGGTACTGATATCTTGATACACACATGCTGGTCTCATAGCAGTTAGACTGAGCAGGTGTTAATAGGCTTTCACCCCAGGCTGTGTTGTTAAAATGGTTTGTAGAGACTTGTACTATCGAGTTGCTTTGTTTTGGCCACTTTGTCTTTACCTGCACTGCAGCCCAGTGTGCAGGGAGCAGACAGTCTGCAGGTGTGTCTGTGCATATGGAGCCAAACTCATCAGCCTAGCAGGCTGCCATCTGGCCAGTAAAATGGGCCACCTCAGGCTTTATGATCATTAAACTTGTCCAGTTATCACTTTTTGGTCAATCTCATTGCAGTAAACTTCTTATAAAACCTAGAGAATCGCATCTCTATTGTCTTGATATAAATAATTCACTTGCAATTAATTTTACCTGATGAACAGACTTTTACAGACACTATATAAGGAAAGTAGATCACAAGATGATTATAAATCCTGTCTCACAGACAAATATTCTTCCCTCTTACCTAATACATGTGCACTTTCAAGGGCAATGTGTGTTTGTCTCCTCCTGTGTCCTTGTAAATGATGTTTCTTTGTCTAAGAGAACATTTCTTCCTCTGGTTTCTCTCTGAGGGCTAATGTTTGGGGTTGACCTCCATCAGGCCTCCATGGACTGATTTACTAGACTTCTCCTGCTTTATGAAGTGTCTAAGACTTGCACAGCTCATACTGAGCTTTTAGCTGTTTACAAATGATACAAGCAGAACACATTGTTTTTTGCATTAACAAAGCTCAATTATAAACTACTGGATTACAGAACACTACAATGTGTGGCTTAAGAATGTATTTATTTTTTCTCCAGAGTTGCAGAGGCAGGTAATGGAGAAACACTTCTAGTACAGATGTATCAGACTAGACGAGCAGCAGAAGTGCAAGGGTTCTTTTGTGATCTAAATCTGCCTAACAGAAACGTGCCAAAACCTGCACACAGTAAGCTGTGAGCGACCCCTCACTCTGTCAGGAGAGGATTCACACCTTCACAGACAAACCTGTTCCTTTTTTAAATGCTCTATTTCAGTGCTCTCAAGATATTTCTTGGAAAACACATAGCGTTTAAAGAATGTCAGACAAAATAGGACACAACAAAATGGTATTTACGCATTTGTGGTGCAATTTCAGAACATTTCATATGTTCATAATACATTTCATAGATATGAAGAGATGAAGGTTAAATGAAAATGAAAGGTTAAATGAAGATATCTGTCTCAAAATGGACACATAGCTTTGGTCACTCATCTGTGTTTTTAATTTTTTTTTTTTTATTGCATCATCATCACTGTGTACACAGCTGGCACTTAGAAAAATCTAGAAAAACTGCCATAAGAATAACCGTGGTGGCAGCAACCAGATACGTACTATTACGTGCCTTACCAATGAACATAAATGTATAAAATCTACACTAAAATATCAATAACATTTATATTATTCCATCAGGCCAGTTCATTGAAACTTAACATCAGTCTCTGAGGCCAAACTAATTATGCTTATTACTAGACAGATTTCATCTCTATCCTTGATTAACTTGAATCACTGAACCAATCATGTTATGATGCATCATTCATAGAATATAATTTCCATATGGTATCAAAAGATGGGACAGCTCTGTCTCTCAATTTATAAATCAATCAGGAAAGGGCAGGAAGGGTTAGTCCCAAGTTGATCATAACGAATCTTGACAGGCTATAATTATGTTTCCACAAAGTGTAGGACACACAGCAAAAAAAAATTACAAATTAAAATAAATAAATAAATAACACAAGTGTATTGCCCAAGAGAGGCCATTGGCAAATATCATAGTATTGATCTTAAACTAATTTTCAAAATAATCATCAACTGTGTGTTTTATTCAAAGACTCTTGTGAGCCATATATTTTCTGATCATTCATTTCTCAGCTGAGTGATAGCAAACTCATGGCCAGCAGTTCACTTTTATCAGTCACAACCAAGGCTCATCAACATTTTCTACATGTTCCCTCTGGGAGTTAGACAGCAAAGTTAACCCTAATGCACTTTGTCTTTTTCCTGCCATCTTATACCAAAGGCTTACTAATAATAGCTAAAATCACAGCAGCAAACTTTCACAAACGCCACATTTCACAGATGAAAGATAAAAGAGTGGATTTATTTATATGCACGGCAATATTTATATATTTTCACACTGTCACTATTTTTTGCATTTGTGGACCATCTAATGCACTGAGAGCCAGTCATCGCCTTGGGTGTGCTGGTCTCTGCCGCACCGACACCTGACGGGCTTGCAGACTCCACCTGAGCCCTGAGGGAACGCCTGACCCTACACAGCTTCCCCCACAAGCCTGACATGATACATGCAACAACCTGCAGCACTCGATGGACCCAGAACTCACATCAATACCAACGTGACAGTCCTACCATGGCACATGGCCTTGAAACCGAATGCATCTTGTTTCACATGGCTCATGTGACTGGGGTTACAGTTCAGATCAAGATGGGTGACAAAGGAATTTAATATATACCACATCAGTAGCCATCAGCTGTGGTCATGGAGGCAAGCATTTGATACAACTTTTTAACCTTATAACTAACTGCTGAATTGAAGGCTGTGCAATCAGCCAAGTCACCAAATTATGCTGGACTTCAGCCCAAAAAGACTGGAATGGGCATAGACTTAATAAAAAGCATTTTTGAATGTTGCTTATCCTATATGAACACTTCGCTTGTCATCAGACAAAAGATGTCTAAATATAGGTATTTCTGAAAGCACAGCCATGCACTAAGCTTATAAGCAGCAAGAGCCCAAAAGGTAATTACGATGTGTAAACGTGTTAAAAATAGGTCAACTCATGTCATATAAGTTAAACACACCAACAAGTGCCTTTAAACCATAAGAAATACAAACGTGTGTGCCTGATTTTATGGAGCTTGTCTGTGATTGTGTCAGCTTCATGCAAGGTTTATGTCATCTTGTACCAGAGCATGTTTAAAAGAATGAGACATTAGCTGCCGCACCTGTCAGTGTGTCATCACCTGGCCTGTTCGAAAATAGCTCCTCAGTATTTTTAGCTTTGCTTAAAATCTGTCGCGTGCACAAAGCACTTTAGACAATTTACAGACTTCCCTTTGAGCTGACGTAGAATGAAAGGAGACAGGAGCACTTTAAAGTCTGCTCGAATACAGAGTAGAAAAATGGAGGGAACAGAATGAGGATGAACAAAAAGAGAAACACATTTGTGAAGCATGAATGATGTGAGGAGTGTTGACAACGTCTCACTGGCATTCTTCCCACAACGGGATGTACAGGAGTAAAAGACGTCATAGCATTAAGCATATTTATTTTAAAACATGTCAGTAATGAGACAGGCCAGACAGGCATCATAACATTTACCAGTGTTGTACTACAACACATCAGTGCTTTGTAGTTTTATGACAGATTAATTTTTAAACCTGATTGTACACTGACACTGAGTTCATTGTCTAAGTAATAGACAAGTAGAGCTGCAGAATTAACTTTAATGTACCTTACTGAATAGTTTTTTTATTGCCCGCATCCATTTATATTAATTTTTCTGTAGATGTTTTGGTTGTTGATTTGTTTGTTTTTGGTCTCTTTATAATTTTGGTGTGGATTTAGTTTTGAATAACTCCTTTCCAACCTGTCTTTAATTCTCAAACAGGATCATTTTTGGTACTGTGCTTTAAATATGGATTCAAAACATGACCTCTGGTGTCACTGGCTGCCCAGTATTGTGTTTCATTTAAAAACACTTTGAAATGATACATTCCTTCAGCAACGTCCACATGACAGTGCTAAACTGCTGTGGGCTGAAAAGCAAATATATGCTCAGACTGTTGTTTTTGACATTACAAAAACTACAGATTTAATACATCTGTTGATGCATCTTATTTTCTTACATACAGACTGCATTCACTGTGAAAAATGTATTATAGATTTTGAAAATGCAACAACATTTGCATAGCACAATATATGTTTACTAATTTGAGGTAAACTACATTTTCTCTGGTATGTCCAAACATTGGACACACCTAAAGCAGGGTTTTTAATAAAGTACCAAAACTGAATCTGCATCTGTCCACCAGTGTGATACACCCAGGACCTGAAGAGCTGTCAAACTCAGCAGAACAGAATATTTGAAGTAGGGGATAGAAAAAAAGAAAATATCTCTGTCAACAAAATTAAAGAGAAACCTGTTCTTCAAAGAAGAAATGCTTAGAATGTAGTGTGGAAGAGTACAAGTGAGTGTAAGAATGGATTATTTTCTGAGAATGAGAGTGAGAGAGTGAGAAAGGGACAGCAATGGGAAGAAAACTATTAGAATGAGTTAATAAAAAATGTCTGAAAACAGAAGGCCATGGTCAAGAGAGCAGTAAGGAATGGGTGCTGAGGAGGGGCTTAGACATACATGGTGAGGAGAGAAAGCAGGAGAGAGGGAGAGTGAGATAGTGAGGAGGGAGGGGGATATGTGAGGGAGGATAAATCCGTACAGCATGATGATTAGGGCTCAGAAGGCTTTGTGGTGCTGTGGCATGGAGAGCAACATGCATGAGTGCACCTCTACACCCCTGACAGGCCACTGAAGCACATCTACCCCAGGAGCTGGGCATGTACAGAAAACTCCACAACCTGCTGCTTCATGTATGGATTGCCATCACCACTAGAGTCTATAACCGCTTCTGAAACTGATCCACTGGAGACACAGTTTTGGGAAAGTTGCAACAAAATGACTTTGCGACAAGATGTAAGACTTCTTTAACATACGTTCTGGATTTTTGGACCCAATCACAAGCTCTGAAAACAACGGAACAAGAGGTAAACTTGTTTTGACTAAATAAACTGCATTCTCATGGATCCATGTACTTTTTCATCATTAGGGAAAGTGCAAAAACTGTGGGCTCTGGATCTTCTCTTATTCTCATCATGCCTTTTAATCAGTTGCACTTTTTTCATTTTATCATTATTTTTCCTCAAGGCTGAAGAAGTAGGTTGCTTGCAGTGAAGCATATAGTGGCTATGGATTAGAAAGCTGATTGAGGATGAAGGTTTAGTGGAGCTTACACACATTTTCTCCCACACACGTGCACACACACACGTTCTAGGTATCACTTAAAACTGACATATAGTCAAGTCTACACTGGGGAAACACTTTCTGTGCACAATTCACACTCTTAGATATAAACCCAGCCTCAGACACTAAATTGTGGTGATGAGGTTTGAGTAAGCCACAAAAATATAACCTGATACGCATTCACAAAGTCACTCTTTCTCCATCGCACCTATACGCTCATACACACTTCTGGCAGGGAATTTCCATGCCTGACACTGCTCAGTTCCCCACCTGCACTCACACCTTCCCAGTCAGAAATCGCAACTGCAGTCCTCCAGATGCCTCACACTGTTGTCACGAGACAGTAAGCCTGCCAACAGCATTCCTCCTTGTTTAGAGGTACTTCCTTCAACTCCTTTCATTCTTTTCTCTCATTTACCTATCATTACCAGGCGCAACGTAACCATCCATGATGAGGATGTAATGCCACTACTATTCCACTGCCACTAGACTCCCACAAGTGCATAGAGAGAAAAAGAAGAGTGGTAAAGTGAGTGAGAGAGTGAGAGTGAGAGAGGGAGAGAGAGGCCAAAAGAAGGAGAGACAGAACACGAAGGAGGGGAGACGGAGAAGGGGACAGAAGAGACGCGCAGTGAAAGATTGAACCGCTCGAGGTCAGGCTCGGATGCATCCAACCAGTGCAGGTAAGAAAACTCTCTGCATATCTGCCTGGGTCATAGATTCTAACAGTGGAATCAGATCTGTTAATTCAGGAACCACAGACTGCACGCAGGTGATCTAATCCATTTTGTTTGTCACTATTATACCTGCTATTTGTACAGAGAGAGATTATGTTTGGGTTTCAGAAGAGATGCAGGGGCTGAACTGAGTGTGGTTAACAGGTGTGCTACTGTCTGCCACCTTGTAGTTCAATCACTAACATGATGCACCGGAAGAGAGAAAAAGAGAATGAGATGGTAGAGTCAACACGTAGAGAGTGATACTGACCTGTGAATTTGAGATATTCTATTTATAAGTCGTCAGTCAATGAACGTAAAGTCACATTCATTGCAATTATGGGCTATACAGGTAGTCAAGTTACTCTGTGAGTAACAGATGTCTGTGAACATTTAAAGAGAGACTGTATTGTGTGTCTGGGGTGTGTGTTATTGAACAAGAGTCAAAGAAAGTCATGTTGAAGAATGCAGTTAGGCAGGGGTGAAAAGCAGAGTGAAATGGTCATTGCAAGAAGAGGGTGCTTCTTTCTTTCTTGTGAGAACAGAGCCCAGCCTATTAAATCAGCCAAGGTCATAGAAGAGAAAAAAGTCTGTTAATTCACTCACTGATATGAGGTGTATTGATTTGCAAAGGAACCACATAAACTTCTTTACAACTGAAAATGCAACGTGCATGTGAAGTATGTGCATACGTATGTGCATAGGAATGGGTGTATGTTTTTTAATGTGTGCTTATGTATGTTTCATCTAGTGTTTGTGTGTCAACACAGCAAATGTGGTAGGAGCAGGAGGAGCTTTGTTTTTTCGCCACATGTACCGCTCAGCTTTCCCCCAGAGTAGAAACACGATAAAATATTTTCATAATTTAATGTTCGATAATAACATCCACTGCTAACATTTAGGACAGCCTAAATCTCCTTGTCAAAATATGGCTTATTGAAGCAGATTCACCAAGCTGTGTGCATGCAGGTGAATCAGTCCTCAATCTAATTATTAATGAACAGGTTAAATCCAGCTCAGTCATTTCTAAGGAAATTGTGCATACTTGAAGAGTTTTCCCATATGGCTAGTTTAAATGAATAAAGAGTCATTAGGCTGCAATATCAGCTTGACACTGAGGGCAAGTGACTCACCTTGGATCATTGTTAAAAATGTATACAGTCAGGGAAGGAACAGCTTTAGGTGGAATATTAAAGGGGAGAGGCAGTGTGATGTGTTTTGGAATGAGGCAAGCGTTCAAAAAATGGCAATGGCTCCATGATGAAGAGAATCACTTGGATGCTCTCTGAATTAGTATTGCAATTTATTTGCATTTATTTCACTGGGCTATGATAAACAGTATGCTATACCTCTTCATATAGGCTGAGGGAAGAAGCTCTCACATGCTTTATAAAGGGCTGTAATATTCTCTTTTTAGAAGCATGAATGAAGAGTGTTTGTGGGAACAGGCATGTCCAGTTCCGTGCCCTTAATGTCAGTAAGCATATAGCTGCTCACTCCATGGGTAAACCAACCAGTGACATCTGCACACTAGTATTCCACCATGACCTCTATGACTGTGGCTTTAAAGGGGTCTTATCTCGAGCCCACTCTCTTTCAATATGATTGCAGTCCAATAGCATCCAAGACAGCTTATATACCACGCCAAGCAGACCAATCTAACATACAACACCACATTCCATTTCAGTTGGGACAAGCTAAGCTTATGCAGAAATCAGCCTGGTTCATACAGTGTTGAGTTGTATTTGCCTATGAATCATACACTCAAGGGAAATCATTAAAGAACTGCACTAAAACCCCAACTGTAATTCACTTCCACTAAGCATTATCCCTATTGGAAACAGATGCATCAAAAAGAACTGCGATGCTAAATGCAAAGAGAGGCTAAATCTATCATTGCTCAACACTCTAGAAACACATGTGCTGACAGATCCACTGAGATGTTAATTTGGTGCTAATGTAACACGTCATCTCCCTAAGCTCCACTTGTCTCACTCCATCTGGCCAGCATGAGAGAGACCACATCTAATTTTTACTGCTCTGGTCAAGTTTTAAAGTTACACATGTGACCACCCAATCTGGACATTTGAAATGGTCTATATTACCTACTGATCCCAGAGGAATTTTGGTTCAGTGTTGGCACAGACTGTAATTTAGTCTTTAAAACTTTGCAGATTTGTTACAGTCAACAGAAGGGCTTTTAATTACTGAAATGTGTCCAAAAAAAGGTGAGGAAGCTCAGATATGAGGAAATTTCAAAAAATGGCATGTGAGAAATTTTTTTTTCTTCTAAATGTTTATATAAAAATAAATGTTCATAAAAAATGTTTTTAAAAAGTTTCTTCCAATGTGTATTAAATGTGGATCCTAAATACAGTATAGTATAAAAAGTATAGTATTAAAAAAAAGTATAGTATTAATACTAATAGTATTAAATTAGTATAGTATTAATATTAATAGGATTAAATTAGTGTAGTATTAAAAGACTAATAACGCAAAATGATTTTAAATCATTATAGAAATATCTTACAGCACTATAGATACTGTATCATTTCTTATAGTATTACAAAAAAAACCCTCCCACCAAAAAAAGGTTACAGTTTTGCTAACAAACAACTAGTGTTATTCACTCTGGGAATTTTGGCAAATGACTGCTTTCAGTTTGTGCTTTGGCTCTTTCAGTTCATGATGTCATTCCTTTGAGATACTTCCAAATACTAGGAAGCAGTTTTGGCCTTGGGGTTAGGAACTAAACCCCATGATCAGAAGGCTCTGTGTTTGAGTCTCAGACTAGTAGGTTGCCCCGAGTTGCCCTGGAGCAACACTGCTGGTGTCTTTGTTCGCTCTGTGTGTTTGGAAGGGTTAAACGCAGAGGAAATATCCACTTCTCACAGTGTGTGTTTGCCAGCACAAGGAATTTGCTTCATTTCATTAAGTTACTCGAAGTGATGTCTTGTTAGCTTAATAATGGATGGTATAATTATTTAAACATGTCTTACTTTAAGAACGGTACAAAAATAAAACTTTAAAAGGGACTTTTGCTCTACTTTATAGAATGAGATACTATGTGGGCAGCTGGCATCCACATCTGGTGTTGTACCATGACAATGTTATCACAAGTGATTATTTATATACAGGTTTTAACATGCAATGGGTCATGAGGGGCTGATTTAGACTGTCCACCACAGAAAGACATTTGACAGAAACATGACTCTGGATCTTTTTTTACTTTCTTCACTTTCTTCCTGTTTCTATTGCTGCTAATCTCCAAGTGAGGGGCAGACATAAAATATAAATACATATGCATAAAGTACATATAAAAAGCAGTGAAATTATATTCATTCTCAGTATTCCTACTCATGCCACTACTATGTGGAGGCACTGAAAGGCTAAATGTATTTAATGCAGACTCTCAGTAATTGCGGGTTTAGTGAAACCCTCGATGTGATAACGCTGCCCCAGGCACAATAGTGCTGTGAAGCCTACATGTACTGCAGGTTAAACGTGTGTTCTACATCCTTTTACTGTTTCAAAAGGATTGCGCTAAGTGCTGTTTTAGAGACAATTTTACTGACTTCCATCCCTTAAGGTATGGATGCCAGCCTGGTTACAACAATGCTAATGAACTTCTCTCCCTGTTGCCAGCTGTGTTTAAATTAACTTTGAATGATGAGAGGAAAAACAGATATAGTACCAGTTTACACAAGGTAAAATGTTTTAGTGAGGTCTCCAAAGCAACATATGTTTATAGTGGTGGCCTAGTGGTTAGGGAGTTGGCCCCTGGATCAGAAGATTGAGGGTTTGATTCCCTCACCAGTAGGCTGCCCTGAGGTACTCTTGAGCAAGGTATCGTCCCCGGCACTGCTCCCTAAGTGCTTTCAATAGCTGCCCCCTGCTGCACGTGTATGTGAAGGTGAAACACAGAGGTTGCATTTCTTTGTGTTGTGCTGTGTTTCACAATGACAAGAACAGTCACTTTCACATCCCACCCATTTACCAAGTTCAAGGTTAAAATCTAAGAGAGAAGAGACAAAGAGACAGAAAACAGTGATTACATGTTTCATTCATGGGTTAGCAAAGAAAAAAACTGATTTACTTTTTTTCATGTTTTTTTTTTTTTTTTTATCTCGCTACTGTCGTGTCTGATCAGCAGAACAAATGAACTAGCCTTGTGATGTCCATTGTCCGGAGCACCTACAATCAAACACATGAAAGTGAAAAGAGATCAGAGGGGATTCATTGACAGACATGAGATCTCCGCAACTACAATATATCCAATGTTCTGAAAACGGCTGTGATTATATTAGCCTCATCCAAAGCTATATGCATGCATAAGTAAGTGTGTGTGTGTGTGTGTGTGTGTGTGTGTGTGTGTGTTAGTTATTGGCTGCCATCAAAGCTGGGCTGCAGGTGTCTCACTGTGTGGAGTGAGACACACACATGGTCTACTGCACATTGAGTGGCAAGCCACGCTCCACCACGTCTACACCTCATCTCCCACTAGAGGGAGTTTTTCTGTCTCATGCTGCTTCTCCAAGAAGGTCCAAACTATAACAGTAAATTTTCTTTTGGGAATCTTTATATAATATATATTAATAAGGTTTATGGTGAGGCACTTTTTGAGAGGTACATACAACTTTTCAGACAACTTTTCAGACCTCAGACAAATGAATGTTTAGGTTAGTAAGTGATTTAGCAAGTTTTCTGGTTTCAGGGTTTCAGATTATTACAAAATGTTCAACCTTCTTGGGTACTAAAAGCACTGAATAATAAGATTATGAATCATAAAGAGAACAAGATGATGGGGAAAAAATACATGCTAAACAATATCTTCATCACCATTAAGGTTATATTATAAAGTTATAATAAATATACAGGAAGCACAAATTTGCTCAATATGGCTTGATACTTGGTTCCATGTCTAAACAGAAATTATAGAGGTCTTTTTATCTTTTGAAGAATTAGAGTAAATGCTCTGATGCTGTACTTGCCTGAGGTTTTTCTTGGCATGTGTAGTTTTATTTTGTTGCTCTTTTGAGTAGAGCATACATCATTCTGCCTGTTCGACCATCTGCTTCATCTAAAATCTTTCTCTCACTGAATGATGATGTTTTCAAATTGGCGATTTGCATTGGTTCTTGAAATCATGGCTTCCATTACTGAGTATAATATTCCACGTCTGTTAACAGGCATAGTTATACATCACCCAAAATAATTTAAATGCATGTTGTAGCGGCTCTGATAGCTTAATAGGTCGTGTGGTTGCACTTGTAAAACGGTGGCATGGATGGATGAGAGTAACCTTTAAGATTCTAAATCAGGCGCATCTCATTAAGCTGAGATGCTGTTTGCCCTCACAGTTGAAAACAAGGCACTGCTGCGATCCACACTGCTCAGACCTCTGATTGGGTGCCAGTCCTATAATGCTCTTCTCAAGCCTAACCATTCTCTAGCGTCTAGAGTCTAGGTGATTAAATAAATACATTGATTCTTTTGACTAATTCTTTTTGGTATTCTTAACCAGTAAAGTCAGAATCAGTAGAAATTATTGGAAATTTGTACAAATGGAATGGGATAAAAATTGAAATGAGACTTAAATACTTAAATATGAAAATCTATTTGCACCAGCATCTTAGATTTTCACCAGGCTTCTGTATAATCTGAAAAATCAGTCAAGCATGATTTTTGAGCTGAAACATATGACAGATGCTGCTAGGTTTGCAGCTCTAATATTGCTGTATATTGATGTACTGAACATGCCCCAACACCTCTAAAGTCAATTATGAATGGTAGAAAAAACTAATCATAAAAGAAATTGCATGTGCATAAGACACTAATTTTAAGTTTTATCACCACAGTTTTGGCAGTTTTACATTTACATGTACACCTTAATAATTTAAAGTTTTTTTTTTTATGTATTTAAACAGTAAACAGTCCCTGATCACAAAAAGCTACCAAATCTTGCCAATGTCCAAAACGACAGACTCACTGTTTCATCTTTAAATGGTATTAAAAAAGAAAAAGCACGCAAAACATTTGAGTGCATTAGGATGCAAAAAATTTGACATTTATTTTGTCACTTTAACTAAATTAGATGATTTATGTCTGTTTGTGGACCAATGATAATCATATCAGCATAAAATCCTGTTGCAAACGCAAACCTTAATTTGTTTATCCCTGAACTAGTGACAATCACAAGTGAATATATCCATCTAAAAATTGATGCAAATGCATGACAAGTTAATGTGTTTTCTCCACATCCTCACTAATGACTGGTCACTTATGAATATCAGATAATATATAGATTGCATGTGAAATCTCACATTTGTGTTGAAAATAATTTGAATATGACAAGGGACACCCTCGCAAGATCATCACCAACAACACATCTGTCAGCTGTTTGAATGCCACAGATTCTTGGATATCAAAATCATTAACATTTTTGGGGACAGAGAAACCTTTCCCAAACAAAGAAGGCAATATGACACATTTAACTTGCCCCAAATCAGAAGATTATCACTAA
Source organism: Hepsetus odoe (assembly GCA_017165825.1). Lineage (NCBI taxonomy): Eukaryota > Metazoa > Chordata > Actinopteri > Characiformes > Hepsetidae > Hepsetus > Hepsetus odoe. Next base: position 11,713,256 of record CM029378.1, read on the forward strand.
ATGTCATATATTTAAATTTCACCTGGGTTAGCTTAGCCCACCCACACAAAGTCATCTGCTGCACTTTCCCATCTACTGAATACTTTTATGAATCCAAGGCAAACTGACCCCTCCCAGCCAGGACACCACCTGCTTCATAATCATCCCCATGGAAAACATTTTAAATCCACACAAATCAAAGGCAGCATGTAGCGGAACAGTTTTTTTCTTGTACTGCACCTGTGGTGAAGAAGCAGGCCTGATCATCCTCAGGCACTCAACACATTACATGTTTTATTGATTTTCTCTGAGGGTGTGAGCTTATTTTCACCTTCAACGAAACACGCCATTTGGCAAGGGACATCCAAAGTTTTGAATGTGGCTGCATTATCTCTCTACAATACAGTAATCAGTTTGGTTGAACCATAATGCTAATTCACATACATTCACACAGAAAATACTGCACTTTCTTTTAAAGAATAATTAATTTACATATCTTTCAGTATTTCTATCTGTCTGCCCCCTCCACCTGTCTGTCTATCCGTCCATCATCCATCTATCCTTCTGTGAAATAAAATTAATAATTTAAGGTATGCCCTCACAGCTGTGTTCTGATATGCACCAAACACCCTAATATAATTTAAGTGATAGTGACCACCTCACAGCACACAGTGAACCACATTAAAATTACACCTCATTTAACCTGGACATGCACGTGCAGCAGGGGGCAGCTATTGAAAGTGCCCGGGGAGCAGTCATGGAGACGGTACCTTGAACAAGGGTACCTCAGGGCAATCTACTGTTCTGGGATTCGAACCCACAATCTTCTGATCCTGGGGCCAACTCCCTAACCACTAGGCCACTGTTGCCCCAAAACGGGCCCCAAAATGGGGAATCAAACCCCGGTCTTCTGCCTGACAGGCAGAGATACTGTCCACTAAACAAACAAGCGATTAGCCAGATAAAACTGATTTTTATTATGACAATCACATAAATATCTTTTAGAATTTAATTAAATGTATGTCATTTGGTGCAAAATACAGCACACAATGGGAGCAAGGAGAAAAAGCTTCCGGATTAAAGACTGCATTTCTCTTTAGGTGCCTGTGTTACAGACTGACACCATCTGTGGGTTAGTGGAGTCAAAGAGTGGTCACTGAGTAGTGTTGAGAGAGCAGAGTTTAGCTGCGAAACCCTTGCTGGGCTCTCAGTGTGTTTCTTCCTCAGACTGCTAATGGCCTGTTGTGTCTCACACACACACACACACACACACAGACCAAAGCACATGCAATGAGAGATTATGAGTCACAGAAACTGTTTCATAACGAGTAGCTGTTCTAGTGCTCTTTACATGGCATTACATCACATTTGGTAATGTTAAGTAACATTGTATTTACTTTGAAATTATTACAATTATTTGAACGGATGTTTCTTGAATGTTTTGAATTTTTCTCTCCTTTCTCTCTCTCTCGAGGCTGTAGGTGGCTGAAATGGCCATGCCCCGGGGGCATTTGAGTCCCTCTCTTCAGCTCCTTCTGTTCCTCCTCCTGTTGCTCAGTGCCACACCCCACTGCTATGGCCGTCCTTTCTTTGGCCCACCTACAGTCAATGTGGCAGTTGTGTTCAGTGGCTCCACTCACCAGGGTGAGATAAAGGGTCGTCTGAGTCGTGAGAACTTCTTGGACCTGCCTCTGGATGTCAATCCCATCACTGTTCTAGTGAATGATACGAACCCTAGTGCACTGCTGAAACGCCTTTGTCTGACTATGGCTGCCGAGAGCCTCCATGGTGTGGTCTTTGAGGACGATGTTGATTCAGAGTCTGTGGCTCAGATTCTGGACTTCATCTCATCACAGACTTCAATTCCTATAGTGGGCATCAATGGAGGCTCTGCCTTGGTCATTCCTCACAAGGTAATTTTTCTATACTCTCAAAAATAAAGGTTTCTAAATTATATAGCCGACATTTTATTTTTTTAAAAATATGCTAAGGAACAAATATAAATCATGGTGAAGATTATGTGTCAGGCTTTTATAATTTCTTGACAACAATATTTAACATCAATAAAAAAATACAAATACATGACATCTCTATTATTACTGGTTAAATTATGGTAAATGCACTCAAAACAAAAATAGTGCAGAAAATAATGAAGATCATCATGTGTTTAGAAAGAAAAATTGCATACATGATTCCAAAGACACTGTACCCACAGCCTAACAGTGCTAAGAGGATAAAGTAAGAAGCTAATGCCTATAGATCACAATCAAAACAGAAAAGGTGAGCCATGTAGTCCAGATAAAAGAACTAGAGTCTTTTATTATATTATATTATATGAAGGTAAATTCTTTATTAAGGTAAATGTATAACTGTGTGTATCTCTAATGTGCTGTCATTTATATCTTGAATGCTTTAATTCACATTGGATGCAAGCTTCTGCTAAATTAATAAATGTAAATATAACTGTTGTTGAGTACTAGGCTCACAATTCCAATGCCGCATTAGCTAACATAGCCACAAACCTCCTATTTTCAGGAGTGTCTCATTTCAAAACAGTAATCAGAACTACATCACACATAACTCACTGAAACCAAATCAAGCATGCAAGGGAGAAATTCACAGATGTTATGGTTGAATATAAAGCAAGGTTGGCCACATTCAGCAGGTTATATCTATGAAGTGTAATACAGCAGTCCACATTGTTATTTACACATTGTATCAGAATTTGAATTAGAGTTAGACCTGGATAGGTTTCTTGGGAAAAAAATCACCTGTCATGGGCTGCAAGTAATACCATGAGACTGAAGCAGATAGGGCGTATTAGCAAGGCATATAGTCAGGTGGACATTCACCTACATCATCATTTATATTTTTATATATTATATTTGTGATTACCAATAGAAAGAGTAGTAATGACAGCACCGATTTCAAAATAAATACAAACACAGAATCTCTAGAGATATTGATGCCACATAAGTAAACAGTATGAATATGTACATCTAAGTAAACTTGTGCCCTCTGTGTTCTTATCAAAATTTGTGTATTTCTGTCAGGCAGATGCTGTATTTTTTTTGTATTTTTCTTTTAAGCTGTCAGTTTCTTGTCTGGAGATATGCTGTAAAAACCAACAGGAGTCTAACATTATAGCAATATATTCTGAATTCGCTGCCCCAAACAGTGTAACTACCAATATACACAATCAAACACATTTTGAAGCTGATCTGAATTTTAAACAGGGAAGTTTTCGAAAACTTTAGATTAATTAGAATGCAGCTCCACACAGTGTGATTTGAAACACTAAGTCCAGACCTAATCAATGTTATCTACATTTTTGCAGTACCATTTTCCCAGCATGTCTGAGAAACAGTCAAAGTCCAAAAATAACTGTTGAGAATTGTGAGGTCTTTGAATCAATAGGTATTATGATGAATATCATAAACACCCAAGAGGTCTCTGTCCCACTTTCTGCTGATGATTGATTGAGGTGAAGAAATGTACTGAAAAAAGGGCTGGAATTCGAGGGTTGAAACAACATAATATCGCAGTGTTCAATTGATGCAACTGCCACATAAAAGAAGACAAGGCAAGAAGACAAGGCAAGGCAACCTGGAGCGACTTAGTGTGACTAGTGGAAGTGAAAGTGCATGTGTACACAATACAGTCCATAACACAAAGCAGTAGAAATGTCAGTTATGGGTTACTGTGAGACATATTGGTTGTTGAAGCTGCAATGTCTTAAATACAGTATGCTACCAAGTCACAGAAAATCTGTTAAAGCATTGAAATATATGGAAAAAAATATTGATGTCACTTTAAATATGTTATGTTGAGAAAATTATTTGGTTTGCACTTATACACTTTATATACTTATATGGACTTTATATCATCATTGTGTGTGTGTGAGTGTGTGTGTGTGTGGATCTATGGAAATGTTGCAGTGAGACATTAAAGTAAAAGAAATCAGGTACAGGGAGGAAATTATGACATGCTATGCAAATATAGTGAAGAGAGATTTATATCTCTAAATGAGAAACACAATGATAATACATTCAGTGGAACAGATGAGTATCTTCACAACTGAGCATGGAAGAGTGCAGTTTCCTGCCCAACCATCATTTTTCAACCCTCTTCAAACTCCTCTGAACATGTAAATGATGAGAGATAAGACTGAATGAAATCTAAAAAGCTGGAGAAGAAAGACACAGAAATATGCTTACATTGTCACTATTTGGATATTTATGGAAAGATCCGCTGACAAATAAGGAAGAAATGTTCTAAAATGTAAGTTGCGGAGCAATTTTTTGCTGTTAAGCTTTTGTTTTACAAATCTAGTCACTTGTTAAGTAGATGAGCCTTGGGTTTTCATTGTAGTAAAGAACTGTTGCAGAACCTGACTGGCAATTTTTCTTGCTCTTTTGTGGTAATTCATGTTTGATTTTCAGGCAACTGCTCATCTGTTGCCAGCAGGCTACAATTTGATTTCCTGATCATGGTGGAAAGGAAATTGGTAAAATATAGGCTTTGCATGGCTATTTGATCCTTTCTTTCTACATGAACCTCTAAAAGTAAATTAAATCATCTTGCTCTTAAGTTCTAGATCTACCAAACTGATCAATTTTATAGAAAATGACCCTTTTATTAAAATAAAAGATGTACACATTCAGAGCTCATGTTGTCAAAAATGGGTATAAATGCAGATTTCATGGGCCTGTAGAAAACCTCCCTGCCAGATTGAGGATTAGGAAACGAAGTCCTGTAATCTCCTATGAGAAATGCATAGCATGTAGATTACCACTAATATTCAATTCATTTATTAAAGCTAGCCAGTGAGCGGGGTCAGAAACTGCCCCTAACTGCAGCACAGTCTGTTCCTTTATATCAAAATCTGCTCTTTATTCAGCACTGAAGCAAACCTGTAGTCACTAATGTACCATACACAAAGCAGTCCCATGCCAGCATATAAACTGTTTTAGATTATGGTCATCCTGAAAAGCCTTCTGTTGGCCTCAAAAGGAATGTTAGGGGATTCAAAACATCTGGTATGGGATTTTTCTTTTTTTTTTTTTTAATCCAGGGAACAAGGGGCATTGTTAGCATCTAGGTTAGGTGGCTTATGTAGAACACATTCCTGAATATGACACATTTCAAAAGAAGAAAATATAGTCCTTCTAGTATAAAGTTTAAAATAGTCCTTCTAATGCTCAAAAGGTTAGTGCCAGAATTTGTGAAAGAAGAATCTTTGCCTTGGCAGTCTTGTGGGTTCAGTGCTTTTATTTCAACTAATTGGCGTCCTCTGAGTGTCAGTCTCTGTAGAGCTGAGTCTAGGTGATCTTTTCCTGAAAGAGGGAAAAGTTGCACTAAAAGAAAAACAGTGATTCCCAGAGCTCCCGACACCCAGAGCCCTTATTGTCTCTCAAGGTTTGCCTACTTTAAGTAAGCTGCAGAAGTTATCCGAAGGACACCAGATCAACCTATCAGAATGCCAGCAGGCTTTTGTTAGAGAGGAGTCTTGGGAAAGTGTCTCCAAGCCCATGACATTCCACCTCTCCACCTATTTTCAACATGCGGGAGCTTAATTAGACACCTCAGTTTTACTTATGCATTTTCAGCGTCCTTGTTATGAGCTGTGGAGGCAAGCTGTACAGGGCAAGAGGACATGTCATGTGAGTCATAATCTTACACTCTTTAAAAAATAAAGATGGCCATACTGCCAGCTCCTTAATTACTGGCACCCTTGATAAAGAGGGGGGAAAAGGTCAAGAAAAAATGTATTTGCTGTTGCTCTTGTTCTTTGTGGTTGATTAATCTTTGTGGTTAACTGATTTACCTTGTGTTATTTTTAATTACAAAAACTAAAATTTAATTTTTAGAAAACAAAAAATCTTCATATTCTCTGTACAGCTATATTCTTTCTATGCCAAAATTTCAGTCCCAATCTATTTTTGTCTCATCTGACAATATAATTAATCTTCAGTCAAAGAGCAAGCCTAGAAAACTCCTGTTGGTAACATTTCTGTTTAGATGCAAGAAATGGGTTTCATGTGACTTTAAAAATGTTTGTTGGCATGGAGTCTATTTTGGGAGTCTTAGTGATGTCAGAATGCTTATTCAAATCTCTGGGATTGATCTTTGAAATGATTTCCTTTTAAGCCTGTTCTAGGCAAGTTCACTAGATCGCTGGTTGTTTCATTTTTTTTTTTATAGTTTCCCTAACAGTATAGCTATTTTTAGAATTATTGGCTTACTTTTTCTGCTTCTTTTGGCTGTTCATGATAAGTGTCGCTACAGTGAATCAACTGTTACCATTTCTTCCTGTGCTCTGCATCTTTCTTTTTTCTGCATGTCCTCACTCTTTGTCCTTCCTCTTCTACCTCTTGGTAGTTGCAACATCCTTTTTCCAATATAGTCAGCATCTCTCTCCTGCACATGTCCTAACCAACTCATTTCTCTGACTTTGTCTCCAAATCATTCAACCTGATCTGTCTCTATAATATATTCTCATTCCTAATCCTGTCCTTCCTTGTCACATACAACATAGATCTTAGCATCTTAGACTTCCAGCTCATCTGCCTGTCTTTTTGTCAACACTGCCATCTCCAGTCCTTATAAAATGCTGGTCTCACTACCTTCTTGTTCATTTTCCCTTTCACTCTTGCTGGTACCAGTCTGTCACAGATCACTATTGCCACTTGTTCCTCACACTCCAGCCTGCCTGCATCTCTTTAAATGTATTTTTTTAGTCTTAGATTTTAATTTACTTTAATTAAAAGTTATGTATTTTTCACTAATCAATGTAGCTGTTTAACTACGAATACCTTTTATGACCTTTCTTACTTCAAAAATTGGATCTGAATGTATGATTCTTGGCAATACTTTGCTTCAGATGTACAGCACAGTACAATTTGTAGAAGCTCTTAGAAAACCAATGGGCCCTCTTTACGAAAACATCAATCAAACATTTTTAAAGGCACATTGAATACATTGAATACACATTGGGACTTTTATTTTTTAAAGTACATATACACCTAAGTTTTCCAAAACATTATGCTTGCTATAACACATAACTTCATAACTCCAAAACATTATGCTTGCTATATACACATAACTTCATATCATATGTATTTTATAGTAGTTACTGAATAATTTATAGTTATCACTGAATTTATATCAAATGATTTGAGAATGGATTTAAATGAGCTCAAACATCAAGTATTGATATTGATATTTAAATGAGCTCAAACAACAAGTATTTGATATTCCACAGATGCTTTGTCAAACAGATTAGGAGTAAATTTTAAAACTATTCCAAAGGATTATATGGGAAAGACAAATGGTTAAAAGGATCCAAAAAAGGAAAAACATTGTCTTGCGGCAATGGTACAGATAAAATCAATACTTAAACAATTTATTTTCATATTGTGAATCCAGTCCCATGTTCCACACCTTGAGCAAAGATCACACATATCCTTGAGCAAAGATGCTCAAGGATAATTGCTTTCATTCAATACATGGAAATGCTATGATTAAGCTATAACAGCTCTACACTTCAAATGCGTAAAATAACAGAAACTGAATATGGTAAATAATAAAAAGTTAGTATCATGTAGCAAAAATGTGTTTCCCCTCAAAGGAACAACTCGACTGCAGTTTAAAACAAACTTTCTGAAGTGAGTGCTTAAATTAAAGCTAACACACTTCTTATACGGTACTGTGCAAAAGTTTTAGGCAGGTGCGGAAAAAATTTTGTAAACAAAGAATGCTTTCAAAAATGGAAGTGTTCATCATTTATTTTCATCAATCAACAAAATGCAGTGAATGAACAAAAGAGAAATCTAAATCAAATCAATATTTGGTGTGACCACCCTTTGCCTTCAAAACAGCATTAATTCTTCTAGGTACACTTGCACACAGATTTTGAAGGAACTCGACTGGTAGGTCGTTCCAAACATCTTGGAGAACTAACCACAGATCTTCTGTGGATGTAGGCTTCCTCACATCCTTCTGTCTCTTCATGTAATCCAGACACACTGGATGATGTTGAGATCAGGGCTCTGTGGGGGCCAGAAGAACTGATGCTGCTTTGTAGGTAAAAGGTAGTAACACCAAATATTGATTTGATTTAGATTTTTCTTTTGTTCACTCACTTTGCATTTTGTAAATTGCTAAAAATAAACCTTTATTTATATTTCTGAACGCATTCTTTGTTTACAACATTTATTCCCACCTGCATAAAACTTTTGCACAGTGACTTTTGTCTTAAATTATTTTTTTCAGCACAGTATACATTTCTATTTTATGTCCACTCCTGTCAGAATGATAATGATGATCCAACTAACATCATATGAATGGCCTTATCTGGCCTCTCTAAAGTAGAGAGAACTCATTGTAGACAGCCCAGTGATTTTCATGAGTGACACTAACAGATGCATAATCTAGCATTACTGAATAAACTAAATTAGTATTGTCAGGTATATTAATTGTTAATCAGTAGTTAACCATATACTATATATTTATATGAAACTTAAAGTATGGGTAGCATTGTTTGATTAATAATCATAATATGGAGCAAAAGCTATTTTTGAAAGACCAAAATAATACATAAAATCTACATAAAAGAACATTAATTAGGGTGGTGGTGATTAATTCTAGTGGTAGGATACTTGCCTATGGACCTATGGGTCAAGAGTTTCCAGGTTCGAATCCCACCTCTGGGACTAACACCACTGTGTCCCTAAGCAAGACCCTTAACCCTGAGTGTCTCCAGGGGGACTGTCCCCGTAATTAGCACATGGAAGCCGCTCTGGATAAGAGCGTCTGCTAAATGCCGCAAATGTAAATGTAAATGTAAAAAATGTTTCACCAAATGATATGCTTTTTGTTGAGGCAGTGATAAGTAGTCGTTTAAGGGTTAATGAAATTAATGGAATGAAAAGTTTTATAATAAATCTCCTAAAATAATAATGAAATATCACTTAAGAATTTTCCACCCTGGCAACAATAGCAGGTTCCTAAGAGAATATAGTTAAAATCTTCTAAGCATTCATTTGAATTGTCATGGATTATTTTTATAACAATTGTTCTTAGTAATGGCATTAATAAGAACCACTTTCTAACTACATAACAAAATGTTAGATATTCTGTTGGGCTTTGTTTATTCTTGTTGGATTAATTGTCACAGAATCTAACTGCTTCTAACTTTCTTTCTTTATGCCTCTCCATCAGGCTGATGGTTCTACCTTCCTCCAGATGGGTGCCTCCATTGAGCAACAGATAAATGTTATGTTCAAAGTGCTAGAGGAATATAACTGGAGCAGCTTTGTAGTGATCACCAGCCTGTATCCTGGCCATGAGGACTTTGTGGACTACATCCGCTCTTTCACAGACAGCAGCTACTTCCTGTGGGAGCTACAGGACGTGCTAAGCTTTGAGATGTCGGTGGGGGCCAATGACATCCGCTCACGCCGACTACTACAGCAGGTGGATGCTCAGGTGTATCTTGTGTACTGTTCACATGAGGAAGCTCAGTATCTTTTCAGGATGGCATCAGATGTTGGACTTTTGGGGCCTGGTTATGTTTGGGTCATTCCCAGTCTGGCAGTTGAAAACCCAGAGGCTACTCCTCCTGATAGTTTCCCCATCGGGGTTATCAGCATTATCTCTGATCGCTGGAGGAAAACACTGCGTCAGAGGGTGCGGGAAGGTGTGGCCATAGTGGTGAAAGGAGTGTACAGTTTTTACAAGCACAGAGGATTTGTTCCTGAAGGCCACAGTAACTGCAACAGTTCTTCAAAATCACATGCCAATAATTCACTTTTTGGGTAAGACTTCTATTTTTCTTGGAAATTGTATATTTAAGTAATTGATATTGTATAAAAGTAAATAACTTATCTTTGCTTCCATCAAAGTTATATGGTTCCATAGCTACTGTTATTTGAACTCCTGTTGTTATAATAATCTTTCTAGATCAATCACACACTTATAACTAAAACAATAAAGAGATGTTGTGTTCTAGGCTGAATGGGATTTAGGTCAACATTCTATCAATTATCTATGAAAAACCACAATCATGGACCAATGTTAAATAAATTGTGAGCAACTCACAGATAATTTCCACATATTTTTTTTTTACTTTTTTGACCTCTTAATTGTACGCTTATCTACCCTTATAATCTGTTTTATCAATTATTTTAAGAACGCAAATGCAAAGAAGCACTGATTGTACACAGTAATCTATACATATTACACCTTTCTTGTGTTACTTAACTGGAGCAATGAGATTCCAAGTTGTAAGTCATAGGGTTAACTAAAACAATGAAATAAGTGCATCCAGAAAGGATTTTACTTTTTATAGTCCACAAGACAAAACACTGAGCCTCACAAAGCTCTTGTGCTTTTTTTTTTATCGGTCTTTCCCTTTTATAATGAGATTTGGAGATTCTCCAGATTTCCTGGTTAAATCGGCTTTTCACCTGGGAGCAGCCGGCCTCATTAAAGACTGTTCCAGTTGCTTCCACAGGCTTTCTGTGATCAAGCGTTTCAGAGACACATGAATGACTGGCTTTCCATCTGTAATGTTCCCAAATATCTGGACTATATGGGTTTCTGGGCTTATTTCCCCAAAAGTCAAATTTCAGTTTTGCAGACACTTTATAATTATTCATTCATTTTGACTGCAGTTTGACTGGTATAGCTAAAATAACCTAACCAAAATTTTACCAGCTAGGATACACAGTTCTTGGTCAGGTTCCCTGACTGCTGGACTACTGCATCCTAATTTTACAGTTTTTAAGGATTTTCATAGTATGTATTCAACAGTCTGTCATTTAATTCAGGTCTCAGGTAAAGGAATAAGGCTATGAGTATAAAACATTCTGAGGTTCCTTGGTAAAACCTCACATTCCCTCTATCCCTCAGGCTTCATTTCTATTCAGTGTGGTTATATGTTCACTCCTAATGTGCGCTATAAAACACAGGCGATTGTATAACTCTTTATGGGTCCGGCTGTTTGCACAGACACTATCAATCTGCCAAATTGAGGATAAGAAATAAATCATAGAGATGTGAATACATTTCTCTAAAAAGTTTTGTTTGCCTGGAAAAACCCAGAAATTAAACAGAGCTTTTGGTGCATGTCTGGTTATTTTATAGGCATATGCTCAATGTGACATGGGATCACAGAGACCTCTCTTTCAATGATGGTGGCTATCTCACAAACCCATCTATGGTGATCATCGCTCTGGACAGGGAGAGACACTGGGACAAGGTAAAGCATTTATTGGGGATCAAATGATCTGCACAGTTTCAATTCTTATTTACTCCAACATACCTGATTTGGCTTAATATTTTGCTAGTGATGTGCATCAGTGGGAATGACTAGTTGAAACGTTAACACATTATAATGTAATGCTTTATTTGAACTTGTCATAGTCCAGACTATCAGGACTGCTAACCCGGGAATTCCAACCGACACATCACACAACCCAATACTTCACACCTGGTTTCCCTATTTAAGGATTTCCAAGCCGACTTTTGTTAAGTGTTAGGGTTAGCCATTTTTTGTTAAGTGTACTGTTTCTGTTGGCTTCACAGTAATAAAGATAGTACTGTGTTCACGGCAAATATTTCTGCCTCTGCTACCTTCATTCCTAATCCCGCAGTAATGACAGGACTGGCCACGGTGGATGCAATTTATTAACTGTAACATTCAAATAAATATGCAGTAAATAAAACTGAATTGTAAGTTAAATAAAAAAGATTTTATTAAATAGAACACTATGCCATGTGCACAATTATTATGTAAGTGAGTATTTTGACCACATCATAATTTTTATGTATATATTCCCGATGGGGAATTCTCCTGGCTTGCCCCTCAATTTCAGTCTAGTCCCAGTACCTGACCATTTTCAGAGGAACTTTGTTTCTTTGTTTGTTAAGACAAACAGTGACCTAAATAAATATTTTGGGCATAACAAAGTCATCTAACCTAAGGCATGAACAAGTGAAGAGAATGGTGTAGATATTTAAAGATGATCATGCCGGTGATCCGTATACTGGTGATGCTGAATAATGAATGAATTTCCTTTTCTAGGCAGTATATTTAGTTACATTTAGTTACATTTAGTTACATTAGTTACATTCATTGTTTTAAAGATTATACATTTAATTATATATCCTGCATGGTAAATCAAAACCAAGGTTCTGATGTTCTGAAACTGAATGACACTGAAATTTGACAGAGTTCAATGCATCCCACATGGACTGCTGTAGAATCCTGTTAAACAGTTTTCTGCATCATAAATTTCAGAACCTTTTGAATACAACCTCTACATGCCCTTCCATTTTTATAAGCAGAAATCCAAATGCAGTTTTTGAATTATTGAAACTCACAGTATCTGTTTTATGGGCTGTTAATTTTAGAGCAAGCATATCTATTAGCTTTTTTTCTCAAATACTTATATGCTGCTTATTGACTCATCAGAAGAAATTATTTGGGTGCATAAAATATACCTAAAAAAAGTATCGGCACATGAACATACAGTGGAAATGCCCAGTGTAGGAACAACCACAGGGACAACAACAGTAGATAATGCAATTAAAGTTTGCACACTAAAACAATCCCTTTGTCCTCAGTTAGACCCTCAGGGTTATTTTGTCTTCCAATAGAGAGAGGCTGGCATGTGGAGAAAGGTTGGCAATGTGCTAACACCGCCTGACAGTGGGACCAGATGTGGGTATAAATAGTGGAAAAGCTGAAGAAAGTGGTCACTCTCATCCTCCTTGAGGTGGGCAAGAGCATGAAATAATGAAAATAAGCACGCTGTCCTCCAGAGGCCACGAAGACTTGTTGTAAATGCTTCATAGATCATCAATGTAAGATTATCACAGAAAAAAGTAATACATCTCGCCTCTGGCTGCCACATTCTCCCTGTTCCCTGCTGTGACACAACAGCTTATCTTTATCAGTCTGCTCCCCGCTGTAGCCTACTTTAGTTCCCCATTGACACTCCCAGTGCCACCTCTTTGAATTTGCGAATAAAATTATTTACTCTTAAAAGCCAGTATAGGTGCCCTTAAAAGAATTGTTTAGGAATAGTTCTTGAAGCTTCCTTAAGAGAACATTTTGAATTTTTTTTGTTTATTAAGCCTAACCTTTGCATGAATCATTCAAGCAAAACAAAACCATCTAGCTTAAGGCATATATAAAAATGTATTTTATTATAACATTGGTTTTGTGCATAGTATTCCATTTACTGTATTAATAAAGTTTTTCCAAATTTGGAGCTTTACAGGGAAATGCAATAACACTCCTTACCTGCTCATGTGAAAACTGCAATAGTGCAGTTTGCTTTGCAGCAGCTTAGACAATTGTGCGCACACACAGCTCCTGTAATTGCCATAGAAAATCACTGCAAATAGAATGACATGAGCAAAACATGAGCCAGAGGTTACCATGCCCAATGCCTAGAGTCAGATAAAGGCGCCTCTGAAAGCCTCCAACACTGGGCTCTGTAGCAGTGGAACAGTATTCTACGGAGTGATGGGGCTACACTTGATACTTTTAGGGTAATTTGGAGTTCCATTTATAACTCAGAACTAATCATTCACATCAGTACATGACCTCACTAATGCTTTTGATGAAATATCCCTCTGATCCTTTTTTTCTAAATGTAATGCCTTTCTAGAAGAGTAGAGTCTTTTTCTGAAGCAGAGGGAGGCCAAACTTTCTATAAATACTCTTGACTCCAAAAGAAACTGAAATCATCTGAAAAGATGAGAAATAACTTTTTGGTTTTGCTGTAAATGGAGGGATTGTTATACAAAAACCTAATCCATGCTGACTATGGTGTAGAATTTGAAGTTTTCAGGTGTTTTTTCCTCAAGGGCTCTGGCACTCTTGTTAGAAGAAATGGCATCTTGGACTTCATGAAGTACCAGGAGATTTTAAATGAGCAACTGGCAGCCTGTGCCAAAAATATAAAACTAGGTCAGGGAGAAATCTTTCAAAAGGACAGTGATCTAAAACATCTAAATCCACTCAAACATGGCTGAATGACCACAGAAACAAGCCTTTGACAAAGACCATTACAGTCTCTAAGCCTAAACCATATTTAAAAGCTGCAGGTTTAGCTGAAGTCTATATGACTATATGACCCTGAAGGGTCTGCATATATTTTGAGTTGGGAAGGGACTTTAGATTATTTGTTCTGTATCCTCCAAAATATTTGGTTTTGTTAAATTATATGATGAAGGGTGTGGTGGTCCAGTGATAGGATACTTGCCTATGGACCAAGACATTGCAGGTTCAGATCCCTCCAGCACAACTACCAATGGTTTCCTGAGCAGAACCCTTAACCCCAACTTGCTGTTCCTGTAATTAAGAAATGTTGCTCTAGATAAGAGTGCCATAATATGACTTTGTTTACTCATTTTTACCCTGGTGCCAATAATTACAGCGCTGACTTGTAACAATGATCACATAAAATGTTTTTTTTGCAAGGTATTGCACTCTTTGAAGAAACAGCATACAAGTAATTTCTCTCAAAACACAAATTGCATCTATTTCTCATGACAGGAGTAGATTCATCATTCAGAGTATTATTGTAATATACTTTTAGACAAATGAGTTTCACTCTGCTATTCGTTGCAAAAATACCTGATTCAGTCTCCATCAAACACTGCTCTCCCAAATGGCATGAATAAAATATTCTATTACTTCACTGCTACATCGTACCTCTGGAGTCTCCTTGAGAATAACAATCATAACACAGCCCAGTTTAAACAAAATGTGTCTGCTCTATTTGAATATATGTACATAACAAGAATTTTCTGATGTCTAATACTTAGGATATCTTTTCACCTGGTGATAATTAGGAATGATGCAAATGGCACAGCCAATGTTCTTATACTACAGGCCTTTGTCATTATCCACACCTTAAAACCAGAAGATTGGATCTGTTTGCTTTGCTGATGTTTATGAATGATACCTAAATAAATCCCTGTTGCTGAGGCTTATCATGCTCGCTGGTCCGGATAATACAACAAACAAATATGGATTACAATGACAGGAACTGATCTCTGACTGAATAACCTTTCCTCCTCCGCATTCAGCTGTACAAAGCAAAATGCATAATTGGTTGAATTTTTTTCACTTAAAGTCTTAAAATAGTCATTAACAGAGTACCCATTGAAATGCTTTAAATACTTGCTCCAGCTATATAGTACTGTGCAAAAGTTTTAGGCAGGTGTGGGAAAAATGCTGTAAACAAAGAATGCTTTCAAAAATGGAAGTGTTCATCATTTATTTTCATCAATCAACAAAATGCAGTGAATGAACAAAAGAGAAATCTAAATCAAATCAATATTTGGTGTGACCACCCTTTGCCTTCAAAACAGCATCAGTTCTTCTAGGTACACTTGCACACTGTTTTTGAAGGAACTCGGCTGGTAGGTTATTCCAAACATCTTGGCGAACTAACCACAGATCTTCTGTGGATGTAGGCTTCCTCACATCCTTCTGTCTCTTCATGTAATCCAGACACACTGGATGATGTTGAGATCAGGGCTCTATGGGGGCCAGAAGAATTGATGCTGGTTTGAAGGCAAAAGGTAGTAACACCAAATATTGATTTGATTTCAATTTTTCTTTTGTTCGCTCACTTTGCATTTTGTAAATAGATAAAAATAAACAATCATTATTTATATTTCTGAAAGCATTCTTTGCTTACAGCATTTTTTCCCACACCTGCCTAAAACTTTTGCACAGAACTGTAGAACTTGAGAACATTACCTAAACGTATACATGAGTGAATATAAGTCCTGTTGTTAATAGTGTTATAGTTTTGTGGATACTGTTTGAACAAAATATATTAACATGTTAGGAAGAGAGCAGATATTGAGACATTTTGACAATTTACAATGTAAAGCTTTAGATTCAAAAACCAACCTCTTGTTAAACTCAACAGCACATTACACTGTGTGCGCAAATATTAGGCAAGTGAGTATTTTGACCATATCATAATTTTTATATATATATTCCAGCTCCAAGATTTAGAAACTTGAATGCAAATTAGATTTAAGCAGATCAGGTGATGTGTATTTGTGTAATGAGGGAGGGTGTGGCCTAAGGAGATCAATACCCGACATCAACGTGTGCATAATTATTAGGCAGCTGCTTTTCCTCCTCAGGCAAATTGGACCAAAAAAGAAATAGAACTGACTCTGAAAAGTCAAAAATGGTAAAAAGTTTTTCAGAGGGATGCAGTACTCCTGTAATTGCTCTGTTGACTGTTGATGGACCAGATGAATGGACCCGTGGCTGGATCAGTAACGGGCACAGAGCTCCACTTCCACTCAGACGCCAGCAAAGTGGAGGTGAGGTACTGGTATAGACTGGTATTATTAAAGATGGGCTTGTTGGATCTTTTTCGGGTTGAAGATGGACTCAAAATCAACTCCTAAACCTACTGCCAGTTTTTAGAAGACACTTTCTTCAAGCAGTGGTTCAGGGAAAAGTCTGCATCTTTCCAGACCATGATGTTTATGAAGGACAATGTTCCATTACATGTATGGAAGTTCTCCACTGCATGGCGCCAGTAAAGATCGTTAAGATGAAAGAATAATGATACGGCCCCCTTCCTCACCTGACCTAAACCCTATTCAAAATTTGTGGGCCTTCTTAAATGGGAGATTTACAGGGAAGGAAAACAGTCCAACTCTCTGAATAGATAAATAAGTGAGATGGGAACATTTTAATTTAGTTGCATAAAAATTCTACACACTTATAGTTGCCTAGAAATTGTGCACACATATTTTACCCCTGAGAATGTTCACACCCACATTTCCTTTATAAAACATTCAGGTATTAGGGTTATTAACATTGTGGATTGACTGATAGCACTGATTTTGTTCCATATTATAATGAATCCTCAAAATACTCACTTGTCTATTAACTGTGCACACAGTGTATTTAACCAAGCACTTAATTAGCCAAGCACAGCAAATTATATTGACTCAGATTTAAAGAGTTCTAGCTCTGATTGTCCCTGAGGACATGGAACTCTGGGTATGATGCGTGGGAAATGTATTTGAAGGCTATGTTTGAAAAGGCTTTCGTTTCTAAAGCTCTAAATTTGGGCAAAACTGACTGTTTATTCCCAGTCTCCACTTCTGCTTAGTATATAGCTTCATAAAGGCAGGAGCCTTCCCCTCAGATCCATAAACCTAAAACAAATAATAGAGTGGATTTCAACCTGATCTCTCTCTGCCTCATGCAGCATACATGACATTTCAAAATTAATTTTTACATAATGGAAAAATAATGGGCAGGTGCTGAATGTTTATATTATAATTGTAATTGCACTCATTGCTTTAGTATTGCTTTACCTTTACAGCTTTTGAACTAGCAAACAGTCTTTAAAAGAATAAGTCTTTTTTTTTTTCTTTTCGGCATCAAAGACTAATAATATTTAACCAGAAAACACAGCTTCAGGGTCAGCAAAAACAATGGTTTTGGAGACTTTAATTGCAAGGTATGCAACAAAGTACAACTGACAGAAAGCCACTACTGGATTGTGTCATATTGAATAGCAAATTATTAATTCAGCCTTGTACTGCACTCTCCACATTTTGCTTGACTGAATAATAGGAAATATTTTCTTTATTACCACTGCCAGCCACCTGCAGAATTTTATTGTTATGTTTGTTTTTTCTTTTCTGTTTTAAAGTGGCATCCTTTAGGTTTAAAAGCCTCTTTCAATGCTTCTCTCTCAAGGTGGGAACGTATGAGAGGGGGATTTTGCACATGCGCTATCCAGTGTGGCCACGCTACAGTAGCTTTCTGGAGCCTGTTTCTGACAACCGGCACCTAACTGTTGCCACCCTGGAAGAACGGCCCTTCGTCATTGTGGAGAGTGTGGATCCAGCCACTGGCACATGTGTGAGAAACACTGTGCCCTGCCGTCGCCAAGCCAACAGAACAGAAGCGTAAGCCCGGCAATACTTCCTTTTTTATTGACTGTCATATACATACCAATTACAATAAATGATAGTATAGTAAACAGAATATCATGAACAACCCTTAATGAATAAATAAAAGTAAACATTTAAATATGGTTTAAACTGTATTTATATAACTGTGTGCAGACTACACTGTATTTCCCAATAAAGTTTTAAAGTATTGTTTACAGGGACACAGTTAAAGAGGTGTGAATGAAGTGGTGCAGACTTGTGCCTGTTTATGGTGATTTTGTGTTATTTGTTGTTGAAGTATGGCTAAAAGATATTTGAGTTGGGTGTCACTTTTTGGTTGTTGTATTGATCCATGGAGCGACCACTGTGTCTGCATTGGTAAATTGTATGTATACTTGTACAGATTTAGAAGAAAATAAGCTGTAAAACGTCTTTATAAACCTTTCAATGCCTTTTAACTTTAATTTTCCTCTAGTATTTTCTATTTTCATACTTTTGACTTCCTGTTTGAATGTATAACTGTATATCTCAGACAACAATATAATCAAATTCCTCAAACAGAGAGCTTAGCCTGTCATTAATGCAAAGCCCCACTCTTCAGTTGCATCTCTAAATTTTTTTTTCCATGTGGTCATGTCCACATATTAGCTATAATATCTCTATGAAGGTTATTTATAATCCTGAAAGAGTGATGAAACTTTGTTTTTTTTTCAGGGACACTTTATTTGTGGTACAGTCTGGTGTTTTATTAGGATCTGCAACTGTATTTTTTAGTTTATTCATTCCAAAATTAATATGAAATTTTAAGGGTGACCCAGTAGCATTTTAAAAAGATTCCCCTTTGAAGGAAAGTAGCTAGTAATATTTCAGCCACTCCAAAGTTATGGAGTCAACTCTGACTTCTCTAGTTCTCTAGTGAAATCCAAGACCTAAACTTCATCTGCATGTACCAGTGTGATGTACAGCCAAGCAATAACTCACTGGCTTTTACACTTACATTTACCCAAAGCTAATAATTAGAGATTATCTCACTGTAATGCAAGGTTTATTTACGGTTGAGCAACCTGCCTTGAACATCATTAGTTTCATTCCAAGCTCATAAAGAAGTTCCCCACCACTGGCATTTTCTTAGGCATGAACTCAAACATGAATATGCAGCTTTGGTAAAGTTAGCACTTCTTATTCCCTGTGGGAAATTAGTGCAGGCTCAGTGATTTGTGCAGCGGCATTAGAGAAAGCATACATTGTGTAAGAAATACCTCATAGCCCTGTGGAAAGAGATGACAGGCTCATTATGATGGCACAATGAGGGGAGATCATGTAAATAAATCAGGGAACAGAAGTAATCACCCCTCAAGGAGGATGGGATGAGTGAGAGGGGGATGTGATCAATAACAGTAATGATGATATGAGTGCTATGGGCTCTCACACACCTTCATGCTAATTGGCATTGCTGTTTGGGAAGTTCAGGAAAATCTGGTCACAGCTTTTATGTGAATCACAGATTATTGGTAGAGTGATACTTTAAACATACTGTTTACATTTTCTTTCAGAATTTCCCTATATGCAGTGGCTTCAGAAAGTATTCAAATCCCCTTCACTTCATTCAATTTTGTTACGTTACAATCTGGTGCTTCATTTCTTCTCATTAACCTACACTCAGTATCCCATAGTGACAAAGTGAAAACAGAATTTAAGATATTTTTGTAAATGTATTAAAATAAAAAAAAAATGAAATATCACATTTACATTTGTATTCAGACCAGTGAAGCCAGGTGGGTGGCAACATCATGCTGTGAGGGTGTTTTTCAGCAGAAGGGAACGGGAGACAGGTGAGGGTTGTGGGAAAGCTGAATGGAGCAAAGTACAGAGATAATCTCAATGAAAACCTTTTACACAGTGCACTAGACCTAGAACTGGGCTGAAGGTTCACATGACAATGACCCAAAGCACACTCAAACTTCTTACATTTCAAACTAGCATTTGTTAACTGAATAGTTTAATTGTCCACCAATGCAAATCTTCTTATTTTGAAAATGCCAGCTGTCATTTACACTGTCATTAAATGATACAATTTTCTGTTTTGGTCATAATTACTTTTGTTCCAACAGCATCAAATTGGAAGTAGGACTTCATTATGTATCATTTGTTGCTTTGGAGTGCTGTTGCTACAGAAGACTGCAATATGCAAATGACTCCTTTGCACAATACATTTCTTATTGTTCATTATGAACTCACTGATCATCTTCAGGCCTTCCAGATGAGTTTCCTTATGAGCCAGACAAATTGGAGGTTCATTACTTTTTTGTAATATATCACTAAGTATCAATATATATTTCAGCATCTTATGAAAATAAAACGTATTGTTTCTTCAAACTTTTCCTTAGCAGTGGTAAATTATCATAAAATACATCACAAAATATATTTTCCAAGTAGGCAAGTATTCATGACAACTGCCAGTATTGGTAGGGCTCTACATACATCCAAATCTGACACATTTATCCCAATTTTTAACTATACAGTACCCATCAAATAATAACAGGACTATTAAATGCCAACACACAACGCTATGTTTGTCAATCATTCTGATAAGCTTTGCCAGAGATGCGAGAGTCTATCCAAACCCATGCTGCAAAAAGCAGAAAACCACCCTGACAGCAGTCTACAGAGAGCAGACACACACGCTATGTTGTGGTTATATTTGTCCATATTTCAGACTACTGTATCTAAAAAAGGAATCCCACACTCTGACCACATGCTGATAACTGACCAAGTTAACTAGAGGTTTTGATTTCAGCACCACGGATAGCAGCCTGAGGTTCTTTAGTGTGTGGTTTGATTGGTCATCAGGCTATATAAGGACATTGTGTGTTTGTGTATGCCCCCACATATGCCCTTGACTGATTAAACAACTCGGCCGCAATTCACAGCTCACTTAACCTAAAAGCTCTAGCACTGCATGCAGGTGGTGAGATAGGGGAACAGGGGACAAGCTTGTTTATGTTCTGTCTGAGCTGATTGCACACAGGGACACTCATCTTTCCAAACACTTCATTTGTTTTTCTTTGCGGTGGCCACTGCCCGACCCCCACACCCACGTCAACTTTCTCTCTCCCACCACAGTTCATTAGGCAGGGGGTCTGAGGGAGGTTATAGGTGATGCATCATCATCTCTCTCTGAAATTCTCTGTCGAGTGCTTCCTCCATGTAATGACTAAATGGGGCCCATCACCCATCACTGTGTATGGACGTTTTTATTTTTAAAAACGTATGCTCTGAAGGCCTGCAGACAAGAGAAAGCAAGTTCAATGATAGCTTGGCAGCCATTTCTGGATTCCTTTTTTAAAAAATGGGCCAAACACTGGGCTCAGTTTGTTCTCCATTAATGTGCTGATGTCCCTGTGCATAAGGAAAAGTAATTACTACAGATATTAATGTACTATATACATAAGAACTGTACAGTTAATTATACATAAATCACACTGTGTACAGACATCCTAAGACTGATCAGTGAATGCTAGTTCAAGGTAGAATCTAGCTGATGCAAGTGTTAAATTGCACACAAACAGGGCAGTCAGTATTAAGCCTGAGGTCACCATGCCAAATGCCAAGTGTTGACAAGCTAAGTTTAAAGCCCCTGAGCCCTGAGTTGTACAGCAGTTTACATGTGTTCTCTGAAATTAGGAAGCACTATCCATAATCTTTAGGATGAGTTGCAGTCTGTGATCTAGAACTAATCACCCAGCCTGAATGCCTGACAGCACTAATGCTCTTTTGACTGAAGGCTATCAAATAATGACAGCAACTTTTCAACTTCTTGTGCAAATCCTTCTAAGCAAATGAGGGATACACTTATTATTA
Organism: Hepsetus odoe; assembly: GCA_017165825.1. Classification (NCBI taxonomy): domain Eukaryota; kingdom Metazoa; phylum Chordata; class Actinopteri; order Characiformes; family Hepsetidae; genus Hepsetus; species Hepsetus odoe. The sequence goes on from CM029378.1 coordinate 11,735,063, forward strand.
ATACCTGGACATGCAGATGTCTACAAACAGTTGGACATACATTGTATTAGTGTTGGTTATCACTTTAATTAGTCACACAGAAGACTTTCAAATATAGTTGCTGGTTTTGTAGATGTCTTTAACCCTTTACCATGACTTACTCTCTTCGCACCATGCCAGTTGCTAATCCTCTTAAACCAGCACAAACAGTTCTGCCTCTGTATATGTTATTGTCTGTGTAAATCTTGTCTCTTACCCACAGTAATTAAAATGTCTGGTTGTCAGCAGACCCCTTCCTAGAATCATCCTTTCCATGGGAGCTCATTTTATTCATTGCCATCGCTGAACATTTCAGAGTGGCTTTGGGAAAAAATTGTGGTGAATCTAGTGGGTTCTGAGAAAGGTTTATTGTGCTGGGATAGAACTATGGCACTGACACCTGACAGCAAGTAGGTCCGGGGTTCAGTTTCTTCCATCCTTTCTGTGTGGAGTTAGCATGTCATCTCCATGTCTTTATGGGTTTCCTCCTGGTGCTCCTGTTGTGAGTTTTCAGCACTACAATGGACTGGAGATCTGAACATCAGGGTGTTTCTTTGCTTTTCACTCTATATGGTCCAGCACCACCCATGACTGCAGTCAGTATAAGTGGCTAAAATAATGAATAATGAATGACTTCAATATACCATATGATCTTGCTTACCAGACTGAAAAAATGTTATCATCTCTTTTTGCAGTGTGTATGGGCACGCTGAGCCCTACACCAAGCTGTGCTGCAAGGGCTTCTGCATTGATATCCTCAAGAAACTTTCACGCACCATCAAGTTCTCATATGACCTGTACCTAGTCACCAATGGTAAACATGGAAAGCTGGTCCGAGGCATCTGGAACGGAATGATTGGAGAGGTATGAAAGATGCAAGGGTAGTCATTAGACACGCATCCCCACACACATACCAAGGGTTAACTCCTCTTCAGAATTAGCCTTGAATGTGTTGAGTTAAAATAAAATTTCACTCATTGCTGTAACAATAATCTTGTATGGTGCTGACTCATGCTCACTTTCATCTTTAACACATATCTGCTGGAAGCATTATTATTATGTGAAATGCAGTTTGTGTCATCACAGAATAAACTGAATTTAAAATGTTATCTCAGCAACACCCATCCTGTCAACTCCTACCATGTGTAGTGTCACTTGATTTGGTGGTTAAGTGTCTTCCACAGCTGCTGGTGTCTCCATTCCTTTCACCTGTATCTTCTCACATGCTGATGCTTTTTAAAGATAGCCTTGAGTCAGTGGACAATGTTTAATGAAGCTGGTTAAGTTAGTATTGTATAATATATTTAAAATATTTGCTTCTTAGACACTGAAAATTGCATGTTATATCAATTTGTGATAGAGAATATTTTTGTGTAAACAATCTTCTCTTGTTATCCATAGGTCGTCTACAAACGTGCAGATATGGCCATTGGCTCACTCACTATTAATGAGGAACGTTCAGAAATCATTGACTTTTCAGTGCCATTCGTTGAGACTGGGATTAGTGTCATGGTGGCCAGGAGCAATGGCACTGTTTCCCCGTCTGCCTTTCTAGGTGAGAAAGTTTTATTGACAGTCTTTTCTTCTCTGGCAGTCACATTTTTTTTCTTAGTTTGATTGTTTTCTTATGCTGAACAGTTGCAGGCAGCACCAGATATTTACTGCTAATAGAACTTCTGCTTGGCCTGCAGATGTATTGAAGTACTACACTAACATTTAGTTTAATTATGAATAAGCCAGATACAGACAATTGCTTATTTTTCCAATCCCATTGCTCTTTCAGATAAAAAAAGCTTAACATGAATCAAGTCATTATTTTACCTCTGAATGCATAGAAAAGACATAATATCATGTCTGGGATCTCATCATCAGTTAGTATTATCATTAGCACTGCTAATTGTATTCTTATAGAAGCTGTAAAATATTCATATACTGCTGTCTTTTTGCAGAGCCTTACAGTCCAGCAGTGTGGGTTATGATGTTTGTTATGTGCCTGACTGTTGTGGCTGTCACTGTGTTTGTCTTTGAGTACTTCAGCCCTGTTGGGTACAACCGCAGTCTTGTCAGTGCCAAAGGTTAGTGCAACTTTTTTTTTTTTTTTTTTTTTTTTTTTAAAAAAGCCTTTCTGTATTAGGTGGAAATTTTCTTAAGATTTAAACAGACCATAAGAGGATTAGACCAAAATACATCTTAATACACTGAAACTTAACTTAATCTATTTTAAGTTAACTCAACCTTTCATTATAATCAGTTAACTGATTTTATACCTGTAGTGCATAGAAGCCTCTTAAAAGTTATTTTTTATAATTGAGAGTTTAATCAAAATGTAACGTTTTTCCATCTGTTCCGACAGCCCCAGGTGGCCCTACCTTCACTATCGGGAAGTCAGTATGGCTTTTATGGGGAATTGTCTTTAATAACTCCGTCCCGATAGAAAATCCTAAAGGCACAACCAGCAAGATTATGGTCTTGGTGTGGGCATTCTTTGCTGTGATCTTCCTAGCCAGCTATACTGCCAATTTAGCTGCTTTTATGATCCAAGAGCAGTATATTGACACTGTCTCTGGACTCAGTGATAAAAAGGTAAGCAACTAACTATTCTCCTTAAGATTTAAAGATTTCACAATTTAGTGCAGAATTTATTGTAGCAAACAGCTTAGAATGCTTAGTTTGATACATGCTACATGCTTTCCACCATCTATTCAAATCAACACCACCCACACCACCACATGTGTATAATCCCTCTTAAGATAAGCTTTAGAACCACTTCCACTTTTTTCTTCATGGTAATTCTAAAGAGGAGAAGCTTTACAAGTGAAAAATGCCATAAATTATCCAAGGAGAAAAGAGAAGGACCTCCAGGGAACGAAGACAACAGATTCATCACTCAACGATACAAAACAGTATAAGCCCTGGGAGGTGGATTAATAGATTTAGCAAAAGTGATACAAGTTTGTATAGTTTATGCATATTTCACATGTACCAGCAGTGATTGTTAAAATCGATTCTTAAACCTCATGTGCTGAAAAATGATCCCACACCCAGATTTGTGGAATAGACAAATATCCCTTGATTATCATGACAATCAAATAAATGGTACTATGGAAAATATAAAGGATGATATGCTTGTAATGTGGCACAATTTCTAATGAAGTGTGAAAGAAAAGACCAAGCTGACAGCAAGTTGCTTGCTTAGCAAATTAAGGCTCATTTTCTTTAGATGCCTCACAAGGTTAGGTCAAAGCGTGAGGAATTTGTTTTCTGTCAGGACTATTATTAGATGATATTGCTATTAAGCCATTCTTGTACAGTTTATCAATTTAAGATTAGCAGAAGTCCTATGTGGATCAAAAACAAGAATGTCTGTGGTCAAAGATTTATTTTTTTCTTTTATGGTTCCAGTTCCAGAAGCCCCAAGAGCATTACCCACCTTTTCGCTTCGGCACAGTCCCAAACGGCAGCACTGAGAGGAACATTCGCAGCAATTACCCCGACATGCACACCCACATGATGAAATATAACCAAAAAGGAGTGGAGGAGGCACTCAACAGCCTCAAAACAGGGTGTGTTTTGCTGAATTCAATGCATATGAAAATGCAGAGATACTGACTTTAGGAGCAAAAAATTACAGGCACTATAAGTGAGAATTTCTTGACCAGAATAAAGAATTGAAAAGACTGCAAGTGTCCAGTAGGGGAAACTCACAAAGTCTTTTGTTGTATGAAAATTCTAAGCAATTCTGTTCATTAGCTATTAGGTTTTTTAATTTATTTTCTTTTTTTTTTTGTATTTTCTTCATGGTAGTGCTACACATAATCATTGTGTTAGTAATAAGATAATATGGTTAGACTAAGATAATTATTTTTAAAAGTGTGTACAGCAGTGTTTCCCAAACCTATCCTCAGGGGCAACCTGATGGTCCATGTTTTTGCTCCATTAAAACATCGAAGACCAGATCAGAAAGACAGACCTCCTTATGGTCCCTGAGGACCAGGACAAAAACACTGGCCAAGCTAATACATTTCCACACTTGCATCTTTTTTTTATATAATGTTAAACAATCTTTTAATGTACAAAACATCAACATCAACCAAGCCCTGATGCTTGGTGCTAACTTTATTATAAATGAGAATAACATATGGCAGCTCAATAACAAAGCATAAAAAGCCTTCAGTTAATAATAAAAATAAATGGATGCAATTGTTTGTTTGATATAATTACATGTTAATGTTTGATTATTGAGCTTATTAACAAGTTGAACGTCACTATCTTTGGTGCAGGAAACTGGATGCTTTCATATATGATGCTGCCGTGCTTAATTACATGGCTGGCAAAGACGAGGGCTGCAAGCTGGTGACCATTGGCAGTGGGAAGGTGTTCGCTACTACAGGCTACGGCATTGCACTGCAGAAGGACTCCCGCTGGAAGCGCCCCATAGACCTGGCTCTTCTCCAGTTCCTAGGAGATGGTAAATCACCACCAGGGGATAAAACCTGGTTCACAATTAATATCCTCCATCACAGCATGGAGACCATCACTATCCTATCCTTCAGCTTCTCTGTAACTAGGTCACCACATGCCCCCAAAAACAGTGTTGGTTGGAATGCATTAAAAGATAAAAGTCAAAAGTTGCCACCTGTTGCAGTTTAGGTTCTTTGATATGTTGATTTCAGCGGGTTTTAGTTTGACAAGTTTTAATGTCAAATATATCCTTAAAAAGGCACTAATAAGGGTTTGTAGAATGATGCTATGTAAGAACCATCTGAAAGGTACTCTACCAAATTTGTTCAACCAGCCAAGAACAATTTAGGAACCTCAACTGTTTTTGAGAAAGTTTAGTATGAATACAAACTTGAATGAAAATTTTATTTGTTTGCTAAGAACTTGGTATTGAATGTCATAAGTCTGACAAGAAGTGACAAAAAAAAAAGATCTTTTGGACAGTACAGTGACTGAAGCTGCTTGCTGACTCTCCCCTTTTGTTTCGGTTCTTGTAGGGGACACACAGAGACTAGAGACTGTGTGGCTGTCTGGCATATGCCAGAATGAGAAGAATGAAGTGATGAGTTCCAAGCTGGACATAGACAACATGGCAGGTGTCTTTTACATGCTGCTGGTGGCTATGGGCCTCAGCCTGCTCGTCTTTGCCTGGGAACATCTGCTTTACTGGAAACTCAGACACTCTGTGCACAAATCTGAGCACTTAGACTTCCTCTTGGCCATAAGCAGGGTATGCAGGCATCGTACCACTGTAGCACATTACTTCCTCATCCTTTTATAATGATTTTTTTTCTTTTGGGCATATTAACAATGTTAGGTGTATTTAATTAAATCAAATAAAGGAATACATTATTTTCTTATCAAAATTTATATAATTTTAAGAGCCAGCAGATTTCAGGTCTTGCAGGGTGATTGCTTAAAAAGATAAGGGTAATTCTCCATTCTAGAAAAGTACCACCTTTCAATCTTTCAAGTAATTGTCTTTTGCTTCATGCAGAGCCTTTGCTTTAGATATACAGCACTTCCCAGCATTTTGCTCTATATAAACACTGACTTCCATTAATGAAATCAGAATTATTGAATGAAGAAGGTATTAATTGTTGGTTTTAATTGTTTAGATTATTTTTATTGTATTCGTAAAGCCCACTTAACAAAGCTGCAAATTAATATCTTTCTTAATTTTTCAATTCTTGGTGTCTAACTTGTACTTTTGACATCACTGTCCAATAACCTGAGCAGTTTTTCAAACATATGTATATCATATAGTTAATAATTGTAACACATATACAGCATATGTATGTTATTACTGCTATATCAAAACATTTATTTAGAAAATCAAAATTTTACAGAAGACGAAAACATTTCAACCTAATTTATTGTAATTCTAGTAATGTAACAGAATTGTATTGGAAAACAGTTTCAACATTCTTATTTATTAAGAACTATTCATTTAAAATTAAATAAAAATATGCATACTATATTTCTTTCAAAATATTTTTTGTCTTTTCAGGGAATATACAGCTGTTTTAATGGTGTTGAGGATGTAGGGAGATCTGCCAACATGCAGAACCCTGATATTACAACAAACTATGCCCAGGCCAACATGTTAAAAATGCTTCAGACTGCCAAAGACATTGTCTCCTCAGCAAAAGTAGAGAACTCTTTGGACAATGCCACCAAAACCATTGAGAACTGGAGTCGTCAAGGGGGGAGCCTTTCAGCACGTGTACCACAGGTGACCACCACTGAGACATTGCCCGGTCACTTCTCCTACATTACTAACATCACAGAAAACCACTCATCCCATGTGCAGCGCTCTTTGACACCCCCGTTCACACAGCATTACACTCACACCACCAGCCCACCCCATGTACCCAATAACAGACTATTTACAAGGCCCACTCCGCTACGTTACACCCTCCCTTCCCGGTCTGGTGGCCTGTATAATGGGATGCTTCCGGTGTCAAGTATCAGCACTCCTCATTTAGCCATGCATGAACCCCATTCTCAAAAGTCAGCATCCACATTTGCACAATATAGAGATTTGCAGGTGCCAGACATATATGCAGAGCATCAAGGACCTTGTTATACCTCTGAGGGACTTAGGAGGAAAAAAAGTTCTCGTAGTGCACTGGTGGAGTCAATGGATCTTAGAGGGTTACATGATTACAAAGACCAGACAATTTGTCTTGCAGAACTCAGAGCAAATGCCTTTGCACATGCCCATGTCCCCTCCTCATCCATGGACACCCCATATATGCAAGAAGATCCAACCTGCAATTCTTGCATCAAGACCTATGTGGATCCATTGCTTGATGACGTTCCTTTAATGGGCAAGAGAAAGCTTCACCGCAGGCCTTCATTCCTTAAAGCTACGTGGGGCCCTGATAGGGTTCAGTTTCCAGGCGACAGGTCCCTAGGCCCAGGATCATCTCGAGCAGACATACCAGACCTATTCCCTTGCATGGAGGTGTGTGGAAGAATGAGGAATAACCTGTGTTACCCCTTGCCTGCAGACCATAGTTACCTTCACCCATTCCGCCGTCATCCCAGAAAAGGTCAGAAGCTGAGGCATACCCAATCTACCCGGCTGCCTTCTTACAGGGAGGCAGTTCTTCATAATGCTGCAGCTGTGAGAAGGGCCACCAGCCTAGTGCATAGACAATACTCCTACCCTGACCTGCCAGTCTACCAGAGTGCACTATCATATGGACCAGCCGAGCTTTGTAACATCTTCCCCTGCATGGCAGCCCCTAGTGACAATGTATATGGGGTTTATAGAGCTCCTGGCCATTTAAAGGATGACCATCTTCTACCCGTTCAAGCCAGCAGGGTGGTTCACAGGGTCAGCAGCCCAGGTGTACCTCTGACATGGGGCAGGATCTCCAGCCTGGAGTCTGAGGTTTGAAGCCTCACTTCCATGTGCCGTTTTCACACAGCTGACTGCAGTGCCAAGTTCTGCCACTGAACTTCTAGCAACCAGTTTAAAGACTCTGCCTTTGATTCTTGCAAAAAAAAAACCTCACACAAACCTAGAAAACGTTGTGCTTTCTTTTATTCATGTTTCTGCAATAATGCCATGATTATAGAACGGTGAGGTGAAAAAGAAATGTCTATTAATTAGTGGACCACTAGTATGGCAAATGAGTAGGTAACACTTTATTTTTGAGCTCTGTGATGGTATTTATTCTTCTGTCAAGGAATTTAAAGAATGATTGAGTGAGAGAACGAGTGGTTCAAAGTAGAATGGTTTGGTACAGGGATTGATATAGGTTTGGCTGGTGTGTGGGTGGTGGGTCAGGTATATCCAGTATATAAAGCGTCGTTGTTCCTGTTATTTTGAGGTAAATTTGGTATTGCTCCATGTAATCCTATATAATACTGAATTTTGCAAACACCTAAAACAGTGTCATTTTTATGTGCAGGGCTTGATGGCTGTGGGTTTTTCAGGTGTTCTCTCTCTCTCTCTCTCTTTCTCTCGCTCTCTGTTTTTCTGTAAGAGGAACTTTTAATAAGAGCAAATTGAATGGTATTCTATTATTAGTATTACCAGGTACCTCCAACACTTTAATAAATCACAAAGGCCTATCAAGGAGTACCTTGGAATTGGTGTCTTTTTTTAAAGAGATGGTTATGAGAATAGTCTGAATACTGCCTTCTTTATTTAGTATCACAGTTTATTTTAGATATTCTAATAAAAAATAATTTTAGACAAGACTACCATCTGTTTCAAATGATTAAATGTTACATACCTCCTGTATGTGTTGTCAAAGGGGAGAACAATATCATGAAATATTATATATCTTTTTATATAGCCAACATTTTTTATGTACTCTCATGTCCTCTGATTTTTGCAGTTGCATTTAATTTCATTTTCAAATTACAGTAAGGTTCATTGAGTTACTTTTTGCCTGTCCAATTTATATTTACATTCACATTTTTACTTGGAAAAATAATATTATCCATGTATGAGTATTTGAGTGCATGAATGTCGGCCCTAATTCCAACTAACATGTCCTATCAGGGCACCCTAAAAAACGTTCAGGATGGCCAGTGCAGTCTGTGGAGCAGGATCATTGAGCCCATAAGTCTGTTGACCTGTGCATTGACCTCCACAGTCCTATGAGCCTACCAGCCAGTGCTTTAAAATAAAATTTTGTACATGGCAGAGCAGAAGAGAGATAAGACAGGTAAGAAAAAAGGAAGGCAGAAAAGATAAGAGGTGTAGGGAAAAGGAAAGTTAAATGGAAAAAAGAGAGTAAGGGCCTCCATCCTTAACTCACTCTTCACAAGATAGCTCAGTTTGGTTCAGAAAAAGGGCCTTCAGCTGTGAGGTATGTATTACTATGCTCTAGAGGGGATTTTGAGGCTGTTGTAAATGGCTTATTAAACCCAATCTGTATGGCAATTAAGCAAAGTGTTACCAAAAAGTGTCCTTTACTGGATCACATTATGTTAAACACGTCCACCTCAGCACCTTCCTCCAAAGCTCAAGGTGACCTGAACTGAGGTAATTATGCTGTGAGGCATTTGTTATTTTCAGATAAGGACCGAGTGAAGAGCATTTCAGCAAGAGAGTGAAGAGCATTTGAAAATCCAAACATTGTAAAACTCTGATTTGCCCATCATGGCTTTTGCTTTGTTATAGCTACATTACAGATGATGGCACAATAATGATTTAATCTTCCCCAGCAACACTTTTAACAAATAGTTTTATTTACTGCAAAATAATTATATATAGTGAAAGTGACAACCCTTGTCATTGCGAGGTCACAGCACAGCAGACAGTGAACCACAACGAAATTGGACCTCTGCATTTAACCCATGCACACTCAACACCGTGCAGCAGTGGGCAGCTATTGAAAGCGCCTGGGGAGCAGTGACGGGGACAGCACCTTGCTCAAGGGTACCTCAGGGCAACCTATTGGGAAGGGGTTCGAACTCCCAATCCACCGATCATGTGGCCAATGCCCTAACCACTAGGCCACCGCTGCCCCATATAGCTCATAAATTCTCACTCTTGCTACAGTTTCGAAGCAGAGGTCTGCTACAGTATAAGGATTTTCTTTCATTTTTTCTTTTTAATTTTTTAACCTTTTTCTTTGAAGACACAGAAATAAAGAAATAGCTGACCGAAGCTGGCTTAAGCCACATAAGCGCACTGCCATGATTTCTGTGTTTCTGACAACCATGTTGTTGAGATGTTTTGCAAGCTGATCAATGAATCAGTATATTCATATAAAAGCAGGCTGGCGATTGGCCACAAAGCACAACCAGCAGCATTATATCAAACACCACAGGTAGTTATGAGAGACAAATGATTTGCATTTAAATGCTAAAGGAGTTTGTACCCACCGATTTTATATGCCTTGAAGAAGATGCCACGCAACAATGGGATTTTCAAAACATTAATAATTCGCATGTTCATATTAAGATTCACAACCACTTTAATGACTTTTGTTCACATCTGTTCCTCCTAAAATAGCCTAGGGCTCAGGATACTTTTCTGGCGATAGCAATAACATCATAATGAGACTTCTGGCAGAGTACAGCCACTGTTCTTTGTGTTCTATATCTTCCCACTCTTCTTGATCCAGCTCATAAGTGAAAGTGGAACATTGGAGCAGATCTCAGCTACTGACCAACTACCAGTGATGTACATGCACTATATTATTTACTAATACACACATGCACATTTTCTCTATCACACATCCATAAAAGTACAGATATGTTAATGTTTTGTGTAAATTATGATCTTAAAGTATTGGATATGAAGGAATCAAGAGAAAGTAAGTGAGTAGAAAAGGTGAGTAGAGAGTGCTAACTGTGAATTTAGTGAATTCCAACCCTAGTCTTAAAGGCACACTCTGTGTCTGTAAAACAAGGAGTCGTTAACAAGCTGTTCAGTGGACCACTAACACATGCAGAGCACTGTCTGTCCAGACCAAGTCTGGGAACCACTGGCTAAAACCTAAATAAAGTTATTTCTGGGAACTGATGACCCAGTTGGACAAAAGATTAATACATATATTATGTATATATATATATATGTATATACATATAATATACATATAATAATACATATAATGTACATATACATAATACATAATACACGTGCAATAAGAAATCTTTAAGCAAAATAAATTAGGTTTGTTGTTAGTTTGTCAATGTTACTCTTCTCTTTTTAGTGCACTCTTGGTTTAAAATAATTGAAAAAACTCCAAAGTAAGAGATTAACTAATCATAAAGTACACAAAAATGATATTATTAACTAAATTAGTGAAATACTTTGACCTTTAATTTTCTCATTCTTCATAATCATTCATCAAAATATGAATACATTCTATATAATAGAGTAAATGTAACATGATAATCTCTGAATAACCTGTAATATGAATTTGTTATTATTCATATTACAAAATACTCTCCCAGTTGAAAGAATGTTATATTTAAGAGAAAGACTTTCCTGTTTCCTTTTAAGTTTTGGAACTGCTATAAAACTTAGCCTGGTTCATTCAATCCATTGGTACTCTTAGCACATACATTTTATATATATATATATACACACACACACATATATATATATGCATATATACACACACACACACACACACACAACTCACATGAATACTCTTAACATCACCTTCTTTCTGGAATCCATTAGCTGAGATGTTGTAAAATGTCCCATATGCTTCTGTCAACCTTCAGCCAAGGGCTTTCGAGTGTCAGGTGAGGTGGAGAAATAAAAAGACCTAAAAAAAGATAGCAGCAGCATAAAGCTTTAACATTGACTTTAGATAATGAATGACAAAGATTTATCAATGGAGTTTTACCTAAAATTTTAAAAGATGTATGACAGTTTTCATATGTCTGAAGATTATGTATTATATTTCTGTATTTGATAGAGTCAGTTAATCATGTTAGGCTTTATATTAAGGTTTACCAGAAGCTAGGAAAACATTTTTACAAATCATTTTTAAAAATATCTGCTGCACTCACAGGAATAGTATGACAGAGGAATTACCTTGGAATATTATTCTCAAATGCCTAAATGTAGCCTTCCGAGCTGCTGGCTGCTAATAGCTTAACTGAGGTGCCTAATGCTACTGCTGAGGACCTCAGATGTTTCTTCTTTAGTTTCCTCTCTCTCTCTTTTTGTTTTTCAACTGTCTATGGAGCTCTTTAGCAAATACTGACAGATTCAGCAGGAAAAAATGGCACCAGAAACTAAACGTAATAGGCTAATGCAATTCTGTGCAGAAAATGTTGACAAGTTTAATTTGCAAATGTCAATAATTGACTGTATATTGATTTATGATAAATTATAAATCTTTTCTTTTAGTTAAATAATTTTTTCATTTGAGGCCCTTCCCATTACCCAAAAAATGTCAGCTGATTACAGCTGATCAGTAGAGAAGATAAAGAGAAATATGAACTTATGCAGAGCACTTACTTATCTAATTCATTTTACAATAATACTTTAAACTGATAAAATTGAATGAATAATGCAGAACATAAGACCCCATTCTAAATGATGTGATTACAATAACAAACCAAGAAACAGAAAAGGCATTTCTTATGCACAAAATTTTTTTTTAACAAATTATTCCAGTTTTCTTGTATAACCATCTTCTGTGTATTTCAATGTTAAGAGGTTAAGGCTGAGGCTTTCTGCATAAACCCTGCAACTGTTTATCGTCTCTAATTTTGTCCTTCCAAGGTGACAGCCCCAGCAGTTGGCCTTGGCTCATAACATGGCAGCAAATTAACAACCCCCAGGTTGCCATGCCATAGGCCTCTAGTAAGAGTGAGGCCACACTTTAGTGGGTTGCCAATGAGCACTTGGAAACAAATTCCATTCTAATTATGAAAACCCTAAACCACCCACAAAGTTTGAAATAAAGGCTATTTAAAGAAAAATAATGGAAGCATAAAATATATCTGTGAGGATGAGAATCAGTTTTAGGACCTTCAGGAAGAATCTCCTATTGGAAAGACATTATCTCTAGAGCTGCCTGTCCAGCCAATTGTAAAAATTGTCCATCACTTGGGAACAGTATCTATGTCCTCACCAGATCAAAGAAAACAAAGATCTCTCTCTTTCTCTCTCAAACATGTTTGCACTGTGTGCACAATTACAAACTCCAAACTGTATAAACTTGAAGGCTAATTGGATTTAAGCATATCAGGCATATCACGTGGTTGGATCAGTAATGGGCACAGAGCTCCACTTCCACTCAGATGTCAGCAAGGTGGAGGTGAGGTAATGGTATGGGCTGGTATTATTAAAGACGAGCTTGTTGGATCTTTTCAGGTCGAAGGTTAGGGACTCAGAATCAACTCCCAAACCTACTGCCAGTTTTTAGAAATCACTTTCTTCAATCAGTGTTGCAGGAAAAAGTCTGCGTCTTTGAAGAAGACCATCATTTTCATGAAGGACAATGCACCATCGCTTGCATGGAAGTTCTCAACTGCATGGCTTGCCAGTAAAGACCTAAAGATGACATATTAATAACATGGCCCCCTCCCTCACCTGACCTGACCTAAACCCTAGTGAGAACTTGTGGCCCTTTTTAACGGGAGATTTACGGTGAATGAAAACAGTTCAACTTTCTGAACAATGTCTGGGAGACTGTGGTTGCTGCTTCACAAAACGTTGATCATCAACAGATCAAGAAACTGACAGACTCCATGAATGGAAGGATTATGACTGTTATTGAAAATAAGGGTGGCTATTTAATTTTTCTATAATGTTCTAAATGTTTATTTGTACATTTTGAGTTGTTTGTTTATTATTCTCACTTTAAAAGTTAAAAATAATCAAGTGAGATGGGAAATTTCTCACTTTTCATTTAGTTGCATAATAATTCTGCATACTAATAGTTGCCTAATAATGTTGCACACATATGTAGTCCCCTGAGAATGACCAAACTCACACTGTAAAGCATTCAGGGTTTTTAACATTTTGGATTGCCCGATAGCACTGCATCTGTTCCAGATTAAAATGAACCCTCAAAATACTCACTTGCCTAATAATGTGTATATGTACTATAGTGTACTAATATTGTGTCAAAATGAATCAAATGTAACTGTCTACATTTACAACCAGTGATTTCACTTGATCTCGAAATGTACTGGTACCAACAACATGCTGTAATTGCTTGTAGATATAATATAAATATAAACATGTCTAAATTAAACATGAATTTGAAATCATAACACATCTTCCTCCTGGACCATGCCTGGATACATTTCTTTAAAAGTTCATGGTTAAATAAGATTTCTTTTTATTTTAAATGACAAAACACAGTGAACTGTACTAATCAACACAAACTAAAAAAGGCAACAAAAAGGTCCTTTTTTTCTTATTGGCTTGGGGTGATCTATCTGTGGTGTGATCAGCTAATTTAATTGTTGGGAGACAAACAAGTCTTTGGAGGAGATAAAGAGAGATAAGATTAGTCTGACAACTTAGTTATTTCTCTTTGGTACAAGAGCTTAAAGTATAATAAATGAGGGCCTGTAATACATTTGCTTAACTGCAGTCTGCAGTGCATAATTAAGCAAAATAGTGTTACATTTACATATACATAGGATGATTGGATTCTTAAACAATTGGATTCTTGTTTATATTTTTGAAAGTGACACTGACTAACTACAGTAACTGCAACTGTACAGTAACTAATTGTCAGATAGTCAGATAGTCCATGAAAGAGAAACTAAGGGAGGATCTACCTGCTTCATGGACAGTTTACTTCAAAGCTAGGCTGGCTGGCTGGTGTTAAAAGCACTTGAGAATTCAAAGAACATTATCCTTAGAGTTCCTCTGGGCAAGGTGGCCGTAGGCCCAGTTCAGCAGGTAGATAATTGTATCTCCACTCCAATCCTCTCCTGGAAGACAAGCTGAAGGTGGTCCAATGCCATGGGGCAAAGGATTTTCAAGATCAGTCTCTCCAGTGCTTTCATGATGTGTGAGGTGACTGCTAGTAGCCTGTAGTCACTAGGGCGTGCACTAGGGCATGCCTTCTTCAGTACAGGAACAAGACAGAATGTTTTCCAAAGCACTGGCACATTTTGGATACTCATGACTTGGTTTCTTATGACTTGGGCAACAGTGGTGATGGCAAATGCTCTGCAGCTGACAATGTTGAGGGTGAAAGACAGACTGGGCTGAGACCTGTTCTCAAACTTATTTAAAATGTTTTAACTCATTGGCCTTCCCTCTGTCGCCCTCGGTCACCGGCCACTTCTCTGGTGTTGTTCTGCTGCAGCTTTAAATCTAGCTACAGAAAGCTACAAGAAGAAACTATAGACCTTGCTTAAGATAAAATGCCTTGAATCAAAATGCTGTACTATCTAGATAAGATTCATATAGCCATAATTACAAAAAGAGTATCCTGAGAGAAGTCACACACTTTGAAAATAACATTTTCAAATAACTATTTCAAAGATAAAGTTAAAATGTTCTGCTTCTTTAACCCACCAGTAGAAATAGGGAAAATACATGTTCCATCTTCATGGCATACCAAAGATACGTTTGTCCTTGGGTAATCGGTATAATGTTTATGTTGCCTTACATTAGGGTTAAGATGATATTTCTCTGGGGTTAATGGAAATGTGTGAGCCTTAGAGTCTGCCAGCTCTATTAGTGCTGCTCCATTTGTTTTGTGCTGGTTAGGTCTCTATTTCTATTTTAATTACCATACACTTTACACTTGCTCTTTGTGTTTGCTGGGACTCTGCACCGCTCCATTCATCTTGGCTGGCTATTGATAGCCTGCCTTTGATTACTCTTCAGTAGTGAAATGAAAGAGCGGGGCTGGAAAAAGGCATATAACACACCACTGAAACATGTACTAAGACAGAATACAAGGGAACATTAAGTGATTTGTTTGCTTACTAATTAGGTAAATAACCATTTACATGTGCAGAATATTTTATATTTGTATAAATGTCACTAAACATGAAAATACTCCTCACTGTCAGACTTTTTTGTCTATACATTTCAGATGACTGTATTTACAAAAAGCATTTGTGTCTGTTCAAGTACACATACTTCAATTATGTTTCAGCATGAGCAATTGTTTGATTTATTCCCCATTAAAAATTAAATAGGGCAATTACACAGCAACATCGAACGCTCTGTAATTCTCTCTAATCAAATCCCATTCTCAGTTCACTCTGCAAGCAATACACAGATGTCTGTAGGAAGAAACTGTTATTTCAAGAAAATTCAGCTACATACAGTACATATCATGACCTCTGTAATTTAGTAAGTGTAAAGGACTGGACAGGGACATGGAAAACTGTTCATGTCAAAAGGCAGCAGCATGTATTATATGTCACCTTCTATATAATAGGGGGTAGAGTCTATACACATGAAGCAGCTTCTGATGTTACCCTAACCAACAGCTGTGTGTTTCATCTCATTCTCAGAGAACTATCTCTGAGTTATCTGTTTTACCTCCCCCTTACTATAAACGATATGAACTCCAAGAACAATTTGGATCTGGTCATGCTCCACAAATCTGACCCATTTCCCTGCCGCTGTAAAACCCTTAGGACAAGAAGAGCAAAGTAGGATCCATTATATCTGTGCAACTGTGCCCAATTGATCAATGGTACAAACACAGTCCTAAGACCAGTGGTTTGAAACATCTATTACACAGTTAAGGTCATTCATTTTTCATTACAAGATGTCTAAGCCTAATATGTACTCATTTATACAGATCCTGATAGCTTCCCTATGTTCACAATAAACAGCATGATCATGATACTTTCCAGTCTTTCATTCAAGCAGGGGTCTACCCAGACAGCCTGAGGGAGTTCTATATAATAGTGCTCAAATCCTTCTCATCTGTCCAGTAATACACAAAAACTATAACCACTCTTTCCTCAGGGTGCCATTATAGCACTGTATTAATGATTATTATTTCTTTCTAGGTTTTTCCTTGTTTTACAAAAACTTTTGGAATGCAGTCAAATGCATGTTTGTCAAACAGAGTTTAAGATGATTTTGTTTGCCCTTTGTCTTGGATAATCCTTGTTGACCTAGTATGCATCATAATCTGTGCCAGAAATTCTTATTTCTTTTAGCAACTCAACCCAATGAATAACATTCTTTCTCTTGACAAGACATTTTGACTGGATGTCATTTAGATTCGCTGGAACTTTATACCTGTCATGCCTGATGTATGCATCTTCTGTTAGAGTTAATCAGACTGCATACTGCAGAGGTCAACACTAGTTTAGATGCCCCAAGAGAATGCTAAAAGAATGGTGCATTCCAAAGCCTCCTGTTAGATTTTTCATTATTGTGATAAAGTGCAACTCCCTAGTGACCGGAGCCGTTGCCAAGTCTAATACACAGTATAATAGACTGTGCAGGTTAAGACCCATTCACTCCTGCTGTGTGGATATTTATTAGAGAGAAAATTGCTACACCCCAACACAATGTTTGATTGCTTTTGTGGCAAGTGGGCATTCCCAAAGTGAACCAGGATAATGTGTATCTTGATATTGGTTGCACAGGCCAAGGATGAAACACTGAGGTCAGTGCAGAATGTATGTACAAGAAGAACAAAGAAAATAACAAACTCTCTTCACCATCACACCATTCTGTGAACCCATGATGTGCAATAAAGTGAGCTTTAATTTAATTTTGTACAGCCATCAGCTCAGTAAATAGGACAGATTAAACCACATGACTGTTTGATTCTCTTAACACCTAAATACCTAAGACCTAAAGAAGCCAAGGGATTTTACTGCTGGTTCTGAGGCATACTTTTGGGATACTAAATTAATCATTCATTGCGATTGTTAATAATTTTAGGATTCTTATTCTTAATAAGAATAAGAATCCTAATTTGCTGAAAAGTCTTTCTAAGCTTTGAAGTGTGGATGGCTTAACAAAAATAAATGAGAAACTGAATGAGGCATGTATGCATGTCAGGGGGTCTACAATGCCACAGTTACAAACCTGCTCTACGGCACCTCTGTGTGGTGTGATGAGTAGTTTGATTAAAAAGTTTTGTCACTGCAAGTCTTTACACAATACCACTGATCTCTGAGGAGTTGTATCACTCAATCTTGTATTCATGCACGCACGCACACACACACACACACACACACACACACACACACACACACACACACACACACACACACACACACACACACTCTCTCTCTCTCTCTCTCTCTCTCAGTCTCTTTTTCTCTCTCTCTGTCTGTCTCCTGACAGCAAGGGAAAAGGGGTGTCCATTTTTATGAACCAGGGGTGTTTGATGCATCTGTCGTGCGTCTTGTGTCAGTGTTAATTCTGGGAGGGGGCAATGTGTGTGGATGTGACCATGCCACACTGGGACTAATTAAAGGTGACAACATCAGGCCAAAATCAATTTTAGAATTTGACATGATAGAACATAAGACTAGACAATAGAGACATGCACAACAGAAAATGGACAGGTTTTAAGAACACCCTGCAGGAACAACCTCCAGGTCCACCAGGTCTCATCTTCGTCGTCAGTTCACCATGCACTTTTGTTGATATGCAGTGTACTTTTGTTTGTTTCATGCCCTGCGTCAGTCCTACCCTTGCCCAGCTGTGTTTCGTTTTTTGTCTTCTCCTCTGCCTAGGTGTTGTGTGTCAGGTGTTCAAATATGCTCTTTTGTTGTGTCTTACCTTTATTTGGTCTCTATCAATAGGGATGCATTAGGCACCAAGCGAACAGTCTGTTCTTGAAACCTATGTGTTGGAAGCAGAGGAAATGTACAAGCATAAGAGTGACTTCTGACCTTGAACTAGATGCGATGGCTACATGGCTGGGTCAGAGCAGCTACAAAGAGTCAGGTCTTATGAGGTGCAGCAGTTAGTAAAATGGAAGAACAACTGGTAAACCTGTGGCATAGCTCAGCCAGCTCATCTGCTTTAACCACACAGAAGATCCACTATAGCACAAATATCTGAAGAATGTTCTTGCTAGTAATGACAGAAAATTGTCAGAACACACATAGCATCACAGCTTGCATGGTGACTTCTGTCCACTGCTGAGAGTGTCTCAACTGTGTAAGTGAGCATTAGCATCATGCAGCAAATAAAGAAAGCTGGGCCTAATAAATCACATTTTTAAAAATGCAGACAACTGGGTGTCTAAACATTGATGTCAAGTTTCACTGTGTGAGGAAAATAAACCAGCAAAGCCTGATGTTCAAGGAAAACCTTGAACACTGGCATTCATTTTGATGTTACTTTGAAACTTTTATGATGTGCAACAATGCTGAAAGGAGTATTGTTGCCAACCAACTATACCCCCTTCAAGGAAAGTGTTCGTCCTAGTGGCAATTGACCTTTTAGTGGGATTATGTGCCATGCCACAATGAAAAATTGTTTGTGAATGTTTTGAAGAAATTTACAAAGAATTCAAGCTGCTGACTTGATCCAGATCACAAACCAATTAAGCATCAATTTGATGTACAGAAAAAAATAGTCCAGTGCATGGGGCTCACCTCTCAACTTGCAGGACTAACAGGATCTACTACTAACATCTTGGTACCACCGCCAGATACACAGCATCTTCACATGTCTTGCAGAGTCCATGCCTCTTTGTTTCAGAACTACTTGGGCAGCACAAGTTGAACCTAAACAATATTGGACAAATGGTTTTAATATTGTGAGTGGTGTATGTACTGTTATGAGTGTCATGAGCCATCTCTGTGACATGATAGCATCACTCAGCAGCAGGGCACTTTGTATTCTGAAGGAGCTTTGCTAGCTGTCTAACCCCCCACTGCCTCACCCAGCAGACCAGTGTCTCTCACTTAATTCAGCCCTACAACGTCTCCATGCTGGGGCTCTACCAGATGGAGGCCCAAAGGGGGACTTTCCGATAGACCATTGCCTAATTTGCTCAACTTTGTTCCCCTGGACATTTATGACATGTCATTAAAACAGATGAGTTGTCTAGGGGGAGTCTGATAACAAACTGGATTAAAGTGCTCAGAAAGAGGTGCTAACTGTAGTAAGTGGAAGACAACTGTGCATCCAGCTTTTCATATAAATGTTACAAGCAAACAGTTTCACCACAAAGCAATTTTAAACAATCTGAAGGAACCTAGACTGTTGACAGAATAACTAGTTAAAATATTAAACAGCAATGTTTTCAAAATGTATTGTTTACTCATGAGTCCACACAGTCCATATTTTGAGTAGCATAAAGTCAGCCCACATCAGTTTATGTCTATAAATGTATTACAGCTATAAATGTTTCGGTCTGAGATGCAAGTAAACACAAGAAAATCTAGTTTATGGGCCTTGCCTTGCCAGTGTTTAGTTAAGGTGTCTCTCTATTCGAGAACACGTTTGATTTCAACATCAAATAACAAAGAAGAAAAGGCTTTCTTTCCAGGAATAGACTCATGCATTTTAAGCTTTAAACACTAGTGCTAATTTCATGTTATGTCAAGCTTTTTCAGCTTATCCTCAAATATAGGCAGATCTAAACACTATAATGAGTGCAAGAGGTTTTACACAAATATAGTTTTTAAAACATAGTTTTTTCTGTTTATTAGTTATAAAGGCTGTAAAGAAACATGTAATTTCAGCCTTTAACAAAGGGACAATGCACTCAGCAGTATCACAATTTTATTTACTGTTTACTGTAAATATGATTTTATATATTTACTGTATTATTATTGTGAAGAAGGCATCAGGGTGCCCAAGAAAGTCCAGCACGTGCCAGAGCCATCTCCTAAAGTTGATTTATCTGCGGGATCAGGGCACCACCAATGCAGAGCTTGTTCAGTAATGGCAGCAGGCAGGTGTGACTACATCTGCATGCACAGTTAGGAGTTAGACTTCTGGAGGATGAGCTGGTGTCAAGAAGAGCAGCAAAGATGCCACTTTTTGCTCCAAGAAAAACACAATGGACAGACTAATATTCTGCAAAAGGTAGAGGGACTGGACTGCTGAGGACTGGGGTAGAGTCATTTTCTTTAATATTTAGTCATTATTTGGGGCATCAAGAAAAAAAGGAAGTCGGCTCACTCACAATTTTGCCAAACAACACTGCCAGGAATAAAGAATGGTACAAAATATCCTCCAAGAGCAACTTCTCCCAACCATCAGAATTTTATGGTTTAGTGATAGGATACTCGCTTATGGACCAAGAGGTCACAGGTTCAAATCCCACCTCCAGCACTACCACCACTGGATCCCTTAGCTAGGGGTTAATAAAAACACTTAACCCCTAGTTGCTCCAGGGACCTGTCCCTGTAATCATGAATAGGAAGTCACTCTAAATAAAAATGTCTGGTAAAAGCTGTAAAATCTAAACATAAAATGTAAATGTTGATTCCATGGCCAGTAAAATCCCCAGAAATTAATCCCATTGAAAACTTGGTCAGTCTTTAAGAAGCAGGTGGACAAACAAAACCCCACAAATACTGATAAACTACAAGCATTGATTATGCAAGAATGGGCCCCATCAATCAAGATTTGGCCCAGAAGTTGATTGACAGCATGCCAGGGTGAATTGCAAAGGTCATGAAAAAGAAGGACCAACACTGCAAATATTGACTCTCTGCATAAACTTAATGTAATTGTCAATAAAAGCCTTTGAAACTTGAAATGCTTGTAATTATACTTCAGTATACCATAAAACATCTGATAAAAAGATCTGAAAACACCGATGCAGCAAACTTTGAGAAAACCAATACTTGTGTCATTCTCAAACTTTTGGCCTCAGCTGTATATATATTACTTTAAGGGTAATTTTTCATTGTTTTTACCTAATATTCTTCGATTCTGGGCAGTTTCTTACAGAATTGGCTGACTCAACATTCACCTTGGTTTCCCCTCCAAGATCAAGGTTGTCTTTATTTGAGAGAAAATGCAACAATAGAGTCATCTGTTTTAATCTTGAAGCGACCATTATCATTGACCTCCAAGGATTCTTAGAGGAGCTGAATAGATAAAAGATTATGTGATACCTTTACAGCACCTTCAGTGTGTAGACACATCATCGTTTACTAGAAATCAATAATATTCTTTGTTGCCATTCTGTTACAATGAAAGTCCCTATGTGCTGTTTTAAAAATCAATGAAATATAGTCTGTATGAGTGAAGCAAGAAATGCAGTGCTTATTACATTTGGTATATTGAGTTTACATTCACAAGTCTCACCTGCCCCAGCCTTCACTTACTTGCAATTCATATTTTTTCATTTTGAATTGTTACATGAAATAGACACATACTCCATGACTAGCTAAATAAAAAAACATAAAATGTTAACCCTTTTCATTAAAAGAGATACACAGCATCCACTGACAACTCTCCCTCAAATATTATGGCAATATGGATAAGAATGACGCAAAAAAGGGTATAATTGAAGCACAAAAACTGGTTTCCATGCAGATACTCACATGAGTATTTCAAAGTTTGTTTTTTTGTGTATATGTGTATGATTATGAGATTATAAAGTCCATGCTAAACAAGGCTACGAACTTTTAAAAAGAAAAATTTTTTTTTTAGTTAAGTTGGGAATATATATGGCCAAACTCACAAGAAAAGTGCAAATAGGTATGTTGGGCTGTACATGAACACATTCACATGTTGGTGTGAAGAACAGAGAAGTGGTGTGAGATGTGGATAAATTTGAAAATAATTTAATCCCCAGGCAGAAGGGCCAGCTGATTGTCAGTAAGTAAGTCAACGAAGCAGTGGTGGGCAGGCAGGTCGCTTGCACCTCTAATAAGGAAAGCTGACAAGCTGATAATCACTGCCCCAAATTAAGCTGCTTCCAGCCTTTGGCCTGCAGGGGTCCTGCCCTAGTCATGTTCAGCAGTCTGATAAGCAAATTACAAATGATGTCCCTTTTGGCCCTTATTTGTGGATATAAACCTACATATCACGTATGTTTTTCCCACGTTTTGTGAAGTTCTGGTCTGGAATAGTTTCTCTCACTTCTCAATGATAAAAAATATTTCAGTATAAATATTTCAAACCTAAAGTCCACGCCAGAAGGCTGGCATATGACCTCATCAGCCCAGAGGAACATCTGAGAAGAGGGTAAAATTATTCCTCAAAGAAAAAAAAATGCAATGGCACTGGGAGGGTGGGGGTGCGAGTGAGCTGTGTCTCAGTAGAGCCTTTGCCAAGTGCTGGTCTCGGCCTGGACGCCTGTCTGGCAGATGGGACACAGCATTTGGGTGCCATGTGAAAGATGGCTTGCCAAATGCCGCACCTCTCCTCTTACGCGCGGCCCTGCTGCTGACAGATTGAAAGCAAATAGGTGGGCGCAATAAACATAGCCACCTGAGAAAGTGGGAGTGAGCTGAACTGCCCTGAGCTGGCCATGTATGCTGGCCATGCCACAGACCCAAATTAAAAGACCAATTAAAGTCACATTAGAACATAATTAGAGAACGCATGCAGATCAGAGTCACATAAAAGATACATGCAAATAAAAAGCAAAATATATAAACAATTTGATTCCATTTTCCCTTTAAGTTTGCACACTCAGGAACAGTAAGTACAATCAAAAATGAATGATTTTGGATTTGTTTCAGTATCAACATTACTTTTTTAACTTAATTTATTTTACTTCATTTACATTTACTTCCTCACCGTTTCAGTCTCCTTACTTGCAATCTTGAATTGTCGGGGGTAAGAAGTTAACATAAGTTAACACAAATCTAAGGGAATTTATATGGAAAAAAATAGGATTCATTGATGATTCTGTACAGTTTAAGATGGATACGTTTTTTAATTCTCTGGGCTAACTAGTCTGCTAAATGCCGTAAATGTAAACTAGTATTATCTTAAGTCATAAATCTTTGTCTGAAAAAACCCCTGCAATGTCACCACCAAAAATGTTACAGAAAAATCTAATTATTGGGTAAAGAAAATTGTACTTGCATATCCTACAAGCTTCAGATGCATTTATTAGTGAGATAGAAATGTCTCCATAAATTGTTTTAAGTCGATGTATATGACTATCTTAGCAGCAATATAAAATTGTTAATCCCATAGGCGTACTATAAAAAATTAGCATTGCAAAAGAAAATGTACCTTCTCTCTCTCTTTACCTCTCTATGAAACATAATGAGAAAGCTACTAGATAGAAGTTATCTAAAAGCAGATGGTGCAAAGGTTCATCAGGTCAAAGCTGCACTGTTTTACTCAATGTCATTTCTGTAGAGCTGAGCCACCTGTGGTCAGTGGGGTGCTTTTAATTTTAACCTGAGAGCCCCATAGATCTTAAATAAGCTCTGGGTCCCTTTGAGCTCAAGTCTCTACAAGTATTCCACATATAGCTGGGAGTTCTTATTCCATGGACTCTGCTGTCAGATAAGAAGAGATGTTATATAATGGACCAAGACCTAATCATGTCTACTTTTGTGGATGCATTTGATTTATTTTGGAATGTGAAACCATTTCCAATCTACTTAGTAAAGGAGGAAATTTAACTCTACGGCCTATATTACATCTGACATACAACTATTTATATATTTTATTTATATTTATTATATTTATTATATATTATAAATATAATATTATATATATTATATTTATTTATATTTTATTTATATAGGGGCAGCGGTGGCCTAGCGGTTAGGGCGTTAGCCACATGATCGGAGGATCGGGGGTTCAAACCCCTTCCCAATAGGTTGCCCTGAGGTACCCTTGAGCAAGGTACCGTCCCCATCACTGCTCCCCGGGCGCTTTCAATAGCTGCCCACTGCTGCACGGGTTTGAGTGTGCATGGGTTAAATGCAGAGGTCCAATTTCGTTGTGGTTCATGTGTGCTGTGCCGTGACCTCGCAATGACAAGGGTTGTCACTTTCACTTTTCACTTCACTTTCATTTGACAAATAATACATTCAAATATGTTAAGGTTTTAAACATTATAATAACTGAAGCAAAGTAGTCCACTTGAGGCCAGATATTTCAATTAGAACAGAAGATGGGACATGCCCTCACCCTAATTTGCACATTTCATAAAATGCAGTAATTAGCATATACACAAACAAATAAACATATTTTTAAAGGCCTTAGAAGTACCATATGTTTTATAATAGGTGCTAAAAGGGCATAATGTGCATAATTTATAAAGATACACAGGTATTTTAAGCATGAAATACTAATTAACATTATGTTAAACGTCTAGAGGAATGGCACTTTTTTGGGAGGAAAGGCTTTCTTAAATCTCTCTCTTTACTGTTCAGGGAAAATAGGTCAGTGGGGTCTGACAAGCTGGCTAAATATATATTTAAAAAATGAAGCTTCTTCTGATAACAAACCATTAGCAGTTTTTTTGACAAGGGCATGACCATAAGGGGCTAGTCTATTCAAGAGAAGGAAAACATCTTCTAATAGTCATGATTAGAGGTTCATCTCTTCAAACTCACCCTGTTTTGCATACTGTGACTCCTTGGCAGAATGTGAAAGGAGAAAAAGCATTTTTGTGCAGATTGTTTGTCACTGCCAATTAATTTTGACACTGATGAGGATCTGTGCATATGTGGTGTTGAGTATTGAATTAATTAAAATGAGACCTCAATGGATAATCCCTTATGAGCTAGAGTGTGTCCATCAGCCTCCACGGACATACCAAGGACTTTAATCAACCATCAGCTGGACACTCTCATCCCTCAAAAAAGAAGAAAAAAAGCAGATGGAACTTTAAAGATAGCAGAGCAGAGCCTGACCTCACTCTAGTCACACATTAGAACTCATAAGAGCAAACTTTATCTTCACATAGTGCAAGCTTAACTGAGGGCATTTTCTGAATTTGCTCCTCATGACATTTTCTAGTAAAGAGACATTAAAATGAACAATTTGTTGCTTAAGGCAAATATTGTCATGTTTTATGACTGCTACGGTTCAATTACTGCTATGCTGGTTTGCCATCTCCTTGTTTGCCTCTGGTGTGGATGAAGACAAATGTGATTGAGGAAGGCACACCCTCAGGAAAGATTTCTGTTTTCCAGCTGGGGATCAATATGCCAAAAGATAAGTGTAATAAATTGCCTTTCAAACATTATACACCTTTACCCAATCCCAACGGCTAACCTCATATGATTAATGTTCTTACATGCAAACCCTTTCAAAACATATGCCTTCAGTTATGTTACCAGATATGACAGACTACATTGACCATTATTATGACTAATGTAGAGTTGGTTAGTGAAGTGGCAAGATTTTTAACCAAACAGAGCATCAAACACACATTTTGGTTGTTGTATTGTCATGGTCAGAAAAATAACCTAGGGCAGTGGTTTATAGCTCCAAAGTAAAGTATAGTAAAATATAAAAGTCTAGTAAGCCTTAATTAGAGTCAGTCAAGGCACTGCAGCTGAATTAGCACATCTTATGATAGCCCAGAGTGTGAACGGCTCACAGCAGAGCACAAAATCCATTTCACACATCATTCATTTGCTCCTGTAGAGAAAGTTATCACCTTGCCTCTGCATCTTCACAGCCTAAGATCACAAATGTTATGCTCATAGCCAACAGATATGACCTAAAATCATGTGATTTACACTTATCAGCCATAACATGAAAACCTGTCAGATACTGCAGTAAAAGTACCTTTACTGTTGCCATAAGAGCTCTGATCTGCCAAGGCATTGTCTCCACAAGACTTTAGAAGGTGTGCTGTGGTATCTGATACCAAGATGTTAAAAGCATATTATTAAAGTTTTCTGATGTCTCTCCATAGACTGGAGAAGTTTGAGCAGTACTTTCCACTGATACACTCCCAACATACAAAAGGGATTATTTCAGAAAATTGGGGAAATGTAAAATTTCGAAGTTAAGACAAAACCTTGAACTATTTATTTAGTTCCATTTAGAAATTTTGCAGCAAGACAGGGTGCATTCTCCTACCGAAAAACGCTACTGCAGTAGGAGATTGAGTAGGAGATTATCATGAACTATTGTACTTAGTCCACGACAGTATTTAGGATGTGTGTCAACATCCTCATGAACACTGGGACCAAAGGTTCCTCCGTAGAACATTGCTTAGAACAGGGGTCACCAATATGGTGCCCGCAGGCACCAGGATGCCCCCAAGGACCACATGAGTCACTCGCGGACCTGTTCTAAAAAATAGCACAACTCACCAGTGAGCAGCATCTAAAATTTAATTTTATCCTGTTGCCATTCTTCTTTAATCACATCAACATTTATATAGTTTTGAAAATGACAATATCTAAAAACAGCATTTAAAACATGTTAGTTATACATGAGGTTTAGATAAGTTTAGGTAACTGGTAGCCCTTCGCATGGCTCAGAACCCATGAATTAGCTCTCAGTTTAAAGAGGTTGGTGACCTCTGATTTAGAGCATCGGAATAACTCTAACCTCTATGGGTCTCCTTCCCAAGGCAAATTCTAATTACATGTCTTCCCCAGGAAAGTGACGTGAACATTTTCTATGGTCCTGTTCCGATGCACACCTGCCCATTAAAGGCATTGTGGATCTGCAAGGAGACTCTGAACAATGCAGTCCCTAATGGATCATTTAACCTTTTTCAGTAATTTGCATAATAGCTCTTTTTTAGAACTGAATTAGATGGGTTAGACTTTCATACTCTTGTACATCAGTGAGCCTAAAGCAGCCATGATCCTGTCACTGGTTGTCCAGCTGTCCTTCTTTGGACCACTTTTGATAAGTACTAACAAGCACATTCTGGGAACCCCCAAAAGACCTGCTGTTGCTCAATAATCTAACCATCACAATCTGGCCCTTATCAAAATTACTCAGATCTTTCTTGCCCATTTTTCCTCCTTCCAACAAATAATTTTCTACAAAGTGACTGTTCATTTGCTGCCAGTATATTTCCCACCCCTTGACAGGTTATTTAATAATCAGTTTTTTGTTTATCAGAGATTTTAATGTTGTGGCCAATCTGTCTATAGTCAGATAGCCCGCTTTCACAAACTCTTATATGGCTTTTCACTTCTTTTAACTTTTAGATCTATAATAGTCTGTCCCTAGATTTTGTTTTGCGTCAGACTTTGAATATGAAAGTGAAAAAGTGAAAGTGACAACCCTTGTCATTGCGAGGTCACAGCACAGCACACAGTGAACCACAATGAAATTGGACCTCTGCATTTAACCCATGCGAACACCGTGCAGCAGTGGGCAGCTATTAAAAGCGCCCAGGGAGCAGTGACGGGGACGGTACCTTGCTCAAGGGTACCTCAGGGCAACCTACTGGTGAGGGAATCGGACCCACAATCTTCCGATGCAGGGCCAACTCCCTAACCAGTAGGCCACCACTGCCTATAGACCTCTGCATTTAACCCATGCAAACACCGTGCAGCAGGGGGCAGCTACAAAAGCGTCCGGGGAGCAGTGACGGGGACGGTACCTTGCTCGAGGGTACCTCTGGGCAACCTACTGCTAAGGGGTTTGTATCCAATCTTCAATCCTGTGGCCAAACTCCCTAACCACTAGGCTACCGCTGCCCCATTAGTTATATAATATAACTATATAATATATATATAGTGGTACATAACATTTGAATACAGATTAAGAATTTTATTTTGGTCAAGAATGTGCATGCATCATGTAACAATTATCCCAGCGCTCATATGTCACAGTTTCCATTGAGCACCAACCATGGTCCCGATCTCCGGACTTCTGACCCGAAGCTTCCAATCAACCACACACCCAGTCATCACACTCAATCCCTCGCACCTGGCCAGCCATCTACTTTAGGAGTGCCAGACCGACCCAGACTTGTCCATTCTTTGTTCTGAGTATTTGTTCTGTTCGTGTACCAGATAAAGTATTAGATTGCTGCCGAGCACTTGTGCCTCACTTTCCACCTTTTCAAACATGACAGGGCAAGTCTGGCAACCCTAGTCAGGAAGAGCAGTTAAGATAAAGGGTGGATGGAAAAAAAGCTAAACTAACTGAAAAACTAAAGCTAATATTAGCCTGTTACATTCTAATTTGTTTGTCTTACCTAAACCAGGCACCAAACCTAGTAAATTTGGCCAAGGAGGTTGCTCAGTCTATTTAATGATAAAGGATAGAAGATACACATTTGATGAAAATACACAGGTACACAGTGAAAACCTTTCTCATGAGAGCATCATATAATTTCTGAGCCTTACAAAACACATTTCACACTGCACTTTGTTGCATTTGACATGATCTTAAAGAACAGTAAAATACAGCTGGGACTAACTGTTTTGACACTCAAAAGTCAAATTAATACAGGCCTTTATTTCAGTGTTCCCTCTGAAGCTCAGTTCCTAAAATGTATGCTGTGAAGGCTAGAAAGCCCGGCTGTTGATGACAAGGTGTCATAAGTTATCAAAAGTTAAATGACAAAATGATTGGACCATAACATCATTGATTACCTAGTCAATATCAGTTAACACAGAATTTACCCTTCTGCAGATATACTCCAGTGGTTACATTACACTTACATTATTTAGCTACTCTGCTCCACCAGCTGGACAATTTAGAATGAAATGAATGAAAAAATGTAAAAGACTCTTTGTGCTCTTCAACATTTCTCTCTAGTGTTCTGGTCTCAATTTCCTTTTTTTGCCCTTGCTTGCTCTTATGTTACTCTGATTAACAAAACAGCTGTCACAGAAGATATTACCAGAATTCGGGTTTAAAGTCTGCGATGGGCTGACGACCTGTCCAGGGTGCATCCCCCGTCCTCGCCCTGTGTGCGCTGGTTTGGACGCCAGCACTCCCCCGCGACCCTGTTTGGGACAAGCAGCAGATAATGGATGGATGGATGGGTTTATAGTGAATTAGCTCAAGCTAGGCTATGGGTGCCTACTGTGCACTGATGACCAGAAAAATGAAGATCTGGTTAAATGTTGGTGTTCAGAATCATTTGTTTTATTTTATTTTATTGACAGTTGCTCAATGTGTTTATTTGTCAAATGCCAAACAAGACATTTTCTGGCTTAAAGTTGTCAGTGCATTTGAAGATAGCTATAAAGGCAAAACTATCATTGCAACACAGTATAAAGTGCTTAAAACACATACACACACAGAGAGAGCCAATCAGTGAATGGGTTTAGTGAGGTCTGTTGTATTTCTTGTACTTTTGTTGCATTTTAGTGTTTGAAATGTCCCAGTGAGCGAGGGATTCTGATTCTTCAGCTAAAGGCCAATGAGGAAGCATTATCAGTCTTGAAGTCAAACACTGGATGATAAGGGCTTGCTTTTGGGGTAAGAAAGTGACACGGTGCATTTGTCACACAGTGTTTCCTTTTGTCCCTGGTGATTAGGAGATGCTGAGGGGATGTTTAAGTCTGCCTTGCCCACAGCCCAGGCTGACAGGCCAGCACTCAGCCACATGTCACCTGCACATGACAGAAATTGTATCTAATGCACACCACACTCTCTCTCTCTCACACACACACACACACACACACACACACACACACACACAGTTTCCCAAAAATATCATAAAGAAAGACCAGCATTTTTACATTCCATTCTGCATATCTTTTTCAACACATTTTAAGCTACATTTAGGAAAAGTCGCATATAAAGTGTCCTTTCTTCCTTCTCTTCTATTCTTCCTTCTCTTATATTCTTCTAATACTACTGTTGTAGTAATGAATAATTTTACTTACGTGCAGGTGAATGCACGTAAGTAAAATTATGCACATCCAGTCAAAATTATGGTATATTTAAAAAATTTAATTTTATTGAGTTCACATACATAGTACTGATTTATTTTATCTATATTGTTAAAATAATAATCATCCTAATGTAAAATCAAATATCAAATTTAAATCTTACATGCAGACATATTAAGAGTAAAAAAATAAATAAAAGAGATAAAAACAGGTCTTTAAAGTGACCTCAAAATTGACCTAAAGTGGAGTGTAAAGCATATTTTCAACATTGTTCTACTGAGAGCTGGACAGGAACAGAGCATCCCACCTAGAGTGATATTCCTGCTTCAGCCCAGCAACCCACTGACCTGGCAAACAACAAGTATCAGGTGGACCCAATGATTTAATCAGGATTATTTAGAGGCTAATCTGCCCTCACATTTGTACCAAGCCAGTGATGCCCACACAAAGAGAGATGAATGGTGTTACATCTGATTCTAGACAACACAGAGTGGTGTTTGAAAATTTGTGCAGCCTTTAGAATTTTCTATATTTGTGCATAAATATCTCCCCAAACATCAATGGGGTTTCTTACAAGTCCTGAATGGAGTTGAAAAAACCCATACTACTGAAACTAAAATATTATAAATGGTAATTTATTTATTAAGGACAATGATCCAAAATCATCTACTAGTAAAAAAAAAACTACATGAATGTCTAGGATTAGCAGTTAGTTTGAAGATTTAACCTTATTCCATCGGTGAAACATAGTGGTAGTGTTTCATAGTTTGGGTCTGTTTTGCTTTCTAGGGGCCAGGAATATCTGCCATCATTGATATGACAATGAATTCTAAGAAAAATGTCAAGACATCTGTGTGTTAACTGAATCCCAAAGTGCGTCATGCTGCAATAGGACACAAAGTGTTTTACTAAAACAAGTATATACACCTGAGAGCATATATATATATATATATACATACACACACACAAACACACAAACACACACACAGAAGTTTCTCATTTTTGCTGTTCTGCTCTTTGGGAAGGCTTTACACTATACAGTACTGTGCAAAAGTTTTAGGCAGGTGTGAAAAAATGCTGTAAACAAAGAATGCTTTCAGAAATGGAAGTGTTAATCACTTATTTTCATCATTTATTTTCTTATTTTAAATGATATGATCTTATTTTCATTGAAAGAACAAAAGAGAAATCTAAATCAAATCAATATTTGGTGTGACCACCCTTTGCCTTCAAAACAGCATTAATTCTTCTAGGTACACTTACACACAGTTTTTGAAGGAACTCGGCTGGTAGGTTGTTGGTAGGTGTTTCAACCTATGTGTGACACTGATGATCATCAGCACCTGTTTGGTAAAATTGGTTGATCAGACACCGACTATAATCCTACAGAATCCCTGACTTTGTGCAAGTGTACCTAGAAGAACTGATGCTGGTTTGAAGGCAAAAGGTAGTGACACCAAATATTGATTTGATTTAGATTTTTCTATTGTTTGCTCACTTTGCATTTTGTAAATTGATAAAAATAAACAATCATTATTTATATTTCTGAAAGCATTCTTTGTTTACAGCATTTTTTTACACCTGGCTAAAACGTTTGCACAGTACTGTATATCATACCGTGAAGAGTAGAAACAACTGAAAAATAGGTTCAAAAGCACAAAAATATGGAATAAATGGCAAGAGAACACCAACAAGTTTCAGCATGTTAAGAAACATGTTAAGGAAGAAGATACAGAGAATGTTAAAGAGCCTAAGTGAATTAAATGAAAGCCATGATCTTGTCCACAGTTGTGAATGACTGGTTTACACTGAGATACTTAATCCATAAACTTTATTTTTTAGAAGCATTTTTTACATTTACATTTACATTTACGGCATTTAGCAGACGCTCTTATCCAGAGCGACTTACATCTCCTAATTACAGGGACAGTCCCCCTGGAGCAACTCAGGGTTAAGGGTCTTGCTCAGGGACCCAGTGGTGGTAGTGCTAGAGGTGGGATTCGAACCAGGGACCTCTTGATCCAGAGGTCCGTAGGCAAGTACTCTACCACTAGACCACCGCCACCCTTTGTTAACTAAAACCACTACTGTTATGCTATCATTACAAATCTTTTACTTTCTATAGCATGTGAATAAAACATGTTCTACAAAGAAAGACTTGAATGGCTTTGATACCAGATTGTCATTAGTTTTCTAAATGAGCGATCTACAGAATCAGTGATTATCCGGCAGCTAATAAATGCTGTTGCAGTTTTTTGCTTCCCTTAGCTGTTGCTTTTAATTAGTGTCTCCATCATCATCAGGGGACCTCACACTAAATATCGCTACACATTAGAGTCCATAACATAACTCACAGTAGGATTATAATTACCGTTGTTGACTTTGTCGTGCCCCTGATGATCATTTCCTTGGTCATGAGCATCGCTAACAAGCTGAGCTAATGAAGTGTCATGGTCCTCCTGCAAAATTTGATTTGACAATGGACATGCAGTTATTGAATTATTATATTATTTAATTTATAGCACTATATTAATATCTCTTATTCAGAAAACAGCCCTTAATAGAAAATTCAGCAATTTCATACGGGATGTTAATGAATGGGGGCCTTATTAAAATCATGAGACAAAAATCTCTTTCATCTTGCTTACCTTAGTCCTAGTCATTTCCCCTGCTGAGGTTAAATAGTCAATGGGACTGTGATGCATACCAACAAATATATAGAGTGGAATTTGTACTCAGTGCTTTCAATAAAAGGACAAAGACAACAACAAGGTGACAGGAGGAGAATGTTTTTGTCCAGCTATGCTGACTAGCTTGGAGCCCAGTTTGTATAACTAAATAAAATAAATAAAAAATATAAAACTGACTGGGCCCAATATGAAATTATCAAAAGCTTGCCCCCTCAACCAAAACATTCAAGAGCTTCCTGCCCTTCAGAATGATGGATAGAAATTCATCTAATGTGGCCCGCTAAGCAATTAAATTTGTGGGACAATGACACTGCAGCAATGTCATACATGCAATAGCTATCACACACACACACACACACACATACACCTGCACAACACTGTCACGATCATTTATGTATTCATTTGCAGGCTTGATTAAATAAGGTAACAAAATGCTAGTGATGATGACCATAAAGGATATGGTTATTACTGCTGGTACACACTTTGTTCTGTCTAAATAAAAGGAGTAAACGAAAACTATGTTTGTGAGGACAAAACAGTCATGTAGTATTCATGAAGGGTTCTTCTAGTAAGTAAATCATGGAGTTATCTGATAGAGAAAGTGTCCTCTGTCTCAAGAAGTGGTAGACTATATTTCAAGGATAGTAAATCTGTGCTTCATTACTTCATTGACCTGCAAATGCACAGGAAGATATGTTTGCGAATGCATGTCCTCCAGTCTGCATATTGCTTGTTTATTGTCAGATGTTAGAGGTGAGACGGTCCCCTTGATTTACAAGTATCATGGCTCACTGCCTAAGAGCCTGATGGTAGCTATTCGTCCATTTCCTTTTGAGCGGAGGGCAAATCAAGACTGGGATTGGCTGTCAGGTCTGTCAGCCTGAAAGATGAGAGAAGATGGGTGTCTCAGTCTGGCCTTTGACTGATGGACTGAGTGAACGTGTGGAGCCAGGTACTTTGAACCAGTCTTAACACAACTATCTGGATGCCAGGAGCTGTAGATCCTTTTGGGAATCGGTTTCTCAAAACCTTTGATACATTGATATGTCACCAACCTTTGGTTCCTCAACCTGCCTGGATTAGCAGCTAAAACTGACAGACAACTCATTAGACAAAAAAACTCCAAATGTAGTTTATCACAGGTCTTTGTCTTTGAGAACTGAAAGTAGGTTCACTGCGTTTGCTGGAAGCAGCTTTTCTTCCTTCTTCCTCAGCCTGACCTGAAGCAAATCCTCTGAAGAGAGCAGATGGCTGCTTTTCTGACGTGTGTATGTGTGTGTGTGAAACTGCCCAGGGACCATAGTCCGAGGTATCAAACACACACCCCTCATCTAATCCAGACCCTCCCTTCTCTGCATGAGTGCCTGAGTGATGGATGTGTGATTTGAAAAGACAGGCAAGCTTCCCTGGACTCCTCCCCATGGAGGGAGGGTGTGGGGAGTGACAGAGGCACAGAGAGGGATAGAAAAAGAGAGAGAGAGAGAGAGAGAGAGAGAGAGAGAGAGAGAGAGAGAGAGAGAGAGAGTGTAAATCCCAAAGTGAACTGAATTAGGTCTAGTCCAAATCATTGACATATCCTGAGAGGGGAGTTAATTTAGGAGAGCAGAGATGGTCTCAAAGCCCAAGGGAGATCATGTCAAGTTCACAGAGAGAGAATTCTGCTGCAACACTTTACTTGAGGGTCACACTCTGCATTCAGCAGTGCAGACTGCTCAGATAAACAAAGCACTTATGGGAAAGCTCCGATTCACCAAAGGCATTCTTTCACTCCTGTTTTGAGTGTAAGCTGACAGGTGCATTCAACATGTGCTACAAGGATCTCCAGGAAAAGAAATTTGCTGTCAGACACATCAGGATGTAGAGGAACCTGGATCATGCTAATCTATCTCAGGCTTAGTAGATCTGGTTGATGCTGATATGAATCTTTTTGCAGTTCTCTGATGCACCTCTGATGACCTATAGTAACCCGTACCTTTACTGTAGCTTGAATGTTGTTGGTCACTTTGGATGAAGTGCCTACTGAACTAGTAAATGTAATGTAATGTACTTATAAAAAAGTAACATTTACTACACATTACTACTCTGTCTGATAAAACTGGAAAACAGAATTAGAAATTAAAGTAGAAATTAGCAAATATAATAAATTTACATATGTAAGCAACTTCTGGACAAACATTCTCTCCTGTTTAATCAGCTAGTTAACTTAAGGTAACATTAAATGGGACCTTAAGTAAAAATGTTTCACATTTACTATGTTAACATTTTTAAAGTCATATAATATAAATAAAATAATTTGTAGTCAGACTAAAGATACATTTTAGAAAGTGTTACATTTGATCCACTTCCTCTTCTCATACCTCTTCATCTCGTGGTTTTCTTTCTTTCAAAAGTATAATTTCCTTTTAGTCCAGAGTCTCATTACTATTTATTGAGAGTGATACAGATCTGCATGTTCTGCTTGAGTAACTATACTCAAATATTTTTGTGAGCAATTAACCTTGCTGTTTCTATTTAACTTGTTTAGATAATTATTTATTATAGTGAAATGTTTTTTACCTTGTATATAATTATTAACTAAAGTCAGACATTTTTCACCTTGGTTTTGTCAAAGTGTTCTAGATCTCTGGGTTATGCTCCAGCTCCCCCCTCCCCTTCCCCTGACACTAATTAGGACAAGTAGCTATGAAATTGAGTGAGTGAAAGAGAGTCTTCTAGATCTGATTGAATTGACACTTATGCTAATAAAAAAATAAAAGCTACGGTTCAGCTGTAAAGCAAGCATTTAAGTATATATTTCTACACCTGTTAATAATATGTGTTCAGTGTGCTGTTAAAAATATATCTGTGTTCAGTTAAAGAGAAATGAAATTGCACATAAAGAAAGAAAACTCTCCTCCCTTTAAGCCCATTTTCATAAAAACACACAGCCACCATTTCATGCCAAACCTCCAACGTCCACCTATGGCTCGGCCATCAGTCTTCGCTGACATCTTATTAACTCCCAACAGACACCAATACCCACAGGTTTTGGTAGCTATACCTCCTTCACATATTTATTTATTTTACCATCGATCCGTCACAATGTGTAGGAAGCAACATTTAGCCCCAGCCTAAAATAGCCACAGACATGAAACAGAGGAAAAAAATATATCCTCTGGCGTGTGATTTCTGTGCCTCTCTCCATCAGTGTTTCCCGTGCATGTGGGTATTTCCAATTTAATGCTGAGAAAAATTATTTATTTTAATGTGGTCTATATCTACATTTCACATTGTTGAACTGACCAGCATGTACAAAAATCTAGTAGTAACTGTGATTAAAACACACAGTTTCTTTTGTTATGATCATTTCCTGCCAGAACATAATGTTAGTCATATGGACATAAAAACAACTTAAATGCCAGCCTGACTGGGTAAAGGTTGCCTTACAACCTATCAGATATATACTAAATTTTGACTCAGCATATGAAAGCTGCATAAGCTTGAGATGAAAATAACATTAAGTGTGCTTTCACTGTTCATGCTGTAATTTAAAGCAAATCTATAGACAGTGTGGAAGCTTATAGTAAAACTACCAGTTCAGCACATTTGCTGAAAGGATAGAAAGAACACTTAAATACTTGGGTGTGATCACTTCTTCACTAACTCCACAAGCTGCCTATATGCACAGTAGACCCTTCAACCATTGTGACATACAGTCAGAGATCACAAAAGACCCACATAAACAACACATCTAAATGAAAAATGAATGTAGCTGTGATGCTGACCAAAGTGCTACTTCAACATCATCACTGCTGAAGAAACTAATGCCACCCTGGCTCATTCTGAGAAGATTTTAAGTTGAGGAGCTCAAGCTGTCACCGTTCAGTGATGTCTGGTTCATAGGGAGTCAAACTGGCAGGAACAGGCATCAAGCCTGAATGTGGTGTTATCAGTTCAGCAGGCGCTTCCTCCTTAAATTGATCATCCTTAATGAGCTCATCATACCCCCACAGAGAGACGTCCCGATTACATCTGCAAGCCACATGGGGTGAGAGTACTTGCTGAATTATGTCCTGTCTGTCATACACATGCAAGCACACAGTCACAGGTAACACTCACCAACACTAGTGTCATTTCCCATTTATGGTACACCATCAAATTGAAATGACACTAACAGGACTATTTATTGCAGACTGTAAAGTTTTTGCAAGGTGCAGAAACCCTGTCCTTCTGCTGAAGCTGCATGGACAGAGAAGATGGTTGGCTTGGTTGGCTGATTAAAGTGCTTTTGATTATGTTCTTTAGGAGAATCTTTAGCCCCGAACAAGACAATGGCTCTCAGGTAACAAAACCAAGAAGGGGTTCTCAAAAGAACACTTAGAGAAAGTATAGATGAATCAAATTAGAGCAGAAGGTCTAACTCTGAACAAGGAGGTAAGACTTCTGTCCTGTAATCATGTTTTCAGAAACAGATCTGGCATAAAAAACCTCAGATTTTAAGTTTGCCTGAAAGGCTATACAGCTCAGCCAGTTTTCAGGAACTGATAGCCAGATCACTCTTGGGTTTAGAACTGTAACCTCAACCTATCAGGATGTACAGCACTGTTTAAAGGTATTTTCTCCCCTTTGGATTTTCTTTGTTTACTTGTTTGGTGTTTATAACCTTAAATCTCGTTGTTACCAACTAAATGAAAGACAGAAATTCACCATCACCCATTTGATAATTAAGGAACTTTTGGCTTGCTTCTTCTGCACTTGTAATTTGGTTACATTAGAAGATCTTAGAATAGTAATTGTCATTTTTCAATGGGGTCCATGTCAGGATCTGAACATTGCACTGATTGTTGTTTTGTCTACACCAGTTAGTCTTGGCTACACACCATGGTTCTGGAGGAACGTTGTGTACTGTATATATGGTTGAAATGACAATTAAACCTACTTGAACTTGACCACACAAATTTTTTTTGACCACACCCATTCAGCAACGGACTTGGTCTCATGCTTTGGAATAGTTGTGCTAAAGCTTCAGATCACAAACCGGTAAGCAGACATTGTCCTTTAGGACCTTCTGGTTCTAGGCCCTGAAGCAGCAAATCATCCCTATGTCACCACACAACCTCAGTTTTTAACAGTGAGCATGTTGTTTCTGATTGAGGTCACCATTATTAGTTTAATACCTAAAATTAGTTTAATACTAGTCTTCTCATGTCGCTTTTAATGTATCAGTCCATAGAACATCATCTCAAAAGTTTGTTGTGTTATATAAATCACAAGATCATATGAAAACTCGGTTTATTCAGGTTGTTTAGTATTTTGGAGGTTATTAATAATGTTAAGTTGCAAATAACCAAAAATATAGGAAATCAGAAAGGTGCAAATAAACTGCACTGAAATAAAATTCTATATGGGCAGAATTGGATTGTCACTTTCACAGATGTTGTGTTTAAAGATGTAGTGGCAAAGATATGATGCTGTTAAACATATTTAGCAGCATCATTGATTATTAAAAAAGCTGATTCCTATTACATAAATACCAGTCCATTGAATCTTAGGTTACATTTTACTTGACTTCCAGCATTTTTCAAGGCTGATACACCCGCAACAAAGCCTAAAACTGAACATTTTGAATTTGCCTGAAAAAGGTGTCTTTTGGTAAATTATGTATATGTGCTTTGTTTTTGTTCTTTGCTTTTTTATTGCAATGCCAGAATAGTGAAAAATCTTCCAATGGTTGACTAATGACTAAAGAAAGTTTAATTAATCAATACTTTTATTTACTTTTAATTAATATCTGTGATTCCCAAGGATGTAAGTCAAATTGTTTATCATTGCAAATTGACCCCTTTAATTAAACCTTCCACAAAAAACTTTAAAGCCGTTAATAGAAAGGGAAATAAACGGAAAACTTGGAATGAAATGTTAATCATGACAAATAAGTAAATGTGGACTCTTCTTAGTCCTTCCTGTCTCATATCTATAAAGATTTGAGAATTAAATTTGGAATGAATATGAATTCAGTCAAAAAGTATTAATGTGAATGTGTTTAAACCCACAGAAATTAATTACACATGGATCAGCCACAGGGGACAGGTCAAGAGTCATTAATGCATCAAAGAGACACAGTGAAAGAGCACTACTTCAAATTAGACTTATCTCATAAAAATCTAATCTCAAAAAGTCAGCACAAAAAAGGTATGAGCTCAAGGTAGCTCAGACAGCTGCAGTGGTAATTGCTCCCAAGATGACACAGAACCTTCCCTTGACATCATTAATCAACTGAATACATTATAATCACACCAGCATAATTAAGAAACAAAATTAATTACAAGATGAAAGGATGCATAAGTGAAAAATATCAGTGTTCCTCTCCATTTCTCCTTCTCTAAACCTGTACCACAAGTAGTGATGAAACAAAAGCCATTAAAATGAATAAATTCACCTCAGATTTATGGCTCTGAGAGGTCTGGGAATTAGCAAGGAAAATGCTATGTCCAGAATTTCTGCCACCCAGTCTTTCTTCTACAATTAAAAGTATTAAAATGGAGTTTCTCATTTTTGCTGATTTGCTGTTGTAACAGCCTCTGCTCTTTGGGAAGGCTTTACACTATACAGTACTGTGCAAAAATTTTTAAGCAGGTGTGAAAAAATGCTGTAAACAAAGAATACTTTCAAAAATGGAAGCGTTAATCATTTATTTTCATCAATCAACAAAATGCAGTGAATGAACAAAAGAGAAATCTAAATCAAATCAATATTTGGTGTGACCACCCTTTGCCTTCAAAACAGCATCAATTCTTCTAGGTATACTTGCACACAGTTTTTTAAGGAACTCAGCTGGTAGGTTGTTCCAAACATGATTGTGTTTCAACCTCCGTGTGACATTGATGATCATCAGCACCTGTTTGGTAAAACTGGTTGATCAGACACCGACTATAATCCTACAGAATCCCTGACTTTGTGCAAGTGTACCTAGAAGAACTGATGCTGGTTTGAAGGCAAAGGGTAGTAACACCAAATATTGATTTGATTTAGATTTGTCTTTTGTTCGCTCTCTTTGCATTTTGTAAATTGATAAAAATAAACAATCATTATTTAGATTTCTGAAAGCATTCTTTTTTTACAGCATTTTTTCCACACCTGCCTAAAACGTTTGCACAGTACTGTATGTTCAAAGCTGCTAAACGGATTTGATTGCATTCAGGTGCAAGACCATTATTGAGGTCTTAATTTGATGTTGGATTAATAGTCCTAGACACATCCATTCCATTTCTATCAAAAGTATTAGATGGTCCTCCTTTATTCCAGAAAATGTACTTCCTGGTACTCAATAGCCCAATGCATTATACAGCATATGCTTTATATGCTCTAGCTCATGTCAGTAGGGGATAAGTCAATTAGTTACACCCCCCCCCCAGGACTAGAGTTGGGGTCATTTTAAGCTTGTGTTTGGCTACTCTAGAGGATCCCATGCTATTACCGTTGCTATTAAACAGGGGTTATAAAATCTGTGTGTGCAACTGAACACCTGCATCAGCAAAGGTTAAAGTAGATGAATGCCTAAGTTCAAAGAGAGATAGATAGGGTAGAGCAAAATAGCAAATATTTTGTACATACAGTGCCAAAGTAGTTCCAAAAGAATTTATTAACTCAACAAAAGTAAGCAGTTTGCATATTTTTTCTAGGCAAAAATGTATTTCACTGCTTTCACAAGAAATTTATCTGGTTTCTTGCTATATTTACTGTAAAGAAAATGGATTTCAGTGATGGTTTTCATTCAAAGTTGAGCCATTAAGCTGAGAGCTCATTGGGAAAGGAAGAAGGAAACGGACACAAGTGCTGTCACAGAATGTGCAGCCATGATCTCACGCCATTAATAGGACCTATTATCTTCAAACTACACTTTTTATCGTCTCCATTGACGTCCACTGGATGGTGCTCAGGAGAAAAGGGTTGCACCTCCCATTGAGGAACCGGTACTTGTCAGATCAAGTCAATGTAATTGTTGGCAGAGGGGACAATGACATGCCAGTGCTGTCATTATGCTTTGTCTTCAAGGTGCAGACAGACCTCTAGCCAGGAACCTCTGAAAACCTCAGCCTGTCCTGGTATCATAATCCTAGCTTCTCATATTTCTTTTCCCTTTGCTCCCTATGGGGTAACAAATAAGATGTCAATCAATAGTTTGTTACTCCAAATGGTGCTCACTGAGTTGTTTGGGAAATCCCAAAATAAAACAGTTTTATACAAGCTCACATTTCTCTCTTAAAACATGCCTTCTTTCTTGTTTCTCCTTATGTTGTTTTTTTGTGCTTTATTTGTGGCTTTTAGTAACATTTTTATAAGAAGAGAGAAGAAAAAAAAGTGTTTCCTCTAAATTCAGCAATCCACTTAGGTTCAGCCAATCAGGAACTCCCCTCTCCAGGTCAAAATAGGCAACTAAACATCTACAAATCTCACATGATCCAAGAAACATCTCTGCTTCCTGGATCATGTGAGGATGAATTTTAGTACTTCACTCTTTTGAGAATGTTTTTAACTATGTCTGCAATTACTTGAAACATAAGAATTATGTCAATCAGCCCAAAATGAATGAATTCTTTGAATATTCTGTCCATTTTTAAAATTTTTTTTTTATCAGAGGACTGTAAAAATCAGGGAAGCCAAATTCAGCAGTCAAGTTTCAAGTATATTCTCATTGGCCTCGTAAGGACACAAAATTATTTTGCATAAATATTTTAACAGCAATAATGATAACAGAAGTTGAAACTCACTCATTAGAATTGCCTCTTGGAAATTAGAAAATCACAATTCTGTATTTGTTTTTTTAATAAACTTTTTCTTAGACTTCTTTTGTCTTTTTGCCTCAGGGTTCCTTCATTTCCTGCTGCAATTTTATCTTTAATTACTTTGAGAAACTGACATCTCAGGGGTCATAATCATAATTATCACTGATGTATCTCATTAAATAGGTCTCATTTCCATTGAGCTTGGTCTGTGGATAGGGATTAGACCTATGAAGATAGTTGTAGGTGATGAACTGTATGACTTTCTAAGAAAAAGTTCAAAGAAATTAAAAGGTTTAGTGATTTCTGGTGTTTGTTTTAACGTCACCAAGAAGTATTCTGGGTCTGTGTTAATTGTCTATCCACAACATCATAAATCGACTCTAATATCTCCAAGAATGTGTGGATGTTCATTTCACATGCAATGCAATATTACACCCACCATGATACCATTTCCACCAGTGTTTTCTCAATGTGTGAATGTATATTACTGCTAATTATATATGTTGCTAGTGCCTCTTCCAGAAATTATTTATGTATTTCTGAGTGAAATGCAATATTAGAGAGTGT
The DNA here is from genome assembly GCA_017165825.1 of Hepsetus odoe. Taxonomy (NCBI): domain Eukaryota; kingdom Metazoa; phylum Chordata; class Actinopteri; order Characiformes; family Hepsetidae; genus Hepsetus; species Hepsetus odoe. The sequence goes on from CM029378.1 coordinate 11,777,229, forward strand.
ATCAGAGCATAGACTCAATGATATGTGGGTGTGGAAAGAGGGGAGACCTGAAGTATTAAAATCCTTGTTATTCCCCCAAACAGGTAGTATAGGGTAACATAAGCTAAAGGACAATCACAAAGCATTATCTAGGAAGGTAAAAAATTGTGAAAAAATTGAATATTATATATAATATGATGAATCTTATGCTTAATATGTCCAGGAACATTTTACCACTGATGGGGCAAGTAGTGTCTCTCGTCACAAAAAAGATTTCTCTTTAAGTAATGGAAAAAGTCCTGTTGCTGCATATTGAATTTTCCAGTTCCCTGACTAAAAGACATTGAAGTAAATGAATCTATTATGTCATAATAATATATATAAAAAATATAAATAAAAATAAATAAAAAGAGAGCCCTTAAATTGCCCAAACCCAGAATAAATTATCTGTGATTCTGGGTGAAAAATAATAGGGTTGTCATATATTGGGGTGGAAAATATACTTCTACAGTTCACGACTTGGGGTTAAGGGACCTGCTCAGGAACCCAAGAGCAGCAGTAAAGGTAGGGTTTGAACCTGCAACCTCTTCAGTCAGTAGGCGAGTATCTTACCACTAGACCACCACAATCCACAGTCATCTTTGTTAGGGTGCATATGTGCTGGTGGTATGTAAAATCATTAGAGCGTTCCCTTTGTGTTGGGATTGATATCATATGGCTGTATTGCTAATAAATGTAAAGGCAAACTCGAAGGTATGTTAACATTCTGAGGAAGAAAAACAAAGACCCATCTAAAGAAAACTGGTATTAAATAATACTTGAAAATGCTGCTTTACATTATTGCAGTCTACACAGAAAAGACAATCCATTTTATAAAGCATGGGAGCCTTTTTAGTCATATATAAGTCTAGATATCACACTGATGTGTGAGCAAAGATGTTCTGGTTTTTTTTTTTTTTCTTTGATATTGCTGTTGATGAAATGATGTATTATGAGTAGACTCAATTTACATAAAAAATATGCTAAGCGTGTTCGGTCTAAAAATGTAATATGGTGTGTTTCTCTGCAATTCTCTGCATATGAGAGTTGTATTGCATCTTTGATTTCAGGATGAGAATATAGTAATGGTGAAAGATGTATACTGATTTATAGAATTTGCAAATGACAAGTATCTGTGTGGTGTATGGTCAGTATGACCATTGTGTGATCTGGACTCAAGCCTATGCGTCTAGTATGTGTGTGTGTTTGTATGTGTGTGTGTGTGTGCATTGCACCTGACTGTGAGAGTGTCACCGTCCCCTCTCTAATTCAGTCTCTCCAGCTGAGATTAACTCTAATAAACCATCTGCCCTGTCATCTTCCAGCATGCCTGCCTCACCACCACAATGGCTCAATACCTCAAAAACAATTTTAGCTGCTCTGATACAGGTGCCTCATCAAAGGGAGCAATAATAAAAGGAAAAACAAAGTGAGTGGAGCTTAAAGAATGTATGTGATGGCCAGTCTTGGGTTCAGACAGACTCCAAAAAAGATCATAGCAGTATGTATCAGAGGAGCAAATCTATGTTGCAATAATGTTTCAGCCTGGTGTTGCTTTTCTCTTCAGCATTACTTCAAGGTCACATCTAGCTGCTTTGGCCCAGTGCTGAAATCACCAGCATCACATTGGACACATGTGTAATATGAATGTTATTAATAATGATGATAATAATAATAATAATAATAATAATGTTTGGGATGGTGGTGGTCTAGTGGTAGGATCCTCGTCTATGGAGGTCACAGGTTCAAATCCCACCTCCAGCACTACCACAATTGGGTTCCTGAGCAAAACCCTTAACCCCAAGTTGCTCCAGCGGGACTGTCCCTCTAGTTAGGAACTGGAAGTCGCTCTGGATGAGAGTCAGCTAAACGATGTAAATGTAAATAATGTAATAAACTGGTGTTTCATAAATTGGTTACATTGCAGCTTCAAGCAGCTTGTCTGTAATTACATATGATCAGATTTAGTCCATGATTATTTGCCTTAGCCAGTGATTAGAGATTAACTAAGTGTTCATAGTTATAGTATAACAATCACAATAGGCATAATTATGCTTGACCTAGCTCCCAGGAAAGGCATCTATTAGAACAATTCATTTCAGTTATGGGTTTATGCAGAAAGGCCTAGTTTTGATGCCGTTACTGTTATGTAAATAATTGCATCAGGCATGCAATAATATTACAGTTTAATTATGTTCTGCTGTTAGCTGAAAGGTGAGAATAATTTAAACTTTAATGAATTAACTTTCACTTTGTCAACCCAACCAAAACTATTAAATATTTCGAAGTATTTGATTTGGATTAGAAATTAAATCTGTAAGTACTATGCACTTACGACCCAATGCATTACGAATAAACTCTCCTTCTATATCTTATGACACAGGAGTAAGGTCAGTAACTGAGTGCTGTTCTGTGACAACAGAAATGTGCTTTTGAAAATGAACAGTTGTTATGTTCTCCCAAATACTATGTAAAATTTCAACAAGGGATATTTATTGGGTAAGACTCCAAGATCAAATTTGATCAAATTTGCTGTAGAGATGAAAAGGCTTATATGGCAAAACATGCAAACAATTTCAAACAATCTGTATTCCGGCTGCACATAAGTATAAATAAAAAGGATATTGATTCATGCCAACAGATATACAGATCAGTTCTTGAGTTTTGTTACAGTTTACCACATCTCCCCAAAACCATCTGGAAAAGTTTTCCTCTGGAGCTATACTACACCTTAAACACAAACACGCACCGGTCAAGTGAGTTTCTCTTCTGTCTTGCTTTTAAAAATAGGATTTCTGCTAGTTCGATGTATTTGTCTGTTTGTTTCATACTTAACAAAACTATTGGTTTAAATGGATCTCCTAGCTGATACTGTTCATGTCACAAATTTTACTATGTAAGAAAAGTTGGTAAATAATGCACATTATTTTATATTTTTTAAATTTACATCTCAAAGAATTTTAAGTCTCATGACCTCAATCCAATGCAAAAAGGAATGATTCGCATTTAATTAAGAATCATGCAGCACAAGAATTGTGATTAACTTTTCTTAAGAACATTTGTGTTGGTTGCTTTCATTTGTAAACAGAATTTAAGTGGGGAGAATTTATTTCGCAGATACATTACAGAAACAAAATGAGTTTTGAAGAGGACCTTCACTACTGAGAATGGACTGATGCCCTCTGGAGGACCTACAGTGATGCACAACCCTCAACAGTAATTCTACATGCCTAACACACTCCTTTTGCAGCTTTTCAAGACAAACCGCTACAGATTTGTATATTTAAGAGTAAAAATAACTAAACTGTGTCTCACTTATCTTTAATCAATCTTGTTTTTGGACCAAGGTTATACATATTTTGTACAGCAAAGAGTTCATTAAATGTTGGCAGTTGAGCAGATGTGATAAATCTTGCTATTACGCAATAGAGTCATTTTGGTGAACCATATTTACAGGCAATGCTTTTCTCATTTGCAGTTATGGGGCAAAATATAAATTACTTGGTGCCAGCATAAACAAATAAATGCTAATGTGTTCATCTAACAGAAGAAATGAGTGGATATTTCAGGATAAGATAATGCTGTCAATGTGCATCGAAGGAAAAAAAATGAGAGTCACAATAAAAGGCACTGATGGAGAGAAGACCCATTTGGAAAAGTTCTTTGCCGTGGTGTCCAAAGCGATCAAAAATGAGGAATGACATCAATAAGCCAAGCCTCATGGTTTTATAGTTAGCTGCACACAAAGTTAAACAAGATAGTAAACCTCTCACCTCTGTGATAATTTTACTACAAGCTAATGAATGATCTCTACAAAAAACATGAACAGATTGTAATGTACCATAATTAACTGTGCTTGAACTCAATTATTGTTAAGAAAATATTCCTTTTAGCTAATAATCTGTACGCACTGCAATATATGGAGAAGAATGAACCTTATAATTGATTTTTTATTTCTGAGTTAATTCAACTGTACATAAATGAGGGCCTTTCTATTGTACTATACAATATTACAACTAATTCTAAAAAAAAATTTTAAATGCCTTAAGGTACATTTATGTTATTTGCAACAATAAAATTCATAATTTTCTCATGTGCCCCATCATATCTCCAGTCCCCTGACCGTTGACTCATTATGCTGTGTGTGCTCATGTCTCTTGGCTCATCAAATGAATGGAGAGCTGTGAAGAGAAGACAGATTGTGCTGTCCACTCAATTGTCTGTCATACTGTGGGTTCTCTGAGGATCATCCACACTTAAGTTTCCTCACTGTCACTCACTCCATTACAGAGTGAGACAGCCCTGGGGGACTCCATTACACTTGCATAAGAAGAATGTTGGGCTATTGCTGAGTAACGGGACTGACAGAGCTCCTGTCTAGAGATCGGCATTTACAGAATAAATGATGGCTGGGTTACGATGACCGCTAGCCTTGGCCACTAGGCATATTGTGAGCACTAGAAAATTGAACTTGTTCAGTAGACTTTTTGTGTTAAGGGGTGTGTGTGGGTGTAAAGATATACAGCGCAAATGTTTTCAGACCCTTTTAAGATTTTCACATTTCGTTTCAGACTCATTGTTAAATTACTTCATTTTCTTAATCATTCTACACCTACATTCTAGTGGATTTTAATCTGAAATCCACCAACCAGACAAAGTACATCCCTCCTCACCAACCAGTCTCAGGGACCTCTTTCAGCAAGATAATGTTCTCTGCTACACCTTAAATGTTGTTTAACATAGTTTGAAGAACATGACACTGTTGTTATAGTGATGGGCAAACCTACGGAATTCTCCCTCTTCATTGGTGTGATGTTTGCATCCTACAAAAACATTTCTCCAATTCCTTCACCAGAGGGCGCTGCAGATATTGTAGACTACATGAGCATCAAGTTTGTTCATGGTAAATACTCCTAATAACTCTGGACTAAAATTTGCTTAGATGTTGCCAGTATTGCAAGAAGATTTAACAAGAGTGGATGGCATTGTGTGCCTGAGTGTCAACAAAACACACAGATTTCTGTGCTGGTCAGGAAGCAAGTTCCACCAAACTCTTACAGAAGTGAGTGACGAGAGTGAAACAGAATGTTAGATTCAAGAAACAAACTACTGGCTAGATATGATCACCATGCTTAATTTTGTTCGTTACTACATATATATTAATCTTTAAACAAGGAAAGTAAAAAACTTTTTTTTTTTACAATGAAAAGAAAAATTTCAAATATAAGGCATATGGTTTTATTTATAAGAGCGTTAACACATCAATCTGCTTACAGATGTAAAAAAAAAAACCCATTTGTTCAATAATCAGGGACTCAAGTTTTTACAGATGTTTGTTTGGTGTTCTTTGAGTATTGGTTTTCACATGCTTGCCAAAACGAAACTTTTTTTTTTTTTAATCATGATTACTTCACCTGACAGATACCAGACGTTGCACTTGAGAACAGGTTAAGTACACACAGTGAAATGTAACACTTACTGGGACCTACTCTTTCACTGGGACAAATCAAGTGCAGTTTTTGTGGACTTCATCTTAACAATCTGACATTCAGTAGAATCTTTGTGTAAAACAGGCACAATCACAGTCAGTTACATCCATAGGTGTCCCGCTGTTAAAACAGCAGGTAGACCGAGGTGGTCCAGAGACAGAATGAAGGTGAGTGGAATTCCTCTTGACTTAATCTTTTTTTTTTTCCTCAGTTCAAGTGCATTTGGCTTGTTAACTTTTTCACCATGTCAAGCTCAGATTTAGCATATTCACCTCAAAATACTCCATAAAGCATGATGATTTTGTCAGTGTGATCAGGGAGAGCGTTTCTGCTTTCAGCACAGGTGAGTTGATAACTCCTTGGACTGCAGCTGTATGATAATCTCACCTCTGCCCTGCACTTTTCTTCTCTTCCAGTTCTTCCATTTGTCTCTGTCTCCTCTCTAACACTTCTAACAGTTTGGCATCATTGCGAGCTCTTTCTTGAGCCCGAATCTCTGCCAGGTCTTGAAAGAACAAGTGCCTTCAGAAGAAGAAAAGAACTGGTTCAGTCAAACATTTTCAACGGGGGTCAGTAAGGTGACAAAGTGTTGTGAAACAGGTGCAGGTCGATTTAAAAACTCATAAGAGGAAAACTGAATTTATAAGTAGGAATACATACGGGACAGAAACAGAGCAGTGTTTAATTCCTCTTTCAGAGCTGATTTTGATTAATGGCTTGGTGAATGGTTTCTCCCTGTTTACCTATTAAAGAACGCTGTGGCGAGTCCTGCGATCAGAGCACCAAACAGAAGCGGCTTCGCCAGGCGCTTTTTCACCGATAACTTGTGTTGCTTCATGCTGAAATATTAAACTCACGGGTTTATAAAGAAATAAAAATTAACCGTCCCAAGGTTGTTAATAAACGGACTTCTCTACACAGACGCGCTGCGTCCTAGCAGTGTGAAATCGCCAAGAATAAGGGGGAGACTTCCGGTTGCAATTTCTCCTTGGTGTATCAAAATAAAAGTCCGGTTTAATCACTCGATTTTTACATTTTAGTCCATTTACATAAAAGAATAATAAATATTGCCATGATATATTACACTGGAATCGACGTAATTACCGTATTTATTGATTAAAACGTGTAGAAAATATAAACCAGGAAGAAAATGCATAAAATTTCTGGTTTATATACATTTTCCACACTTGAACTAGTTCTAAAAAATCTATAAAAGAAACAAACCTACTCAGGTAAATTCTACTAACTCCATTTTAATACAAACAAGTGTCAGATATATCAAATAAGCGTCATTGAAGAGTTTGCTTGTCTCGCCAAGATTTCTCATTTTTTAAACACGTTTTAAAGCTACGCTGGAAAATGCAAGTTTGCTTAAATGTCACCGTTATGTTTCCGTTTAAGACAATACTAATGTTGAAAAGGAACTCTGTTTATATCACGGGGCAGAACCGGATCTGCCCTTTTACATACGCGCACTTGGGCTCGATACCAAATGCCTCCTTGTTCCCTATATAGTGCACACTATGGGCAACACGAAATAGTGGATTCTACAATCAACTAGGGCACTTGATTAGCAGTAAGGAGGTATGTAGGATTGGGGCGTGGAAATATGGTGGCGCCGCTGGTGAATGTTTTGCGCCTGTTCGCTACGTTCAGTATTTTATAAAGAATTGTTTAAAAGCCACCTCGGGGTTGGCTGTACAGTTAAAAACCACAGGGTTGGTAGTTTGTTCAGTTTTAGCTGTAGAGAGACTTCAAGAGGTGTTTGTTTTCCTTACGCTTGGCTCTCTGGACGTTTCCAGGTTAAAGGCCGGTCTTCTCCCTGATTACATGAGTGTGAACAGCAGAGGGTGAAATAAAACGCTTTTCCTACATTTAATACATCTTTAAGAGCCTGAATTAATACCAGCATAGAAGAATTACAGGCCTTAACTGTAAACCTAATGTAGATACTGGAGAGAACACCCACAGGTCTTACAGTTTAAATGTTTATTTTTGTTGAGGATGTCAGTAATGGTTACTTTGGTCATTATTACATTCTGTGGCAGGAATGGATCGTTTCTGTGCATCAGAAAGGTTTGACTACCTGCAGGGACTGGTGACAGAGTTTCAGGACACAGACAGTGAAGGTACCTCCACACATTTTCATTTTTTCTTAAAAAAAAAAAAAAAAGACTATAGTTGATGAAGCTGCAAGTGAATGTGCTGGTCCAAATACAATCAAACAGCTGTTTCATCGAATCCCTTTAGAAGCTAAAGAGCAAATCCTGGCCAACCTGGCCAACTTTGCCTATGATCCTCGTAACATGGAAGCTTTGCGGATGCTGCTGGTCACTGAGCTTTTCCTAGACATGCTGACGGAGGAAAACGAGAACTTTGTGGAATTCGGAATTGGTTAGTATAACCAAACAGCGCTGTAAATGATTTTTCAGGACATGGTCCGAGTGATACAGTAGTTACAGGGACGAGTAAACGATTGCATACTTTCACTTATTACTGGTTATCATTACATTCACAGCTTGATTTTTTTTGTGTGTGTGTGTGTGTGTGTGTCTGTCATTTTAGGTGGACTTTGTAACATTACCATGGACAGGGAGTGTCGTGACCAAATTTTGCAAAGCGGAGGAATTCCATTAGTAACAAGCTGCCTGTCGAGTCACAGAGATGAGACCGTTCTCTCTGCCATCACAACGCTAATGAACCTCACCACAGCATCATCAAGGCCTGAAACAACAGACTGTGCAGTGGTGCAGTGCATGCTGCGCTTCTCACAAACACAGAACCCTCGCCTCAGCAACTTGGCCACTGTCTTCCTGGAGGACTACTGCTCACAGGAACAAGTGGATAGAGCCAGAGAACTCATGCAAGGACACAGCCAATCAGCTGTTGGAATTCCTCTGCCAAAAAACTAGAATGCCTTCAGTTAAAGCCTGTCAGATTAGATAAGAGCTGTCCTGCTCCTGGTTTTCATGAGATGTGTTTGTTCAGCTTTATTGTGAGAAGTGAGTCTCTGGAAATGTACTGCAGCACTGAAGTTGGATCAAGTTAGTCTATGAAGTAATCTTAAAGCAGCAGTTCTCAAACTGGTTTTGAACACTCGCTAGAACAGTGGTCATCAACCCTCCTCCTGGAGATCTGCTTTCCTGCAGTGTTATCTTTCATCAGTCAAACAAGAACTCAAAGTCATTTACTATTTGGAGCAGATGTAGCAGACTGCTATTGGTACAGTTAATATTTTGGCTTTAACTAATCCTAGGGGCCTTTATCTATGGATGTTACAGTGAATACACCGGTCACCTCAATTCACAGTGAACAGGTCTAGGGTTCAATTCCCAAGAGTGGCGGCTCAGGTCCTTTCTATGTACAGTTTGCATCCAGTTTCCTCCCACCGTCAAAGACATGCACATCAAGCAGATTGGAGATGAGAAGTGAGTAGAAATCTTTTCACTGAGCAATACATTTTCCTAAAAATAAATACAAACTCGTTGAAGAGCAGCATTCATGAAGCTACTTGACACCTTCATAAGCCTGTACAGAAGACCTGCCATCATGTTTATATATGCTTTAGATCAACTTTAATAAAGCATAATTCTAACAAGCATCTGTTGTCAAGAAGTCAAAAACCTCTTTGTCAGTTATGTAATTTAAAAAGCTTATGGGAGTTGCGGACTTGTGAAAGCTGCATCTCAGTAAAATGTGTCATTTTATCACTGACCATGTCAAAAGGTAAGTACAATGGAGACCTTGTCTGTTCTGGTAATATAAGCGGGGAGTGTTTATTTAGATCTTTATGCTTTAACCTTAAATCAGCCTTTGGTTGCGGAAATTGTTAAGAAATGTTGTCGACTAAGGTATACAATTATAAGGTGATGTTAATTAGAAATGATCCAAGTTACAAGTTCATACAAGTAAATTGTTTTGTTTGATTTAATACATAACTGACAATTGTAGAAATATTTTCTTCAAACATCTACAATTTTCAGTGTTTAGCATGTTCCCTTATACAAATTTCTAGGGAGAAAAAAAACAATATGATAAGGTTTCTTTATGACTATACTCTAGGACATAGAGACCAAAAAAGTACACAATTGTATTTAAAAAGAAGAAAATTATACACAAAGAACATGGCAAGAGGATCTATAAAGTCTAATCTTAGAGATTATTCTATAAACAAGGGGTATTTAAATTTATTTTTTGGGCAATAGCTGAGCCTGGACTAGAAAGAATTTCCAGATGTAATTCTCAATTGATTTTTTTCAGTTCTAAGATCTCTCTTAGATCTACTAGTTCTTAATTCTAAAGTCAATCTTCGATCTACTGGCTTCTGGATTATCTTAATCTAGGGGCCAGTTTTCTTATTCTAAAATGCAGATTCATCTTAAAACACATAAGACAACTGGTTGGCTACTTTGTAGTCACACTTTATGCCTAGATAAATTATCTAGGATCAGATAAAAAAAAAAGGAAAGCTTATTCAGAACTGGGAGGATATAGTTATCTTTAATTAAACAACATCTGTTAAAAATAATAATTAAAAAAAAAAAGTATATTAATGGCTGGCGAGAAATGAGCTTATCTCTTATACTAATGAATAAGATCACATTAAAGATTACACCATTAATTGCTTACAAGAATCATTTAAATCCCTGGTGTTCCAGTTAATCTTCCTTAAAAAACTAAATATAGCACAAATTTAAGATTCCAGAAGCATTGAAACAGCCATGTTTCAAAGCCATCTTTTCATGAAACAGGTATGGTCTGTGTAATTTAAAACAATATATATATAGAAACTGAAAATCTGATCTCTCTCCTTATTCACCTTTTTTATTTCAAACCCTTTTGAAATAAAGGGTTTGAAACAGCCTTCTGGCTGTTTCAATGCTTGTGGAAAGGACTGTATAATTCTTCCATTTAATGATTATTACTAGCTTTATTCTGGTATTTATTCAGATGCTGAAATCAAATAAAGTGGAAAGGCTATAATTTTGAGTTCCCATAAAATCATATTTAGATTTAAGAGACATTTCACATCTAAATAAAAGGGTTTTTTTTAAATAATGGAGTAACAGATGTATTGCATGGAAAAAATAAGTTTTTTCTTTAACGATTGCACATCTTTCCTTCTTTTTTACAAACCCAGCTGTTTCTCAGTCAGTTCCCGCAGTTTGTTCTTCTGGATCTGAATAAGTTGAAGAAAAGAAACAGCCTCAGTGCTATTTGCGGATTCAGTATTTCAACAGTAAACCACAGAACAGAAGTATTGTACAGACTGCTGCTCCAGACTATGAAACCACTTCAACAGATTTTGTGCAGACAGGGAAATTGTTAACATTTTTCCCGTCTAGAGATCGATGTGATTAGGTTCAAATAAACACCTCTCTTACATTTTTACAATTTTTTCCCCAAAGTGTGTCCACAGAAACGAATAAAAAAGGTGGTAACCACAAGGAATTTTGGATGGTTGTTAAACATACTGCATGTCTAAGCAATGACATGTATGAACTAAAATACATCTTTCTGTGTCTACCAAACTAGCTGCACATGTTTAAAATAAACTTTAGTTATGCTAAAAATCATGCCATGCGCTGTTTATGCCTCTGCCTGTTTGAATGCCAAAGTTTTGTACTTACCTTGCCTGAGACAGTAAGAGGATAGCCCTGAACAAAAGTCACATGGCGTGGGATCTTGAAATGGGCGATCTAAATAGGTGCACAAATAAATAATCAGCATCAAATTGCCAATATTTCATTTCTTCGTTGGGTTGAAATGTGTTTAATCAGGTGTTGGATCAAACCTGGCCCTTGCAGTAGGCCTGTATCTCCTCTGCTGTGCACTCTTGCCCAGCCTTCAGTTTGATGCAGGCACAAACCTCTTCACCTGTTCTTTCATTTTTTACTCCAATGACCTGCCAATATAAGAGAGAGAACAAAACACAAAATACCCAGGTAAACATTCATTTTCATCATTTCTGGTACTTCTGGTGCTTTAGTATGCATGGAACTGACAACTGATAAATTTGTCTCCTCTCTCTTTGTTTTTTTCACCTGTGCCTCCTGGACTTTAGGATGTGTATGCAGGAACTGTTCAATTTCAGCGGGGTAGATATTTTCCCCCCCACGGATAATCATGTCTTTTAATCGTCCCTCAATTTTGCAGTAGCCAAACTTGTCCAAGCTGGCAATATCACTATAAATAGAATAAGAATTACAGTATTATTATTCCATCTCTGCAGGCCAATTTTAAAGCATACATAAAAATTCATATAGCTACATGCATCAGTGAAGCCAATAAGAAAATAAGCCCCTACATAAATTTTGTAAAAGTGCACATACCCAGTCTTGTACCAACGCTGTTTAGTGATGCATTCTTGGGTTTTGGCCTCGTCTTGCCAGTATTCTAGCATGACACAGTAACCTCTGATCATTAGTTCTCCTTGAGCTCCAAGAGGAACAATGTTTCCTGTTGCAGGGTCAACCACCTTCGCCTAACAAATACAGACTTGATTAAGCATCATGGGGCATAACTAAATATATCACTTACATGTTGGCCTAGAGCAGAGGTGTCCAATCTTATGTATAAAGAGCTGGGCAGGTGCAGGATTTTGTTCCAAATTATAGGAACACACTCGTTTTGACTTGTTTAATCAAGGCTCAGTCTTCAAATAATTGATCATGTGAGCTTTCTTGGCTAAAAAAGAACACACTAATTTAATCAACCCCACATGATAAAGAAATGTTCCTACCTCTATGTGAGGGGTAATGCATCCAACAGTCTCTGACTTTCTATCCATGTTGTCAGATGGGAAGCCACAGAACGTCACAGGACTGTTCTCAGTTGTGCCATATCCATTCTGTTACAATAGGAGAAAAACTTTCATTGCTGTTGAGAAAGTTTTATATCTTTTTTTTTCTAACACCATTTTAATTTTGTTGCTCAAAATTCAGGTAAATCTATGCCCTGTATCTTGGGCCAATGTGTGACTTACACCTTTCATACCATAGTACTTGGTCAAGGTGCTTAGTCTACCCACAGCCTGCTGTCTTTCCTAAATTGCCCCAAAGGCTGGCAGCCTGCTGTGTCAGCAACAAAAGGGCTGGAAGACAGGTGAGGTATGTAGTGTACATCTGAGAACTGGCTCATCTGCTGTACTTTATCCTACCTCTGACCCACAAGGCCTCTCCAAAAGAAAAACCAAGGCTTTTGCTTTACTGGTCATTAAAAAACAATTTAACTCAGACCCATTCAAAGGTACATTGGATTTCATCTTTGTATTTAAGTAATCTATTGAAATGGAGCTAATATAAACAATAAAAAAGAACGTAATTATACATGGCATTCCAAGAGGTTGGAAAATGTGCGCTTATGTGTGGGTAATGTCTATAGTAGGAAAAACAGGCAGTAAAAAAAACTCATTCTAAAAATAACTTTTAGCTGATGATCTGTCAAAAGCAATCAGCTGTGCTGGCTGGCCACAGCAGGGGCAAACCAAGATTGGATCCTGTGTGAAAGGTACCTGAAAAGCTAGGAGATATGATTTCCCAATAAAACGCTATATTTGTTGAGCAAACACTAGATTCCACCTATCCTGGACAGCTGCCTTATTCAAAAGCAGACACATCAGAACCCAAGTCATAGAGATCCATGCTCATTATTCCATGGCCACCATTTCCCTTACTTACTTACTCGTTTTTTTTCCCTTACTTCCACTTGTAAGCCTTCAAAAAGCATATAAAGCATATTTATTTGCCAGAAGAAAGTATCTCCAATAAGCTAAAGGAAAATAAAGAGATGGGGATAATGCCCAAATTTTAAAGTTTTTTAAATACTGTACATATTTGAAATAGGAGACATTCATGCAGAGGAATGCACTGTTCTTTTTTCTTTTACAGAAGAAAAGAAACATTCATTTCCATTGTTGTGCCTTGATTCAAGCCAAACATCTGGTAATGATTATATGTTATAAAAAGCCAGCCTCACAGGATCAGTTCCCCTCCCTTTTACCACGGACTGAAAAACAATGGAAGGTCTGGCAGGACGCACACTGTAGTCCAAATTTTTCTGCCTCTCAAGAACATTCTTTTCTTCCTCCACATTTGATGGGCCCCATCATTGTAGTTTTAAAAGGCTATAAATTTTTGAATTTGTGAAATGGAAATTGCGTTATGCAATCCATATGCTCAAAGATCAAACATATTGACAAGGATATGGTACTGAAAAAAGATCTTTGCCAGAGCTGCTACTTCTCCATAGACACTTAAAACTAAAATAGTGATTAATCTCAACAAAGAAGACAGGATGATTTTAGGACATTATAGTCCAAAGTCCTGTAGTAATACTCTCATCTCATTCCTTTAGAGAGTTAAATTCTCAATGATACCTCACTTCCTTCAGCAGTCCACACCACTCTAAAAAAAACTCTGGTCAGACCTAAGCTGGGGGAAAAACACTTTTTTTCCTACCATGAGTAAATATTATAAATACTGCTCCACTCATATGACTGCCATTTCTCTCGAAAAGTCTAAAGTGAATCTTTTTGCACTGCCCTCCTTTTCTCACTCACACACCCTCTCTCTGTCTCGCACTTGAACTCTTGCTCTCTCTTTCAGCACTTTGATATTTTCTCCCTCTCACTCTCTCTCTCGTCCCTGGGTTTTGTGTGGATCCCTGTCGCTGTCTGACTACACCTTTTTTGCTGCAAGACGCTTCAAGAAGACAAGAAAAGAACAAACAGAAAGAAGCACCAGACTGTCAAAAATTGGGTCATTATGATTGTTGTTAGGTTCCAGTTGGTGCTCTGCATTCAGTTTTTTGCCTCATTTGTAGTAGGTGTACAAAGCCAGTGTCCCATCCTATGTCATTGTCATGGTGACCTTCAACACGTTATCTGTGACAACGTTGGTCTAAAGAAGATTCCTCACATCTCTGAGGCAACTCGTCTCCTCAACCTGCAGCGCAACAACCTGGGTATGCTCAACAGTGGAGGCTTCAGTGATATGAAGGGGCTTATCTCCCTGCATCTGCAACACTGCCAATTACGAGAGATCGGCAGCCAGGCCTTTAAAGGCCTCAAGAAGCTCATTTACCTGTACTTGTCCAACAACGAAATCAGCACCATCAAACCAGGAGCCTTCGAGGACCTAAGCGATCTCACCTATCTTTACCTTGATGGTAATCGTATCTCAAGTCTTTCCAAGGGTATCTTTTCCCCCATGATCAACTTATTTATTCTGCAGCTTGATAACAACAAAATTCGTGACCTGCAACCCGGCACCTTTGCAGGTGCAAAGGATCTCCGCTGGCTGCACATGAGTCATAATGAGCTAAGTTCAATGCAGCCAGGTTCTCTTGATGAAGTGGAGAACCTGGCAATTCTCACCTTGGACCAAAACAAGCTCTCCACTTATCCCATCCAGGCCATGAGTAAACTACGTGTTGTTGAGGAACTTAATTTATCCAAGAACCCGCTCAACTTTCTTCCTGATCATGCATTTCGGAGCTTTGGTCGCTACATTGAGAGACTGCATCTCAATGATATGGGCCTGGAAAAGGTGAGTTTCTCTAACCTGCTCTGAACTATGATGTGAGGAAAACAATTACATAATAATAGAATATGGTTCGGCTGGTGGCGTTGGATGTTTTGGAGTGCATTTTCAAAAGACACTTTTGTGGAGAAACAAATTATGTAGTGTTTTTTCTTTCCATTCCATCAATGAGAAGCTTCTTTGTGGAATTTTGGCTGTATGATGGTTTGTTTATATATAGTTCCCTTGTGGTTAGGTATTTGAAAACAAAAAGGGTACACACAATATTCCTCAGTTAATGAGGTTATCAACTGCAAATATCTCTCCATATAACAAAAAAAAACATTAATATAATCATATTTAAATTCTTGAAGATGTACAGCAATATCCATTTCAGTAAGTAAAATGAAGAATTATTGCATACAATATGAATATTCCTGTATTTAAAATACTATATCCTATAAAATACTATGCAGTTTTTCAGATTCTCAGCCGCATGTCTAGTAAGAGCATAGATTATATAGAAACATGGACAGACATGTTTCAGGGAGGTAGGACTATATTTTCTCTCCTCACAAAATAAAATCTTCATGATGTTGCCTCCATCCTCCTCATACCCTGAGGACTCAAAGCCACATGTGCGTTCTCACTCAAAGCACATGTGCTGACACCAGCATTATTCCCATCTCCTGCCTTAGTAAAAAGCCTTTAGAAGTACAGTCCCTAACAACAGTATTGTAACATCAGGACCAATTATTTTGTATTTCCTACATGATGAAGAAATTTTGGTCTGAGATTAAAAGATTAATGCACCATCCAACAAGAGAAACTACATCGTGCATCAAGACAATGGTCCAAAACACAAGATTAACAAAAGACCTTTCTCAGAGAGAAAAAGTAGAATCGTCATTCACGGGGTCTTAACCTTACTTAAAATGTATTTTATCTCCTGAGGAGCAGACTGAGTAGAGAAACCCCACAGAACAAACAACAACTTTAAGATTCTATGGTAAAAGCCTGGAAACCATTAGCAACTTGATGCAGGCTTGATGCAGTAATTACAAGCAATAAATGTTAAGTTTCCTTATTTACTTGATTTACTTGAAAATATATTCCATACTTTTGCTCAGTTCAAGAACTGGCTGGTCCAAAGCCATTATGCATTATTTAATTTTACATTTCTAGACTTAAATACCACACATTGCATATTCATCTTTTGATCACAAACTCAAATGGCAAATCAAAAGAAAAAAATGAAGTGGCATTGGGACTCCAATGCCACTTGAAAGTGACAATTCTTGTCATTGCGAGGTCGCAGCACAACACACAGTGAAATTGGACCACTGCGTTTAACCCATGCAAACACCATGCAGCAGTGGGCAGCTATGAAAGTGCCCGGGGAGCAGTGACGGGGATGGTACCTTGCTCAAGGGTATCTCAGGGCAACCTACTGGTGAGGGAATCGAACCCACAATCTTCCAATCCTGTGGCCAACCCTCTAACCACAAGGCCACCGCTGCCCTTGGAGTGAAATGCACAGCTCTACAGTCCAAAACAGATTTTCAGATAAGGATCCAGTGCTAGTAGATAAGACATCCACTGGTAATATTAAGTACTAATGGACTTTATCATATGTTTACCATCCTCAAAACAGAACTGCAAACTTACCATGCCATTTAACAACCACTTGTAGATATGGTGATATGTTATCATAGAAGTGTTTAATTACTTTATGGTGTGGACTTCCTCTAAACTTAGGCTCTTCTATACATTGGAAAAATGAGCATGAAACTGCAACTTAGGTTGTCCAATGCCATGGATCAGAAGGCAGTTTATGAAAGCAGCAAAGCTCACATGGATATTTAAGCATTTGTTTGTTTACTGGCACACATCCAAACTGGGTCTTAATCTAATAATTACACGTGTTATTTTGAGACCTGTGATTTTTTTCCACTTCACACAGGGCACCCAGTAAACAGGAGACCAAGAGTTAAGAGACAGGTAAACTATGACTGGCCATTCTAAGACCCATTAAGAAAGTTATTTTTAGGCTTATGTTGATTTCCACCACACTGAAATACACAAGTGGCCTCTTTGCATGCAGTTTTGGCAAAAAGGTAGTTGATGCAGGAGAAGAAAAAAAAGGTGGCAAAAACTAACATCCTATGCTGGAAGTTCATCAGTGTTACTACCATCTTACCAACTCATCCTCCTCTGTGAGTGGAAATTTCCAAAAAAAATCAACTAAATTAAGTGCATCTCTTTGGACTTATGTGACACACCCAAGCACACGCTTCATTTGCAATGTCTTTGATTCAGAACTGTCCTCTTCCTCCAAGGAGAACCACCTTCACACTATGCAGGCAGAAAGATTCATCTAGCACCTCAGTGAAGTTTTTAACAGCCTAGCAGTTGCTTATGAAGTTTAATGGAGGGCTGGGATGGTAGTGCAGAAAGGTTTACATAAGCTCTGGCACAGGTGAAGGTATGTGAGGGCTCTTTCATGTGAAAAAAAACTTTCCACCAGGAAAACAAAATGAGGGCTGACTGCAAATACTAGAGACATTAAATAAAATTCACAGTCTCCCAACTGACACAAGAAATGAAGTCTTCGAGTAACAGAGAAATTCCACATTAACACAGGACTTGAACTAAAAACCATTTCAGACTAAAATCAAAACAACAGATTTCCACACTATTTACAGTCATTTTGCACTGCTTTTTACAGTTTCATCCAATTCATGTGTTTCCTTCAAGGATAATGACTTATGGTCCATTATTTCTATCCATTTAGTTCTCCACTGCTGCTTTTGAAGGTGTGAATGCTCTGAAGATTTTGCATCTTGAGAACAACAAACTGAAAACTCTACCAAGCAGTTTGAGTTTCACCAGCATCCAGAACCTTACCCTGTTCAACAATCCGTGGAGCTGCACATGCCAGTTAGCAAGCCTCAGAAAGTAAGGGCTACAAAACCACCTGCATTTCTCACAACTCAGGGAATGGCCATATTTTTCACCATAGCTTATTTCAAAGTAAGTTTGTTTGCTGTGATTAAAAATGAGCTTTAATATCCACCCCATGAAGAGGGGTGCTAGCACTCTCATATAGCTAGCTAGTACACTCTAATCACATATCTCAAAGCAATTCTCAAGAATCTAGCCTACATTTGTTTTCTATGTTTCTGCATCTCTAGATGGATGGACTCCAGTCATTATTATCCTGATGCAGTCTGTGCATCTCCTGGAAATCAGAAAGGCAAACAAATAAGGGACAGTACTGCCTTCAGTCGGTGCAAACCAAAGCAAAAGAGAACCAAGAAGGGGACACGCCATTGAAAAGGTAATTGCCTTAAAAATGATTTGATGTTTCCAAATCATTAAAAGTTATGTCATGGCTGGTTACAGTTTAACGACTATTCAAAACAAACATATGAATCTGAAACTTATAAAAAAGTCACAGTTATGAGTCCTTTCCACTCCCTGTGTGCTGAATGTAAATAAATTTTAAAATAAATTTAAAAAAAAGTCCTAGTTGATATTATTCAGTCTCAGTGGTTCCCTGCTGGGAGGGTAGTAGTAGTTTCCAGCATGACACCACAGCACTCCCATGTGCTCCATAAGAGACTCTTTCATAGGGTTTACTTAAGAAGGACATGTTAAATACACCCAAAAGTGCCCAACAATATGTTTACACATTACATAATAATAAATAGTTTGTTTCAAATTACATATGTATATTTTTACAAACACAGAAATATGCACAAAATGCACTAAGCTAAATAATCATTCAGTATGTTGCTTATGACTGAAAAACTCCCAGGTTTATTGGGTTAAATGTGTCATTATGAATTAAAAAGCTTAAAGTCAACCTGATCGGAAACCTTTAAACCTTAAATGTAAAACCAGATTTTCCGCGTTTCCTTGCATTTACTTTAAGATATGTTAAAAAGGACATAGCACCTTTTACACACTCTGTGCACAATGATTAGGCAAGTGCGTATTTTGACCACTTCATCATTCTTATGCATATATTCCAATTCCAAGCTATAAAAACCTAAATGTTACTTGGTTTAAAGCAGACCAGGTGATCGGGAGGGGGGGGGTGGCCTAAGATATAACTGACTCTGAAAAGTTAAAAATTGTAAGAAATCTTTCAGAGGGATGCTACACTCTTGAAATTATGAAGATATTGTAGCGTGATCATAGAGTTATCAAACAGTTTGATGCAAATAGTCAACAGGGTCACAAGAAACGTGTTGAGAAAAGAAAGATGCAAATGAACTGCCAGAGATTTTAGACGAATCAAATGTGAAGCTACCAGGAATCCATTATCTTCCAGTGCTGTCATATTCCAGAACTGCGACAGCCTGGAGTGAACAGAAGTACAAGGTGTAAAGGTAAAGACCTTAATGTAATGTAAAAGTAAAGGCCTTAATGATGAAACAATAATGACATGGCGCACTTCCTCACCTGACCTAAAGCCTATTGAAAACATGTGCCCCTTCTTAAATGGGAGATTTACAGAGAGGGAAAACAGTCCAACTCTCTGATCAGTGTCTGGGAGGCTTTGGTTGCTGCTGCACAAAAAGTTGATCGATAACAGATCAAGAAACTTACAGGCTCCATGAATGGAAGGATTATGACTGTTATTGAAAAGAAAGGTGGCTATCTTGGACACTGATTTTAAATATCAGAAGTGCGAGGTCACAGCACAGCAAGCATGAACCACAACGAAATTGGACCTCTTCTTTTAACCCATGAAAACAAACACCGTGCAGCAGTGGGCAGCTATTGAAAGCGCCCAGGGAGCAGTGACGGGGACCGTACCTTGCTCAGGGGTACCTCAGGGCAACCTACTTGTGAGGGAATCGAACCCACAATCTTCCGATGCGGGGCAACTCCCTAACCACTAGGCCACCGCTTTATTTGTAAATTGAGTTGCTTATTATCAATTTAACAGATGAAAACAAACAAGTAAGCTGGGAAATGTTTTGCTTTTCACTTAGTTGCATAATAATTCTACATACTAATAGTTGTCTAGATTTTGTGCACACATATGAATTCCCCTAAGAATGTTCACACTCACATTTCCTTTATAAAACATTCAGGTTTCAGGGTTATTAACATTTTATATTGTCTGATAGCACTGCATTTGTTCCATATTAAAATTAATCCTCAGAATACTAATAATTGTGCACACAGTGTATCTGATCAGCCAGCTTTTCAAGTGAGCAAAAGTATTGAAACATGAGAGGCTTCAATTGTTACTATACACATGTGTAACTTCAGCTAATTGTTTAAACTATATCTTGATATACAGAAATATTGCCTGCTTTGGGGTCTGTCTGGAAGGTTGGATGACGTAGAGATAGTGAACTAGTAAGTGCAGCAGCTTAGCAAGGTGGAAATAAGACTGTTTGTCTAGATGATAAACCTGTCGATGTATCGATTAGGAGAGATGGTACTACTTCCTAACCAGATTTTTTAACACAATCTTGCAAAAACGAGATGATACCTGTACTGGTACTGTTAACAATTTTCAAGAATAAGGGAAATGCACAAAGCTGAAGTAACTAATGAGGGATAAAGTTGATTAGCCACAGCATGAAATTATAGGAAAAAGTAGTGGAAGCTAGGTTAAGAAAAGATTTTATGATTAGTGAGTAGTAGTATTTCATAGTTAAGGTTTATAGTAGAGCGACCTGTCCAGGGTGCGTTCCCCGTCCACGCCCTGTGTGCGCTGGGTTGGACACCAGCACTCCCCCGCGACCCCGTTTGGGACAAGCGGCAGAAAATGGATGGATGGATGGATGGATGGATGGATGGAGGTTTATAGTAGATTTCATGCCAAGAAAGAGCAGATACAATGTATGCCTTCAGGATGTTAATGGAGAAGTATAGAGAATGTCAGAAGGAGTTTTGAGAAGGAGTATTGTGTTTGTGGATTAGAGAAGCAAGAACAGTACAGAATATATGAGGGCAATGCCACAGTGGTGAGGTCTGCTGTAAGAGTGACAGATGCATTTAAAGTAGAGGAAGGATTACATCAAGGATCAGCGCTGAGGCCTTTCTTGATTGCAGAAGTGATGGAAAGTGTGGAAAAAAGAATATGCTCATTTCCCAAGACATACAAGCCTTGTGATCTGTGAAGCAAAAATGAGGTAGCATCGTGCCTTGTTCTTAAATGGCTGCTTCTGGAACATTTTTTGATGATTTAACTCACAATAGCAGCTGCTAAATGAAATCTGGAGTCTACTGAAAAAAAGTTGTCTTGCAATTTACAGAAAATCCAGTAAATTGCAATCAGGGTTACTTTATCATGCCACAAGAAGATGTTTCTTAACACATGCCAAGTTAACCAAAAAGTGGAAAGTTTTAATCTGGCTGAGTCAACTCAACTCAACTGAAGCTGCATTTCAGTTTCTGAGGAGGTGACTGAAAAGAGAATGAACAACCCATGCAGAACAAACAAATCAAAAGATGCTGTGGTACAGGTCTAGAAGACCATAATCAAAAAGAGGAAACCAATAATTTTGTCAGCATATCACAGGGTTGACAGAAGCTTTTGCAAGCAAAAGATATACAACCAAATATTAAGTAATTCAGTCAGTCATTTTCTGGGCCGCTTGTTCTAATTAGGGTTGCAGGGGGTGCTGGAGTCCATCCCAGCTCACACAGGGCGAAGGACGGGGACACACCCTGGACAGGTCACCAGCCCATCGCAGGCAAATATTAAGTGTCATTTACTTAAAATTACTTCTAAACATTTGGTCCCAATACTTTCGATCAGCTGAAAGCATGGTGTTCAGATACAAAAGGTGCTTTTTTATGTAATTAAATATATTTTGGCATAAATACCAGAAAATAAAGTCTGATTTCACAATGTCATTAATTTATTGATAGCAAACTCAAACCTCTTCAGTGCATAACAAAAGCAAAAGAATTAACCTTCATTAATCCTCACTTTATTAACTAATTAAATTATTTTAATTGACATTAACTAATCCTCATAAACTTTCATGTTCCAAAACGTTTTGAGCTAACTGTATATTTCTAGTCCAGTTTTTGTCTGTAATTTTGGTTTTAAAAATCAAATTAAAACTAATCAATAATCAAATCAAACTAAAAATTCAGCCAAAGTTTTTGACTTTTATGCAGTAGTTATTCAGGTGAAAGAACAATCTTTTCTGAGAAATAAACAACTGTAGCATGCCAGCACTGCTATCAGCGAACTACAGAAGTCAACACGTTGCAGCCAACAACTGTAATAATCCCCTTATTTATGAATGAAAGATTATTTTAGGTCACCTACTTTCGCATTCAGTAACAAAAGATTAAGATCACCTAATGCACAATAATGCACACACGTTGCATTTTATTGCAACTTGAGTTTTAAGAACAGTTTAACCCTTTTTTATTTAAATGGTTCTTTGAATACAGTTTAAAACTGCTTATGTGTTGCAAAAATCTGAACAGTAACAACTGACTTTATTAAAACCCCTTGACAAACCATATTTTTAAGACTGTAGCTTCAGTTCTTCATTGCAAGAGATCTCTCAAGTGGGCAAAGAAACAAAAGTCAAAATATTTGTTAACCTGCCATGGATCTTCTCCAGGGAAGATGAACGCTGCTTCTATAATTGTGGTCAGGATATGGTTTTGGGTTACTTTCTTGTTTTGCAGTAAATTACTGTACTCTATTTCTTGTCTGACCTTTGTCTTATAACTGTACTCTGGATTACACTGTGTGCTCTGAAGTGGACTGTGCTTTTCCACATTGACCAGCACAGTGTCGCCCAGTTATGGATGTCCATTACATGGCTTGGTTGTTTGATTTGGCTCCCTTCTTTGTGTCTTTCCACAGAAGACTCCGCACAGCCGCCTGTCCAGGTGCCCAGCTATGTGTGCAGAGAAGGGAAGCATTGCTACTTTATACTTCGAGACTGTCTTTTTATTTTATTCTATGAAGACACATATACACACATTAAATGCTTAATAAAATGAGAAGCAAAGAGACGTGTTCATAGATACCACCAAATAAAAACATGTAGAAACGTTAAATCAAACAGCATATACAGCCTGGTGCACTCTATGTCACATCTGTAAACATCTTGTGGAATTTGTTAAGTTTCTCATAGCTTCCAGATAAGCAGACAGTATGTTAAATCCCCTCTCTCACTACAGCATTAACTTTCCAGTTCTAGAACTTCAAATCACTTTTTGTAGTAATGAATAGTCATTCCTTAGAATGACTACAGCTTTGCCACCAATTAAGAGACATTTATCCAGGGAAGCAAAATGTGTAGAATAGTAATGTGCCTTCCCATGTCATGCGAAGTACAAACAAACCTTACCATGGCAACCAACAGTAGAGCCTTCTGTGTTGGTTACCAGCTGCACACTGTATCATCGGAATGCTCCACAAGGCATCTCGGCCATTTCTCAGTATGCAGATTTTATAACTTCAAAACTTTTAAGATGTTTTGTAAGAATGAAATATTAAAGAAACATAAAATTGAAGGAGTGTACAAAATGTCCTGCAATGTCTTAGTAAAATATGGCAAAGGCAAAGGTTGTCGTTTAAAGAGCATAATTATGTGTCATCTCAAAGATTTCTTTGGTTTATTGTTCCCCTAGATTCTCAGCTAATCATTTCTCTAAAATTTGTGATTAAGATATGGATGACACACAGCATTTTTTTTCTCTATCCTGGACCCATTTAACACCTAGACAAGCAGACTCTGGAAGCATCTCCAGACTAAACAGAACACTAAAAATGGGTACTGGCAGTTCACTTTAGAAGTCAAAAGTCATCCGTTAAAGGAAAGTTGAAGGACAGAGATAAATGTCAATATTGAAGTTTCATGATTAAATAAAACTTGTTAAAACAAACCCACAATTTGTTTTCGAACTCATAAAATACAAGCACAAACCCAACAACTGGAAATGAACGAAAGGAACATGTACACAGAGTCTGCTCTATGGGTAATGGTGTAAATAAAAAGGAGCTGTTTCCCTTTTATGTCTGTGCCATTTTGAATAGGCCATGCTTTAGCTTTTCCATAACCTGTTGCTATGCAAGTCTTTTCCATTCAAATAAACAAATATGACAATTAATATGCAACTGAAATTGTGCCTGTAGAATAAATATAAGGGAGATATTTCTATATAAGTATTGCCAAAACACAGTGTGGCATGATGTTATGCATTTTCTTCCATCTTGGTATAATAATTAGCCTGTGCCACTTCTTCAATAAAAGTTCACCTAAACAAGCTTGCATGGGTGTTTTTTTTTTTTCTTCAGGAGAAGAAGCAATAAATTGTTTATATCCAGTTTTCGAACATTTTTACTTAAATTGCATTTTAAGCTTTTGTGTCAACTTATATTTTATCCATTATTTTAGCATAATACAACTCCTGTATGGGCTCTAGGTAAAGATGATAAAATGAAACAGAAAAAAACTTACAGGACATGCATTTTAGTGCGAAACTTTGATGGCAGGAAACAGTATTACAAAAACAGACTGATTTGGAGCAAAGGTCTGTGACATTGCAAGGTCTTTTCATTTTTTTGGTAATAATTGCAAAAAATTAAAAGTACATAAATAGAGTAAGTAAATAGAAACAAACAAAAAAAAGTAATTTTATATTTTTTTATTTCATCTTTTTTTTTTAACAAACTAGAGCATCTCCTGGACTAATACTATTTAATGCTTTGTTGTACTTTCTTGGATAGTGACTAATTATAGTATTAACACTTAAAATGCTCTTAATTCATATAAATTAATAAATAAAACCTCCCCTCATCCTTAGGTACCCATGAAACACCTCTCTGTCTCCCTCTAGTGCATTGCATAGTACATTAATAAAAACTCTTACAATCCTACAAATTAGTGAAATCTAAGACGGAGTATCCCTGCGATAGGCTGGCAACCTGTCCAGGGTGTGTCGCCCTGTGTGAGCTGGGATGGCACCCCCAGCACCCCCCCGCGACCCTGATTAGGACAATCGGCCCACAAAATGACTGACTGAGTGACTGACTGACTAAGACTGAGTATATGGCCAAGTATATGGCTAAGTACTAAAACCTATTTTCTCACTAGAGTGGTACCAGTGAGCCTATTGTCTATTACTTTTATTTTGGGAACATCACTGTGCCAGAGTTCTATATATAACTATATTTTTATTTTTTCTTAAGCTATAACTTCCATACATCTTATTTTTAACTTTTTTAATAGAAATTAGATTCAATTAACTCTTAACTTGATTTTTAGTTTTTCCATGCCATAACAAGCTACAAAGATGTGGAAGCAATGTAGTTTTAAAACTCATTCACTGAATTGTACCACTGTTGCACTTTTAGGGGTACTTTTTAATAAACTGATCCTTGTAAGAAAAAAATTTTTAAAGTTCAGCACTCACCGTTAGTTCCTTTATGCCCATGACTTTGATAACTTTCCTCAGTACTTCAGGAGGGCAGGGAGAGCCAGCTACAATACCTGTTAAAAAAAAAGTATAAAAGGATTAAACACAAAAGCAAAAACAAAGAAGAAAAAAATGTACAAGTCAAATAATAAAATTACAAGCTTTTAACTGGTACATAAAAACAACCCTAACTGAGCGTATGAGAACCACAGTTGGATCTTGAGTGTTTAAAGAGCTACATAATTCACCTGCTTCAACAGATGACAGGTCAAACTTAGCCAGGTCGGGTTGGCCCAGCATATCTATGTACATGGTGGGAGTGCCATAGACAAATGTGCACCTGCACAGGTAAAGCAAATAATGATCAGTGCAATCAGTTCTAAAATTAAAGACATACAATCAAAAACACACAAAAAGTACATCTTTGATTGCATTTCAACTGTAAATGTTTTCATCACCCTTATATCATTCTAATGGCTGTATTTTAAGAACAAAAGGACTAGACAAACAAAAATGACAACAAATTTACAGGAAAACAAAGATCAGTTCATTTGTTTTGCTCTGCTCTGAAAACATTAGGGTTTGAGATCTTGAGAAGAATTCGAGATTTTATTTTTGAACATAATGATTTGTGTATCTGAACACCCAAGTCAGTAAAAGTAGAATGACAAGCATTTATTGTTAGACAGGTGTAATGAGTGCAGCCATAAAGAAACACCAAAATAACAGCCTGTGACATCATGAACAACCGCCATAGCGCATGGTGACTGTATGTAAGCCACACCACCAGTGCAAAAGTAAATCTAATTTACCTTAAAAATGTATGTTCCAATACTGTTGTTCACCTGAAAAACTAGGTGGCCTGATACATAAGGTGCTAAGTAAATTAACATATCAAGATGTAAATACAAAGAACCAAGATCTGAAAAATCTCATTTTCATCTTTTAATCTCAAATCCAAATCCTTTCAATACACAGCAAAAACAAACAAATTGGACGTACTGTTCCAGTGCTTTTGATGATGGGAATGTATGTTTTTGAGAATTAACACTACAGTTTCAACTGGCCAGCATATCTGTAGTTAGCAGCATAATTATTGGCACCCTTGGTCATGAACAAATGTCTCAAACTTGCAGTGAAAATATGAGGAAGAGAGTCTAGCTTAATACAAAATCGCAGGTCAAATGTATGCAACATTTTGCAGAATCTTCTCTTATAATGCTTGAGGTGAAAAAGCGAAGTGACTATTTATCATTGTGAACACAATGAAGCACAGCAAAACAGTGCACCAAAATTAAATGCTTCTCAGTACCCCACCTATCCAAGTAGAGCCGTAGGCAGCCATACCCACATCCAGAGAGCAGGGACCCAACCACCGAGCCATTGCTGCCCTTCGAAACAACTATATGTGCAGGACTTTAGGATGAGGGTTCAGTTTAAGCTTTTTGGTAGAGGTAGACAGATTTTCATTTAAAGCCTCCTCGTTCTTAATAAAGTCCATTATTTCATGTATGTAACAAGGTTCTTTCATGCATCTTTCTTCTGAGACCCTCCCAAAAAAGTTTGCTGGCATTAAGGTGGTATCAAATTTTTTAAAGATAATTTTCCTGGCATGATTTTTTTCCAATTGTATACACGTTTCAGTAACATTCATTACACACACATTATACATTACACTCAGCACAATAAAACTGTAACACATTTGCTTCACTTTTAGAAAGCTTTTTGTTGTTTTGTTGTTGTTGTTTCAAGGGATCAAATCAAGTTAATTTACTACAAAAATCTTTTTAAATCCCTCTCCCCTCCATTGACAAGGATGGCAATAATTATGGATGTGAATGTACAAATAATAGACAAAATGGTGTGTAGGCCTACTTCTCATTCTGCATAGCTACCAAGTTGGCATGTCCACTGTAGCCAGTGGAGGGGAAAATCAATGTGATTCCATGTACAGCCAACATAATTCCCCCACCCACCGAGCCAAAGCAGTGGTACAGTGGTACTGGCACACACACTCGAACATTTTTCTGGGGGGGGTTAAAAAAGTAAAAAGAAAAACACATGCACACTCTGTATTCCATGTTCATATATTACAGCAACAACTTTTTAAAAATCTAAACAGTTTTAAAGTTTAAACTAACTTATTTTTAATTATTCTCTTATCACAATGTAGAAACCAATTCATTTGTAAATTACGTGGCATATATATAGTTCAAACATCTAGAGTCCACCACGATATAAAAGCAAATACTCACCCTCCACTCGTATCCTACACGCAGGCCAATAAAATAGGCATTGTTGACAATATTATGGTGTGACAGGGCAGCTCCTTTTGGACTGCCAGTAGTTCCCTGGAATCAAGATCAACATCTGTTTATGTTGCATTTCACGTTCTAGTTAAATGTATTGGAAGATATCAATACACTGTACCGATGTGAACTGGATATTAATGGGGTCATCAAAGGAGAGGGTCTTCTGGATGTCCTGCAGTTGCTGGTAGTGTAGGCTGCTTCCTGCCTGCATCAGATCATTCCAGTGAAACATCCCTTGCTGCTTACTGTCTGTCACAATAACTGCAGCCAATTCTGGCAGTCTAAACACATCAAGAGAAACACATTGATTGCCTTACTCCTGCAATAAAAATCTTATCTTCTCTAAGAGAGAGCTGTATTTTTTTACTTAAAAACTTCAAATTCATTAACTAATTCAAATTTATCAATAGCATGATAAAGAAAACTGACTAACCTTCCTTTAGATATGTTAAATTAATGTTAAATGTTAAACAAATGTTTTAACATAAACATTTACAAGTGCTCATTGCAATATTTCTTTCTTTAACAACTGAATTAGGTTTTTTGGTTTCTTTGCTAATTCAGCAGTCCAATGTTGCTGGATTATAAACTTTAAAAAAACTCTATAAATATAGTCTACGTGTTTATGAAAGGTCATATTTTCTGCATGTATAGTCAAAACAACATACACAATGTGAGTGGATAGTATATGTTATTAGGCTGGTGTTTTTTCACCTGGAACTCTTCAACCCCCCAGGAGAGGCAGTATCCAACTCAGGACAGAGCTGCCTCAACATGTCACAGTATCTCTGAGTCTTAAACTTTGTTGGACAAACAATTGCTTTGCACTGCACCTAAACAAAAAGAAAAATGTGCAGAATTAAAAGTTACAGATAAGCATCAAATAAGGTCACATAACCATCAAAAGCAGCTTTACCTTTTTCAGTGCAAATTCCAGCTCATGCAGTTGATAGGCCGGATTTACTGACACCTATCATAGAACAATAGCAATTATGTTACTTTTGTGTTCATGCTCTTCAGTGCACAAACAATACAAAATGCCTCCCAGGGGTAACAGTGAGCAAGCCTTACCAAAATGATGCCAGCCTTGGCTGTAGCAAACTCCATCAGAAGCCATTCATACGTGTTGGGTCCCCAAATCCCTAATCGATCTCCTTTCTTCAGCCCCATAGCCAACAGACCTGCTGCTGCCTGATCAACCTGTGTTAAAAGATTTGAACTCTTATTGTGAGCATAAATCTTTAACTACTGACAATTATCACGAGGGTGACAGTGGTCTAGTGGTAGGGTACTTGCCTACGGACCTCAAGAGGTCCCAGGTTGGAATCCCACCTCTAGCATTATCACCACTGGCTCCCTGAGCAAGACCCTTAACCCTAAGGGAGACTGTCCCTGTAATTAGGACATGGAAGTTGCTCTGGATAAGAGTGTCTGCTAAATGCCATAAATGTAACTGTAAATATCAAAAGGAATTATATTAGAAACCGCTTTTTATTTTGACAGTTATTCAAGTTGTCAGACCTTTACAAAACGTCCAATAAAAATGGTGTGTAAATATCCTTTTCCAGAATTATTTATTTATATATATTTTTTTAAAACTGTAAAAAAAAAAATGTAATAATGTGAATGAATGGGTGGGACACACTAAAGTCAAATCAACGCAATACAATTTAGTTCAAAAATGAGTTACCATAATTAAAAGAAAGTTACTTGTCTTTCAAGTGCTCATTAACCAAAAAAGTGTAGATACATGGCAAACTGCTATTTCATTATTTTGATTTAAGCTGATCTGGGTTATAATTATATGATGTAAACCATATGAGCCATTTAAATGCACACAGTGCCAGCTGAAAACTGTGAGTATTAACATTTCACACAAAATACCACCTTTTTATAGCCAGACTGGCATTCTCAAGATCAGAATTTGACTTTATGATAATAAAAATCAAGCACATGGATCACTTATATCAGAATGCTTTGTGTGGTACTTGTTTTTAAGAGAGACTTCATCTAATTTCTATTTAAAAATAAAATAATAGCAGGGGTACTGAGAGTACAGCTGTACTGCACAAGACTGCTAAAGTGTAAATAGTGTTGAACCTGCTCACCTTTTACCTTTGACAAACAAACCACTAGGCAAAGGTCACAGCGTAAATCCAATCACTACAGAAAGAACCACAGAAGTCTTTTTGGCTCTGGCACTACAAATGAAATAAATGAATCATGTACCGGATAAAACTACAAGAAGACCACAGTAAATGGAAAATCACCCGCAGATTATTAACTCTCCATGTTCTCAAGTCTCTTTGTAGACTCATCTGGAAACACAGATGCACTGCCAAGATAGCTGACTTTATTATTGTGCAAAAGTTTAAGGCAGGTGTGAAAAAATGCTGTAAACAAAGAATGCTTTCAGAAATATAAATAATGATTGTTTATTTTTATCAATTTACAAAATGCAAAGTGAGCGAACAAAAGAAAAATCTAAATCAAATCAATATTTGGTGTTACTACCTTTTGCCTTCAAACCAGCATCAATTCTTCTAGGTACACTTGCACAAAGTCAGGGATTTTGTAGGATTATAGTCGGTGTATGATCAACTAATTTTACCAAACAGGTGCTGATGATCATCAGTGTCACACGGAGGTTGAAACACAGTCATGTTTGGAACAACCGACCAGCCGAGCTCCTTCAAATACTGTGTGCAAGTGTACCTAGAAGAACTGATGCTGTTTTGAAGGCAAAGGGTGGTCACACCAAATATTGATTTGATTTAGATTTCTCTTTTGTTCATTCACTGCATTTTGTTGATTGATGAAAATAAATGACTCTTCCATTTTTGAATGGAATGTTTACAGCATTTTTTCACACCTGCCTAAAACTTTTGCACAGTACTGTATAGTGTAAAGCCTTCCCAAAGAGCAGAGGCTGTTACAACAGCAAAACAGCAATTTTAATACTTTTAATTGTAGAAGAAAGACTGGGTGGCAGAAATTCTGGACATTGGCTTTTTGATACATTGTGAATTTTTTTCAGCACATAACAGTGCTGGAGATTTTGCTTCAGTGCCTCTGCTGAGCTGAGAATATACCACCAACCAAAAACTCCCAGCCAGCAGTGTCCTTTGGGCACAAACTGACTACACCCATGTATAACCAGTTTCAACAGATCTTCCTTAGTTAATTCCTGAGTTAATTTTTTATTTTAGAGCCAACTTTGGATAACCTAGCGAGCTCACATAGAGTAGAAGTTGACATTAGGTTAAACTCTATCTCACCTTGTCATTTTTTAACCACTTTTCTACAATACAGCAAACCTTTAGCAAACCTGGTAATGATAGTAACACATGAAAATAATTACTGTGAACATCTATCTTCTTATAAACACTGACTGTTTTGAACAAAAATGCGTGACTCTTTAAAAAAAGGTGAGAAAAAGGAGGGGAAGCACAGAGGACTGTTTATTCTATATGAGCTGATTTACATGGTATGTTACCACATAGCGATCATATTTCAATCTGGCTAGCCAATAACTCATTTGACCATAAACACATGATCAGGATACAATTCAGATACGTAATAATAACAAGTGAACAGGTGTGAATGAGGTCTAACTGCGGTGTAAGATCCACTCATGCATCAGAGATATTTTTGTGTACTTCCTTTTATGCATCATTACTTTTTGTCATATTTTATCAGTGATTGCAAATATGTCTAAAATACAGGCTTGTGTTTCTTTCTTTCCACTTTTAATAAATAGGAGCTGGTGTTGCATGACAGGATCAGTGGACTGCCAAGAGAGTCAAAGTTGACAAATTAGCCTGAAAGTGGACATAAGGAGAACTGGATAGTATTTAGAGTAACAAGTTTGATATTTATTTAAACCCTTCTGAAGTACTGCTTTGGCCAGAATCCTAAGCAAATGGAGGCAGGACACTCACGTCATGTTGCAACTGAGCAAAGGTCTTTCTGATGTCGTTCTCCAGAAACACTACAGCCTCACGGTCAGGACATCGCTCCACTGTGTTCTGCAGGGCCTTGCCAACAGTGAGAGATAGCAATGAGTGGGAAGAGACACCGTGGGCATAGCTGGTGGTCAGAGTTGGTACACTTGGGGGAGTGTCAACATGGATGGCACTGAGAAAAGATGAAAAACAAACAGAGCACCATGAGCAAGATCTGAATGTTCTTGCATTCATGGTGTTCTTTTTAAAATATTAAATTATTTATTAAATAAATAGTAAATTATTTATTCTTTCTTAAATGAAAAAAAGGGGTAAACAGTTTTGGTGCTTGGCAAACAACAGGGACAGACAGTAAACTTTGTGAACATTTCAGAAATACCATTCAATAGAGCATGTTTGGAATCAGTTTTTATGATCATGGAAACCAACAAATTTACATATAGCCCCATCTTCAGCCCGCAGCTGTTGAGCCCCTCCCCTTTTACAATGAAGTTCTAAGGAGTGTTTCGGCTCAGAGGTTTATAAACAGAGCTTATTTACATATATCAGTCTTAAAGATACATTAACTAAATAAGTCTGTTTAAGGAGAGGTTAGGCTTTATTTGTATTTTTCTATATTTGTATTTATATTGTTGTTTCTTAAAATCTTCCTTAATTACAATGATGATCCTCAGGACCTTCAACATCTGGTTCAATCTCTTAAGGATAAACTGGAAAAACAAATTAAAGTGTGCTGAGTCTGTGTAAAGTGACACTCTGTTCAGAGTGATATAATTAATATGTTCAAATGCATGAGACAAAGACAGGTCAAAGACAGAATAAATGAGTGTGAATGAAAGGGAGGAAAGTGGAGTGGTGAGGATGGAGGAAGTAGAGGTGACAAAGGTGGAGGGGTTTAAATACTTGGGATCAACAGTTCAGAGTAATGGGGAGTGTGGCAGGGAGTGCAGGCAGGTTGGAATGGGTGGAGAAGAGTGGCTGGAGTGATTTGTGACAGACGAGTACCAGCTAGATTAAACGGGAAGGTTTACAGGATGGTATTGAGACCAGCTATGTTGTAGGTGTTGGGGACGGTGGCACTGACGAAAAGACAGGAGGCGGAGCTAGAGGTGTCAGAGTTAAAGATGCTGAGATTTCTGTTGGGTGTGACAGGGTTAGAAACAAGTACATAAGAGGGACAGCTCAGGTTAGACATCTTGGAGACAAAGTTAGAGAAGGAAGGTTGCGTTACTTTGGACATGTCCAGAGGAGAGATGAGGATTATATTGGAAGGAGGATGTTGAAGATGGAGCTGCCAGGAAAGAGGAGAAGAGGAAGACCAAAGAGCAGGTTTATGGATGTGATGAGGGAGGACATGCAGGTGGTCCGTTTGAAGGAGGAAGATGCAGAGGACAGGAAGAAATGAAGACGGCTGATCCACTGTGGCGACCCCTAAACGGGAGGTCAGGAAGAAAAAGAAGAAAGACATGCATGAGACAAGAATTTATCAAACTGCCTAATCCAACATTTTAAAAAGTTCTTCTCTCAAAATGCGCTTTATACATGATCTTGCATTAGAGGTTGAAAGTTTGTGTGCGTGTGTGTGTGTGTGTGTGTGTGTGTGTGTGTGTTAACAGGTCTGACTGAAGAAGAAAGCTCCTGTGGAAAGAGGGTTTTAATAAGTGCTGTAAGTACTGAATTCAGTCATGAACTCGGCTCATGTTACTTCCCTGAACTCCTGCCTCACATTACATAACTTCTGACATGTACATTAAAGCTAACCAAGAAAAACTACAACACTGAACCTTCAAGATCTGACTGACCAGCGCAAAGGAGCAGTTTATACAGCTCCGCACTAATCCCTGTTCATGGGAAATAAGGCACATCTGTCCAAAAAAAACCAACAAAACAAAAACCTCCAGATAAACAGGAAGCGGGCGAGAGTAGGGGCTGTTTGTGGTTTGAAACTTTTCCTCCCAGACCTCGCAGGCTTCACGTGAACTTTATCTCCACCATAAAAAAAGAAGAAGTAGTGGGTGAACGCTCTGTCAGCACTGTAATATTTCCTGTGATGAATGCAAGGCTGTTATTTTGCTCTGTGTAAACTATGGCCAGCTGTTGCGGCGCTTACCGTTTGGGCAGGACTGCTAAAAAAGGTCTCCACGCTCTGCGCACACCTCCTGCAGAAAACACAGCCTTTCGCCGAAGAGCTGCCAAGATCTTCAGGGACATTTCTTCTGCCTGCAGCTGCAAAAACACTGAGGCAAAGCGGGCTACGAGATGACAGAGCAGTCCTGCTGCGAATCAGCCACAGAAACACGCTGGAACACACTCTACTGGCCAGACGTTTCCTTATGTAGCTGTTCCCGAGATTTTCCTATTCGCTAGTAGCAATTTGCTGTGGAATGCGCAGGCTGTGCCTTTCTAGAGCCGTTCAACTTTGAGCCGAAGTGGGAGTTAATTGCGCTTTGGCGGTGTTTGGACAGCAGAGGGCGCCATTTCACCCCACTTTTTGTTGGCGGGGGGCAGAAATTGCATTGAGGGGTGAAGAGAACAGCTGTTCCCTCATTCACTGAACCGGTTCTTTGAATAAGTTTCAGGAACAAAAGGACCACTTCTGTGTTTTAAATCATTCCTTCAGTTAGGAACAGTGT
The DNA here is from genome assembly GCA_017165825.1 of Hepsetus odoe. Taxonomy (NCBI): domain Eukaryota; kingdom Metazoa; phylum Chordata; class Actinopteri; order Characiformes; family Hepsetidae; genus Hepsetus; species Hepsetus odoe. The sequence continues at coordinate 11,811,592 of CM029378.1, forward strand.
AGCAATGTAGCCGTGAGGGATGTCAGAGTCAGGTTCAAACACTTAGAGCAACTTGATTTGCTTCTCTTTTGCATAAGACCCACATTCGCTTTGTTAATCTGTGATTGCTGTTCACTGAAGTCGTTGCAAGATCACAGCACAGCACACAGTGAACCACAAAGAAATTGGACCTCTGCATTTAACCCATGCAAACACCGTGCAGCAGCAGGCAGCTATTGAAAGCGCCCGGGGAGCAGTGATGGGGTACCTATCTCAAGGGTACCTCAGGGCAACCTACTGGTGAGGGACTCAAACCCACAATCTTCCGATGCAGGGGCAACTCCCTAACCACTAGGCCACTGCTGCCCCTGTAGTGGCAGTGATTAGCGCTGTTCACTCACAGTGAGAAGGTCCAGGGTTCAGTTCCCAGCTGAGACAGCTTTGGGCTCATATTTCCTGAAAGGAAAGGGTTCCCTTAAATCTGTTCTTCTAAAATATCACTTGCTTGTCTTTCTTGATTTCCCACTGTTGACCAGTGGAGGAACGGTTTCTTCTTCCAGTTGTTCCTTGCCTTCAGTTTGCTCAAGAGGCCCTCAAACCCAGATTTTACAACAGCCGTTAGAAAATTATGTTTTTCTATAAAATACAATAAGTTCTATTGATTTGCTTGCTTAAATGTAGCGTAAGAAACATTTATTAGTTGCACAAATGAGGCTTGCATTATCGGGAACTACGGGACCTACAAGGACAGGTCAAATCACAGGAATGCAGGAGGAGGTGCGCCTCCCCTCGGAGGATGGGCCAGCAGGTGTGCAAGTGGGAGACGGAGAACGGGGCGCACCTTGGCAGAATGTTCCATCAGACCTTAACCAAGGACGTTCAATTAATCATGTGCCAAGATATGCAAACTCTTTTCTAAGCAAACAAAGGGTTTTAGTTGCATTGTATCTTTGAATCTGTTCACACTGTGACTTGTTCCTTTGTCGCAAGACAATAAAACATTGATTCCTAACTGATGCTGGTGAGGCCTACTCTCTGATGATTATTATAGATTGATTATAGATGATTATTATAACAATCAGTTATAAGATAAGAATGCAAATGGGTACCAAGCCAGTCATATATGCAATCCCACCATGGCAACATTCACAACTTTTCAGGAAAGAATTCATAAAAGGAATGACCAGTGAATAATATAATAATAATAATAATAATAATAATAATAATAATAATAATAATAATGATAATAATGAAAATAATAATAAGAATAATAATAACTTTATTAAGAATGAAGACTTGCATGAATTAATGAATGATTTTAGATTCTACAAATATTGGTAAAGCATCAAGACATGGCTCCTGTTTGGAAACCAGAACCAAGTCCAAAAATGGAAAAAAAGAAGGGAAGACCGCAGCTATTTACAATGATTTAAATACTGATTTAAATACTTATTCCTGAATAGAGTTTATGTCAATTCCTGGACTAAACAGCCATTTATATGGATTCTACTTTGAAATTACAGTCTTCCATTTGTATACCTGGGAAAATCAATTTGGTATGTTAGAGACAAAAGAGATGAGATGTGTGTTGGGAAATGTAGACAGGAGATAAAGTCCCTTTACTTTTGTCCTTGTCTTACAGTGTCTCACACTGCTGGGTTCGAGGGGTCTGTTGACCTTGATCTGGCTCCAGAGGATGTACAGCGGCTTGTTTATTGTTGGCGAAGTGGTAAAGGCAGGGATATAGAGGTGTCAATCATGGTGGCATTAGGAAATATTGGTGGAAAACCATTAATGGGTTTGATTCATGCAAATTCCAAAGGAGGAGGAAGATTTTGAATTGCATTCAAGAGTCTGAATTGCATTTAAGGTCCAAGGCTGGGATGAGCAAATTGGAGCTACTTCCACTGGACCATGACTGCTGGAGCTCGCCATTAAAGTGGTTTTCTGCATTTAATTTCTTTCACTTCGGATGAATTCTGACTAAAATACTAATGCTGACTTTACCTAGTTTGCAGGAATGAAGAACAGAGGAGGACTAGGAAGCACAAAGCTACGTGTATAATGTAAATGCTCGTTTACTTGTGCAGCATTTAGCAGGGTGCACTTTTGGACACATCCAGTTGAATGTTTCTGAGTCAGTTAGTTTCCAGTTTTGTTAAAGATGATACAGAGTAGATGAACAGGATGAAGGAAATGTTATAAATGCTCCCTGCTCTATAAATGAGAGGCTTCTCGATGTGTGTGTCTCCAGTTGATGTGATAGTCCTGTGAGCTGAGGAGGACAAGACCAGCCAGCAGGTGGCAGAATACAAACTAGAGCTTCACGTTTCAATAGAAGAAGAACTTCATGCTGAGGCGCCTGAAGAGGGTTCAGAAAAGGTGGGAAAATGTCCTAAAGTCATGGTTTAGAAAGCTGGAGTGAAGGGGTGAATCGGTCAGTGTGTGTGAGACTGAGAGTGTGTTTTGGGGTGATGGAGACGGTGAGGTGCTCTGTGAACTGCTGGGCTCAGTTTGGGGACCTGCTCTCCGGGAGAGTTCTCCACACCGGGGATGAAGTACTGTTCACCACAGGCAGCAGCGACCTGTTTCTCTTCAGTTGTCAAGGAAAAAAAATGGAGGCAAGTGTACTGAGTGCAGTGAGTTTTTAACACTTGTTGATTCTGGCACTTGAAAGGAATATTTCTTTATTTCTTCAGGCCGTCCTGCAGTTTGATGCTCCAGTCACATCTCTGGCTCTAAGTGCTGACAGGAGTCATGTCTATGCTCTTTGCCAGAATAAAGGTCTTTACTGTGGCTCTCTCTCCCTGAAAGCGCGGTAATACATTTGATAAGTCCAGTCTGGAGAATTCTGTCATTAAATAAGTTTTGATTTGCCTCTTGATTTGTAAAGGAGCTGTAAACAGTTGCTCCATATCAGTTACAATTGACCTCATCATCAAATTTGTAGTGATCATCTATTTTCTTTAACCCCCTTTCTACTTTGGTTTGTTTAACCTCACAGCTCTCACTCCCAGTCTGCAGAGAAGAGTGATGACTGCCTGCCCACAACATCCAGAGACTGTATTGATATTGTTATCAAAGATGGGAAAGTGCAGTCTTTTATCCTAGTGGAGAGCATCATAGTCACTGCCAGTCTGCAAGGGTCTTTTTGGAGTTTTGACCTCTATGAAGTGCCAAGTTGTTCCTCCGGAGCTGCACTCTATCACAAATGTACAGGTTTCCAGGTTCCAGCTGTTGCAACAACAACCCCTCAGGATACAGGGAATGCAAGTTTAGCTCCAATACTGACCTGTGTTTACCCCCACAAAGACTCTGCATCTAACAGACATACAAGCCAGTGCCATTTCTTTCTTGAACCTCTCCTTTTTAGGCTTTTATTTGGAGTTGAAGCATCTCTTGTCCATTCACCAGTGATTCTCTGTGGTTTACCGGATGGGCATCTTGTCTCTTTCCCGTTACGCCTTCCTGCATGTCGAGGGCAAAAGCCACGAATCAGGATGCTCCACAGCCTGGAGCAGCCAGTTTCATTCATTGGAACCTCAGTCACAGGCGAGCAGGGGCCACAGTGTCTGATCGTGGTTGGTCAAATGGGTCGAATTATTCTGATCAGTGCCGATCAAGCAAGATCTGATGGAAAGGCAGTAGAAAGTAGTGAGTTTTGGTGAATCTGAATATTTTGCATTGGTTCATAACTAGTCATACAGTTGGTGGTGTACTCATCACCTAATCATTTCTCAGTATCTTTCTCACCCTCTTTATTTTTAAGGGTTCTCAGAGCAGAACATGCGAGGACCTGTGGTTTGTGCTTGCACGGATGGTGAACATCTCTACTACAGTACTTCCAACAACCTGCTAGCTGTGCCCCTGAGCAAGGCCGTAACATCAACATCATCTCTCACAACAGCAGAAGGAGAGGGACTGAGCACTAGGTCAGAGAGTTCCCTTCTTCTCTCTCAGAGTGCCATTTGCCTGAGTGTGTGCCAAGTGATTGCACTAGCAAAGCCTTCCTTTACTCCCACAGGTACTGAACTGGTTTCCTCTCTTAGTCAAACCTACAGAGTTGAGAATATGTCTTAAAATCTCATCAGTAATGTTCATGTTTCAGTGTCAGTCCATACTTTTTGACATCTTGATTGTTCTAATGTTTGTGTCTCAATATTGATGTTACTTAATATCATCTGTAATGAGATTCTCTGTTATTCTAATAATAGTGTCTGTGTCTATGATTTCTAGGTTGTGTGCAGCTTCTGGCTTTGTCTCTTAGTGGGAGGCTTCTCCAAGTGACAGTTCCTCAGAAATCAGAAAAAGATACTATTTCCAGACTGACTTCATCACAAGTGGGTCAGACAGTGAAAGACCTCCTGGCTGGTATTGGAAATGTTTGGGAGAGGTAAGATTAATAAGAACTGCCTTACAATAAAAACTGAAATTATGAGAAAAATACATAATTATCTATATGTAACTGTGTAATCTGTTATTTCATTTTAGTAAAGGAACATAAGAAAATATTTATTGTAATTATTTTTAATGAATATTTTTATAATTGAATAGTTTTCTTTCTTTTACAGAGCATCATCACTGAAACTCCAGCTACAGTTAAAGAATAACATTCTCAAACGCTTGAACCAAGTTATTAACATCTGCAACCTTCTTTTGACCTACCAGAAAAGGGATCAAAAGTACAGTGATGGCACACCCCCAATCAGCTGTCATGGTATAACTAATTGGAGTACTTTGCTTCAAAAAGACACTTTAGTTCTCACTTGTACATTGGAAAACTGTTGTGATTTTGCATTGGATCAAGGATGGTCTCTGAGCATTGAACTCCGGTTACCTCATTCTCTCACATCTGAGCACACTTCCAGGACTTATTCGTTTGCTTTGAAGAAATTAGATAGTGGTCAAAAAATGCAAGTGAGTTTACCTCTTGAGAGCCAAGGTGAGTTATTTCTCCCAGTCAGGGTCCACTGCTTCCTGGTATACTCCCTTCAGTCTTTACTTTACTCGGAGGAGTCCCTACATCTCTCAGCCTGTGAAATCCCAGTATCTCAGATTCTGACAAATAAAAACTGCATTAGTCTGGCTCTGAACACTTTAGTGCTGGACTGGCTAGATTGCTTACGAATAGGAGAGCCAGACTTATTTGGCGAGATTCCCAAACAAAGGACTGCTTTGGAAGCCACTAAAGTCTTTCTAAATTCCAGACAGTTACACACAGAAGACCAGACTATGCCAAAACCTGGTCCCCTTGTGATGGTGGTTCAGATTTCCTTGGAATTTCTGAAGACCAGGCTTGGGTTTCATAACTGTACCAGTGCAATCTTGTGCATTTCTGTGCTGAAATGGCTGTTGCCTACAACTTCTGAGGCAGGAGGACAAAACCCAGTGAAGAATCCGGTGGTGTGTGCTTATGGACCAAAGAGACAACCAGTCAGACTGCTTACCAAGGAGGTGAGCTTGTAGTTGATACTAAAAAGTTGTGGTTGTGCTACACTATCTTTTCAAATGACATTATTGTAAATAACACTTATGTTTTCAATGTCTTGCCTTCAGGTCATACTGAGTGATGTCAGTTCTGAAGGGCCTCTGCATGTTGTGGAGATTCAGGTGGAGAGCTTCTCTTTGGCAGCAGTATGTGGATTACATCATGCTATTCTGCAGCGTGTGCAGGTGCAGAGACAGAAATAAAACAGTTGTACTTTTACTCTTGTAAAACTTTTATTTTTGTAAACCATGTTATCTGATTCAGTTCAATTCATGAATTGTGTGTTTCTCCACCAGACCCTTCTCAATAAAGCTCCTGTGGAATGTGAGAGCCCTACACAGCTAAAAGGACAGTGTTTGTTGGAGGTTGTTCGACATGCTGAGGTAAAACTAGCATCACTATAACACAAGCCCAACTTGTGTAAACGCAGAGGAATAGTGGGGTGAAAAATCTAATTTGTTCCTGTAACCGCAGTCACTTAAGACATGATTGTTTGTTTAGTTTTGCACTGGAGTTTCAAGGTCTAACACTTACCTAACACATTATGGGAAGCTTACAGCCCACCAGTAAGCATGGTGTGAATTGTACACCTTAATCATCACACTTTCTTCATAACTAGTTCTAGTTGTTCAGAAATACTTACAAGTTTAAAAAAAACCTTTTCATAACAGTTTGTTTTTTGTTTTTTTTTATCAGTCTCTTTACATTAAGCATTCTCAGGCTTCCACCGCTTTTGATGAAGTGAAAAGAACGAATTCGGAGTCATGGTTTCATCTCTACTTGAAGCTCAGGGAGAAACCACTGGTGATTCTCTGAAAGTGTGATCAAACAAGGACATTGACCATACAGCTATCAGTATCCTTGTTTATTTGGCAAGATGGGCACTTGTGAAATAGTCATGCGAATTTTATAATGCCTCACTTTTATAGAGTCAATCAACCTACTTAATGACTGGTTGTATAAATGTTAGTGACTACTGCATAATAAGCTGACTTTCATGCAATATTGTTGGACCAACAGCGTTTTTTTCTCTGTTTCTCCCAATGTGAAAAAACAATCAGTAACAGCTATTTTTATTTAAAAATAGCAAAACCAAAATATTTCAATTTTTTTTTCTGAAATCAATTAAAAACACCCAAATGTAACCAATATGGAATATTTAAGCAACACTGTTATAGGTTGGCATAATAAGTGACAGTTCCTTTCCAATGATGAGTCACACAAATCAAAACGCCTGATTTTTTTTTTAACTTCTGCAGCATATAAATAATAAAGCTTACAAGATTAAAGACAAACAGTTGACAGAGCAATTGAAGAATTTTATCCACATTATATCAAGGGCATCTATGAATCTGGAGAATACCGTGTACTGCATCCACTCTCCAGTTTCTGTCCTTTTCTCAGTATAAAGTTGATCTTGCTATTTTACATTTACATTTACGGCATTTAGCAGACGCTCTTATCCAGAGCGACTTACATGTCCTACTTACAGGGACAGTCCCCCTGGAGCAACTCAGGGTTAAGGGTCTTGCTCAGGGACCCAGTGATGGTAGTGCTAGAGGTGGGATTCGAACCGGGGACCTCTTGATCCAGAGGTCCGTAGGCAAGTATCCTACCACTAGACCACCCATATTTTAACCTGAGAAGTGTATCTCAAATGTTACGGTATTACGTGTCTAATACAACCCAAACCTAAAAAGTAGGCATTTTTACACATAACATTGTCAACTCCGGTATATTTAATTCTGTTGGTCTGAATCCTGTGTAAACAGTTTTTCCCTAAATTGGTAATAGAGCCCTTCTCTGGCCATAAGCTGCTCATGTGTTCCTTGTTCTACAACCATCCCATTCTCCATGAAGATGATGTGGTCTGCACTCTCTATGGTCTGTAGACGATGGGCCACCACCAGCACTGTCTGACCCACTGACCTAGAAAGGGCTTCTTGAACCTGAGAACAGATGTGTAATATATGCCGTTCATATTTGACCTGTGTCTACAACAGTATAACAATAGGACATGGGCGGTTAAGGCTATACTCTTATTGCCATTTAATAAAGCTGGCCTAAGCATACTTTTTATTCTTACTCCACAAGCTTCATTACATTTGACAAAATGATTTTGCAAGGAAAGATTGATAAGTACCTATATTAAGATTACCTCAGAATCATCTACACTCTAAAGTCAGCTAACCAGCTAATGCAAGTATAACAATTTTTGACTGTTCCCTACAATCAGGAATGGACAAGACTTAGAATGACACATCAAGGATAGCACTTTTTTTGTTTGTTTTTTTTTTTTTTTATAGAAATGATAAATTATTATAAATACTGCACAAAATCTCATTGGTGTCGACCAGGATCACTGATAAAAGTCAAGCTTTGCAGAGAAGGGAAACACATACCGCATTCTGGGTGTTAATGTCCAGTTTACTTGTGGCTTCATCCAATATGAGTATTTTTGGATTCCTTATAAAAGCTCTGGCAATAGCAATGCACTGCTTTTGTCCTGAACCCAGCTGCCCTCCATGCTCTCCAACATCTAAGGCATAAACAAACAGTAACGCACAGTAGTAATAGGGGAACTCTCAGTATTGCTTTATTGGGATAACCATTTAGTTACACTTAAATTTAACATTTTACAAGATATTTAAAAAGGGTAAATAAGCTCCTCACCTGTGTTGTATTCTTGGTCCAGTTTACAGATAAAGTCATGAGCACTAGCTTTCTTTGCTGCCTCAATTACCATCTCTCTGGTGCAGCCATGCAGGCCATACTCAATGTTGTATTTTACTGAGCCAGAGAAAAGCACAGGATTCTGGGACACTGTTACCATCTGAGCCAGCAGAGAATTATTTTAGGTGAGAGATTTTCTTTGGAAAATATGAATCACTTTTGTGCTTACAGTTTAGATTATGTTTAAGAAAAGTTTGTTTTTATAGGAAAGGAACAGTTTAACTAAAACATATTTCCACCTATACCAGGTGCCGATGATCAGCCAAGACATATTTAGAATCCTTTCGTCCAGTACTGGATGTATGAAGCTTCATAACTAGTCTCTACAGCAAACTAGATGATATTTCATTATGCCCATCTATTTTCATCAGCAGATGATTCTAATGTATTCCTTAGCAGAAAAAAAATTGATGGCAGCATTGACCGCCTTTTAAAAAGACAATTTTTTGACATCTGTTTGACACTCCTGCTTGCTAGATTTTTACATTTGTTGCCAGATTTCACAGGGCATCACCTCAAACAATGGCTGGTCATCTGCTGTTTTTTGTTAAGGATTTGTTCATGTAAATAATGCTAATCCAAGGAAACTTGGATTGTAATTTTGTATAAAAACTAGTTAATTAAAAAGTAAACAAAAAAATCACTAAAATTGCTCTCACACCATTCAAGTAGCATCCAGGTCTTTATTAATGCAGAACAGACTTGCTGATGTGGGTTAGGACTCATGACTCCTACTCTTTTAGTTGTGTTAATGCAATTTAAATTCTGCTCAGCTTCATATCTCACAGCTAAACCACATCTTAACAACAACTGCTTAATGAAGAGATTTATGTGATATGAGCAGGTTGAGAATTCTTAGGATCTATTTATAGCAAAGATTTTGGTGAGTGAAGTACATAGCTCCACTGCTAAACTAAAGGAGCAGATTTGGGCTCTAAACATATCTTGTCTGATCAGCTACATGTTTGATAGGTAAATTAGACTTTTTGTTAATAATGAATAGTATCTGACTAAACATTCTGCACTTCTCGACACATTTTAACTTTATTTTATTTATATCTATTTTTTAAAGACTTAATTAAAAGTAATATAATTACAAGTACAATGTTTCTTCACGTTCTATTGTTAGTCATCCAGTGCTTACCTGCTGACACAGGTACTGATGGTTGTACTGATGGAGTGGAGTACCATCCAATAGCACCTCACCCTCCTGAGGCTCATAGAACCTCTGAAGGAGACTGACACAAGAACTCTTCCCTCCACCAGAGGGGCCCACTAGTGCTGTTATCTTGCCTGGAAACAGCTCCAGACTCACAGACTGAGAAAACAGTTTGATCGATTTTAGAGGGGTTATTTTATTCTGTTGGATTTTCAAAGTAACTGGATTATGAAACCCAATATCTGCCTCTGCTGAGGTTTAATACAAATGAAACAGGCATTTCCATTTTTGTGCTATAGAAAAAACACACAAAAAATTTTACCTTAAGTGCTTTCCCATCACGAGTAGGATACGAGAGGCTGATGTTATTAAAAGTGAGCCTCCCCTCTAGCGTTTGAGGTACAAAGTCGCCTGCCTCTCTCACTGTTGGCTTTCTGTCAGACAGCTCAAACACCTTCTGTGCTGACCACACTGTGTTCAGAATGTCTCCATACACATAAACTAGGTGCTAATAACAACAGGTCAATGCATTCCATGTCAGTGTTTAGACATTTTGATATATGTGCATGAAAAATTTAATATACCCCAATATATGGATCTAATCTAATAAATCAAATCTTACTAAATAAACAACAATGTAAACAGTAATGAAAGTCAAGTCATATCTATAATTGAGCTGTTAAGGCCATTAAGCTCACCCTCATGTTGGTCACCATTTCTTTCTGATAGAGCACAAAAGCCAGCAGACTTCCACTGCTTAGCTGGCCGGATGAGATGAGATCGCCGCCCAACAGCAACATCATCACCCTTAGTGTTACTGACACAAACTACCCCAGACACAAACACACAGGAAAGTGCAGTCCATTACACAGGAAATCAGACAGCAGCAACACTGCTGTTGGCAGTGAGTTTACCTAAATAATGGGAATTTGATTGGAGTTTAGACCATATTATGTGGAAGTATCCACTAAGAGAAAACAGCTATTAGTGTGGGATTCCTTACCCTACGCAGAAGGAGGAAGACTGCACTGTAAACGCCTTTGCGTGTCTGGACCTGGAGCTTTCTGGCCAGGGCCTCCTCATACCTCTTCTCCTCCTGGACCTCAGCCCTGAAACTCTTCACGGTCTTCATAGCATTCACTGTAGAAGAAGCCAGCTGCTCAATTTCAGCCTTGCAGTCCTGCAGCTCTCTGGATGTTTTCTGGTAATTTTAACAGTATGTTTACACACACAAAATATTAATGTGTTAACAGTCAAAAAAACCACAGTTTTGACTATGCACACCATGCTCTAGAAGGATTTGGAAGTTACAAGATGCAGTTTAGTCTATAAGGCAGGCTAGTCCAGTATTTTCTGACTATGACGTGCCTTTAAGGGTCTGAGGTGAAACTCACCTGGCAGAAGGTGTTGTAAGTGTTCTGCAGCATTGCAAGGAGGGGCATCTCCACACATGTAAGGATCGTAAGCTGCCAGGACAGACTCAACATAGAGAAGAGCATGCTACCCGTCTTCACCAGGCTCCGCAGCAGCACATTCACATTCATGGCTATGGACCGGCCCATCTTATCAGTGTCGGAGACAAGACGTGAGGTCAGACTTCCTGTGAGGGGAAGAGATTTACTATGAGGCAAAGATTTCTTCTTACAAATTCATAAAATTCTGAAATATTGATTCACGTTCAGCAGTTATTTCTGCTGCATTGTGGTGATCTTCATAATGTATTGAGTTTCACTTAATCTACCAAGCTAAGAAATCTGTCCCCATTAAGATCACACTGGTTTAAGTTTGCATATCACCTGGCTTGTTTTCTTCAAAGAAGCTGATTTCCTGTTTCATCAAGTTCTGAAACAGCATGTGACGGATTCTCTTGTTGAGCCTGGCTAAACAACTCATGAACATGCCCCCTCGCAAGCCCGTGAATAAAGAGCTGGAATAAATAATGCACATATAATTATACATTTAAATTTACAAATAAAAATATATAAACAAGAACAACAGAATCATAATACACCTATACACTTACCTTCCTAAAGAGTACATTGACATGAGCGCAATGGCCCACATGAAGTTGCCATACAGGTATTCCCCGCTCAACACATCAATGATTTTCCCCACATAGTATGGAATATAGGACTCAACTGTAGGAAGAAATGCAACATCGCAAATGATGATATAACAAACATTGCTCACTACTGTATGCTGTATGCGTTCCAAATGTTTGGGTTTAAAGGGCTTGTTAATTAGATGGTGAGCTACATCAGATGTCTTAAAAAGAGAAAAAACCCAAAAATACCAAGGAGCATGTAAAGAAGAAGAGGACTGAAAACTACTGCTGGATACATTATTAAAATGATGCATGAAAATTTTATTTTAAAGCATGTGATCTATGACCTTTTAAAATGATGTAAAGAATAGGTTTATATTAGAATCAGAGGTTAAACATTGGTTCAAACAAAAGAGATAACCAAAAAGACAACTTACATAATGCAGCCAGGAAGAGAAAAAGAAAAGCAGCTCCAAGGTATGGGTAGTCTGGTCTAGAGTAGTGAATCACTCTCATCAAGAGAGCTTTTGCCTCTTTGTCTTTCTTCTCCTTTTTTGCATCCCTTTTTGATCCATTGCAAAGGAATGCCATCTCCCACCCCATATAAACCCCAGTGGCAGTTACTGCATTCAGAAACACCATGCCTGGCTCAGGGACAGGACAGAAGCTACAAATACCTTCTGAAACCAGTGTTTGTACAGTAGCAAACACAGGAGACAAAAAGCACAATAATGTCACCCAGTGACTGATTAATGGATGTAAACTCTGATCCACCAAAACTGAACTAAATTCATAAAGCAGAGCCCAGCTGAGAGCTCTGAAAACCCATAGCCAGGTCAAGTTTAGAGTAAAGGTGCCTTCAGACCATAGAAGTCCTGTCAACAAGGCGAGCCAGAGGATAAGGTCATAGCACAGGACAAGCCCATATGCACGCATTGCAGCACGATCAGTTGGATGAGCCATCATGGAGGAAGCCTTCAGATAGTTTCATCTGCCTGCAAAAAAGGAAATGCACAGATTCAAGATCAACTGAACTACACATTCCTTTTTTCTTTTTCCAACCATGAGGCTGGCTTACTGCACTGATAATTCAGCTCCTCAGTTAATGGCTGGATTTAGCAAGCGAGTAAAGGCAGGCAAAATTCCAATCAATGCAGGCCATTGCACCATTTAAAGTTTAACTAGTACCGAATATATATCTCGTGCAGAAGCTCTTTGTACTTGGGACTAAATGTTAAAATGACTGTTAAATACATGTGACATTTGTCATATGTTTATGTTTATATCAGTGTTAAACTATAACAATAATGACCACCTGTTTAATATTGCATAGGTCCCTAATGTACAAGCAAAACAGCTGTGACCTTCTGAGGCTTGGACTCTACAAGACCTCGCTTTTTTATCTTATAATAAAACACTAGCAGCAGATCCTAAAAGTCCTGTAAGATTCGAGGTGGGGACCATACAAGGACCGTACAAATGTGTCCTGTACATCTCTCAGATAGTAGGAATTCTGAGTCCAAGTGAACAGCTCAGACTCCTTGTCGTGTTGCTTAGACCATTCCTGAGCATGTTTTGCCCTGCAGTAGTGTCCATTATCCTGCTTACGGAGGCAACTGCCATTAGGAAATATCATTGCCATGAAAAAGTTCAAAAGTGTTGGGTAGGTGTAACATGTAAACGTAATGTGCACATGAATGGCTTGGCCAAACATTTTAAATAGAACATCAGTTTTCTGCACCTTTCTATCTTTATAAAGCATTAAACATTTTCAGCAATTTTGTGCTACAATAGCTCTTCTGTTAAATCAGATCAGAAAAGCTAACTTCTTCATGCACATCACCGAGCCTTGAGTGCACAAGACCCTGCTGCTTGTTCACTGGTTATTCTCCTTGGAGCACTTTTGGACGCAGTGGTGATCTAGTAGTTTGGGACTAGGCCCCATGATCTGAAGGGTGTGGGGTTGGGTCCCAGACCAGTCGGTTACCCAGAGCATATCCAGGTTGCTGGATATGGCTGCATACTGCTCCATGTAGGCGTAATGGGTAAAAGGCAGAGAAGGATTTTGTTGTGCTTTTTTCACTTCACTTTAGGCTCTTACCACTCCATCAGCTCCCAAAAAGATCTGGTGATCAGAAGATGCTCTGATATAATTGTCTAGCATTCAGTCTGCCTCTGGTTAAACACGACCCTTATGCTTCCAGCACTTCACCTTCGAAACTGCTCGCTACTCACTTGTTGCCTAATAAGTCCACTTGACAAGTGCCATTGTGACGTGATAATTAACGTTATTCACCTGGCAGGGACTTAATACAGTAGATGAAAAGGATATGTAGTAGGCTTTAAATAAATTGTTACTGAGATTTTTCCCTTTATGGGACTCCACAGTGGGACTCTGCTTCTGTGAAATCTAATAACTGTTCATGAACCACTGACTAGTGTTTTTTGAAGCCAAACAGGACGAAAATTCCTCTCAAACAAAGCACGGTCCCACTATGATCACTCCTCGGTGTATATAGACCGTAGCAAGTTAAGAGTTAAATGAAATAAACGTGTTTTTTTTTTTGTTTGTTTGTTTTTGTTTTTTTATATATAAAAAGAAAATGTGAACACCCAACAGGCTAAGCTAACGCTGGCTAAAGCTAATCCTGACTCCAGCCCCCTGCTCCTCCTCATCTCTTTCCTCTTCTGTACGTTTCTGGGCTTTTTGACATTGAATTTGATCGAGTCACGCCAGCTGAGTTTAGAAGTTGTACTGTTGTCTAAAAAAGCGTGCACATCCATTAGGACTTACCGATGTCGGCCTTTCTTTTCCGTCTAAGAGCAGAATTTGTTTTACTTTCACTTTCATATGTAGTGTAAAGTGATACAGCACGTTGGATTTCAGTGCATTAGCTCTGCCCATAAAAACTGAACATATTCCAGAGCTGAAAACTGTCCTTCTGAGCCTCTGACCCTTTATTTTTATTTTGTGTTAATAAATGTAATATTTCTCTCATTGCACCAGCGTGGCTTCGGATTCAGATCACTAGTAGGCGCACTAATTCACTTCACCAAGCCTTTCACCCAATCCTGTAAAATCACTGACTGCAAACAGAATTTACTTTCAGCTGGAAAAAAATGAAGATTTATTTGCGATGAAACAAATGTTTTTTTTTATTTTCTTTTCATTTATTAACAAGATATGTATTGATATAAAAAGCTACTAAATAAACTATGTAATAAAACTAGGTGAATGCACATAGCCCTTTATTTCTTTAGATGTTCTTCAAGCTTTGGCAAATATATGACATCAGGAGAGTCGAAACAAAAAAGAAAAATTAAAAGCTAATAAAATATACATGTTCAGTTGTTCTAGTTGTAGCAGTAAGATATCTTACTGTTTCAACTAAATAACTTCATTAGACATTCCTAAACAATCCCCTGAAATCAGAATCACCAGTGAAGTACACTCAAACACCTGTGTAACAGTGCTCAGATGAATTTGGACAATACCCTCATCTTCATGCTAGTGTCATGTTTTTGTCGAGAGGTAAGTAATTGTGCTGAGGATTATGTGCAATAAAGCAAAATGTCTAACAATGGCAAAACTACATTTTTGTCTGAGATTTGATGAGCTCCCCATGCAGTGGCTCCGTTTTGTTGACTGAGAACTGTTAAAGGTGGCAGGCAAAATTGTCATATCAAAAAACTAATTAAAAGACTTGATTGTGGGTGGATTTGTAGACAAATAAAGGTCAGGTTACTTTCAGAAAGAATGCATATTTAAAGCTTTAAAAGTATTAAAAGTAAACATCTGATAAACAGTAGCCAGAAGTTCTGCACCTTTAAATGTCAAGCCACAACATGACGTCCGGATTGACTGACTGAAATCTGAGAACAGAAGTTCGTATGTTAATTAAAAAAAAAAAAAAGGAAGCTCAGCTTTGAACTGGAAACAGTTAATGCAGCATATATAATCTGTAGAGTATTCAGAAATAAAATTGCATGCGCAACAATTTCTTCATTATAACAAATGTTTGCACAAACCTTATTCATATTCATGTTTGAACTGCATTTTGAAAATACAATAAGCTAAAAAATTCAGGTAGAACAAACAATGTGATGAATCAGCAGTTCTAAAGTAACAGATTTATTAATTTTATGCACTTGTGATGCTCTCAAGGTTTATGTCTGCGTTCTTGTCGGCTCTGCCAGCGGATACTCTGATGTACTGACAGTCCGGAGAGGGAATAGCTGCTGACACTGGAGAAGGTGATGATTCTTTCTGGGCTGCTTCTTGGCGATCAAGCCAGTAGAAAGACACCAAAAGAAACAAAGCTGATGAGGCCACTGTGATACTGGAAGCCAGGAACACATATGTATAATCTCCAGTTCTGTCCACCAGACTGCCTGAAATATACAAATGCATGAGTCCAAACCTAAGCAACATCATTAAACACATCCATGTAGCATACAGATAATTTTGCAGAATATAATTACTGACTGAAGTTCACTTTGCAAATTTTATCAGCCTCTCCTGCATTAATTGATACAAGGTACAAGGATAAAAAAAGTCCTTACATAAACAAACATAAAAACCTAAAATGGCCATATATGGTTTTATTTTTTCCAGTAAGTTAAACTTTTTTTGAAAAATTTAGCAATTTGTTCACAGTAGAGGAAATATAACCTGTAGATCCAAAGTAGTTATACCTAGAGAGCTATACATTTATATTTTATGTAATACTGTACAATAAGATACATGGGTTTTAAGAAAAGTTTTAGGTTTATACTGGGATTTCTAGAGAAGAGTTTAAACAACATTATGAAATATTCAAAATCTCTACTGACTGTATACATTTGTATAATTCTACCTCATATAATTATTGAAGTGGAAGTGAAAGTGACTATTCTTGTCATTGTGAAACACAGCACAGCACACAGTAAGACGCAACAAAAGTAGACCTCTGCATTTTACCCATGCACACAAACACACATGTGCAGCAGGGGGCAGCTACTGAAAGCCCCTGGGGAACAGTACCTTGCTCAAGGGTACCTCAGGGCAACCTACTGATTAGGGATTCAAACCTACAATCTTCCGATCCATGGGCCCACTCCCTAACTGCTAAGCCACCGCTGCCTCATAATATTAATATTTGTTTTTTAATGATTATATTATTGAGACTGAGAACCCAGCCACTAGGGATGCACAAGCCAGAGTATATTTTCGTGCCGATCCCGAGCCTGGATAAATGGGGAGGGTTACATCAGGAAGGGCAACCGGTGTAAAACTTGGCCAAGTCAATATCTGGACAACGAAATAGAATTCCATATCAGATCAGTCGAGGCCCGGGTTTAAATTGTTTTATTATGGTGTAGATGGAGGGAGGAATGGTGGAGGTGTTATCCTGAAGGAAGAGTATGTGAAGAGTGTTTTGGAGGTGAAGAGGGTGTTAGAGAGGGTGATGAGTTTGAAGTTGGAAGTTGAAGGTGTGATGATGAATGTTGTTAGTGCATATACCCCACAAGTTGGTTGTGAGAAGGAAGAGAAAGAAGAATTCTGGAATGAGTTAGATGAAGTGATAAAAGAAAGTGTACCCAGGGGAGGGAGAGTGGTGATTGGTGCAGATTTTAATGGACATGTTGGTGAAGGGAACAGAGGTGATGAGGAGGTAATGGGTAGGTGTGGTATCAAGGAGAGGAAGGCTGAAGGTCAGATGGTTGTAGATTTTGTGAAAGGGATGGAAATGGTTGTAGTTAATACTTATTTTAAGAAGAGGGTGGAGCACAGGGTGACTTATAAGAGTGGAGGAAGATGCTCACAGGTGGATTATATCCTTTGCAGGAGGGTCAGTCTGGAGTAGACTGAAGACTGCAAAGTAGTGACAGGGGAGAGTGTAGCTAAACAGTATAGGATGGTGGTCTGTAGGATGACCTTGGAGGTCGAGAAGAGGAGGAAAGTGAGGGCAGAGTCGAGGATCAAATGTTGGAAGCTGAAGAAGGAGGATTGCAAGGTGGAATTCAGGCAGGAGTTAACACGGGCACTGGGAGTTGTTGAAGAGCTACTGGATTGCTGGAAAACTACTGCAGAAGTGATAAGGTAGACAGCTAGAAAGGTACTTGGTGTGACATGGTGTGACTTGGTTTTCAAGAATATGGGTGATGCACAGAGCTGTAGTAATTATAGAGGGATAAAGCTGATCAGCCACAGCATGAAGTTAAGGGAAAGAGTAGTGGAAGCAAGGTTAAGAAAAGAGGTGAGCATTAGTAAAGAGCAGTATGGTTTTATGCCACGAAAGAGCACTACAAGTGCAATGTTTGCTCTGAGGGTTTTGATGCTGAAGTATAGAGAAGGTCAGAAGGAGTTACATTGTGCCTTTGTGGAAGTCAGGTGTTACAGAGAAGTATGTAGAGTAGTTCAGGATATGTATGATGGCAGTGTAACAGTGGCGAGATCTGCAGTGGGAGTGACGGATGCATTTGAGGTAGAGGTTAGATTACATCAAAGTTCAGCGCTGAGCCCATTCTTGTTTGCAACTGACAGGTTGACGGATGAGGTTAGACAGTTGTCTCCGTGGACAGTGATGTTTGCTGATGATATTGTGATCTGCAGTGACAGTAGGGAGCAGCTTGAGGAGAACCTGAAGAGATGGAGATATGCTCTAGAGAGGAGAGGAATGAAAGTGAGTAAGTCAAAGTCAGAATACATGAGTATGAATAAAAGGGAGGAAAGCAGAGTGGTTAGGATGCAGGGAGTAGAGGTGACAAATGTGGAAGAGTTTAAATACTTGGGATCCACAGTTCAGTGTAACAGCGAGTATGGAAGAGAGGTGAAAAAGAGAGTGCAGGCAGGTTGAAATGGGTGGAGAAGAGTGGCTGGAGTGATTTGTGACAGATGGGTACCAGCTAGAGTAAAAGGGAAGGTTTACAGGACAGTAGTGAGGCCAGCTATGTTGTATGGGTTGGAGATGGTGGCACTGGCGAAAAGGCGGTGCTGGAGGTGTCAGAGTTAAAGATGCTGAGGTTTTCATTGGGTTTGACGAGGATGGACAGGATTAGAAATTAGTATATTAGAGGGACAGCTCAGGTTAAACATTTTGGAGACTAAGTTAGAGAAGCAAGGTTGTGTTGGTTTGGAGATGTCCAGAGGAGAGATGAGGATTTTATTGGAAGGAGAAAAAATATGTTTTTAATGATTTAATAAAAGTTAATGCCCAACCAAAAAGCTTTTTAAACCCTTGCACTGTACTACATATCAAATTTATGTCCTGCAGTCAAATGTTCTGTACTTATTTTACATACATTGTGCACAGATTTCTACAGCTAAAATCTCCCTACTTTTAATCAATAATGAAAAAAAATAAATACATACTGTGCCATTTGTCCTCAAGCTTCCACGATAATGGCTTTAAAAAGAATATTATATGCAGTCCTTTTCATGTGGAACCCAAAATCTTCACTGATTCACAGAGGTGGCAGGACTTTATTATGCAGGCACTGGACAGTATCTGGTTGCACAGTTGACATTTTGAGCTGGCATGGAGCTTACATGAGGAGGCCAGCTGCTCGGTCAATCTCACCCACCCAAGAGAGCTGAAGCCTAAATCCTTGGCACCACCCTAGTCCTGCTTTTCAAGTTCTGTTTCACAATGCAAGGTACATTCCATTCCCATGTATTCCTTCCTTGCTTACACACATGCACCCATACAAACGAAAGAGGCAGATATGCATACACGTGCTCAGGCACACGCACAAGCTGCTTAAGCTAGAGAATGAATGACAAAAACGGGTGGGTGTCAAGAAACTTTTCAGTAAAATAAAATGTAAGCGATCCCTAAAGTGCCCAGTCTGTATAATCTGTTTAACATGTAAAACTTAAGTGTAAAAAACTGCCCAGGCAGGTTTCAGAAATTCCAGCCAAGAGAGGTCAAAGGATCAAGGGAAAAACCTGACTGTTTGGTGTAACCCGTTAGACAAGGTTCTCACCCCTTTTTAAGATATGTCTACTAGAAGTAAAGCATCCCTTTGGCTTATTTAACATAAAATACTTACATTAACACCACCACTACAAACATTTGCTGTCTAAACCTAAATTTAACTATAATTAAAAGATTTTTCAATTGAAATTATGACAAATAAAGCACTGTTTTTTGGATAAAGTTTTTTGTGCTACCTGCAAGGGGTGGTCCAATCAGCAATGTGACACTCTCCATGATCGCCAGCAGGCCAAATGCAGAATGAAAGCGGCTCATATCCACTATGTCCATCAGCACCGTAACTAACAGCGTTCCCACCACACTCATCGTCAGGCCATAACTCAGCATGTAAAACAAAAGCACAGAAAAAGTGGGAGCGATACAGCAGATGCTGTTACTCAGTCCGTTCAGCAGAAGTGCTATGGAAAACACGTAGATGTGGCGGCCCTTGAACCAGGACAGGTTGAAGAGCAGTCCAATGGGTGGGCGCACAATGATGTTGACAAAACCTAAGACGTTGAACAGCAGGGCTGCCTTAGTCTGTTCCATGCCATAATCTGTGGCATATGGAACAATAAAGATCAGTGGCACTACAAATCCCAGCATCATCCAGGTGATACCCAACGAGAAGACAAGAAAGCGAGAATTATTGCATAACTGGTCAAAAGCCATGTGGCGGTGGAAAGATGATGCTAAGTTCTTCCGTATAACCCACATATGTCCTTTCATGCTATCTTCGCCTGCTACTGCTAGGCCTTTGGTCATCTGTTTGGATGAGCTTGGTTTTCGAGAGCCTAGTGGCCTCATAATGGCCCCACAGACACAGCAGTTGAGTAGCATTCCGCCCAGCACAAGGAAACTACCCCTCCAGCCCAGTTCAGTGTTGAGGTAGTGACTCAGTATAGGCAGTGTGGACAAGCCCAAAGCTGTGCCTGTTGAGGACACAGCATTGGCAAAGACACGGCGACGCACAAAATAGTGGCCCAGTATAGTAACAGCAGGCTGGAAGCTAAAACAAAAACCTAGACCTGTGGGGTGAAAAAAAAATTGGTTTAGGGTAAAAAAAAAAAGTTGCCAAGAATGAAATTTGAACAAAATCTCTGTGACCAAAGACCTGTGAAATAGCACTTTATAGGAGAGGGTAAAAACAGCATTCCTTACTTTAAAGTACATAAAATTCCAAGCAATTTCTGATCATTTCTATTAATCAGTTCTATTATTTCATACTAAAATATATGCTGTTAATTTCAAATGCTGAAAAAAAAATCATGATTAGATAATTATCTAGTGTTATAATTACCTCGGCCGTAGGGGTGACTGGATACATACTAACCTGTAATAAGCCCTGCAGTGATGTATAGCTCAGCAATGGAATTTGTAAAGGCACTGGCTGCCATCCCTAACCCACTCAAGACCCCTCCCAGCATCACTGTTGGCCGACATCCAAATCGTTCCACTAACACACTGCACAGAGGCCCTGAGAAGATAAAAACAATATCAAACCTACTTTTAACCTACTTAAAACCGCACAATTCACAATTCAGCAACTACCAAGAAAGTGATGAGCTAAAAAAAAGATGGCTGATCTGATTTGAACCAGAAACTAGCCATTAGAAACTACCTCAACAAAAAAATGTTTATGAACAAACAAAAAGCTTAGTCTGATCATTAGGTGAGGATGGGGGGGACTTCTCATTGCATGTTTGTTTACATATGTGCATCAGAGTCTTTAGACTGTTTCATCAGGGCAAGTTTAAAACAAAGAGAAGAGACACAAAATTACCCAACATTTCAATGGCCCCCAAATGTGAAACCTTGTTGTTCTAATAGACACAGACCTTGCCTTCACTTATCATAACAAAACAATCACCATCACAGTTTTTTTTAGCAACTTAGAAAGCAAACCAAAATAGAACTCCAATAACAAATATGGAAATGTACTAAAATCTCCAGCATACTTGACTAATTTAATGCTACATTCAGTTTGAAATGCTGCAAAGATGCTTTACTATATTTTATTGTGTTATTTTCTGCATTGCCACCAAAACTGTCGTTATGTTAACACTTCCTTCATCACACGATCAAATATGAACACACACTGAATCTTACAAAGCACTTCTGTAGAGCTTTTTGCATATGCACAGAGCTAGTGTAGGCTGTCACCATGCTTACATGCAAATACCTTATACTCTATCTCTGTCACTCTGTGCCTTTCTCCTTCTTTCTTTGGCTATTTACAAACAAGGTTAAACCATGCAGAAGATTGATATGATTTTCATTCAGATAATAAATTAGCCAGAGTTTTTTGTAAGTGTGACTTTCAGATATAAAGCAGCAGTCTAACAAGCAGAGGAGATGTGATATAACTACCGGTTTCCTGTCAACAAGGAAAGTCTAGCGTGAAGGCTCACTCGCAAGATCTTTTTCTTGACAGCCAAGTCTTAAGCAACAGATATCACTTCAAGATTATGTGACCATTCAAGACCACATGTCTTTAACCTTTAATCCTCATGTCATAATTTTTACTAACCAAATAATTTGTTTCAGCAGTTAATAAACATGTCTTGTTAAGAGATATAGTCTTGTTAAGACTATATACTGGTATAAAAATTATTTCAATCTAATCTGAAATCTTATCTTAAATCTTATCACACACAAGACCAACCACTGCGTTTTTAAAAGTGCTTTTAAAAGTTAGTAAGGATAAGATGAAAGTGTGTGTGTGTGTGTGTGTGTGTGTGTGTGTGTGTGTGTGTGTGTGTGTGTGTGTGTGTGTGTGTGTGTGTGTATGTAGCCTAATGTTGCTTTGCTGCATCTCTACCTCCAGCATGAAGGACTGCCGTCATGATAGATGGAACCCAGGATGTAATGCTGTTGCTGGCATTAAACTCTCTCTGAAGATCCATGTAGAAGATGCCAATGCAGGAAGGAAAAGCCAGCGTCAGGGCCAGAACCAGAATAGAGGCCATCAAGACCACCCAGCCCCAGCCCCCATCTGGTGCACTTATGGCATTTGATTGTTTTTGAGCCAGTGGTGTGTTTGCTTCTTTATCCCCATCTTCAGCCTCTAGATCACAGGACTCTGCTGACTGCTTCTGTTGCGGATCCATTTTTGCTACCTGAGGGTGATCACCTAGCCCTCACTGCTTTTTTCTTCTGTCTGTGATATTCATTGATGGTCTCAACAAAGCTTTGAAGGCAGGGCTGCACCTTTCTCTGTATTCCATGTCACCTCCACACAACACCACAAAGGGATCCCTGTAGAACAGATGAGGAAAAAGTGGTCACATCAGTCTGAGCTCTACAGTTGCTATATACAAGCACCAGGTGCTACGCTGCATTAAAATAATCTAATAAATGACATTTCCTAAATTGCTTTTGCATTCATTTATCAGTTTTCTTTTTGTGTAAACAAATGTCCAATTCCATCCACTAGTCCCATGATCCCATCAACATTCCTGAAGGCTAGAACCTGCATTTTTAGGAACAGTTGCTAAGGCAACATACTTTTAAAGCTCAACAAACAAGAAGGAAATTGCATATTATTATTATCTGCACTTTATTAAACCTTAATTTAAAAG
This sequence comes from Hepsetus odoe, assembly GCA_017165825.1. NCBI lineage: Eukaryota > Metazoa > Chordata > Actinopteri > Characiformes > Hepsetidae > Hepsetus > Hepsetus odoe. Next base: position 11,834,534 of record CM029378.1, read on the forward strand.
TACTTATTAAGGAGGACATGCAGCCAAGCATGAATTTTACTACAAATCCAGCAGAAAACAAAGAAGGCAAAAGCAAAAACACATACAATGCATTAGAAACCTACCTTTGACTTGTGTGTTAAGTGACAGACTGCAAGGGTGAGTCCTATAAACTGTGTGATATATTGCGCAGTAATTTGTATCAGATTGCAATACCTTTTGCCAGGATTGCAAACTTAACGTTAGCAGGGAAGGACCATTGCTCCTGGTTTCTAATGCCATTATATTGATTATTAGGGTTTTGTTATTGAACAAATTAAGTAGAAAGTGTGACAGGAATGGCTCAGAGGGTCACAGATCCATCACGTTTAATAGAAACTACATAAAACTTTTCTAACATCTTTCACCAAAGCTCTCCAGCCAGTCCTGTCCTCCCAGTGGTCCTGGGTTATTAATCTGTGGAAGGCACGGGATTGGCCAGGCTCTTCAGGTGTTACCCGAGTGTGTCCAGCTACACTTTCCAGTTATTTACTTAACCAGCGAGGAACCTTTAATAAAAAAAGAATTCAAAACGGGATACTTGTTGCTGTTGGGTACATATTCCCCAACAGCTTGTGGTTAGTAAGCACAGCAGAACTCACAGCAGGCTGAGTTACAGCACGCCTGAGGGAGGGGAAAAAAGCAAACAGTCTTTCCAAAAAAAGAACCCCTCGGCTCTGCTACCGTGTGCTGAACCTCACAGCCTACTGGGTTTTTGAGCTGAGGTCCTCTACGGATTGCATGCTCGGGGTTTTCTCGGCGGTCAACTCTCGCTCCGAAGGAGAAACTTACCTCCAGGCAGTAAACAGCTCGCTCGCGCGTTCATCTCGCGCTGAGCTCGCGCGCCTGCTGCTGCTGCTGCTGCTGCTGCTGCTGAAGGAGGGGGTGCGCGCGCTGCAGGATCATGTTTGCGCGAAGGGCTGGGCCTCAAGACGAGCCTATTAAAGCGCGCTCAGTGCCGCTGCTTCCATCAGTGCACACAAAAGAAGCACACACACCGGCCGCAAACCGCCGCGTCTGGCTTTCATGCTGAAACGTAAGCACCCACACTGTTCACCTTCCCGAGGCCGGAGGCAACAGACAAGGAAGTGCATCACGCTTCACGCATCACTCTTTACTAAAACCCTTCCTGTTGATCTATTATTCCGAGGGTGGCAGCAGAGTATCTGTAGTAATATGTAGTGTTACTGATGCTTCATGTGTGGCATTACTTCTCCTCAAGGGCAGGACTCAAACAGTCTTTGGTCGTTTTATCGTTTTATTGATTAGTTATTACTTCCTCTTTTTTTTTTTTTTTTTTTTTTTTTTTTTAGTGATCATTTTCATACTGTCAGGTTGGATTTGTACTGCTTTGCCACTGATCACACCTCTCACTCTTCTGGATTTTTTTTTTTTTTACACCAACAGCACCTTCAGGTAATAAAGGCTGCATGTGCTAAAAAAAAAATCCCAGAAGTTATTTTTCTATTACACCCCAGTGACTATGGCTTCAAGATACTCCGCCCAACCTTGTTCCTGACACACCTGATCCAGTATTCAGATGGTCTAATCCAGTATCAGGGCTGATTTAATGTTAAGTGAAACTTAAGTGAAAGCTAAAACAAAAACCTAGACCTGTGGGGTGAAAAAAAAAATTGGTTTAGGGTAAAAAAAAAAAAGTTGCCAAGAATGAAATTTGAACAAAATCTCTGTGACCAAAGACCTGTGAAATAGCACTTTATAGGAGAGGGTAAAAACAGCATTCCTTACTTTAAAGTACATAAAATTCCAAGCAATTTCTGATCATTTCTATTAATCAGTTCTATTATTTCATACTAAAATATATGCTGTTAATTTCAAATGCTGAAAAAAAAAAGCTCTTAATTCCTTATTGCTTACAGCTAACTGATCACAGTACAGTGCATCACTAAAACCGCACAATTCACAATTCAGCAACTACCAAGAAAGTGATGAGCTAAAAAAAAGATGGCTGATCTGATTTGAACCAGAAACTAGCCATTAGAAACTACCTCAACAAAAAAATGTTTATGAACAAACAAAAAGCTTAGTCTGATCATTAGGTGAGGATGGGGGGGGGGGGACGACTTCTCATTGCATGTTTGTTTACATATGTGCATCAGAGTCTTTAGACTGTTTCGTCAGAGCAAGTTTAAAACAAAGAGAAGAGACACAAAATTACCCAACATTTTAATGGCCCCCAAATGTGAAACCTTGTTGTTCTAATAGACACAGACCTTGCCTTCACTTATCATCAAACTATCAACAAAACTATCACCATCACAGTTTATTTTAGCAACTTAGAAAACAAACCAGAATAGAACTCCAACAACAAATATGGAAATGTACTAAAATCTCCAGCATACTTGACTAATTTAATGCTGCATTCAGTTTGAAATGCTGCAAAGATGCTTTACTCTATTTTATTGTGTTATTTTCAGTGATAGGGACGGTACCTCAAGGGTAATCTACTGGTCTGGGAATTGAATCCTATGACCTTCCGATCCTGGGGCCTAGTCCCTAAGCACTAGGCCATCACTGTTTCAGACAATGTCAAAGTTGTAGATTTCCCATACCATTGAAACCACATGAAGATTATTGAGTCGATCATGCTGCCAAAACCTAATCCTCCAAGGTACATAAGAGCTCCAAAGGTTTGCTGTTGTACCTGGCACCGAGATCTTAGTAGCAAATCCTTGTTAAACCCTGTAAGTCACACAGATTCCACCTATGCTTGATCAGATAAAAATCTGTTAGAGGGTGAGTCATGTTTCTGTTACCACTCCTTTTACAATGTTTGCAGAGCATTATGGTAAAAGAAACTGAAAGAGACTATTGCCAATGGGGCACACTGTTACCATGAAGGGACATTTAGATAGAGAGAATGTGTTGAAAGACCCATGGTTTCCCAGCAGAGCATTGTCCAGAGCATCACACTGCCTCCAACACCTTGCTTTCTTATTTTAGTGGATTTTAGTACCATTTCTTTTTCTGGGAAACAATACATACACACCTGGCTGTCCACATGATGTAAAAGAAAATGAGATTATTTCATCCACTGCTCCATATAACAGTTCTGCACCAACATCTCCATTGTGAGCACTTTTTGCAGTGGAGGGGTAATCTCGAGCGTTGTCCCAATACACAAGCTGTTATGCAGGGCATGTTTTGACACTTCTCTATCATATCCGGCAGTACTTTCAAGGATAGCCTTTGCTCCCCATGAACATCAGCCCACAAACCATTCTAGGTTCAGTGATTGGATTTCTTTGGACCACTTCTGGTAGGAATCAATCACTGCATACTGGGAGACCAAACAAGACCTGTTGTTATGGAAATGTTTTGGCTCAGGTGTTTAGCTTTCACAATTGATCCTGTTCATTTGTTCCACAAGAATCCCACCCCTTCACACCACACAAGCATGATTATTAGTAACATTCATTTAACCTGTTGATGGTTATATTGTGGCTGATCTGCTTATGTACAGTGTGTGTGTGGATATACAGTACTGTGCAAAAGCTTTAGGCAGGTGTGAAAAAATGCTGTAAACCAAAAATGCTTTCAGAAATAGAAATGATTGTTTATTTTTATCAATTTACTAAATGCAAAGTGAGCTAACAAAAGAAAAATCAAAATCAAATCAGTATTTGGTGTTACTACCTTTTGCCTTCAAACCAGCATCAATTCTTCTAGGTACATGTCAGGGATTCTGTAGGATTATAGTCGGTGTATGATCAACCAATTTTGCCAAACAGGTGCTGATGATCATCAATGTCACACAGAGGTTGAAACACAGTCATGTTTGGAACAACCTACCAGCCGAGTTGCTTCAAAAACTGTCAGCAAATGTACCTAGAAGAACTGATGCTGTTTTGAAGGCAAAGGGCGGTCCCACCAAATATTGATTTGATTTAGATTTCTCTTTTGTTCATTCACTGCATTTTGTTGATTGATGATTTTTTCCACACCTGCCTAAAACTTTTGCACAGTACTGTATATCATCCGCTTCTTCTCAGCCCTGTCCTTCGGACATGCTTCGGACACATGGTTGGAAAAACTAAGTTTTACAAAATTACTGCAAGCACAAATGCGAGCACAACACTGGTGCTTCCACTGTGAGCGAACCGCTAAACGTGATCGAGTGAGACACGGGATGCTGAGCGGATGTTGTGGCGTTCACTGTGCCAACTAGCATTTGGTATCTGAAGCTGGCTTGTAACCCAAATTTTAGCTCTCAACTCAAAGCAAAAAAATGGCAGAGAGAGCAAAAAAATATACAACGTAGGTAAGCTTTCTGCTTCTGTAAAACATTTTTTTATTCAGATACGGTGTACATACATGCTCAGTTCTCTGGTAAACAATTGCAACAAAGTTCTGTGATAAAATGAGAACTACAACATTTTGAACACAAATACATTTTATGATAAAAATCAGACATTTTTTCCTCTTTGCAATCTGTACATTGAAATAAACTGCATCAGAAGACAAACTTCAAAATAAAAGATAAAGGAAAATTAAAGGACAGTCTGACCGAGACTATTCATTTCCAGAACACTTAGCTCAACAATCTCCATTTAGACAAAGGTCACACTTGACATCAATACAGCTGATAACTTAATACACTCAAAACATCTGGTGTAATTAGCAGATTTTCAATACATGTTTAAATGTCTTTCTTTGTATGTGTGCACGCATGCACACTTGTGAGTACTGTATATCAAAGCATGCAGGTGTTGCAGACTAACTAATATGGCAGTCTCGAAAACTAACCCCATCTTCAGAATATGAATACCCTTAAATAATGTGAATAAACATGACAGAGGCCTGCATTCCTGTCCATAAAGGTCAGCTTATAAACAACCATGCTGAGCTTTTCAAAAGATCTTGTGGAAATCATTACTTAGTGTTTGGGCAAGACAAAGTGGATAAAAACAAACCAAAAACAACAACAAACCTAATGATCCTAGGGCCAAGTTTAAGCCCAGAGTTGCAGACCCTCTGAAAGCTCCTGCATATATTGAGTCTCTCTAGTCACTGTCCATGCACCACTTCATCCCTACACTAACACAAGGCAAAAGTCCCAGTAACACATTGCATGCGTTCAAGTCCATGTACCAAAAACTAGGGCCACCCCTTTCCCCTTTGGATCTGGCAGAGAACAGTATTCTCTCCCCCCTCCCCTACACAGAAACGCCTTTTTGCCTCAACATCTTTTTGTTTGACCACAAACAAATGGGAGGGCCAAAAACCTGAAATGGAAAAATGTTTGGGATTACGAAAAGATCTATGTTGTTACTTCAGTGGGCACAAGTGTTCATTTGTGTCTTAAAATGTGACGTTGCTGTTTTTACATAACCCAAAGTAAACTGCATGGACTGCAATAACATTTTAGATCACTTTGCTGTATGTGTTATACCTCCATAGAGATCATGGACATGGACATACTTAAAGTGCACATAGTCATAAAATTAAAGGCATAAATAAATGTTTTCCTAGAAGATAATCTGAAAAGCTAGATATGATCTACGATGTACCACATCTTAACCATGGCACTGGAATCATTTTAAACATTTTCAATCATGAAATAAAACTGCTTTGTGAGTGAGTCCAAGATTAGACTAAAATCCATGTTCAGGAAACTGGAATCCTAGAAGGGAAGGAAACTAAATACAGCTGGATTTTCGCAAATAATTAATCATTAAACCCATTTGCCCCTTACTCACATGAGTAATCAAAAAACACACACACAATGATACAAATGTAATCTTTTACCACGGGGTTGGAAAGGAGGCCTTTACCTCAGGGTCTATTAAGAGAATTCATTAATGAACTTGAGGTTGAACAAAGAAACTCTGGAGTTGAATTTCATGAAAAAAATTTGAGTAAGCCACAAAATCAAAAGTGCCCAAATACAAGAAGAGGTACTTTGAACTAAAACAGTATGCACAACTAAGAAAATCTGCTTGGTTATATCATATTTTATATGATATGACATAACCTTGGATATATCATAAGCTAGCAAACAAAGAACATTTTAGCACCCCCTTCCCGTTTCTCATTTTAAATAGTGGAAGAGCACAATATAAATGTGAGGCAAAAAGGAAGGAACATAAATTATTTCCCTAAATAAATGAAATAAAGTAAGCACATAACATCTGAAAACACTGGAGACAAAGTTCACATTGATATAATGTATATGATAATGCCTGTGACTGACAGAAAGTCATCAGTTGCTTTTGAGTGGACAAGCTAACCTACACCATGCCATTATCCATACTATGGTACTGAACAAGAAATGTATATCAAAATACTGTCAATACATGATGGACCACACTATGTGTTAGGAGATTAAAATATTCTAAGATTTCACAACTTTACATGTGGGAGATTTAGGTTTTAATCTAGTCTTCACAGGCTAAATATCAAACATTGAGGGCAATTCAGTCAGTGTAAAAGAGGGCCAAGTACAGGCCCCGATGTCAAAACATCAAAAGTTTTTGCAGTTTACCTGAAGTAATACAGTATATTTTGACACAAGGGCAAGCAATGCAATCCATGTAAAATAGAGCCCTTGACATTCAATTGTATCCCACTACAACTTATATAACTTTTTTTTAAACTATGAGAAACAGTTAAATAGCCAAAACATGATGCTATTCTAGGGAATACTGAAGCCAAACTCTCAAACTAACAAATTAAACAACCACTATAGCTCTGCCCTGCCTCAAAAAACTTGGGCATTTTTATCGGAACAGTCTCACGGAGCTCTTATATGATATGCTAAAGAAATTCTGTATTTCTAGAAAGTAACCAAAAAAAAAAAAAACCTTGAGAAATAGTGTGAAGTAAGCCTAAGGAAATCTCCTATTTTCCAGTCATATATAAATAGCTGGAGAGAGATATCGTAACACAAAACTTCACATAGCAGTGACCGAGCAGTAGACGAAATTCTCGGCGCATGGGTCAACTCATAACTTATCCCAATCAAAAAGAGAAATTCATCTTCCTAAACAAAAATGGCCGCTATGGTATAGACATCAACAATTACATGACTTGCATTCAGCCTTTTTTGTAATACATGTATTAGTAATATAATCCTCACATGCCCCAAAATTGCACATTGTTTTTTTTATGTTGTTTGAATCTGTGAAATGTCCACAGCAACAAGGACAAAAAAAAAAAAAAAAAAAACTTCCCCAGGATGATGTGCATCATAAGTGAAATATGGGAAAAATCTTCTGTTTCACAGATGTAAACCTGGTGAAATGCCCAATCAGGAAACCATCTGTGTACTCCCTTCCCCTCTAGCCATTCCTGGTCCAGTTCCAAGAGGGAAAACAGACTTAATGAGATATACACACACAACTGGAGACAAAATGCTGAAAGTTCAAATGCCATCACCCATGTCTTATTGTGCTCCACACTGTGCTAGGCCAAGCATGGTAGAGAAGTCTTGCTGTACGTGTTCATTCACTCAGCTATTGAACTTACACAGTGAATAAATGTGCTTGTCATGACAAGTGGAGTTGGGGGGTGGGGGATAAACAGTTCTGGTTTGCCTACTTTTCACGCACCTGGAAGTCCTGAGGAGATTTCAGTGAAGTAGACAGCTTAGCTGAGCAGGGCACAGGCATCCCTTAAAACTAGCATGCCAGCAACAATGTAGATTATGATGATTATGATAAGGAGATAAATGTAACAATGACTGTGTTCCGAGGCAACGTGAATGAATAAGGTAACAGTGAGAGATAAACCTTGTAAACCTTACTTGAACTCCTCCCTAGTCAACGTTGACAGTCTTGCAGTAATCACAGATTATCTGAATTTTAACCTTTTTAGCATTTGCAATTAGTTGATAACAGCAGTGATCGCTTGTGATGGTGCTGGATGGGCGATGCTGCAGCACTGCAGGGAGGGGGGTCAGGGCACCCCCACTGCGGAAAGGCACAAGGGAAGAGGGTGTGAAAAAGGAATGGTGGTGCATGTGAGTTAATGGACCTTAAGTATGTGCAGTATGGTCGAGGAGGAAGAGGAATGGAATAAGAGACGGGTCTGGGAAATTTGTGTCAGCACAGCTAAGAAGGTCTCCTCACATCCGGGAACCTCTCTCCTGAAGGATCTGTGAAACAGAAAAATCTCTGATGAAATCTTCTCAATCACTCTGCACTGAGTTATGCAATATTCAGAAAGATAACAAGATAAATATAGCTTGATAAAACAGAGGATGAATGCTGCTATTTTTGGGTTAGAAAGCATTATTGATTAGGATTCTGTTACATTTGTGTTTAGACATGCCTGAAGGTCAGCTAGAAGATGCACAGAAGAGGTATTTAATAATTTGTGCTCAAATTTTGATCTATGCTGTAAATTCTATGATATCCACCTCAGACATCAGAAGTGCCCTTGAAAGTTCTCATTTCGCTGTTTAATTAATAACTGGCATGATAAAAAAGCATAGACTGTAAAAAGCATTGGCAATTATAAACATTTTACATTTGGATTTGATCTCACCTTAGCCTTCTCAGTTGGCTCAATAACAATTCCATTAGTGGAGTTATTGAGCTCCCTGGAAACCACACACAGGAACTCGGCCTGGTCCTCATTGCCATAGTTGTAAGAGGATCCGATGCTTATGAGCTGGAAAAGCAAGTGAGAGCAACAATGTTCAAATCATGATCAGTTAACTCTTAACTTACTTTAAAGGAGGTGGAAGAATCAAAAATACATGTTGGATCATAAATTGTTTCTCTAACTGAAGCCATACAATCTTATTTCTACAAAATCATATGGAAGATGTGTGGGCTTGCAATCATAAAAGCAACCAATTGAGTAACTTCCAGAGTCCAGGGCTATAATAGGTAAATGAACAGATTAAGGTGTTTAGGGGCAGCGGAGGCCTAGTGGTTAGGGGTGCTGGCCCCAGGATCAGAAGATCGTAGGTTCGAATCCTGAACCAGTAGGTTGCTTTTAGCAAATTACAGTCCCAGTCACTGCTCTCCAGATGCTGGACATAGCTGCCCCCTGCTGCACGGTGTGCATGAAGAGGTATCTTACCTTCAGAATAACAGTGTGCCATTTACTGTGACTTAGAGCAACAATATGCAGGATGACAGACACTCATCAAAGAAGAGACACGCTCACCTGCTCAAACTTCCATCCATCAGACATTGTGGAGACCATCTGAGTGAGCTCCTCTTCTTGGCACTGGAGTACACGATACACATGCTTCACAGGGCCCTAAAAAAGGCATTTACATATGGGTATGTGGGGGCCAAACATACTAGAGACTGATTGAAGAGACTGATTCTCTTAAGGCATTAAGTAACAAAAAGTTATACAGTAATTTGTTAAACTATATACAGTAATAAAAAGACATTCAAATAAACTAAGGAAACCTGATAACATGTTGACTGGAGTGCTAATATCAGTTCATTGTGATCTGTGAGTCTAGAAACTTTACTTTGTCTAATCAACATTTGTTCACTTTACTGAAGAAAAACAGGCTAACAATTGGTCTAATAATCTTATTCATTTATGTAATTTTTAAAAAAGTATGTTTTACTATTTCCTGCATGTAAGGTTGATGCGCTGAATATGCAAATTCTATTACAAACAAACTATTATCCTGATAAACCACCTGCAGACAAACCTAACCAAAAAACAGTGAGTTTCCCTTTCCCTGATCTATTCCAACCTGGGACGTCCTATTCTCGTTGTCTCGTATCCTCTCCTTTACAAGCCTCACAAGTGATGCAATATTATAAAATTCAGCTTCCTCCAAAACACCTGCAAGAAGTAAAAACAATTACAGCATTTTTTAAGAATAGTGTTCTATACTTTGCAAGTTAATGTGAAAAACTCTTTTGATGCACTGAAAAATGCCTACATCAGCTGCAAAACCTTCAGTTTCCCTTGCTGTAGCTTTAATCAATGCTGTGGGGACAATGGGTTCCAGTAATAACATGCTTACAAAAAAGGTGCTTCTAAAAGAAACCATGTTTTTACAGTTATCATGATGGTCTAAAGACAGAACACCCAAGGCATCTCACCTTCTTCTGCAAGGTTCTTGTTGATGATCAGTTTTCCATGCCTTAGATAATTCAAGATGGGTCCAAAATATGTGGGGTCTCTATCAATCAAATATGCTCCTGTCTCATCCTGTACAGAAAGACAGTAACAGGTAACGATCAGATGCAAAGAATGTCAAAGATCCAGCAAAGATCAAATGTTCATTCTCTCAACTACAGGAATGACAGCTGTTGATTTACACTGAACCAGACCACAACTGTCTCAGAGCATGAGTTAAACAATCGATCATGTACACCTGTAACAGAACTACTCACAAAAAAGGTCTGAATGGGGAAAAGGCAGAAAGACAAGACATGACAGAATGACAAAACCTAATGGGTCATCTCCTTCTAAAAACTATTCATGTATCAAGTACATAATAAAGACATCTAGCTCAGCACTGCCTGGTGTTTAAACAAGCACAGAGAGGAATCTGCTTGCGAGTCTCTCACCATCTCCTGGAATGTATACCTTGAGTGTGAGGAAGGGGAATCCTCAGTGGAACTGTACACGTCTGTCTAGGTCTAGCTAAAGTTTGTAACACAGTTCACATTCGCCTTGCACATATTTCTGACCATTCGGAAATATTCTGTATGTGGTGGCAGATCTCAGCCCTCAGACTAGGCACAGTTTAGCAGTGACTCTTATCTGAACGTGTATTATCCTGCAGTTAACTCATTTTGACCATTTAAGCATGATATTACAACGCAAACAGAGAAGCATTGAACGCCTGCGAGAGGCTGCAGCTCATCTCCAGCGTTGGAAATAGTGGTGTTCAGAAACCAACCTTATCTGAATCTAGGTCTGGATCTTCCTGACATAACCGATACAGAAATGATTTGGGTTCCCGGCACAAGGTCTGTTTCGTGGTAACGAAGTAGGTTCCGCCGACGTTCAAGCGGACCCACCGGGAGCCCGGTTTGTCCGCCGGTTCTGATGGGGAGCTCGGGCTCTTCATGGGGAAGCCGAACACGGCTCTAGAGCCGGACACTCCCGGGCTGGACAAGCCGCTCCGAGGAGGCAGCACCAGGCTGGGCGAGGGCAGCCTGACACTGACCGCGCTGCGGTGCTCGCTCTGCTCCAGGATCCCAGTCGCGTTCGCTTCGATGTGTAACTCGGCCATTTTTCACAAACCCCAGCAGTCCGTCCAGCTTTTTAAGACAAATCCCAGCAGCCAGCAAGCTCACTTTATCCGCCAGTCGGTTATGTAAACAGTAGCTAACCGGGCAGGTAACGGGCCAACTGGACACCCTGGTGTTTTTCTACAGAGCTGGCCGCCGTCCGGAGAGCGCCGCGAAAACCACCCAGACTCGGTCTAAACGCATTGGTAACGGACGCGAAATCGGTGCGATATGTGAATAAGGCAGTCCTGCGGAGACATGGTTTTATGTTGAACTATTGCAGGACATTTATCCACCGTGTTTATCCAACGACTCCTGTAAGCTACACTTATTATGGAAACTACAGGAGAGCGCTTCCGGGTCGATATCGTCCCCCCCGGCAAAATAAAAGCACCCCACTCACTGCACAAGTACGCTGAAATCATTTTAATTCTGTTTCATTTATTAGAGGAGTTTTCACGGTTAAAAGAATAGCTTTAGCTTTAGTTTTTCTTGTTCCAACACTTTTTTGTAAAGCATCTTGGGCCGTTTTTCAGTATAATACTACTTATACTCCAACTACTACTATTACTAATAATAATGGTGATTGTTTTTTTTTCATTGTACATTTCATTGTTACCCATTTAATTATAATTGACATATATACTTAATAATTAATCATTAACAATGAAACAGGTTTTCCACAATCAGTTCATTTTTGAAAAATTATAAAATGTGTACTGAAAATAAAAGAAATTATCTGGAACATGGTCTAATAACTTATGCAATCTAACCACCATAGCTGTGGGAGAAATAATTTCAATTGTCATTGTTCTATTGATTACATAAAATGTCATATAATATTGTACATAGGATATTAAGCACAGAGTGTATTTATTAGTTTTTCTCTCCATTCAGTAGTACATCCACACAAGCTTAGCTTAAAAAACAAACAAACAAACAAATAAACAACAAAAAAAAACTCATTGCGCACTTTGAGCTGGAGGATCTCTAAAGAACAGTCCCATGTCCTCTAGGGCAGCACAGATGTCCTTGAATAAGTCCTGTAGTGGCTTCAGCACAGGAGTGACATGCTGTGTAATCCATTCTTCTACAGTTAAGTCTGGGTAAAGAAGACTCATCTCTTGCCGCACCTCCTGCACCTTGAACTCTAAAGCTTCCAGGAACCTGCAGGAAGGGAGGAACATGAAGCACATTCAAGACCTAAGAGCTGGTCATAAAACTAACTGAGAAACAGGGTGTTTGGCCTTTCACTGTTTTGCCTTTTTGTTTGATACTTAAAACAAGACTATAAAGCAGTTCTGTGTAGTAAAGTAAAAATAATATGATCTGACATTGTGGAATCAGAAGAAAAGTGAAGTACAGTTTAAAAATGTGGTGTACATTTTTGCCTGTTTCTGAATTTGTTCAGCAAAAAGAGGGTTGACGATCTTCCTCTGTCTGTGATAGGGTGAGAACCAGCCTCTCACAAACCTGGGAGTGCAAGAAAACATGAGGTGTTGAATGAGGTATGTTGCCAAGTTCATTTCCTCTTTTTTCTTTAGAAACCAATACAAACGAATGAGCACAATGAAACTGTCCTACAATAAAATGATAAGTTTTAACAAGTGCTGTTTTTTCTACATTTAAGGAACTTTAGTCTACCTGTTTTTAATGTAATTTAATTTTAAAAGCTTTAATAGCAAGTTATAACCAGTGCATTTAACATCCTTATCCCTCGTGTAGTCTCCTTCCTGCAGCAACCCACTGCTGTCTCCATCACTAACACACTTCACTCCTGTTTTTTTCTTCTTCTTTACAAACACACTGTCCTCCTGTTCCTCACCTTCTTAACTTATGCAGTGCACTTCACAAACAAGGACAGTATAGCACTGTTGCAGGCAGTTTGCAGTTTATGTTTCAATTTTTAAAAAGTTCAAATAAACTGGGACTGACAACTCACAAAACACAAAAGCGAGAAGGGTATATAGCTTCTATGTAGGTTCCCCTTTGCACTTTCCCCTACTTCCTGAGGACTGCTTAAGGGATCGTGGTAGTAGCACAGTGACAGTTACAAAAGAATATCAAGGGTCAAGTTACGGCATTTTTTTCAAATAATAATGGATTAACAAAAGTTAGGTGATTACGTGAAAGCACTGAATTCAAGTCGAAAATACTACTCCAAGGTCATAAGCATTTTTAGCCAACTTACATTGTGCTCTCAAAGCATCGGACTTCTTCAGACTCCAACACTGATGTTAGCTGTACAATGATTTCAGCTAGTTTCATCCCGGTATATGAGCGGGAGTTAACACAGGATAATCTGAACCAAAGAAACACAATAGGCTAGTTAACAAATGTATTTATGAAGCATCTCGTTTTCCCGATGATGCTACTTACTTATCTTTAAGTACATATATGTATGAATATGTAATACTTCTCTACGTCTCCTACTTCAGTTGTACCAGTGCCAAGTACCTCCATCACCTTGTTCTGAGCTTCTTGAGTAAAGCTTCCTAACCCACAGTCAGTGAAATGAGAATGAAGAGTTGTCATAGTTTTTACATATATATAAATATTAAATGTAATGTTTACATCTCACAGAAAAAGAAAGAGGGACAAGGGAACTGACCATGCAGAAGAGTCTGTAGACAGGAGGCCAAAGAGAGCAAGCCAAGGGGCATCAGTTCACACAAAACAGATAGGTGATCATATCTACCACAAGAAATATATACATGTTTATATATCTGCAAAAAAATGCTTTCCTTAACTCAAACCATGAGTATCAAAATACCTTTGCCAGCCAGTGAGTGCAATGCCCTGAAGTTCAATGCCAGATGAAAGGCCAGATGCCACTTTCAGCCACTGGAGATGGTTGTCCACATGTCTTTGGGTACTGGTCACACAGGTGTGTACAGTGGTAGAGCCTTTGAAAGAGCTTGCAACCCACTGCTGAAATAAACCAGCCGACTTGTATTTCTCCATTAGCATAACTGTGGGGGAGAACGGAATAATACAACAAGTTAATTAAAACAGCATATTTTATGTCTTTTCCAAAATAAATGTAATTATTATTAATTATTATTAATTTTATGTAATGTTGTAAAATCTATATATGACTAAACTATGCACTTCTCCTTACTGTGCTGTAATAATGCTTTTATAGAAGTACTTTTAAGTAATTACCTGAGCAGTTACCTGTAGTATGTACAAAGGAACACTTACTACTGTTGGCCACATCAAGAACAGGGCTATAGTCCCATAACATAGGCTGCACAAGTCCAACAAGACCACTACCTGCAATTTCAAACAAGAGAACATTTCACTTGGCGTCCCGAATGAACTGCCTCTTGGACTTAGCATTGGGATTTATTCTGAAATGAATAGCAATTGTTTTTGTATTTTTCTTTTCTATTTCAAAAGAACTTTAGTTTTTATCAGGGGGAATGAAATGCTAATGCAAATTTACAGTGACATAAATATAAACCCCTTCAATGAAGCAGATAGTCAAACTGATGTGTCTCTTCAAAAGCTTGCTCAGCAGTATCATTCAATTTTTTGTGAGGTGAATTTATAAAAAAAATAAATAAATAAAATCATGCAACACCTGTCTGATTCATAAAATCTTAGATGTTATTTCTGTCAATGTAACATCTATTAAGGGCTTAATGCACTAAAAGGAAATGTAAGAAAAATCATGGCTTTAAACAACTGTGTATGCTATAACCTCATTAAAGTACCTTTTTAGAACAGAAAAAATGTTTTTTATTATTCTTTCCGTTGTACTCCTGAGTAAAACACTACAAAGTGTTTACCTTTGATGGTGTCAGAGGTCATGCTCCTGAGCATGTCATCCCACATTATTAAACTGAGGCTGGGGTAGTTCTCCCGAATCCCTTGTGCCACTGTAGTTATATGTCTGAGGAACAGGTTGTGAACACTGTGACCAGGAATGCTTAACCACTCTTTAGACTGCTCTCCTTCACCCAGCATGTAGACCTGAGAAAATAGGCAGTGCATTTTAAAATCACTATTTTTCTAAGGTCGAAAAACAATAAATAAATACATTTATACATATAACTGCCTATTTATCCCACATTAGTTGTGCCTCACCCATTCAAACCAATGTAATAAAGAAGTTTTCTTTTACAGATTGAGCTACTTTTTGAATGAGGTAAAATATAGGCTAGCCAATCAGAACAGGCCTCATTCAGCTTTGAAGGTACTGCAATCAAACACCTGTTTAATTCTAAGGGATAAACAGAAGAGGTGTTGGAAAAAAGTTATACACTGTATATGACAACCAGGCAATTGTGTCCATGGTTATGTTGTTCTAAAATAGTCTTGCATTATGGAACACAGTGCATCAAAAGCAAAGCTCTGCCTGCATACATTAATATGGACCCGAGTAGCGGATCAACCAGGGATCTTTAGCAGCCTAAAAATCATGTTGGTCACATACTGCATACTACTTCTTACTTTTGGGCACCATCAATACACAAACAGTATGTTGCAGGCTATACCACACAGCACTGCAAGCTTCAGTATTTGCTCAGCCCTACCTCATCTGCTCCAATATGCAAGGTTGTACTTTTAGGGTGAAGCTCCATAACTTGGTGGACCATCTCCATCACAAGAGTGACTCCTTGCTTGCTGTGTGGATTCAGGGTCCCCAGACAGTGGCGGACCTCTCTCAGGCTTTCAAATGTGCTGTGTTTTAAGAAAAACTGGAAGAAAAATACAATTTTGCAATCCTTACAATTTCTCAACTGTGTTAAGTGCAAGCAAGAACATGTATTATATCTCCAGTAGCTAATATTTTACATTTTACTCACTTCAAGATGTCCAAATGTCTGCACTAGAGGAATGATCTCCAACCCTCTGGAGTGGGCAATATCTTGAATGGAAATAATGTCTTCACGGCTGTATGTAGATTCAGCACAAGAACCTCAGACAAACCATTCAGTTATTCTTTTAAAAATAAAATAATCTATAATCGCCACAGCAGTTTCATTAATCATTGACCTGTAGGGTGGGGGAGCTTTTGATTGCAGTATCTTCAGCTCTCCCTCATAAGGAAACATGTCTTCATATTCAAAGAGAATGCCATTTGCCCCAAGATCAGCAAAAAGGTGTATAAGCTGAGGAAAGATAGTGATGGTGAAACCATACAGAGCTTTGCTGAAACAAAACAGCGAAGGTAGAACAGAATTGCAAATGTGCTTTTACTTCTCGTAAGTAGGTCATTCTGGGAGGTGCTCCCTTTAAATCCAAATGGACCAATTTTTTGCATCTTGACAACGGACAAGGGTCCATGGTAGATCCTGGCATAGTGTCCACAGCAAACTGACCGGGTACTCTTGGCACTAACTGGATAAAAAAAGGAGAAGAAGAAAGTTCAGCATGGCTTCACTTACTTTACAGTCACCTTACAACTTCCCCTCGCAATCTTGTTTCACTATCATGCACATCAGCCTTCCTGTAGTGAGAAACTGGGAACCTGTGAAGCCCACTTCATAAAACACAAACACAAATACCAAGCCTAATCTCTATCCAGAGCTTTCATTTCCTTATTACAGGGACAGTCTCCCTGGAGCAACTTGGGATTACAAGTTTTGTTCAGGACCCAGTGGTGGTCCTGCTGGAGGTGGGATTTGAACCCTTTGGTCCACATCCTACCACCAGACCACCACCCCGTCTCTCCTGTACCCAGTATTCCTACAACCACAATGCACCCTTCAATATAAACATTCACGTACACCTATAAACAAACATGAAATCAAATAAGAGTCATATTTGCAATAATTCTAACACTAGGCTGTAACATGCGAACATACGCCGCTTCACGGTGTTGACAGATGACGCACAAGACGAAACTCCTGCAGCGCCGTGGCTGTTCTCCAATATAAGCACTCGCCTACTAACGTCGCGCACTGGGGAGTAACCCTAGCCTAGGCTTTCCGCGCACTAGCTGAGCGAAGATGACCGATGTGCCTGAGCACTAGTTAGGGTACAAGTGCGCGTGTTGTATTGCAGTGTACCCGGATGTGGACGTGGCACAAAGTGCCTATGGATCCGGCGCGAGTGTCGCTGCTGTAGCGGAGACTGACTCCGGGGAGGATTAACCAACGGCTAACGGCGACTCGACGCCCGTGCTCCGCTTTTATACTGAAGACCTGCTGCCGCATTCGACTGGAAAACCAGAGCAGGTGTCCTGTGGGTTCATTCGTTGATATATTTGCCCATCTCGGAGGTGAGGGTGTATTAGTAGATGATCATTTGTCTCGTGCTGTGCCGTGTTGGGGTTAGTTGCTAGCCTACTAGCCTGCTAATGTTGACGATTACCGGGTACTGTCGGCTCTAACTGGATTACTCTCAGGGAATTTTTACCCTCTTCTGATAGATATCTGTTGGTCAGACAGGAATTTTTAGAGTTGTGAGTTTGGCGACTATCCCAGCCCTGAGTCAAAACTGACTTCATGTATTAGATTGAAAACCCAGTTAAGGCCCAGTATCATTCGTGTCTGCCCTCCTTCAGCCTTGCTCGGGCCGGTTAATGGCCTACTGATCGTTATGGGTAGTTAGTTGAATTTGCACAGGCTGTGCATGCTCTAGCGATTAACCAGCTTTAAGAAGATTGGTGTGTTATTTTGAGGAAGACGCGGCGTTGACTAGCTCGGAGTTCCTTCATGAAGAGTGAAAGGCCGGTCAGTGACCCAGCTGGAGCTCAGCAGGTCTGGCGGCTAACGCAGCTGCCGTTACCGAGTAGGACCTGTCTGTCACTGACCGTGGACATATTCTTAGTGACATGAATTGAACGTCAGCGTTATATTATTGTCCTGCTGCAGTTGTCTCTAACCTAGCATTCGGGCTAAAGTAGGAAGGAGGCTTGTCCGTCCAGGGCCCGAAAGCTGCGATGAGAAGCCGCAGACAGGCGAAGTTGCTCCGCGGTTGAGACGCTTATTCGGCACGTATAAGTGCGTTACCCAGCTGAGTGTCACTAAAGCGTTACACACGCTGGCAGCTGTAAGTTATACTGTTACGGTGTCGATTTCGTTGAATTATTCAGAAGTCAATGTTGTGGTCATTGCTATGAAAGCCCCTCCAGTCGTCATCATCATCAGCACCAGAGAGGAAAGTGCAGCTCTGTTAGTCCGGGCACTTCCCATTTCAGAGCCCTGAAGTTCTCTGACGCAACAGATTTCTTGGTTTTATTACCCTTACAGATCCACCTGTGAACCTGGGTTCAGCTGTCAAGAGAAACATTCAGTGACTCTGGGGTTGGGACTGATGTCAGCCCTGTCTTGTGTGTTCTTTCCAATCTGTTGTGCACGATCTGCATTAATGTCAACTTTTTATATACGCTTTTAGTTTAATTCATTAATGCTGAAAAAAATGATGTAGCTGCTGTAGTCTAGATTTTCTTTGAAATTAAGGTATATGGTTCATGTATGAACTTTACACAACCATTCATCTTTTTATTTTCTGTCTAGATTTGGTCTTGATATACCATTTCCATGTGTTTCAGTTTGATCATTTCTCTCCATATTTAAATGAAATGCAGGTTTATTCCTTTCTGTACGATTGCTTGGTAACTGATGGCTGATGGGATATGTGTTTAAAACAAAGAAAGCCTGAAATGAGTGCCTATAATGGCAGAGGTGGCCTAGTGGTCAGGGAGTTGGAAACAGGATCGGAAGATTGTTGGTTCAAACCCATTAGCAGTAGGTTGCCATGAGGTACCCTTGAGCAAGGTACCTGTACCATCACCGTCACTGCTCCCCAGGCCTCTTTCATAGCTGCCCACTGCTGCATGGTGTGTGTTGTGCATGGGATAAATGCAGAAGACCAATTTTGTTGTGGTTCACTGTGTGCTTTGCTGTGTATTCTTACAATGACACGAATAGTCACTTTCACTTGCCATTCCATGTGCCGTTTCCTAAATATTCATGCATTATTAAATGAAATATCAAATTATTAATCACTTTCTGTTCAGACTATGCAATGTTAAGAACTTGCTCCAACTCCCTTTGTTTAAAAGAGTTGTTTATACGCATCTCAGGGGCAGCCCAGCTCAGTGCTGATCTATCAGTCATGTCAAATATAATAGGTTTACAGTATTCACTCGGCAGTGCTTGACAAGTTGATTGACCCGCTCATAATTTTGTTTCCTTCTAGGTTTAGGTATGAACTGAGAATGAATGTTAACCAGCAACCTCACATGGCCTCTCCTTATGGGCAGCCACAGCCTGGCTACCAGGGCTACCCTCAGTCTGGTTATGGGGGCCAACACATACCAGGAGGTTTTCCAGCCCAGTATGCACCATACAATGGCCCTGGATCTACCTACCAACCAGGGCCACCTCAAGGTGAGTGGGCACATTTAGACTTGTATGCATCCATCATATTAAAAAAAACTGCAGGTCACTACAGAAATGGTTTGATCTATTCTTGTTACTGGGATAAATTACTTCAGCTACTGGCGACATCATGGGTAACGCTAGCACATCTGTAAGAGAATATATTGAACAAGTTATAGAGAGCCTGTAAACAATGGTGTTATATAGTAACTCAGTATTGCAAGGGTGTTTAATAGCCTTTTTTAGAATGTAAAAAAAAAAAACCCGTTCCAAAGGCAATCATCTGTTCCAAATTGTCCACAAGCTTCAGAAAAATATGAAACCTTTGTGTTGTGAAAATGTATTATGGTATCATATTTTTAAAATATCAAATAGTGCAAATTTTAATCCAGTATTTACTGCACATCTTGATCTTGATTTGCTTGATTTCCAAGAAGTATATCGATGACCTCTGTATGTATAAACATGAACTAATGAGTCCCTTTAAACTCCTGGAGGATTCTAACTCATAATTAGTTATTCATATCTGATCAAGGTTACTCTTCATGGAATTAAATGGAGACAACTAGTCAAGCGTGAATCATATCCACCCATCCCCCCTGGCTCCTTCATATTTTCTTGCATATCCCATTTTCACTGCTTTCTCTCTTGTATTTCAGGATATTCTCCTTATGCAAGCTTTCCCTCTAAGGCTCTTGCTGCAAACTTAGTCTCTGACCTGTCCTCTTCCTCTCCTCTTGACTTAGGTAACAAATTAAGGTTCAATTCTGCTTGCCATCCTCCCCTCCCAGTTCCCTGTGGTTCACATTGAGTGTAGAGTGCAGGACAGCTCGGCTGTGTCTCACTTAAAGACTACATCAGCAGGCTGATGTCATAGCCCAGTGTCCTTGTACAACTGTTTCCATTGCACACTAGTGGACACTGTCACACACTTTTTTTTCCCTTTTGCTCTTTCCAAAATAATGCCTGTCAAAGTCAATAACATTTTCCCTGAGTCTTGTAATCTAAATTTTTTTTTCATTATTTTCAAACAAACTGAATTGAGTTGTCTACCCACTTACATATTGAAAATATTGTGATTGGATTACAGTGAGAATATCGAAATTAGCACTATACTATGAGTGACAGGTGCATTGTTTTCTTTGGGCTGTATTTATGTAATAACTAGGTTATCATCATGCTATTGAAATAAGTACTGATTTGTGACCTCCCTTAATCTGCAGGTATGAGAGGTACCCCCACATCAGGGGCACCCCCTGTCTCTGCAGCTCAGTCATACTCACAGTTTGGACATGGTGATGTGCAGAATGGACCACCACCAATGGGTGCCCCGCAACAGAGGTCAGTGTTTTATACACATCTATTGAGAGCTGCCTTTTCCAAGCCCTGTTTCTGTTTTGATGCACATTTTATAGAGAAGACAAATACCTCAAGTCTGTAGAAACATTGATTCAAACAAACCTTTGCTCTTAATGTACTGTGCAAAAGAATGAAAGTTAAGATTTGCTCTTAGCTATAAAATGCAGATTGCCAAGTTACTAAATCGTGTTTAAAGCTTGTAATATAAAAATAAGTTCATTTTGCTCCCTTAGAGCTCAGACTTTTAAAAATGTATTTTGTGACTAAACATATAAGATCATTTAATACATTAGCTTAGCTAGATTTGAATAAATTTCTTTTTGGAAAATAAATGTTTTAGAAAATAATAAATTATGAGCAAAATTGAAATCTCCCAGATTTTCACTACATCAGCTCAAAGTGTTTTTTTGAGTTGTTTATCCTGCTTGCAACACTTGATCTGCAAGAGCAAAGTATGCAGCATTTGTTAGTTTATGGCTTTGTGTATGATAATTTCCCCAAAATTATCAATAATAAGAATAAAATATATATCCATAAGCAAGTTTTGACTATGGGGTGGCACAGTGGTGCAGTGGGTAGGTCTGTCCCAGAGACGGTCCAGGGTTTGATTAAAAAAAGACTGGGTCCTTTTGGGGTGGGGTTTGCATGTTTTCCAAATGTCTGTGTGTGTTTCCTCCGGGTGTTCCGGTTTCCTCCCACCATCCTCATAACCTGCACGTCAGCTGGATTGTAGATGCTAAATTGCCCCTTAGGTGTGAGTTTGTGTCTGTGTGTCTGCCCTGCAATGACCTGTATAGTGTGTTTTCCCAGCTTTTGCCCTGTGAGCGCTGGGATAGGCTCCAGCACCACCCTAGACACCAGCAACCTTACCAAGAGTGTGCGGCTAAGAAAATGTGTGAGGGGAAAGAGTTTTGATTGTCATAAATGTTTAAGGCTGTACAGATTATTTCATTGTTGCCTCTCTGAAATGTATGTATGTGTGGTTGTTGGTTTTATGCAAGTTTTAAATTTATTAAAAAGAAAATCTATGGGTAAACCATGGGAGACGTTCATGAATAGAAAACTGCACATAGAAAATGTGCAACAAAACAGTGAAAAATAATGAAACAGGAGTTAGTGTTTGTGACTGAACTGTAAGAATCAGATTAATAAATGGCATTTACAACCAAAAAGCCAAGTGTAAACTAACACTTTTACACACACACACACAAAAAAGCAAGGTTAAAGTGTCCTAAAGAAGAGCAGGGATGCTCTTTGAATAATTTAATGAAAGTGACATTTAGTGATGAATCACTAATCTGCATTGATTAAAGAGGGTGGTGGTGGTCTAGTGGTCTCTTGGACCTCTGGATCAAGAGGTCCCCGGTTCGAATCCCACCTCTAGCACTAAGCACTACCACCACTTGGTCCCCACTGGAGCAAGACCCTTAACCCTGAGTTGCTCCAGGGGGACTGTCCCTGTAATTAGGACATGTAAGTCTCTCTGGATAAGAGCATCTGCTAAATGCCATAAATGTAAATGTAAAGAGGTGATGCTAGAACTTTGTCTTTTTAATACAAAACTTGTCTTTTTAATTAAACATGATGAATGCCTGAATAAAAGTAAAGTGAAAGTGACTATTGGTCATTGTGAAACATGGCATTGCACACAGTGAACCACAGCTAAATGCATTCTCTGCATTTAACCCATACACAATGCAGCTATGTCCAGCACCCAGGGAGCAGTGACCTTTACTGTAACTTGCTCAAGGGTATCTCAGGGCAACCTACTGGTCCAGCATTCGAACCCAAGACCTTGAAATCCTGGGGCCTAATCCCTAACCACCAGGCCACTGCTGCTCCTACTAAAAGTACCCCATTGTTTATAATCTGAGTTTTGGGTAATGATGCAGTGGAGCTGGGAATTATTTCCTCACCAACCAGTGCACTAAAGTAAAACTTTAAACATCTCTTTCATTCCATCTATAAAAAGTCTGTTTGGTAGTAACTTTTCAAGATACTAATATTTTGCTACAGTGCATTAAAACATTAAAGCTTTTCTTCAGGAAAATACATCCATGTGATCTAGTCTGTAGCATCTCAGTCTAATTAAAAATTTATGGTGGAAAATTGAAAAAATGTTTCCATCCTGCAAACTGGCCACAGAATTGGAAGATTGTGGTTTCAAACCCCTTACCAGTAGGTACCCTTGAGCAAGGTACCGTCCCTGTCACTGCTCACTGGGCGCTTTCATAGCTGCCCTCTGCTGCATGGTGTTTGCAGGGATAAAATGCAATATAAAGCATAAAAATATTTATAAAGTATTAAATATAAAATATAAGATATTTCTTCTTCCCCTATGTAGACCACCAGTGTCTCAGCCATACGGTCAAGGTGCAGTGAACCTTTCTACTCCTCAGCCTCCGTATAATCAGCAATTTGGAGCACCACCAACTAGTATGCAGCAGATGACCGGTCAAATGGCAAGCATGCAAGTTGGATCCACAGTACCATCACCTGCTGGCCCAGGCTATGGTAGATACTTTTTGAGTGTGTAATATATAGCAAATTGTTTGAACAAAAACAGTTCTTTCTCTCTGTCTGTATTTCTAATTTTTGTTCTGTTTTGTTTTCAGCTCCTCCCACAGTCTCCCAAGCTCCTATCTCTTCTGCTTATACACCTTCAGCCCCTTCCTCTTTTGCCCCCACATCTACTGTCCCGACACAGCCCCCAGCAGCTGAAGGAGTGACTCATGCACCCTCCCAGTCCTACTATGGAGCTCCTGCTCTTGCTTCTGCTCAGCAGTCTTTCCCAACTGCAGCCCCACCTTTCTCCGCACCTGGTTCCGCTCAGCCTCCTGGTCCACCTATTGTCACTCAACAGGCTTACCCCCAAGCCCCTCCTCCCTCACAGCCTTCTTTTTCTTTACCACCATCCCAAATTGCTACTGCGTCTTATGGAAGTGGGCAGGTATCACAGCCTAGGGCAACACCTCCCACCTCCCAGCCTTCTGCATTCCCTGGAGGACCTCCACCCACATCTAGCCTATCTCAGTTTGCAGGACCAGCTATGCCACAACAGCCTCCTGTGTCCCATCCCTCTAGCTTTCACTCAGGACCTCCTCCACCTACCACTGCTGCTGGATTTCCACCCCAAGGAGGTACTCCTCTCAGGCCTCCACACCCAGGCATGCAAGGTCCACCTATGGCCTCTCAGATGCCTCCTATGTCACAAGCAAACCAGGTAGCTCCTCCACAGCCTGGTATGTTGCCTGGGCCACCCACTGCAGGCATGGCAGGACCACCACCACCACAGCCAGGAATGCAAGGTTATCCACCTCAGCAGAATGGTGAGTACCAAAGTCATATTGTCTGTCAGAAACAAGAGTTTTGTTGGAATGATGTCCATAAAATATATTAAAATTAGCTAAAACAATTTCTCACAATTTCCCATTTTTCTGCCTGAAAAAGATTTGTACTGCTACCAAGCTGTTTCCAAGTAGGGTCATTCTGATGATATGATACGAGCAAAACAAATACCTTCAGAAATGGACCATCAACTTGGATTTCCTCAATTTTCCCAGTTGCCTAGGTGTTCAAAAGAGAGTGGCATTTGAACAACTGCTTTGATTAATATTTTACCTCCCTTTTCCCAAAAATACTTCAAGTGCCGCAAATGGCAGAAAACAGTTGAGCAGATTTTTGAGCATGTACAATACTAAAAAATAGTTGTCCCTGTAAGGCCATTTTTCCAGATTAATTAAATGTTGACATTTGAGGATAAAGGTTGTGTTTTCCTTAAAATTTCTGCCTACTACAATTTATGTAATGTGGTTTGCAGGTGCTTTTGGGCAGGTGAGAGGTCCTCCTCCAGGATACACTGGAGCATATCCTGGACAACAGAGTTATGGAGCTGCGCCTCCTGCACAAGCTCCTGCTGCTCCTGCCCCAAAGAGACTTGACCCAGACTCCATCCCTAGCCCGGTACATGAAGATAAGATTTTCTATGCACAGGCCTTAACATTTTACATCTATTAATCCTTTGAGCCCGAAAAGTACTTTATTCAATTTTACTTTTCTCTTCTTGGTTAAACACGTCCAATATACACTACTGTAGATTTGTATTAAATAAAAGCTTGCATAATATTCAGTAGTTTGTGTAAGCAAGGCTATGCTCTGGAGTCTGCTGTGTCTGATGTGCATGCACCACGGTGGGGTAACAAATAGTAAATGAAGATTTATTGTCTGCCAAGGCTACCAAAAAATTGCTTGAAAATTGCATGTATGGTGGCAATATCTGCATCTGTATATACTGGTGTTGCTAAATAATTTGATTAATCATTATTCTTGTTTGAAAGCAGAGGTACTGTAACTGTGGTTACACTACTGTTTATCTTCTCTTCTCTGCTCTGTTTTGTTTTTTTGGCTTTTCTCTTCTTTCTTTAATTTGCTGGACTAAATTGTTAAAATATAAAGCAAGCCTCTGACATACCGCCTGTGCAGAAAACAAGACATAGAATAGACCCAGATGCTATTCCCAGCCCAGTAAGTGCCCTGTGTCTCTCTGCACTTCTGTTGTTGCACTAACCCTAATCACTATACTTAATACTCATTCTATCCCAGCCCCCTTCTTTATAAAACCAATGACCAAGTTTAGAATTAGAAATTTAGAATTTTAGAATGGAGCTCAAAGTGTTTCTGAGCAACTCAGTTTTTCTTCATCCAGTTCATGATTATTTCATGAGTATTTCATACTGTAGATGCAGTTTCCAGGGAAACAAGAAAGCACCTGACTACATACGGAAATCTAAATTTGATGCACTTTAATTGTTGAGGATATGGTCCTTATCCAAGTTTGTCATTTGTAGCAGGTCATTGGTACCCACCCCATTTTACCCTTTCCTGCTTCCTTGCATGCTCGCTAGCTCCAAACTTTACCAGACTGTCCCACTAAGTGAATGAACAAATCTGGTGGTTTGTGTTTCTCTGTAAGCATGGTCCCACATCTACAGGCTGCTCTGATTTAAAGTAAAAGGTAGAAGTGATCAGTCTCTATGGGGTCAAATGGGAAATGGTTGTGTATGTTTGTGTGACTGCGAATTGTAATTTAGAGACTCGCTGTGTGATTGTATTTGGTTGTTGTCCCAGATTCAAGTGATTGAGGATGACAAAGCAAACAAAGGCAGCGAGCCTTTTGTTACAGGAGTCCGAGGTCAAGCTCCTCCCCTTGTCACTACCAATTTTCAAGTTAAAGATCAAGGTAAGATATTTTTCCTCATTCATCCATTTATCTAATCATTATCATAATCCTCTTTGTTTCTTGCTGAAAAATCACCTTTTTGTACCAGTGACTCCATCTGTTTGAAGAATTTCATGTTTGGTTTAATAAAATATGAACACATCTTGTACATTGAACATAATATCAAAAATGTTGTGAACGCTGTCTCATTTACCCATTAAAGAGTGTGTTTTCCGTATGTTCACAGGCAATGCCAGTCCACGTTTTATCCGCTGCACAGCATATAACATGCCCTGCACCTCTGACATGGCTAAACAGTCCCAGGTGCCCTTGGCCGCTGTGATCAAACCACTGGCTACACTGCCTCCAGATGAAGTAAGGCATTGTATCTTAGAACATTCTCTGAAATGCAGTATTCTCATGTACAATAGCAAAATTGGGTCTGTGAGATTTCCGCAAAAGTTTTCATCCAAATGTATTTCTTATTTAATTGTAATATATTTTTATATTTAATGTTTTTTCCACCTCCCAGAATTCCCCGTATCTAGTGGACCATGGAGAAAGTGGTCCTATTCGCTGTAATCGCTGTAAGGCCTATATGTGTCCCTACATGCAATTCATTGAGGGTGGCCGGCGCTTCCAATGTGGCTTTTGTAGCTGTGTCACTGAGGGTGAGCATGCCAGGTTTTTGTGGTCTATTTTTTTATTGTGTGTGTGGTAATTAGTGATTGTGTGTCAATTTCATAAGCGTGACCTTTGTGCTGCACAGCCTTCAGGTTGCAGCTATGAATGATGGTGTGGCCATATAGAATTTCTTTTCACTCTTTCCCTCTTTAGAATGTTTATCTTGATTTAGGATTTTCAACTGCTTCTTTTCAGTGCCTCCTCATTACTTCCAGCATCTGGACCACACAGGGAAGCGTGTAGACTGCTATGAACGACCTGAGCTGTCCCTCGGCAGCTATGAATTTCTAGCCACAGTGGATTACTGTAAGGTACACAAGGACTTTTCATGCCTTATGGATTTTCTATGAACTATGACTTTTGTTTGAGTGATCATATATTAGAACATATTTCCTTTATTTGTTTCAGAACAACAAGATTCCCCAGCCCCCTGCCTTCATCTTCTTGATTGATGTCTCCTACAATGCTGTGAAAAATGGCACGGTCAGAATTGTGTGCCAGGAGCTCAAGACCTTGTTGGACTATTTGCCCAGGTACAGCTGTGTAGCACTTAGTGCTTAAGTCTGCATTATTTTATTTAACTTACTTAATTCCTTTTATTTTTTTTTCTTTGGTGGTCAGTAATTTTGGGAGTTTGGGTCCAGTGCAAGCAGAGTTAAATTGATAAGAATCTCTTGTACTGTTGTATGATGCCTCATGTGTTTGATTTTGGTTTTGTTTTTTTTTTTTAATATAGAGAGAACCCTGATGTACAGTCCAATATACGAGTAGGGTTTGTAACCTACAATAAAGTACTCCACTTCTATAATGTCAAGGCCTCTTTGGCCCAGCCTCAAATGATGGTTGTCTCAGATGTGGCGGACATGTTTGTACCACTGCTGGATGGATTCCTTGTTAATGTTTCTGAGTCTAGGGTTGTGATTGAGAGGCAAGTGGGACTTCTTTTTTTCTTTCAAGTGAAAAACTGATGAAAGAACATGTGTGTGTATATATACATGTATATAATGTACATATAGCATACTTATTTATATACATTGAATGGACAAACTCTTTAAAACCATTGACAAGTGATGTGAATAAAATTGATTATCTCGTTTATTGGCACCTGTCGAGTTGTGGTATTGTAGACAGCAAGTGCACAATTAGTTCTTGAAGCTGATGTGTTAGAAGCATGAAAATGGTGATGACTATGATTGGAAATTCCAACTTTTCTGAGATCTTACTTTGATCAAGCATCAGTTTCCATTAAAAACTACCCTGATCCATGTCTTTTGTGAAAGATCCTGCAGCATGCCTTCAGCGGTCTTGTAGAGTCCATGGCTTTATTAGGCAGGTGGTTTTAATGGTGTAGATCTACGGGTGTGTGTGAATTTATATATATTATGTAGATATTTTTTTTATAGTGATTGATATCTTTTTAAATTCCTTAGTTTGCTGGACCAGATACCAGACATGTTTGCAGATACAAGAGAGACAGAAACAGTGTTTGGCCCTGCTATCCAAGCAGGACTAGAAGCACTAAAGGTAAAAACCCTTCATACACAGCTCTGATATATCAGGTGTTTAGACTGATATTCTTAGTGTATTATTCTTTGCTGTGAAATAAGTATTTTGATTCAGTACTGGACAGCACAAAGGTTGGCAGAGGTGGCATACTGGTTAGGGAGACTGGCAGGTCATGGTTTCCAATCCCAGACCAGTAGGTTGCCCTGAGGTACCCTTGAGCAAGGTACCGTCCCCATCGCTGCTCCCTGGGCGCTTATAGGTGCCCTCTGCTGCACGATATGTATGAAACAGAAGTTGAATTTTGTTGTCTTACTGTGTGCTGATCCATGTTTCACAATGACTGTTTGGTTGTTTTTTTTGTATCACTCTCACTTGAATATTTTGTGATTTTAATACATGAATATAAAAGTTGTATGATGGCTCATCTTGTTTTCTCAGGCTGCAGATTGTGCTGGAAAGCTATTTGTCTTCCACTCCTCTCTTCCTATTGCTGAAGCTCCTGGCAAGCTGAAAAACAGAGAGGATAAAAAACTGGTTGGCACAGACAAAGAAAAGGTATGATTGCTTGTTACAATTCCAGGTGCTTTTTGTCAAATAACATTATTCACTTTGAATACATCGGATTTAAAATTCTTTGTTTCTTTGCTTTGAAATGTCTGAATATCTGTTAAATTCTTTTGTCTTTGTATGCCTCAGTCATTATTCCAGCCCCAGGTCAGCTTCTATGCTAATCTGGCTAAAGAGTGTGTGGCACAGGGATGCTGTGTGGATCTCTTTCTTTTCCCTAATCAGTACGTGGACGTAGCAACGTTAGGGGTGGTCCCCACGTCAACAGGGGGCTCTGTCTACAAATACACATATTTCCAGGTTAGTGGAGATATTCAATTATCCTTTTTCTAGATTCATAGCTAGGTCCTTAAATAGGTCAAAAGTGCTTTAACTGTAGTATTCATGCATGAAGTGTTTGTGTGTCAGGCCCAGTCTGACCAGGAACGTTTTCTGAATGATCTGAGGAAAGATATACAAAAACCGGTGGGCTTTGATGCAGTGATGAGAGTTCGAACCAGCACTGGTGAGTGTGCACTTGCTTTTGGAAAAGTGGCCACTGAAATACACATTCTCTGATGTTCATTCTCCAACGCACGATAATGGTTATATGTTTGGAGCAAACTTTGAGACCATTATTTTGGATCATGCTCCATCAGGTATTCGAGCAACTGACTTCTTCGGTTCATTCTACATGAGCAACACCACAGACGTGGAGCTGGCAGGCCTGGACTGTGACAAGACAATAACGGTGGAGTTCAGACATGATGACAAGCTCAGTGAGGAGACGGGTGCGCTCATGCAGGTTAGTGTAAAAAAAAAAAAAAAAAAAAAAATTGTGTTAACAGCCACTCATTTTATTTTTATTTATTTAATTTAAAGCTCATTTGCTGTTTGTAACATATATACCGTGTGTGTCTGCAGTGTGCTGTACTATACACCAGCTGTAGTGGTCAGCGCCGGCTCAGAATCCACAACATGGCAGTAAACTGCTGCGCCCAACTGGCAGACCTGTACAGGAACTGCGAGACAGATACCATCATAAACTTCTTTGCCAAGTATGGTAAGTGGCACACCGTCATGTCATTCATTTGATATTTATCACATGTATGTTTTGCTTAAGTGTGTAGGACAAGAAGTGACATATAGAATGTTTGTGTTTACAGCATATCGCAGTGTATTGAACAACCCTACCAAGACTGTGCGGGACAGCCTTATTAATCAGTGTGCCCAAATTCTGGCATGTTATCGCAAAAACTGTGCCAGCCCGTCTTCTGCTGGACAGGTGAATTCTTGTGAATTCTTATGCACTCTGTTCTGTTGCTTGGAGCAGGGCTACTTTAAATTTCATTTAATTGAGTTGAGTACATCCAAAATCTATTTACTTTAGTAATTGTGTTTTTGTTTTTGCAGTTGATTCTCCCAGAGTGTATGAAGCTGCTCCCTGTTTATCTGAACTGTGTACTGAAGAGTGATGTTCTGCACCCTGGAGCTGACGTCTCCCTGGATGACCGTGCATACCTGAGACAACTGGTCAGCGCTATGGATGTGGAAGAGAGCCATGTATTTTTTTACCCAAGACTGCTTCCAGTGGTAAGACACAGATGCACATGCACTTTTAATATAGTATACAATAGTATGATACACAAATTATTAAGAGATTTATGATTCATGCCTGAATATATCTGATTCATATAGATTATTAAATCTATACTTGCATGCTCAGATTTATATCTACAGTACCTGTAAATGTGTTTCCTTGATTATGGATATGCAATGGATTCTGCTTCTGTCTCTATAGCACAAGCTGGATGTGGAGAGTGACGTTCTTCCTGTGGCCGTTAGAGACTCTGAGGAGAGACTGTCTAAAGGGGGAATATACCTACTGGAAACTGGGCTTAACCTTTTCCTCTGGGTGGGAGCTAATGCACAGCAAGAGCTGCTCCAGAACATCTTTGGTTCTCCTGCCTTTAGCCAGATAGACCCCAGCATGGTATGGCAATAACTGAACGTTTGTTTTGCTTTTTATGAACCTCACCCATCTCACGCTTGCACTCTTATGTTTTCTTGTTAGACGTCTTTGCCTATTTTGGATAATTCATACTCGAAGAAGCTGAGAGAGATTATTGAGTCTTTCCGTGCCCAGCGCTCTCGATACATGAAGGTAAAATTTGTCAACCGTTGTCTTGTGTTTCTTGTGCATGTTATTCTCTTCCCTGCTTTCATTTCTGTCTTCTTCTGTTCCTTTCATTTATGATACTTTTTGGTCACTATTCTCCACCTTTTTTATCCTTTTGCCTGTTATATCCTGTACCTGACTGAGTGTACTCTTTCTTTTAGCTGATGGTGGTTAAGCAGGAAGATAAACTGGAGCTCATCTTTAAGCACTTCCTTGTGGAGGACAAAAACAACAGCGGGGGGGCATCTTATGTGGACTTCTTGTGTCACATGCACAAGGAGATTCGCCAACTTCTGAGCTAGAAGAGACCACTCCCTTTACTCAGACATGCTTTATCCTTTTTATTTGATATAATAAATTAAATCCCTCCTACCATCATCTTTCCTCCTCTTATGTTATCCTTTTTTGTAATTATGTAATCTGAAAAGGGTGAGGAGAGCCACATATTAGGGTCCGGTAAGGATGCTCAAACTCGTGGAATGGTTTTGGGTGAAGGTTGCCTGTTTTGGGAGATTGTGTGTGTGCGAATGAGTGCATGTGTACATGAATTATGGGCAGGACATTATAGGGATTTGTTTCATACAAAATAACTTGCAAAATGAACAGCTATAAATGCATGCCTGAGGACTGTGTACAGGTTGATATTGGCAGTAAATCTTGGCACTGTACTATGGGCAGGAGATGGGTGGGACAGAGCTGACAGCATTAATGATTGAAACAATAATTCTTAAAATGACAGAGTGAATTTTATGGAAGTTTCCAGATAAGTCGTCATTTTCATGAATGTTTTTCAGTTAGTCCTTGTGTGTGTTTCTCCACCATGGCCTTACTGATCCCATTTCTTTTCCATTCACCTGCTGTTCTTTGTTTTATTCTTTTGTTATTGACATTGTAATCATTGTTTTTAAAGTGTGAAAACCTTTGACTAATAGATTATAATGGAAGCAGAGTGTATTTTAAGTGTGCTCTTCACTGGCCATACAAGCATCTTACCTCTTGAGATATAACTACTATGAAATTCTATGCATCAGCTTAGCTGTTGATGGAGGAGCTGTTATCGAAATGGGAACAGAAGTTGTGCCCGTATCTCTCACAGCCAACAGTGTGGGCTGACCCTCTATGTTAAGTGGGCACGCATAGCACTGTTATGTTGCATGCACTGATAATGGACGAAGGATTCTCCTTTTGTGGAGAAGCTGTGGACCCCTTTGGAAACATCTCTGACTGAGCTGAAAGTTCAGTAGTTCAGATAAGCCAGCTGGAAGGGAATTTATCAGTTGAGGGTTCTCTTAAAGAGGATGGGGAAATGTAGTACAAATAGCACCTCCAATCTTTGGTGGACGCTTCACTTCTATATTCTGGGGACAGGAACAACATTACTCTTCCTGGTGTATGTGGATTTTTTAATTTTTTTTTGCCCTTCCCCTATCTGTTTTGATTCATGATTCACTGGTAACTTCAAATGTTTTGATCAACATATTTCAATCTAATGTTTTCTAAATCTGTTTTGATTACTTGTAATCCTCAGGCAGATAGTCTGATGCTAGCTTCCCCTAAGCTAAACATCAGCTGCCTTCTGCCCTGATTTTGTCTTTCTTTCTAGTAAAATCTTTGTACAATGAAAGCATACTGAAAGCAAGTGTGGACTGAGTGATCTAGAACAAGTTCTTAACAGTCTTCAAAGTGAGAGCCTTTTTCAAGCACATGAGGGATTGTGACCTGAAAAGCAATCAGCACTGTCATCACATTTATTACATGTACAGAATTAAAATCACATTTTAAAAATAATGCTCAGTTAGTGTGATTTGTTGGATGTGTTCAACAGTTTCAGAAATTTGCCCATTCTTCTAAGAAGATGGTGTTTTCCATCTTTTTTTTTTGTTGTTGTTTCTCATGCCTTCCCCTCCTCATTTTCTGTGGAAGAGTTGGAGCTTCTAAATGATAGAAATCCCACTATAATCCTGTCTCTGTTTTGTACAAAGGCAAATCCCAGTGACATTCTTAGACTTGAAGAACTGAGGGATCTTCCATTCATTTGTTTTTAATTGAATTTTTTTTTTTTTTTTTCCTTTTTCTTCAAACCCTTCCCCCCTGCTTCTGGCTGTTCACCATGACCTCATGATCCCTGTCTGTATTAAGTTTAAAATTCACATCCACTGTTTTATTTTTTCAATTTGATTGTCAATAAACATCACTGCTTCTGCCGGAACTGTAGTGTAAAACTCATGGTCACCATCTGAACTTGCTTCCTTATTTTAGACTTCCTCGTCTGTACTTGTTTTACAGATCCTTTCACTCTTAATGCTGAAGGAGAAATTGTGACCTAGGAATGCCTTTCAATAATTGGAGTTAAAAATGATTAAAGTGATTGCTTTAGACTATTACACAAATGTGTGGTATTTACTTGGAAGATGGTGTTGTTCTGCAGCTGACCCGCAGTTTGAGGAGTTACTGTGTTGATAAAGGTGCTTCGAAGATGCCTTGTGTGTTTTTAGAATGCAGTCCGAGCTCAGGTTGTTTTAAGGCGTTTGAAGGCTGTGCGCTGTCGTGAAGTGCTTTTAAGAAAAGCTTTCACTGGCGTATTAGAGTGAATGCAGTTTGGTGGCTCTGGCCCAGGTTGCTAATGATACAATTTCTCAATCCTGCATTGTCACATTACACCCTGCCCCCACATGTATCTTGAATTCTGCGTTATTAATATTACATAATAATAATAATGTTTTAAGTGTAGGCATACCACTGAAGCACTTTCTATTTTATAGATGGTTAAAGGCCCAAAACTGATGGTTAATGTTAAAACTAATCAGATCTAATCTGTGCTGTAAATATTTCAAAAACAATTTAGATTTGGGAAAGGGGGAAAAAAAAAATACACATTTCACTTGCAGTAAATTTTTATCTGCAAATCCACAAATCCAGCTTTATTTCTGATTACCATGGGCTGTTTTATGCATTTGCATGTACTGTTCCTGCTGGTCAGGGCAGATGTAGCAACTAAGTATTATAATCCAGGTGCCAGTGGCCTACATGTGGTATCAACACACAGCTGCTGGATTCTGTGTTGGGAGTTGACACTGATGTTGCCTCTCTGTCTTTATCTCTCTATTGCTCACTATGTACATACTCTACTGCTCATAATCTATTTGATTACCCATCTGTAACATGCTCACTTACACACTCGCACACCTACACACATCTCCCTGAATGTTGAGCATGGTGAGAAATATATGTGCGATCCTCCTTACCCCACCCCAAGGGCACACGGCATAGCCCGAAGCGAGAAGTAATAAGATTCCCCTGGAGCTAATTATCAGTGTTTATCTAAAATAGGCATATCATAAATCATTTCAAATTCTTCACAGTTGAAGTCTAATTAACACTGCTGCTGGCTTTTTGACAGCAGGAGGCCTGCTGAGACTGCAGTCTTGACTTTGTTTGTTTGAGGCCAATTAAGTCTTTGAAATCTACTCTGGGATCCATCCCATCATCAGACATTTAGACTTCACAAAGGCCTTATCACCCCACTTTTTCCACCCCACGCACATGCTCTGCTTGAAATCTGAAGCCTTACTGATGAGCTGCTCTCTCTGGGGAGCACTGTTTAGTTACATGGGAAATGGGTGTTTGTTACATACCCATTTGCTCTACCGCTTCCCATCAGTTTGGGCCAGTATTCGCTTTGCTCCTCTTCATCGCCACTTGCTTAGAAATTTGTGGCCATCTGCTGAAAGCGGAGAGAAATGCTCATCATAAGTGATCGTGCAGAATATTGATTTTCCGTATTATTACAGCACTGTCGAAGCAAATTAATAGGCATGGTGGCATGGGTCTGATCAAGTTTGTGAGCGTATGGGTTCCTAAATATTTGAATCATCCAGCACAGGAATTTGTTTTTTCATTCCCTTTTGCTTTTGGTTCTAAGCTTTATTGCAGTAAATTGAAAAAGCCTTTGTTAAACAGTAGTGTTCATAATCCTTCATTTTCCTGCTGCACTTTATGGCTTTGTCCAGCAGATGCTGCTCTTCTTTTTCATACTGGCAGCACTGTCTTCTGTCCTCCTCAGCACCCCTCTTCATATCCAGGACACTGTACACTCACACATATGTTTCCCAGCACAGTCTCCTCTCTGGAGACTCACTGATGAACCTTTGGTCCACTCTGAGAGAGGCACGACTCCTGGACCATCTGGGGTGTGTGTGTGTGGGTGTGTGCCCATGTGGGTATAACGGACAGTTCTACCCGCCCACCAGGATGACCACCTGCCGCCTCCTGCCTCATTACCTGTCAGCTATGTGGGTCACTTCTGTGTGTATTTGCGTCTTCTCAGCTACCTGCCCTGATTCCAATATACAACCCAGCATTTCTCTCAGTTTTGTTTAAAAAAAGAAGTCTTACTTTTTAAAAAGTCTTATTCTGATACTTTGTGTTTACCCTTTAAACCCTAAGGAGCTGTATGTAGGCCAAAAATTCAGTTCCTCAGTCTCGCAACTCTATAACCTACATATCAGAGTTATAGTAGTTACTGAATACTAAGCTTTATCAGATTTAACTCTGAATAATAATGTTCATGAGATTTATGGTGGTGAGACTAGGAAAGTGAGATTTTTTTTTCTTATCTTTATCTTGTAGCACTTATCCTACTTGATCAGCTTAATGTTTTTAAAATCCATAGGTTCTTCGGTGCTTTGGTCCTTCATGCAATATAAACACACATACACACATGTCCGTATATTAGTGATGGGTGATATGGCAAAAGATTAATATTACAATACTTTAAAGAGCTGACCATGCACAAATGTTGCTAAATTTTCTTCTACTCTTCTACAAAAGACAGTAGTGTCACACTGTACTTGGGGACTATCAAATTACTTTTATTCAACAGTTCACCCACTCCAGTAAATCCAATTAAACAGAACTAAATCTGCTCTCTTTCTCAAAAAAAGAGGTCTTCATCAGAGAAAGTGGAAGGTTTTGGAGTGGCCTAGTCCAAATATTGTATTTCATTTTCCTGAAGAAAAGCAAAAGGTTCCATGTAATTTAGCAAGATGTAAACACCAGGAATAAAGCTGAAAACTGAATCTGAATCTCATATTGAACTTTTCAACTCAAACAAAAATGTTCTCAGTGTACAGCAAAAATAAATGAATTGGCCTTGCAGTCCTCATACTTACCACAAAGGCTTAATCACATTTCCAAATCAAGCTTAACAAAGAAATAACAGTAGAACTATCTGATCTATAACAGTTAAGAGTGAAAATACAAATATGAATAAAAATGAACAAAAAAAATGTTCTGGTTAGGATATTTTTGTTCTGAAAAGTTTACACACACATTGTTACTGAGGGGAGGCAGGTGCTCATGTTCTTGTCAAATGAGGTCAGAGGTGCAGTAAAGATAGTGTGTGTTTGTGATAACAATGAGATAGAAGAGAAGGAAGAAAGGAGGAAGCGATGAAACAAGGCAGGGATGCTGCACCCTCTCCGCACTCCCCAGGCCCCCTGGCTCGTCCATCACTGTGTCTGGTGCTCGGCGAGGACTTGCAAAGGAGAAGCCGGGAATGCGTCTTGTAGCATTTTTCTAACTGACCTGGGGTCAGTTGCTATGGTGTTTGATGAATGACTGCAAATAAGCTTAAGAAAGATGGAACTGAAGCTAGATCAGCTTTTGACTCTACAGCAGCACACATACACTGACCCAAATTGAAAACAGCCCATTTGTGCCGCTCTCACCAGTCCTCTGTCAAGGGCACTAAACTGCCTGTGGCTCATGCTTTCACACTTCACAGGACAGACCCACTAAACCAGACAGACCTTTAAACAATTTAACATTATTCAAAGCAAGTTCCAATGGCAAAGGTCCAGCTCTGTTAAAGTGCTATGAAATGTGTGTCATCGCTGTCATATCACAGCAGCTGTTTACATTATGTAAACATTTCATTACGAATGGTCAAAAGATATGGGGAACAAAATAATTTTGCAATAACATGCATAAAGCTGAGAAGGCTTTTTCATTCTCCTGTAAAGTTAGCAATTCAGATACACCAGGTTTAGTTACAACAGCAATGATAAATGTACATTATGTAACAGAGGCAGTTATCAGGTCAGTTTCTCACACAAGCCTACCTTGAAAAGTATCTGATGTCTTGTGTCCTTGATACAGATGGTTAGTTGCGTACGTGTGAGAGGAGAAGCATCACCCATCCCCCAGCTCACACACACACACACACACACACACACACACAGAAACCAACTCTGCTGGCTTCTGAGTCATCCATCTACACTCCTGCCTGTCGTGTGCGTGTGTGTGTGTGTGTGTGTGTGTGTGTGTGTGTACTTATAGAGGACAGGTGTAGGACACGGGACTGACATTGATGCCCTGCTGTGTGAATCTCCACAGCATGAGACTGAAACTTTTTCCAAAAAGTATTCAGAGCTGGATAATTTTAGTTACTTTATATGTCGTGCTGCATTTGTATAGACCCCATAATCTAACCGGGGCTTGACTGGCTTTGCAGTTTCCTCATCTTCTTTCTTCACCT
Source organism: Hepsetus odoe (assembly GCA_017165825.1). Lineage (NCBI taxonomy): Eukaryota > Metazoa > Chordata > Actinopteri > Characiformes > Hepsetidae > Hepsetus > Hepsetus odoe. The sequence continues at coordinate 11,872,107 of CM029378.1, forward strand.
GCTTTGTCCAAAGATGGCCCTTTAGGATCAACCAAAAGCTAAATAAAGTTACGACTATACAGAGAACAGACTGTCTCAGTACCATAATTAGGTGGTTTGATGAAAGAACATGTCAGACTGATTATTCTGTCTCATTTTTTGTTTCACTCTCGGTAACACAGTATTAATGCAGGCATTTATCTTAGAAAATTTGTTGAAAAAAGAAAGAACCAGTAAGGGCAGAGTAAGGTTGTTTTAAGCTTGACCCTGGTAGGTGCTTTATACTCTTTTAGAACAATAAATAACAATCCAGGTGTAGCAATATTTTTAAAGATGTGGACCTGCAGAAGGCCTACCACTGTGTACCCTGAGAGGTTGTTTGGGGGGTATAGCAGGAATACAGGGTACCAAGAGATCTTTTGATCCATGCAGTTCCTGTATAACTGCAGTGAGAACCGTGTCTGCATTCTCAGCACCCCTCAGCACAATTACATCAAGCTTGTTCTCAGTTGCTGCTGGACTCAAGGCTGCCATTTGTCTTCAATCCTGTTTTTGAATTTCATGGACAGGATATCAAGGATATCACAGTCAGGGGGCAGAGAGTATTCAGTATGGGGGCCTCAGGATTGCATGTTTGCTTTTTACAGATGATGTGGTTCTGCTGGCGTCATCAGGCTGTGACCTTTAGCATGCACTGAGGCAGTTTGCCACCGAGTGTGATAGGCAGTTATGCTGTTGCTATGCCATGCTGTTAAGGGGAAAAGGAAGTTTGTTTCAACCTTCACCTATGGTCATGAGTAGCCATGACTGAAAGAATAAGACTCCACAGGGTGGCTGGGCACACCCTTAGTGACAGGCTCAAACATCCAGAAAGAGCTTGGACTATAGCTACTGCTCCTCAGTGTTGAAAGGAGCCGTCTGAGGTGGTTCAGGCATCTTGTCAGGATACCTCCCAGGTGCCTCCCAGTGGCGGTGTTAAAGGCATGACCACCTGGGAGGAGGCCACGGGGCAGATCCAGGACACGCTGGGAAGATTACATACCTCGGCTGACCTGGGAGTGCCTCAGGATCTCCCGGGAGGAGATAGTGGAAGAGGCTGGGGAAAGGAATGTCTGGGCTGGATAAGCAGTTCGAAAAATTGATTGATGGATGGATGTTATATTCAGGGTGGGATGGTGGCACAGTGGTTAGGGTAATCACCACATAGTGAGATTTGTTTCTCAGTCAGGGTGTTATGGATCCTTTTCTGCAGAGATCATATGTTCTTCATCTGTCATCTTCATCTTAGGATTTTCTCTGGGTGCTCCACATTTCTTCACTTCCAAAGACATGCATGTCAGGTGGATTAAAGGTGCAAAATTGCCTCAGTTTCTATGTGTGTTCGTTTGAATATCTGCCCTACCCCTGGACTGGCATCCTCTGCCTTTCACCCTATGACCCTATGATGGCTGGGATAGATTCCAGCCAACCCGTAACCCTAGTTAGGACAAGTGGTTAAGATAAAAGATGTAAAAAGTACTGCATGTTATTATTTTATGTGGAAAAATTCTGGAAAATGTGTGCTTGATGTGGAGGAATGTTATATGTTTGAAATACTGCAGCTACTGAATTCTGAAAAAAATGCTTTTTATTCTGAATGTTCCTTTAATCTCCATTTGTCCATTGCTGTTGGTGTGTTAAACTAGTTACTCATGTATACTCATGTGACAATCTGTATTGTGGTTACTGATGGCTATGTACTGTAAGGCCATAGATTTTGTAATGAAATCTTTTGGACCAAGGACACACAGGCATTAGTTTAAACACATCTGTTCTAGAGACTGGCTTATACACAAGAAGGGCATACCAACCAAACATTTGGATTTTTTGTGTTTGTTAAAGAGAGTTAAATAAGTGGGCTTTGAATATTTGCTCCCATCTTGAAAAGAGTAATAAAGAAAATGGGCAGTCATGGCCAAATGTAAAGAGAATTGTTCTTGAAACCAGAGGGCATATGGTGAAATATGGGCTGGGGAGGGGGTGAAGGCTTTCTTACTCCCCTATCCATGGCTGGTGGGGCAATACATTTAACCCCATAACTGCCCCTGAGCACAGGTATGCTGGTACATTGCTCCTGTATGTCTACTACCAGTGTGTCTAGGATAGGTCTAATGCAGATGTTTACAATTCACTTCACAGCATGTGTGTGTGATCACAGGAAGTTGATCATAAAAAAAGAAACTCTCAGATTCTTTCGTCCATAGTGGCTGATTTTTTTAAATGTAATTTTGAATGGTGGTTAAAATGAGGCTAATATTAGGTGTGTGACTCACATTTGTTTATAAGGGTCAGATTAAGAGCTTGATGCAATCCAGAATATCTTCAGACACTTACTGACTTCAGTGCCACCATGTTGTGGGTGACTGCACAAGTTTCAACTGAATGCATGGTTGTTAGGAATATGGCTGCCTCCCTGACAACCCCCACAGTTGGCTGTTTAGATTTTGCCAACATATTGCTTTGCCCTGCCATGTGCAAGGGCAGGAAGAGAGAGACAGTGAATTTACTGTGTTTGATCAAAGTGACATTATATTTTGTAACTTGCACAACTTAGAAATTAAGACAGAAATGAAATGAGAGAAACAGCCCCCATAATTAAAAAGAATATGCCTATGCTGAGGGGATATTTGTGTTTAATTCCAGCGTGGGCTTTATTCTTCTTGCTAAGGAGACGAGTCGTCATGTATCACTGGCATCTCAGCCAACCTGAAGGCTGTGCCCACGCAGCGCACACACAGCACACACTCCACACAGACAAAAGAGCAGGTCCTGTTATGCTGCACTGCTGCTGTCACTGCCTCTCCCAGTGTCTATACATGACAGAGTGTGTATTGGCACACACACACACATACATACACACACACACACACACAACACCATACACACACCCACACTCCCAAAGTAAGCTGCCTAGACGGCACTGAACTGTAGTGCTCTTTCTGCTTGAGTGTTTGCTTCTTCATTCATTATTCACATTCTTGGTCATGCGGTCAGGGGATAAAGCATTTTAGGCCTTGGCATGTGCTGTAACACAGTATAGCACAGAAACATACACACACACACACACACACACACACACACATACATACATACACATATATGTATGTATATATCAACATACTACACCACATTCACTATAAGGTGACAAAAAAAGTTTGTCGTAGGGCAGTGGTTTGTGAGAATTTGGGTGTGTTGAAAACCTTACTGCTGCATTCTCAATCAGTTGAAGAATATAGTGCATATGAAGAGTTCCTATAGTTTTATTCTGTGCTTAATAATAGGACTAAAAAATGGTTTGTAAAAAACCTATTTGCAGTGTTTCCATAATGCATGCATACTACATACACTGAAAGCCCTGAAATGATTTACACTTAAATGATCGAGATTAAGTGACTTAATGTTTTGCTTTTAGTTGTTATCATGTATTGTGATGGACTGGTGACCTGTCCACTGGTTTTTCCCACCTTTCGAACTGTGAGAGCTGTGGGGTAGGTTTGAGTATCACACACAGGACAAGTGGCTAAGAAAATCAGTGAGTAAGGTTGAGTGCTATCATGAAACCAATGTATTTTCTGATTAAAGATCAGATTGTGATCTGATTGTGCTGTGAAACTAATCTTTTTTCAAATTAACAAATAAAAAACAAAAATGATAAGAACGTTCAGGGGAGAATTATTAGCTTTGATCCTTTTCTTGATCTTATTTAGATATTTACATTTCCAATTAGGGCATTCAGCAGATGCTCCCAACTTCACGTTTCTTCACTTCTTCATGTCTTAAGTTAGATGGTTTCAGCTTGAATGATTCATAGCAGGTTGCTCTTGCTTAACAAACACTAAGCAATACTCTGAAACTGGTCAGGTACTTGGACTGCACTGAAAATGAGAGCCAAAAACATTGTCCTTCCAGAATCCTGGAGAGCTGTTCTTCAATAGTGCATTAAAAAAATACATGGAAGTCTGGGACTCTGGAAGCAAAATATGAAGAAATCAGTGGTCGTTCCAGACCTTTGCACAGCACAGGTTATGTTGTTAATTTCATATGAATTTGACATGTTGAGGTTAACCTAAGCTGTACTGATATTGTAAGGAAAATAAATGGCCCCTTTCAGAAGGATACAAACTGCATGTTTGGGGAGCATTGTAAAAAGTTCAAGGGACCAATTGGTCAATTACATTGACCAAATCTCAATCTATACAAGCATCTTAGAGATGAGCTAGAGCAATGAATCCATCTAACAAAAGGCTCCACCTCTTGTCTTGTCTTGGTATGGTATACCATATGCCACCATCAGAGGTCTTTTTACATGAAGGACCAATATTAGGCAGGTAGTCATAATGTTTTGACTCACTGAGAAAACATATCCTAAAGTTCACAGGACAGTGTGAAATAAGCAGGACAGTGTGCAAACTTCACTCTTTCCCCTTGCTGAAGAGGGAGCATCTGCCTTTCAGGGAGGACTTCACAATAAATATGAACATGGCTGTTTGAATATTATGGCAATGAGCCATAAATGCATTATGAAGGTAGTGTTGTTGGATTATTAGTTATGAGTTACAAATGCTGCTCCAGAAACATTTCTGCTGCAACACAGACTAATGCTGGGTATGACCACTTCAGCTGTATCCCTCTAGCTTAAATTTACCATTGGACATGCAGACATCATGTTCACACATGCTTTAGAGCATTCCATTGTATTGGCAACTCTCCTCTGTAGAAGTTACACAACTCTTAAAACGACAGTCACAGATGTGTCACTCATGTATGTGCTGAGAGGAAGGACAGTCACAGTGAAACAGGACCCACAGGCTCCTAGACGCACGCACACACTGTGAGCTCCATGTCTGAGTACACACCAAAACTAAACTGCAGAGCACCCATCATGTATGCCTAGGTATAAAAATCAGCTATGTACACATCAGGGTGACGAATTTCAAGTGACTTTTATGTTCATAAATCTAATTTCAGTTCATGATCACACACATTAATATGTTCTTAGATCATCACACACTCTTATCATTTGTAGATCCTGTGATGGTGACTCTAATATTAACACCCAGCTCAGTGTTGTATGCCATGGATACCAATTAGGAATTTATTGAGAAGGAGCAAAAGAGTTTTTTCCCAGAAGGTGGAGCTCTAAAGAGAAAGAACAGAATGAAAGACAGATGTAAGACCAAATCTCATTATCACTTTCTCACCAACAAGTGTAGGATGTGGAGAGTTACAGTCTTCTTTTACAGTACCTAGAAGTAGTGGAACAGCAAGTCCAGTTAATTTTTCTATACACAAAACAAATTAGGATCAAAAGATGCACATAAGATGAGATTAAAGATCTGATTGTCAGCTTTTCCAGATGTTTCTCCAAGCATCTTTTAGTTGTTGTGAAATGCAATGCATATTCAGCTGGGTTAAGATCTGATGATTAACCTGGCCAAAACTTTCCATTTCCCCCCACCTTTAAAGTCCTTTTTACCTGAAAATGTGTTTTGGATAATTGTCTTGCTGCATGATGAAGTTCCTCCTGATTAGTTTGGATCACAATTTTCTTTAACTTTGTGGCTCATCTCTGTATTTTTTTTCTGATTTTCTAAAATGTACTGCTGTTGAGTGTTTTGCATCTGGTGGTACGGCACTGCTCTCAGTTTTTCTGTCATCAGTTGTTGTTGTTTTTCTTGACCGACCAGTTTGGTGTCTGTTGCAAAATGGGCACCAGTTGTTTCTTTCTTTTTTAGGACTTTCCAAATAGTTGTTCTGGCTATGCCGCATGTTTGCTACTAATGAATGTTCCTTTTATCAAAATGGCATGCTTTCCCTCATAGACAGCTTGCTGGTCTTTTAACAACAATGCAGTCTTAACTGGTGGAATCTAAAGCTGAAAACTTGACTAACATGATACACCTGTGTAAAAATAAACACCTGTCAGACTCTTGCACTTTTGCTCAGTTGAAAAGCTGATACACACATGGTCAGATACACAAGGCACTGTGTTCTGTTTAATTAAACATGCATAGATGTAAATACCAGGTAATAAAGCTTTTGAATCCAAACAAATGAATTAGTCTTGCTGTTCCAAAACTTTCTCGGGTGACTGTATATACAGCTTTATAGACCTTATCCATCATTTAACCACTTGAAGGACATTAAAGAGATATGGATACGTGTCACTTTGATGAGTAAGTTTCTTTTTGAGCGTATGACATGATTGAATTAATGAATAGTAGAATCAGCAATGGAACAGTGTTTAATTAGAAAACAATGGTATCAGTAGTTCCCTGAAGAATGATTTTGTTAGCGGACCGCCGGTATTATCAGTGTCCTTAGCATAAACTGGTCATATTGATATCCAGACAATTTTTCAGTATAACAGCATGACACAGGTGCCAGGCAGTGGTGCGGCTTTGAAAGTGAAGTGAAAATTGAAAGTGAGTATCCTTGTCATTGTGAAACGCACCACAACGCAACACAACAAAACTCAACCTCTGCATTTCACCCATACACACACGTGCAGCAGGGGGCAGCTATTGAAAGCGCCCAGGGAGCAGTGACAGGGACAGTACCTTGCTCAAGGGTACCTCAGGGTAACTTATTGGTGAGGAACTCGAACCCACAATCTTCCAATCCTGGGCCAACTCCTTAACCACTAGGCCACCGCTGTCCAAAACTGCTTTTGCTCAAACCTGCAAAATGTGTACCACAAGGAGAACTGGGGACTAAAGCAAGCCTTACCAGGCAGTAGACTGGGAATGCCGTGTGCATTGCTCAAAGCCATTAGCACAAAACTGCTACTCTCTCTTTCCACATTATGCTCCCTCTCTTGGAAGCACTCTCTGCATGTTACTCTCCACCGTGGGAGGCTCCTCCCTGTTAAATGTTGCAAAAAGGAAGAGGTATAGGTAGTATAGTTAAAGTGTCCAGAGCCACTACATTATCTGACCGCTCTGGAGGGTCAAAGAGGCAAAGGAGAGTCCTGACTTTTAACTTGAAATAGTAAGGACACACATCTCCATCACAAATTGCTTTTGCATTAGTTTTATGAATTTCATAGTGTCATCGTCCATCTCTCTCACTCTGTCTTTTCTTCTTGTTTTCTCTCCCAGTCTCTCTCTCTTTCACTCTCTCTCTCGCCTCCACTTTCCTCTGCTAAGCTCAGCATCCACTTTCCTCTGTCTCTTTTCTTTTCTTCCTCCTCTATTCTGCTCTCTCTCTCTGGTGTGGTTTGCGTATAAAACAGGTCAGTTGGGATTGCGTGGTGAGGAGGAAGCTGCTAACACGAGCTGAAGTGTGCTGCTCTCTGTTACATAAACACGCCGTAGGAGGGCCGCAGGACAACGTCCCACTGGACTCTGCTGCCCAATGCTGTGGCTAACATTAAACCCTACGCTGTCCTGCAGCACACTGTCCTCACAATCTCCCAATTACAGTCACTTCTCCACAGGGCTGGTTGATTCTCTAGATAAAGAAAAGTGCTGTAATTCAGTAAAGTGTCCCTGTCGATAATGTGTGAATAAAGAATAGGCATTAACAAGCTCTCAGAACACAGTACATATTATGTGCTCTCACTAAGCCATCATTTTCTGAATATTTCACAGAAAGATTTTCTGTTGGCCTAAATTAGTTTACCTTACTGACAAAATAAAAAGAATGATGTTAGTCATATAATATAGAGAAACATATTAGTTCTATTTTAGTACAAATCAATCAATCAATCAAACAATCAGTCAATCAGTCAATTAAACAAACTTTAATATGTATCAAAATGATGTATCAAAATTACAGTGCAAAATGCTATGCAGTTATAAAATAAGACAATACAATAAATGTAATGAAATAAATTAAATGTAATTTTTAATTTTTTTATTTTCCAGAAACAAAACAAAAGCAGCAGAAAACAAAGAATAGCCATAATACTAATATTTATGCTATTCAGTATAGAGAAAATGAAAAAGGGTTTAATTAAGACACTCTGTTCCAAAACCAAGCAAAATGACAGTTTAGTTCTCAAAAAGCCAAGAAAACCTTTGCACATTTTCATGGCTTTCTGCATGACTTTAAAACACCTTCAGACAATTTGGTGGAATGGTTGCCTCGTGTTCTCTCCACCCACACCAGAAGCCTACACTGCTCTCTTTTATAACATAGTTCTGCCTTTGAGGAAGACTGCCTCATTTTAATGGAGTATCAAACATTTATCAGGATTTAAACAGCCCTGCTATTGCGGACGGCTGCTACTGGGGGCTTTACTGAAGGGCTGATGCACTCCATCCTGAGTGCTGTTCATACAGGCAGATGTCAGACTCTTGTAGATGTGTTGAAGTAAAATGGACCTCCCGGCCCAGCTCAGGCTGAAACACACGTTTGAATGAGCGAGTGTGTGTTGGAAGAAAATGTGTGGGAAGAGTCTTTCATCTGGAAGAATGAAGGGGGAGTCAGAGAAGAGAAATCATCTAGAGCTAGTGGCAGTGACACCTAAGTCACACAGACTATGCGTCTTCCTAATCTTCGTTCATTAACTCTCTCTCGCTCTCTCTCTCTCTCACTCTCTCTCTGTTTCCCTGCCTCTGTCTCTGTTACCATCATCTGCACCCTAAAGTGCTTGGTTATACTATCTATATATGTTTGTTTAAGTTTGTAACAAGTTTAAGTTATTTTATCCTTTCAGAATTTTTTATTGAATAACAATTTCTATGAAATTTTGGAAACAAAAACCAAAAGTCATATGTCTCTAGACATGATCATTACATTATAAAATCTAAAAAAAATTGTGATAAAATTCTAATTTTTTTTTCTCTTGGAAAGTCCAGACATGGTCCAGCTTTATCTTCCTCGCTGAAATTGTCAGGGTTTGATTTAATATCTGCTTGTACTTGATCCCATGTATCCAAATTAGTTGCCCAGGGCCTTTGGAAGAAAAACAACATTGCAGATTGGCCACCACACTTCACAGCTGGGATGGAAATACCAAACCTTCTTCTGTTGTTTGCTGCCAAAAAAGTCTACTTTGGTCTCACCTGATCATAGAACATGCTACCAGTGAAAGTTCCAGTAATGGCTGGCATACTGTAGGAGCTTGGCTTTGTTGGTATTGACATCAACAGCTTCTTTTGGCAATCCTCCCAAAAAACTTGGTTATGGTTATGTAGGTGGCAACTTGCTTTTCTGACCCCAAAGCTTAACTAATGTTTTCAGATCCCCTGCTGTGATCCTTGAATATTCTCTGGGTACTCAAACCATCCTCCTCACTTTCTCCCCAGCCAAACTCAGCATGCATTCAGGCAAGTAAAACTTTTTGTCTACAATATTCTGTTCAAAATCATATCCCCCACAATCCTTTTAACCAATTATATTAAAATTAAGCACTGGTTGTTAAATTATCATTCTCACAAGCAGCTTTCAGATGTTGGTTTAGACGGCTGAGATATAGCGGGTCAACTGCAAGAGTTAGAGGTGCATTAACTGATTAAGGTTTACAGAAAATCATTGCCAACAATATAGGATACTCTGAGCCTAAAGTCATCAAGTCTGCTTTCAAACCATGTCCAAAATAGACTCATGAAGCAGAAGCATTTTATGGAGTCAAGTACCTAGTACCTTTAGGATTAATTTGAATTAGTCTGATATCTAGAATTACGGTAGCTGATCTCACAAATACTCTTGTATCAGTGTTCCATATGTCGTCTAAATGCATGCCAATAATGGAGAGGCTGTTATTCAGAAAAGGGGAAAATACACTTCCTATAAATACCCTTAATTTCTGAAGAAATATTCAATAAGCAAGTGTCCACAAACCTCTGGATAAACAGTAGATTTTTTTGTCCCTTCATCAAACATACGTTTCCTTCATTTTATAAGACATCTAGCTTATAATTTTGAGGCTTTCACCTGTAATGTGTGGTTAGCTTGAGGAAATAAAAAAATTCAAACAAAGAGCAAGTCGCAGACTTTGCGTCTGCTGATTTATTAATGTTGCATGAGGATATCATACATTCTTCACACAGTGCCATCTGTGAATCTGAGTTCCTTATGACTGCAGTGAGAACTATTGAGGTTAGACTCTGAGAGCTATAGAGGTTAAACTCTTCCCTCTGAGGCTAAAGGAGGGCCTTGTGTCTCTTCTCGGCAGTTTAAAATAAACCAATTGATTTGGATTGACTGATGACTAATTTATGTGTCTCTTGCCAGGCAGCCTTGACTCGTAGCAAGAGATGGCTAAGGAAACCTCATTAAACTACAATGCTTAGCATTCTGAGAACATGCAACCTAAATCAAAGGCATTCAGAGGTAATGCAAATTCTATAGATCATCACCTGAATCACCTGGCTGGCTATAAGCGGTCTTATCAGTAGGGCTGCATCATCAGTCTTTATGGGCATGATGAGGGCCTGGTTAGGAATGGAACACTTCTCGTCTCATTTGACTTTTATTCATTTGATATAGGAGCTACCGCAATGTATATTGTAAATGATCAACTGTTTGGAGCACCAGCAGACATCTGTATGTGGTTCAACTTTCCTGATAGGACAGAAGGTCAGAGTTACTGAAGTCTGTGTTTAAAATTCTGAAAATAAAGACTGTGACTTTTAGGAAGGAAAAAATATCCATGCCGCTAAATACTCCTGCCTTTTTCAGACTCCATCTTTCAAGAATGAATAATGCTGATACCAATTCTAATGCTGATACTAATTCAAATGCTGATAATAATACTAATACCACAACTAAACTTACAAATCACAAACGTCAGTCTCTGGGGACAATGCACATTGTTTCACTGGTTGGTACTAAATTTGTTGTAAAAATGCAAAGAACTGAAAAGGAGACTAAACTTACTGACATCATTTGAATGATTTACTTGATTTATTTTATCTTCACTTCTGTGAAATGTATGTGCTATTCTCTTAATAACAAGAACCAAAGGCCTAAATCTCAGGCACTATTTTTCATCGTTGGTCAGAAGACCACTAACCAGCTGGCGACGAGAAAGGGCACGAACCATTCCCTGACTGCTCTGCACTGAGCACCATTTAAGGGAATCTACTTCTGGAACAGACACTTAACAGCCAATATAAACGTTACCACGTTGTGGCAACGGTCCTATCTGGGAAAGTTTGCATGCTGCACTTTGTATGTCAGTTTAATGTGCCATTGAACACACAGCAGACTTTCCCTGCTATAACACTGAAATAGGTAGTGAACACACACTATCACTTGTGTACACAGAAGCACTTTGTGACACAGAAGCATTTACAGGGTGAACATAACATGTCTCAAGAATACCCAGTTTCTCGGGGCTGGTCTCGAGCCTGGAGAAATGGGGGTTAAAAAAGGTGGGTTCATGAACCTTTAACTACACAGTGGCAGCTTTCTTCACTTCAGCCACTGCTCTTTAAACGTTTTCCCCTTAGACTCACCAGTGGGATGTAGATTAACCAAAACTCTGGTGTAGTTATAAGATAAATGTACCACAGAATGGCTTCCTGCTTGTCTCCGAGTCTCTTTTCACAGAATACCACACGGCTGTGCAGTTTTAGATCTTTATTCAAATGTATGAGATTATTTTTCTGTACAGCTGCAGTCTATTTAGGGTCTGCTGCTGATAACTCTCACGTATCTCCAAGAGGTTAGTACTAATGTTTACAGTATTAATACTGGACCTAGAACAAGAAAGAAATAAATGATGTATTCATGTTCAACAGAGAATCTCTCTCATACGTTTTTACATTTCTGTTGACATAATGAACCCAGTTTCAGATTTTTCTGTTATATTAAAATGTGACGTGTCCAATATATACATATATATATTCTCTCTCACACACACACACACACACACACACACACACACACACACACAGACACACACAGAGCTGTGTGTATATCAGATCTACACAATCCTGCATTGCCTCAGGTTCTGCGCCGGGGTTGTTGTGAACTCTCGCGGTAGTTCGCGTTATTTTCCCTTCGCCCTTGCGCGCCTCCCTCCCCTTCTCTCTCTCTCTCTCTCTCTCTCTCTCTCTCTCTCTCTCTCTCGCTCTGGAACACATGAAAGTGGGAGGCTCTCAACTCAACTCGAGAGCTGAACAGACTCACCGCGGCGCTCGGACGAACAGCCCTGCCTCCACAACATGGCTACAGTCGCCACCTCCACCAGGTTTACCGACGAGTACCAGCTGTACGAGGAACTCGGGAAGTAAGTGGCTCCTGCACTTCGGCGCCTTCCGCACAGCTCGGCCCGCTTTTCCTTTAATCCGGTCGGTAACAGTTAGAGACTGACAGCAGAGAAACGCCTCCCCAACTGCCTGTGAAGCCCGGCGGGGCTCAGAGGATGTACTGCTTCACTAACACCGTGTGTGTGTGTGTGTGTGTGTGTGTGTGTGTGAGAGAGAGAGAAAGGGGCTCACACGGTCGAACACTTCAGCTAATGTTCACTGTTTACGCCTTTCACTCGAGGAGAACGCTGGTCACGAGGGGCGCTTTTTTCTTGTAATTGCTACTTTCCCCCCATTGGTTCGTTACATTGTATCAGGAACGAGTCCGTTTTCTGTTTTGTAAATAAAATAAAAAAATAATAATAATAATTAAAAAAAGCTTTGATCTCACTATACAAACCACCCTAATGTTGCACTGGAAGTTACACACACACACACACACAGAGAGAGGGGGAGAGAGAGAGAGAGAGGGAGAGGGAGAGGAGGAGGATGATACACGATGCACTGCTTCTCTGGGGCTCTTTCTGGGCTTTCTTTCTTTAAGGTGGGGTTTAAGAAGCGCTGGTGACGCCTTTTCTGAGAATCTCACTTTTCACATGAACAGATGTTGACAGATGTGCTTCCTTGCTGCTGCTATGTGGTTGCTGTTAGACACTACATTATAATGATGATGATATATAATAAATAAATGGTAGAAGTGAGCCGTTCTTGGAGGATCTGTCTCTGTGCAGTAGGAATCCTGTACCTGCTTGGTGCCTCAACATGCATGTCTTGAAGGTCCTTCAATCAGAGGTGACTGACCGAGTCCCTGTTTTCCCACTTGCCAGTTCCATTGCATCCTTATCTGTTGTTCTCTTTCTAGTGAAACCTACATTGTACATGACGCACAGCTCTTTATCTTGTTCCTTGCGTAGGGGTGCCTTCTCTGTGGTGCGCAGATGTGTGAAGAAATCCACAGGCCAGGAATATGCCGCTAAAATTATCAACACAAAGAAACTATCAGCAAGAGGTAAGGCCGTGCTGTGGCACGTTCACAGCCTATGTGGATCCACATGCGTGACATCACCAGCACTGTGTGGAGATAAACCTGCTCTGCATTTTATTACTGTGTACATTGGGGGAGGACGAGGCACAAGATCTGGTGTGTTTGCTGTCTCCTGGGATTACATGACATTAATAGAGGAGAGTGCTTTTTAGAAATGGGCGGCTAACTCTCCTGGTGCAGCTCCTGGAGTTGCAGGCCTCCCAGCTGTGCCCTGTCATATTTCTCGCAGGGATGCGGAGGTGAAAATATCCACGCTGGTCATTTTCCAGCCCTTCCTTGTTGCTGTTTAGAGCAAATAAGAAATGCACAGTTAATCTGCAAGTTCCCGTCTCTTTTGGAGTCTAAGTGACTTGAGTTTGTGTTAGGAACCAAGTTCATGTGTTCTAATCCAGCACATTCATCCCTGCTTGGTGTGTCTGAATGCTGTAGAGAGGCAAACATTCTGAGAAATAATCTGCTTTTGATTATGTAAGAGTTGGAAGAAAACCAGCCAGTTTCACTGAATTGTTGAATGTTTTAATCCTCAGAAATAAGTTCAATATGTTCAGGTCTCTACAACCCACGTGGTTACTGTTGCAAGGTCTATATTTGGCTGTCTATTCTATACTTAAGGTCCCGTTTGCTGTTCTGTAAATTCACACAGTGATTAATTACAAGCCCACGCGATACTGATCTTGTTCATTCATCACTAAATGAGTGATCAAACTGCCACAGACATAAATCATATTTAATCATCCAATTATTTTTAATGAATTATTAAAGTTGTGTGACTTGTTGTATCATGGCCTGTCAAATGAAACATAACTGCTCCTGCCTCAGCACTTTTAGCTATGTCCATTAGTCATTATGTCAGTGTGTCAGAAAGGGGCTGTGTCTTTAATACACACTCTTTCACGCCCTGCATTGAGTTGAACAGGATTGTTTTATTCAGTTAAAGGCACAAGTAGTTCTCTGTACAGAGTGTAAGGGCCTCATTTGGGACTCAGCCTTTCTTTGAGGAGATGCTTTTCTTCAGCAGCCGGCCCAATTAAGGGCTTCTAGAGTGGACCACGCTGCAGCCGTCCTGTTAGCTGAGCGAGAGGGCATGACTAAAAGCCCTGGCCGGTCATATGGGGAAACTGCATGGCTGCCCAGGACCATTCTGGAACTATCTGCTTGGTTTAACCCTCAATTCAATCCATCCAGTGCCTGCCTGAATGGTTGGACTAGCCTTTTACTGCTGCAGACCCACTTTCACTGATTTCTGTGCAGTTAGTGCATACGTGGAGAGTAAATCAATGCTCTGAATACCCCCATCTCAAACAGTAATTTGTGGCATGCCCCCCCCACTCCTTTTTTTTGTCAGTCTTCACAGACATTGAAAGGTTGAGCTGAAAAGCATCTCTGATGTAGTGTGTAACTATAATGGCCCAGTGATTGGAGGCTTTGACCCAGAGCTTGTTGCAGTAGCTAGGCAACCATTTTCCTGGCGCTGTTTCTGATTGGCTGTTGCAGATGAGGAGGATAAGACTAGTTGAGCTGGTGGCAGATAGCTGGACTCCAGGGGAAATGGGGAAGAAAGAAAAAGAGACAAAATGAACTTACTAATGAACGAACAAATGAAAGAGCAAAGTCCTTCCTGAAGAAATCTCCCCTAATCCCCTACTCCCCCCTTCAGTGCCTGGTGCCCTGATGTGCACTACAGTGCTGAACAAGATCTACACGTGATAAGGGTAAAGGCTTAGTGTTGTCTAGCCCTACTCTTTACACTTAAAACTCAGAATTCTGCCAAACTCAGAGAGGAAAATGGATGCATTTGCTTATATTCCGCTTAAGCTTTATTGATTATTTTTATATTATATAATTCCTGTGATGTTTCCAGACTGTGTGTTGTACTTCATAATAGCCGGCTGTCTATGCATTCCCCTCCACCCCGTTCTTTATCTTTGCAGACAGTGGGGTGAAGAAGGCTGGCTATAGAGTGGGCAGTAAGGTCTGTCAGGTGTTTGATACCCTGCAGGGACATAAATGCCCTCCAAATGGCCCTTTCAGGCTACACTGATGCTTCAGAGATGCTCTTATAGTGTATGAATGGGAAAGGGACTCACATGTTGTTTCCCAAGGCTTCACAAAATGTGCTATATTGACTTACTTCTCCATTACCTTACTACCAATTCTAGTAATTACATGTCCCTGTTCAACATGTTTCTTTGGTCTAATTGTCTGTGAAAGGCCTTCTTCCCAGATCTGTTTTGCTTTCTCATCTATGTATCCATCTTGTCCTCTCTCTTTATTTGCATGTGGGATTGGTTTGTATTGAGGTTAATCCACTTATTTAATTGTATCTGGTTAAGACCCTGGGGGATCCCATTGCAGATTCTCTTGTTTTGCACTTGTTTCTACATCCATGCATGCTATATCCTCCAAGACGCATGAATTATTTAGATAGAACTTTATGTGCTGTATATTACTTATTGCATAAGACAGAAGTGGGTTAAAGGAGCTGTCAGGCTCATGGGATTGTGTACCCTGAGCAGTGTATTACTGAGTTGACACTGGCTCTGCCGCAGCATTGAGCTTGAGGTGCTTAAGCAGCTAGTCATCATGTTTTGGTCAGTGTCTCATAGCAATGTTGCTTTAGTTCTTTAGATAATTTGAACATAATACCGGAGCAGTATATTTGGTGTTTATAATGGTGCAAAACTACATGTTATTCATTATCTTGCTCCCACATCAATTGAGTTACCAAAAGAACTTCATTTGTTATTTGCTTAAACCTGAGATACAAATAAATGAAAAGTGGCTTTAGTATAAATATGAAACCTACAGTTTAGTATTTACATGAAAATGATGAGCTAGATGATGAGAGAGAAAGTAAATTACAGATAATATAAAGAGCTACGGTCCCATTCATTCACAGAAAATTGTGAGCAAAAAGCATGTTTTAAATGGGGAAAATGAGCTAAACTAACTGCTTAAGCGAGGCTGTCTTGACCAATGTGCACATAGCATTTGCAGTTTTGTTGATTTTTCATCAGCATGGTCCAGGAGCTTTGATCTAGCGTTCTTAACAACCATTTAAGGTAGTGGTGGGATTCCCCCTGATGTAGTTTGTCTGAATGCAAGAGGGATTCATTTTTAGGGGACTTAAATAGCTCTCCGTATCTGTGGGGCCACTGGCTTTAGGGAAAAAAACTAGCCAGGCAGGCACATCTAAGGACTAGGCCTGCCCTGTGTGAGTCAGCCTGCCTTAAAACATTCCCTTCTGCATCACAGCAATTTGGCCAGAAGCGTCCAAACCCATTTTGACATCGGGGGCTATTAAGATCACTGTCACTTATCCTGTATGCATCTCACCCTGGCTGTACACTTTCTCAGACTCCTTCATTAGGTTAGCTTTTTGCTGCAGCCTTGCTGCTTTCACTGTGCTCTGGGAGTGCTGCTATTTT
This sequence comes from Hepsetus odoe, assembly GCA_017165825.1. Lineage (NCBI taxonomy): Eukaryota > Metazoa > Chordata > Actinopteri > Characiformes > Hepsetidae > Hepsetus > Hepsetus odoe. The sequence continues at coordinate 11,888,801 of CM029378.1, forward strand.
CACTGGACTACCAGTGTCTGTAATATACAGGGTGGTCATTATGGACGCTCAGGCAGACATTTTTGTAAGCAAGAGAGCCTTTGAAAAGACTAGTGGTTATTTGTGTACAGGAAGTTGGCAAATGTTTTGTGTGTGTGTGTGTGGTGTGTTTTTTTTTTTTTTGTTTTTTTTTTTTTGGGTTACTTCAGCCATGCTCATATAAGAATAAAGGGCTCAGTTTCTCATGTTATATTTGTGTTGTGGCCAGAGGTATTGTGTTTGCCATTTAAGGCTTTTCACAGTATCCACAGCATGGGAAATCTATATAATGAAATTCCAGCATATTGGTATTCACATTTATGCATAATAATTAATCACATTATACCACCCACCCCTACTTCAGTCCCTGTGAGCCTTCTCAGTTTTAGACAAATGACCAAATGACATAAACGCTCTATGGTGGTCTGGGTAGGAATGTATCCAGATATCATGAACCTTCACCTCAGTTTGAGTACCCTTTTATGTTCATATTATGCACAAACTGTTCTGGCATAGCTGGCTGCTTTAGTTTACTCACATTCTCAGTTTTATTGTGTCAAAGGGAGAGGTACTAATAAAACCAGGCTACAGACTGATATCAACATGCCTTAACAGCAGGAAGTGGAATGAGAGCTATGCATGTTTCCACTGTGCCTCTTTTGAACACTCTGTTCTATGTGACTCCATACTGTTCTTTTTTTTTTTGTGGAACTTCTATTGATTGCTTCTTTCCTCCCCACCCTTCCTTGTTAGACTTGCTCCCTTTCTTTCTTTTCTCTTTTCTGTTCTTTCTTTCTTAGTTTCTCACTGCAGGCCTCCTTGCTTATCTTCAGATGTGATACTCTGATTAAAATCAAGATATTGTGAAATCAGATTGGCATTTTCTAACTGAAATTGGGTTTGCTCAATTTTCCGCTCACTGCGCCTGTGAAAGCGATGGGAGGGGGCTGGATGAAGAGCTGAACAGCAGTGGAGGGGAGTCTTTAAGAGCTGGGCCCACGCCAGAGGTTTGGAAGCCAGAACAATGTGATTACTCACCTGAGTGGGAGTGGGGAGGTGGGAATGGGCCACTCTGGCAGCTGCTCCAAACATCCTCCTGGAGACAAAGAAACATAGACAAGCAGAAGGCATCAAGCAAAAACAAATGTAGAGACGGTGAGGGAAACAGAAGGATCAACATAGGGAGAAACATTAAACGGACTACGCCAAGCTGTTTTTAAAAAATGTAGTGTCATCGTGAAATGAGTCAGGAAATGTACTCTGTTCATCTGTCGCAATGTTGACTGGCATGCAAACTGTCCTTTTAATCACTCTCCGAAGGTGTAGGCCGCAATAAAAGTAAGGTGTGGCTGGCCAATTGCAGTGTATTATGAGCTCTAATTCAGTTTTAATGAAATGGGGTCAGGATCAGGCTTAATCAATGGTATGTTCTGACTAACAGCTTTGACCAAGAGTACAGAAACTGTGGTCTGTGAACTAAAATAAGGCACACATGTTCTGCTGACACCAGACAGGAAAGCGAACAGGAATGATTTGAACTAAGGCTGAAACCTCATCGCCTGTAAATTGCTGACAGTGGCCTTCCTCTCCTAGTCTGCTCTTCTCTGTCTGGATAAATCTGAAAGTGGCTTGGAGGCTGTCTGGATGTCATTGCGTCATTGACTGCTCCTATGACTGACTTAAGCTAAGCCCAATCCTCCAAGACTTATGCACATGCCCTGACATGTAGCCGTGGACTTTCAGAGTACTGACAACCCACACATTTTCAGTTTCAGTGGACATGGCAGTTTGGTTAGCATGATAGTTTTGCTGAGGGGGGGGAAAAAAAAATACTTGATGGCTAAACAAGAACACCTCTTAAAACCTTAAAAGTTGTAAAGATCATTGCACTAAGGACAGGCTTTTCCACAGAGGATTTTAAGTCTCTTGCTAAAATATTTTTCATGGCTAAACCACACCTGCATGACACACCCTCTCCAACACCTCACCCTCATTTGTATAAATATTGGCAGAACTGTGTTGTATTCATTTGACTTGTCTGTGTGTGTGTTTGGTGTTTATAGCTGTATAAATCATCCCTGGCATCCAGTAACTCAGTAAACACTTTGGCCCATCTCTCAGTGTATGCTGCACTCTAATGTTTATGAAATGTCACATAATACAGTGTTCTCTCCTGGCCTAGCACACAACTTTTTTTTTTTTTTTCTTTTTTTTTTCCCAGTGATTTCTTTTAACTTGAGCTGAGTTACTTTATTAATTACTAAATACAATACAATTAATTACAATTACGTTCATTAAAAAAATTTTGATCTTGATCATTCAACTGTTTGCATGTATATCTGCAGTGGTTATGATTAGCTGATTTTTGTATTAAACATGCAATCAGAAATCAAAAATGTAAAAAAAAAAAACATCAGATCATGGTCTGTTTTTTTATGTCAATGTGTCAAAAACAGTTAATTTTTAACATATGATAAAAGATTGTCAAAATGTAAATAATAGACAACTTTTTTACGTATGTAAAATGTCTTTGTGTATGTGTGTTCTGTTTCTGTGCGGTTAACTGTGCTCTGGTGTGATGCTAGAGTGTGTGTGTGTGTGTGTGTGTGTGAGAAATGGGGTGGACAAGTTTACTGAATGCAGACATGCACACTACAGTGTTTTTAAAATGCAGTGTTAATAGCCTGGCTTTACTGGATAAGACTATGTTGCAGCAAAAGGCCAGTGAGCGATGAGTGATGCTGATGCAGGAGGCTGCTATTCTGCTGAAATGTTTAACATTTTACAGATATATAAACACATGTTTGCGCACCTGCTCCTTTTTCTTGTGCTTGTAATTCTTTCTTTCTTTCTCTCTCTCTCTCTCTCGGAGACACACACACACACACAGTCCAGTGTCTGTATCTTCCTCATAGTTCTCTCTGAAGAGTGTAAGCTTCTCTCAATCTCAGTGGATTCCCTCAGCCTCAGGTATGGATCGCACGCCAGCTGCTGTCTGCACCCAAAAATACTAGCGTTTTGGTATCTCACTGTAGAAGACACTTGTCAGCAGGTAACTGTCCTTTCTGCTCTTTAGGTGCTTTACATGAGTCTTATTGGCTACCTTCCCTGTCAGTGTCCATGCATTTAGTCTTAATTAACTCATATATCATTTTAGAGACGAAATTCAGTTATTCCCTTTATTACTTGTACCAAGACAAACTTTATGTATGTATGTATGTATTTATTTATTTATTTATTCTTAAAATTAAAAAGCTACCTTTTGTGATCTAGTCCTTTCACATAATTGGGACAAATAACATCTGTTGAGCCCTGTTGATGGTGATTGACTTTGAGAAAGTGGACTTGTTCCTTTTTTGGCCAATTTTTATATATCTAGGTCTGCCAATTTGTTAGGCTCTTGAGTTGTTTCGGCTGTATGACCAAATTTGAGAGTGAGAGGCATGTTTTCTCTCGCCTCAATAGATTAGACAAATTTTAATTACTGTTACTAATAAATAATTGCAAATCCTTTTTAACAATATATAGCAAGCTGATTGTTAAATTGAAAATGCATTGTTGTATGTAGACAAATGTGTGAGCTGAGAAGGAAAGTCTCTATAATCAAACAAAGGCTTGCTGAGCTCATGGGGCTGTAAGGAGACTTTCTTCTTTGCTGCAGTGGTCTGGTTGAAGGCTCTGTCCACAGCAGCAGTTACTTCAAAAACACTGACTGCAGAGTGAAGGAGCTGAGTGTCTTTAACTGACAACTGATGAATGGAGAGCACTTGAATGTTTCCTGATTGAGTTGTTTCTTGTAATGTTTTGATGTCTACATTTCCCTTTTTATTTTGACATTTTGTAGTTGTTTTTTTTTTTTTTTAAATGCTTGTTCAAGTTACATGAATGTGGTTAAATAGGTTGTATCAATTTGTTAATATTAAATGTACAAAGCTCAACTTGGCATCCATTCCCAGCCTACCCTTTTCATTTTTTACAATTCAAAATGCTAACATGGTGCACATTTCTTTAGAAGAGTCTTAAGCTCCTTTTAAGCTGATGTGAGGAGTAAACATTAATTTATCAGTAAGGTTGAAGTGTGTCTTCTCCAACGAGAAACTAAATTCTTGGAAAGAACAAGACAAGAGGTATTATTGTTTCAGCAAAGTGATCTGGAGCACATCTGAACCAATACAGTTGACCATACATGATCAAGACAATGGATGGCATTTTGATCATCCAACCAAGTGCTGACACTGTTTAAGGTAGGTTATATAACCTTAATCACAATAAAGCTATGAAACAAGGTAAGCCTTAATTCAAAAGAGTCTGGACAATCTGGAAATCGCTTTCAGAAATAAAGAAGCAGATAATGAACATGCTATGGTAAAACATCATCTGAGGGCAGCAAAGTTTGAATGAGGCAATGCCTGAAAGTTCTGGAGAAGTTGGAGAAGGTAATAAAGCTGAAAAAGTGTAATGATTTCAAAGGATGGACAGTTCAAAATGTAAATCAAGTTTTTAAGTTAATTATATTGCCTATACATAATCTCTTCCTAGTGTTCATCATTGATTCTCTTTTGTGAAGACCATAGCAAATTGCTAAACTGTCCAGACACATCTGTGAAGTTTATTAGAGGAATTCTGTAGCACCTCAAATATCAGAGTGAGTCTTGATTTCTTACAAACATATACAAAGCTCATATTCCAACCTTTTCATGATTTGCTGTATTGAGATGAATGGTGGTGGTCTGGTGGTAGGGTACTTGCCTATGGCTCAAGAGGTCCCAGGTTCGAATCCCACCTCTGGCACTACCACCTGAGCAAGACCCTTAACCCTGAGTTGCTCCAGGGGGACTGTCCCTGTAATTAGGACATGCAAGTCGCTCTGGATAAGAACGTCTGCTAAATGCCGCAAATGTAAATGATGTATATGATGCTGTATTGAGAGGTCCCTGTGTACATCCAATTGTAACTGGTAATTTCATGGGTTGTGAACATATAATTAGCTGATAGTAAGCTTTGTTGATATTAAATTTTCCATACCTTTATGCTGTCCTTGCATTTTAAGCCACACCACGCAGATCTAATGTGTTTGTTGTTTTGGGTGGCAGGGCGTGTGCAGCAAGTAGGTAGTGTTTCTACACGTTAAGGTTTACTGCCCAAGCCTACCTTTTTAGCTTCTGGGGTTTACAAAATATCAGGATCCTAATATTGGTGCTGTATTAGACAAATACAATTTGTGAGCCTGTCTTGTAAAGTTTAGCTGAACTGTTTTGTAAACACTTATGTTTTAGGGTGAGCAACTTCACAATCTTCACAGCCACTGGGGATTTGTGTTACAGTGCAGTTAACACTCTACCCTCAGCGTGTTAACTGTTTCTCTGCGTGCATAACAGTTTGACAACACAAGCAAAAGCTTGTTTAAATGTTCTAGTTGGCTTGGTTTCTTGAAATAGAAATGAAATTTGGCTAAGGATATAAAGAAATTAAAAGATTTCTTTAAATGAAACATCTCTCTGTAGAAGTTACATCCAGCAGGCCTCTGAGGCAGCTCTACCCACAGCCAAATGTGCTACACACCCCATACAACACACAGACCTTACAACACAGTGTTTTTCTTGTTTGAATGGTTTCGAGACCTGGCGGGGCATTAATCATTACAGGTGCCTGTGACCTGTGAATTGTATGTTTTTTTTTCTAGGGATTCTGTGCTTTTATATTGACCATAATCTCACTGCGGTATTTATAATCAAGCCCCTCCCACCCCCTGCGTTGTTCATTTTAAAATGTTATTTTTCCCTCTAAAACCTTCTGAATTCATTTTTTTTCTCAGAGGGAGGGGTATACATATTGCTTGTGCCGAATTAGCTCATTAAGTGCAGTGCCTCATTTTAAGAACTGTTTTTAAGCATGTCATGACTGATTGATTTATGATTCTTTAGAATTTTTAGTTCTAGAATCAGTTGTGAAACTTTTTGCAAAGAACAACACGTTTCCAGAAGTGCTGGTGATCCATATGCTTCAGAGTCACCATGTTCTAGTTCCTCGTCAGACTTGATGGAGCTGTAAGATTGAAAACACTGATTTCCCCTCAGGCAGACCAGCAGCTGCTCATCACGGCTGGTGGTGGAGTCTGCTTATGAGGTAGAAAATGAGGGGTGACTCCCCTGCGGGTGTAAGCGTCATGCCAGTGTATGCATGTGGGGACACTCCCAGAGGGCTCCATCTCCAAATGTATCCGTGCCCATGTCTGAGCGAGAAACACCTTCAACCGTTGCTATACTTGGCCCCCTATTCTCTCTCTTTGGTCCTACAGTGGCTTCATTCCATTGTGGAAATGTCAGGCAACCCTCCACAGCTACACCAGACTTGACTCCCCTGGGGCTGACCCCCAGTCGACACCTTACACTACCCCATGTTCCACGACTTAACACTACTCAGCCAGTATCCTAACACTGCTGTACTGCATATTTAGCTTCAGAAGACATAATAGATTACAGATTTAATGTGGACTACTGTTTAGAGAAAGGTTTGGACAGAAGAAGTAATAGTTCAGCTTTTAAATGGCTACAACTGCTACAGTAAACATTTGGGAGAAGGGGAAAACTGTGAATTGATATCAACAGTTTTGCTTACAGTGCCACAGGGCCTTGTACCTTCAGAGAGAAAGCGTACATTCTGTCTCTGTTCTCGTCTTCCATTGGGGATAGACAAACTCCTCTTAAGAGGCTTAACGTTGAATGAGTCAGCGCTCATCAAATCACATGAACAAGCGTGAGCTGAACAACACAAGAATGACGTAGAAGGCTGCATTTAACTGCAATGTGAGTGCATCTTTTCCTGTTTTTGTTTGTTTGAATGTTTTTGAAATTCAATAGAATATGTCTGAATAATTCTCCTTGGTGTATTCCACACTGAATCCATTTCGAGCTCTAAAACTTAATATATTTGAGACATAATTAAATAGATAATAGTCCTTTAAACATATAATGTGTGTTGTTATTGCTGTTAGATTCTTTTTAATACATTTGAAAAAGCAGATTGATATTTTAGTATATATTATGGTGGTATTTAGGTTCGAACACCAAAATAATGTCAGATGTCAATACTTTCATAACTGATGTATTCTTAATTTAAGAAAGACACTGGGCCATTTGTACATGTTAAAATTATAAAAAATGTATAATGTGACAGGATTGTCAAACTTTGAAAGTAATCGGGACAACATTCAGTGTCATGATGTGTTTTAATATTGGTACTGTGTTAGCAACATATAATTTTATGGTCAGTAAACAACTTAGAATGCTTCTGTAACATCACTCTGCGCGCTGTATAAGTAGGTGGGTTTAACAACTTGTAAACTGGCTATTTATTTAAAAAGCCAAATGTGAAACTGTTTCCTTTGCTTTGATATTTAAAAGAACACTTATGATCACACCACGTGATGCAGTGCTTTGTGAAAGTTTACAAGCTCATTTAAAGTGGAAAAAAGTGAAAGTGACAAGCCTTGTCATTGCGAGGTCACGGCACAGTAAGCGTGAACCACAGCGAAATTGGACCTCTGCTTTTAACCCATGCACACAAACACCGTGCAGCAGTGGGCAGCTATTGAAAGCGCCTGGGGAGCAGTGACTGGGACGGTACCTTGCTCAGGGGTACCTCAGGGCAACCTACTTGTGAGGGAATCGAACCCACAATCTTCCGATGTGGGGGCAACTCCCTCACCACTAGGCCACCGCTGCCCCGGTCATCCAATTTTTAACATTTTTATTACAGACCTGTGTATTCTTATTAAACATTAGTTAAATGTCAGTAGCTTTCAAATTTAAAATCCTTCCTGTGGAAGTACTCAAGCATTTCAGACAAGAAGAATCATCTTTTTCAGCACTCATGGCAAAGCCTGCATAGCACATTTCTACCAGCTTTGTGCACTGTATAAAGCTGATTTTCTTCATAGCTGATTTTCTTCATGGCAGATTTGCACCAGGTTCTTCAGGTTGGTTATGTGATTCATGTAGACTACAATTTTCAAATTTTACAAATTCTTTATTTGATAAATTTGATCGGCTGCTTGTAATGGCCTCTTCTGTGCTTTGGCCTTGTGGTTGTTCAGTTTAAAGATTATTTTCTCCAAGCTTTAGTTTTATGCATCTACCTGTGTTTTTGCCTGCTTAATCCCATGACACAGTATGACACAGCTTCCATTTCTTGTAAGATTAATGGTTCAAGAAAATAATCGCATTTAGTTTGTAATTGAATAATGATTAAAACATTACAATCACAGAGTTCCCTCAAATCTTAACTGACAGATTATAATTAACAGGTTAGTCAATGACTGACAGCTGCTTGCTACATCCAACAATTTTTTCTCGGTTGGTGGTCAACATTAGATGATATTAGTATTCAAAATCTAGAATCTCCTAATCACAAATCAGACAACACGTTTCATCATTTTGAACACAGCACATGGTTGCACATCACTAACCATAATGTAAAAGCACTGTCTAATGCTTTGCTTTTATGCCGTGGCACCTTGGTGGAGCAGTGGGCAGATACATCTAACAGCTGGAAGGCGATGATGTGGAGGATACCTTGCTCAAGGGTTAGTTTCACTAACCTTGCACTAAATTAACCTTGCTCCGTTAGTTTCAACCTCCTTGTTCCAATGTGAACATGACTTCCTCTACATTTAGCCCATACTTGCACTGTGTAGCAGTGGGCAGCCAGATCCAGCAACAGGGGAGCAGTGATTGGGACGGTACCTTTCTCAAGGATACCTCCAGGAAACCTAATGGGATTCAAATCTGCAGCCTTGTGATCCTGGGGCCTAGTCCTTAACCATTTAGGCCACTGCTCCCAGATCACAGTTCTAAGAAGGTTGAAATCATGGATGTCAATTACCAATTTTTGGTTCAGTCATTGTTAATGCATGTATGTTTCCTTTCTTCCCCCTTTCAGCTCTTCTTCTCTACCTCAGTATGTCTCTATCTGTGTAAATTATTCAGTGTGGTGACACTGTGGACCCTATTGTAGCTTTCAGAAGGAGGGAAGTGTATAGTTGGCTACCATTTGCTCTCCTGGCTTACTGAATGGTATGCAAACGTGTCTTGTAAGTAATCTTTACATAAATTAAATGAGCTTTTGAGGCTTGATGGTATGCTGGTGAATGCCCCCACAAGGTGGATAAAATACTGATGAAAGGAACAGAAATGATCCATTTGTGTGTGAATTGTAACACTATATATGTGCTCTTGCTCTCTGTGGCTTGACCTGCTATGTTTTTGTCAATGTATGTTTGGACAATTCAGCAGATTTCCTATGCTTATGTTCACCTTCTTTCTTGGTGTTACTTGTTTAACAAATCTTACCCCGAAATCTAGCCAGCTCCACAACCTTTGTTTATGGCCTGGTCTTTTTTTAATTTTTTTTTTATTTTATTGTGTTTTTTTAATGTGCGTGTGCTGAGTTGCACTTTTTTCCCCCATTTGTCATGTGTGTCATCCACTGTGGGTTTGCATCATGTCACTGTGTATCTCCTTGACCCAGTTAAAGCCTGTGATGGCTTTCATATCCTTGATTTGTGTTTGTTTCTCTCTCTCTGAATGTGTGTTTGGACAATAGTGAGTGTGTGCTTATCTGCGAACACCTGCAGCTGTGGGTGTGTTTGAGTGCGCAAATGTGCGCACTTGTATAGCTGCTTTTTCACTGCTCTGGCCTCAAGCTTTTATCTGTGTTGTTTATTGCATGTCATCTGTGTTCAGTGATGCCTGTATGTAAACTGCATTGCTGTGCTTGTAGTCCAGCAATGGCCAATGTTTACATTCGGCTGGGCAGGTTGATCCCTCTTGCTCAGGAACACGTTATTTATTATCTATTTATTACAGTGGGGCAAAACATTTTACTGATTGATTTTTTTTTTTTTTTTTTTTTCTGTACATGCTAACTGAAGAGTTTGCAGAGTTTACACAACTGCCTCACCTGATCTAGTCTTCAGAGGCAAGATGCAGGAATATTAAGCCAGGGATACACTACAGTATTTAAAATCCTGATTTATAAAAAGCTGGGTATCTTGCAATGATTATTGTTGGCCAAAAATAATGGAACTAGCAAAACTGGCAACCAAGCTGTGATGCTGTTTGTGCTTCAGCACCACTCACGACCCTATGTCTGATATGTGGTTAAGATAATGACTTAATGAACTGCATACCATCAACTGCACCAAAATCACCAGACTACAGACAATGAGCACAGACTTAAATAAGACTTGGGGCTAATTTCACATATTCTACAGTATTGTGCAAAAGTTTAGGGCAGGTGTGAAAAAATGCTGTAAACAAAGAATTCTTTCAGAAATATAAATAATGATTGTTTGCATTTTGTAAATTGATAAAAAATAAAGTGAGCGAACAAAAGAAAAATCTAAATCAAATCAATATTTGGTGTTACTCCCTTTTACCTTCAAACCAGCATCAGTTCTTCTAGGTACACTTGCACAAAGTCAGGGATTCTGTAGGATTATAGTCGGTGTCTGATCAACCAGTTTTACCAAACAGGTGCTGATGATCATCAGTGTCACACGGAGGTCGAAACACAGTCATGTTTGGAACAACCGACCAGCAGAGCTCCTTCAAATACTGTGTGCAAGTGTACCTAGAAGAATTGCTGCTGTTTTGAAGGCAAAGGGTGGTCACACCAAATATTGATTTGATTTAGATTTCTCTTTTGTTCATTCACTGCATTTTGTTGATTGATGAAAATAAATGATTAACACTTCCATTTCTGAAAGCATTTTTTCCACACCTGCCTAAAACTTTTGCACAGTACTGTATCTCTGACTTTTGATAACAGTTAGGAATGACTATGCCCCATGGTGGACAGACAAGGGCATTAGAACACTAATGGAAATGCTTCTGTACCCCCAGATGTCAGGAAATTCATAGCACCTGTCATTTGTTAAAGTGTTCATTAGATTAATGAACTCTTTGTTAGACTAAAGCCAATATTGCACTAATGATGAACAGACGGTATACTGTTCAGCTCTGTTAGGGGGACACTGTTGCTCGAGTTCTTCAGCTGTATGGCTTTGGACAGGAGACACTGATAGGTGACTTAAAGTTAGAACCTTTTTCCTTGTGTATTTTGCTTTGGTCAATATTATAGTAAGTATGAATTTATATAAAATGTATAATTTAAGACTGTAATGCAAGTGTGCAAATTTCAGATCGTTTTCAACTTTTTCTTAAATTATTTTTTAAGTATTTTAATAAAAAAAAAGCCTATTTAGATGTGTTATTGCCTCACATTTATCTATGAGTAATATTTGATATGTTTGGATTGATCTAATGTAGTCAATATTTTGTGGTATTACTTTACTCAACGACTCTAATGACATTAGAGCCACTAAATTTGACATAACATGTCAATGTGCTTAGGAATTAGTGGTTTGGAATGCTGTGTGGTTCTGTAATTCAAGTGTGGGGGAGAGAGATCTTTATTGGTATGTATGGGGATGGTGCATCTTGCCTGCTCTGACTGTGGAGAAGGAGATGGAATAATGATGTTTTGGAAAGTGCAGGTTTGTTATAAATGTCAGAGGGAGACTTAACAGGGTGAGAAAGATGGTGTAAGCGGCAGACGCAGGGCTGCAGTGGGGGCCGGCTGAAAGCTTTTTAATGACGTGCTCCCCATTTGTCCACTACTCTAATATGCTCACTGAGAGCCTCTTTTTGATGAGCCAACGCTTTTGGGCTCCGCCACTCTCCGCCCAGAGATGGATAATCTGCTGTGTATTCTCTCCTCAGTGTGTGTGTGTGTGTGTGTGTGTGTGTGTGTGTGTGTTGAGTTTGTGTGCTGAAGGCGGAAGGGACTGTGTTTCCGTTGACTGTATGTGTATGTGTGTATATAAAATATTACATTACACACACGAACACGCACACATATATAGTCACACTTGGAATGCTTTTATGTTGAGAACTGTATTGCTCTGAAAGCTTTTTAAAAGCCTCAGTGGGGCAGTTGGGATTTTTACAACTTATTGGTTTTTATGATCGTTGCATTATATGGAGATTGGAGGTGGGACCATAAGCAGTTACTGAATAAGCAGTCTTGCTTCTTTCCTGTTTAGAAGCGAGTAGAGAGAAAGCTGTCACTACAGTGTTGGTAAGCTGGGTGTCTTTTTTGTGTGTGTGTGTGTGTGTGTGTGCTGATGGTGAGATGTCCTCAATTCTGACAGTCACGGAATCATCATTTTGCTCAATGTGCCTTTCTTAGTTTAATTAAATCACAAACCAAACCTCTTTACATCTCACTGGAGTGTAAATGTGTGAAACTAAAAATGTTTCTTTCTCCTTCTTTATCCCTTCATCTGTGTTGCTACTCTGGCATCTGTTGCTTCACTACCAAGCTGACTATGAAATTATATTCACTAGGGAAGTACAATAATGTTGGAGTATTATCAGTCTTGGCAGACAATTGTTTGAAAAAGAGCAGAACATTTTAAGACAAATCCTATTGCACATTTTTGATATGTAAAAACAATATATCTTTTTTTTTTTTTTTTTAATCTGTTACATTTAAAATTATTTCCACGCATCAGATAATTTTAAACATCTCTAGTGTACTTCAGCAGGCCATAATGCAGACATCAGACTGTAATCCTAATTCAGTTACAGTCTTGTGTGTGCGTGTGTTTATGTATATAACGTATATACACGTGTGTATGTATATATAATATATATATGTATATATAATATATATGTATGTATATATACACACAAACATTATATATGTAAACATAAACACAAAAATGAATCACATGAAAGTTACCCATCACTTTCACATCTGCACTTTAGATTGTGATTTACAATATCAATTTTCCTATGACCGCATTACCACATATCTCATATTTTGTAGCTGAAGAGAGCTGATACAAATCCAACTTTGAGGAAAGCCTTTGTAGCCATCAGATATTCTGTTTGTTTGGTGCCAAGGCTACACTTTTATAAAACAGACACATGGGATTGCAGCAGCCTTGAGCTTCACAACGGGCTGAACAAAAGGAACAACTGTTCTTTGCTTTACCCTCCAAATGAGTGTCGCAGTGGCTGATGAGATGAAGCTTGTGTTTCAGGTCTTATTTTCTTAAGAAGGTGCTTTTTCCAATAAACCTGAACCTGTAATTGTTCTTGAATACTACAGTTTTTCAAATTTCCTATGGTTTTTGCATGATCTCAGTTTGATGCCAATGCTGAGCTTTCAGTCAGTTATTTTAATTGAATATTATTTATGTTAAGATAATGGAGAGGGGGAAGAGGTAGGAAGAAAAAGTCCAGATGGAGGTTTAAAGGCCAGAGAGGGTGGCCTCACAGAGCAGAAATGAGAAGTTCTCACTGTGCAGGGAACACACTGATGGCCAACAGCAGATAAAAAGGAGCCGTGTTTTGTAGGTGTTCGGGACAATGTAGAAATGCAGGACAAACGTACAATGTCAGAACAAAACCATCCTGACTTTTTTAAACCTGAAAGGGCTAAACATATTTTTAACAGGCTGAAATGTTAAATGTGTGTTTTAAATGAGAAAATTCTTATTCTATAATGTAAAAAAAATTCTAAAGTGTGAGTGAATTAATTTAGTCACATTCCTTTATTTGCTACATTTATACAGTACATAAAACTAGTCTTTAATCACACCATATTCTTTACTCATCTGTTTCCCCTCTTTCTGTCTGTCTCTCGCACATGGCACGCACACACACACACACACACACACACACACACACACACACGCACACTCACCCATAAACATACAGGCTGCTCTCGAGCCTGTGTCTGCATATGGTGGGGTGAGCGGTGTGAGAGTTGGCAGCGTGCCCAGTGGGGATTTGAGTGTGTGTGGTTTTTTTTTTTTTAATTGCACAGGCGATAGGTCCTGTCTGACCTCACCCTTGGCCTGTGAGGTAAAGCCCTCCTAGAGTGTTCAGAGACAGAGAGAGAGCCTAATAGTCCCCAGTTTTAAACCACCTCCTCATTTTTCACTATTACATCCAACTATAGGCTCCACCTCCCTAGTTTAGGGGCCTTATGTGGAAAGATTCTCATGAATTATGGTGAAAACACGCCTACAAATACATTGGAGGAAGTCTAAAGTCGAACATGTCTGTGTCACAAGGTTTCTTCTTTGTTATTAAATTTTACTGACATGACACCAGTATATACAATGGTGTTGATGCAAAAAGAATAAATACTTGAAGGGGGGTCTGATGGTGCACTTTACATATAGATGAAAATGTTTAACTGAGTTTTCTAAAATAGTTTTACTCCACAGAGTAGAATCCACTGCTGTCGATTGCTGAAAATGTGAGTTTGTAGCTAGTAATTGAGAGAGACATCCCCAAGCCTCCACACAATAAAACAAAACACTAGCCCAGCACATACACGTTTGAGCAGGTGGGTGAATGAAATGACATATGAATGAGTGAATAAAGTGTCACATGGGCCAGCTCTGTTGTCTCTATTTTGACAAGACAATCTGCATACATCAATATGAGGACTGAGCTGCTGTCATAGCTCGCAGCATGTATAGATGTTTGTCATCCATGTATCTAAGAACTCTTCTCTTGGGTATTCATATAGGCACCTGGATGTAAGGTGTGTAAGTGTGTGTGCATCTTTGCTCTCCACTCTGCTTTCTCCCCTCTCCCTTAGGCATGCTAATGAAGGCATTATCTCGACAAGTCACGGAACATGAAGCGGCTGTAATTTCGCCTTTATCACTGTGTTTGTGGGCCAGCGAATGGTCTTGCCAGCTAAAATGAAAGTGGAACATTTTCCCAAGCTTTTGTTTGTTTATTAGAATATATAATATATATTACAAAAATTATATATATATTTGTGGCTGGGATTTTCAGGGAAAGTAAAGACAGAATAAGGGCTTTTGACTGGAATGTGAGCCAGTAGATCTAGGGGTCCTGTCAGAAGGATCACAATGCATCCTTACAGGCCACATTTAATGTCAATCAGCACTTGGCAGAGCTTTAATTCACTGTGGGTAATATGTATATTAAAGCAGTTTTTTTCATAGTTATAGTTGTACTCTGTTGTTTGAGAGAGAGAATACAGCTATGGCTATGGAAAAAAACTGCTTTAATATACATATTACACCCAGTCACTAAGGATATACAAGCCAGTGTATTTCAGGGTGCTGGTGGAAATTGGGCTACTGTTGGTCAAAGGAGGAGGAAGGAGGGGAGAAGGAAGTGGAGGAGAGTAGAAGTGAGGTTAGGAACTTTGAATGTTGGCAGCATGACTGGTTAAGGTAGAGAATTAGCTGATATAATGGAAAGAAGGAAGGTTGATATTGTGTCTGCAATAGACTAGATGGAAGGGTAGTAAGGCCAGGTGTATTGGAGGAGGGTTTAAATTGTTTTACCATGGTGTGGATAGAAGGAGGAATGGAGTAGGTGTTATCCTGAAGAAAAGTATGTGAAGAGTGTTTTGGAGGTGAATAGGGTGTCAGATAGGGTGATGTGTTTGAAGCCAAAAGTTGAAGGTGTGATAATGAATGTTGTTAGTTCTGGGAATGTTGTTAGTTGGAGGGAGTTAGATGAATTGATAGAGAGCATACCCAGGGGAGAGAGTGTGGTGATTGGTGCAGACTTTAATGGAAATGTTGATGAAGGGAACGGAGGTGAAGAGGAGGTGATGGGTAAGTATGGTGTCAAGGAGAGGAATACTGAAGGTCAGATGGTTGCAGAGTTCGTCAAACTAGAAAATGGAAATGGCTGTAGTTAATACTTATTTTAAGAAGAGGGAGGCGCACAGGGTCACGAAGAGTGGAGAAAGATGCTCACAGGTGGATTATATCCTTTGCAGGAGGGTCGGTCTGAAGGAGATTAGAGACTGCAAAGTAGTGACGAGGAGCTAAACGACACAGGATGGTGGTCTGTAGAATGACCTTGAAGGTTAAGAAGAGGAGGAAAGTGAGGACAGAGTTGAGGATCAAGTGGTGGAAACTGAAGGAGGAGGACTGCAAGGTGGAATTCAGGCAGGAGTTAACATGGGAACTGGGAAGTGTTGAAGAGCTACTGGAATGCTGGGAAACTACTGCAGCAGAAGTGGTTAGGCAGGTACCTAGAAAGGTTCTTGGTATGAACTCTGGAAGGAAGAAGGAGGATAGGAGGACAACCTGGTGGTGGAACCCAGAAGTCCAGGAGTGTATACAGAAGAAGAGGCAAGCGAAGAAGTGGGACAGTCAGAGAGATGAAGAAAGTAGACAGCAGTAAAGGGTAATGAAGCACAGGCCGAAGACAGCAGTGGTGAAGGCTAAAGATAAGGTGAATTGTAGGAGAGGTTGAAAAGGACCTATACCGATTGGCTAGAGAGAAAGGGCTGGGAAAGATGTGTAGCAGGTCAGGGCGATTTAAAGAGAAATGGAAATGTACTCACCAGTGAACAGAGCAAGCTGAGCAGATAGAAGGTGTACTATGAGCGGCTGATGAATGAAGAGAATGAGAGAGAGAGAGAGAGAGAGAGAGCGAGAGAGAGAAGATTGGATGATGTGTAGGTAGTAAAACAGGAAGTGCAGCAAATAAGCAAGATGGCAGTAAGGGCAGTGATGAGGAGGATAAAGAATGTTAGTCCGGATGACATCCCGGTGGAAGCATGGAGGTGTTTAGGAGAGATAGCAGTGGCGTTTCTGACCAGGTTTAACACCATCTTGGAAAGTGAGAGGATTGCTGAGGAGTGGAGATGAAGTGTACTGGTACTGATTTTCAAGAATAAGGGTGATGCACAGTGCTGTAGTAACTACAGAGGGATACAGTTGATTAGCAACAGCATGAAGTTATGGAAAACAGTAGTGGAAGCTAGGTAAGAAAAGAGGTGATTTAGTGAACAGCAGTTTGGTTTCATGCAAAGAAAGTAGTACAAATGCAGTGTTTGGTGGAGAAGATCAGAAGGAGTAGCATTGTGCCTTTTCGGACTTGGAGAAAGCATATGACAGGGTGCCTAGAGAGGAGTTGTGGTTTTGAATGGGGAAGTCAGGTGTTACATGGAAGTATGTGAGAGTAGTTTAGGATATGTAAGAGGGCAATGTGACAGTGGTAGGATCTGCAGTGGGAATGACTGATGCATTTAAGCTAGAGATTAGAGGACTAGAGGACCTCTGAGCACATTCTTGTTTGCTATAGTAATGGGGGGGGAGGGGGAACGATGAAGACCAAAGAGGAGGTTTATGGATGAGATGAGAGAGGACATGCGGGTGGCCGGTTTAAAGGAGGAAGATGCAGAGGACAGGAAGAAATGGAAACGAATGATCCGTTGTGGCGGCCCCTAAACGGGACCTGCCAAAAGAAGAAATAGAAGTTGTACTCTGGTGGCACCAAAGCTCTGACAGTGTAGATTCCCAGGTTATTTAAGATGGACTGTCCTGTTTTGCAGATGTGCTTATTTTTTTACATTACTCAAAAATCTTTCAGATTGTCCTCTCAATCACTTGTGACTGCACTTCGTTTTTGGCTAAAAGAGACGATTAGCCTCTTGCATACCTAGATAATTTCATTCCTTGCAGTATTAAACTTTTCAAAATTGTACTGTATGCCACTTCACTACACACCTGCTGAATGAATGGAGGATGAATATAGATTATTAGCAGCTGGATACATGTGTGACTGTCTTTCTCCTTTTATTGTTTGATCCACTGGAAAATACATGGCTTCTCTGTGTTCCTCATTTGATGTGTGATCAGAGATATGCTCTCTTTAGTGCCTTTCTTACTGCTTAAAGGCTAAGAAGTAGGAAGCTGGGGGAGCATAAGTAACAGTAGTACAGATGTCCAATTGAAGAGACAGGAAATGCTTTTGTTAGGCCAGGCTTCTGGGAATGAATGAATGAAAAGCACTTTCTTGAAGTGTCATGGCATTCATTATTATAGGGGGGTCATTGTGTTTGTCCTTTATGAAACTGTATAGTGTTTTTCAGTAAGATTAACTCAGAAGATCTGATTTGTTTCTTCTTTTTTAAGATCTAAATGGTGTTCTATCCAGCAGTTGGCCTGCTTATTTTTATTTGCATGTTAAGCTCTGTTAGAAGGTATAGATATTGTAAATAAACACTGATTTGACTAGAACAATTGACTTTAAACCTTATTGTTTTAAGGGATGTGCATGTTGCCAGAGTAGCTATTTGAACTTGTAAGGAATTTAGATAGATAGGCACCCCTAACACTGTAAAACAGCATGCTGTTATTATTTGTGCTCACTAGACTTTTAGTTTAAGGTAATATGATTGGTTTTAACTCCAGGAGCATTCTCCAAAAGTTTCCTTCCACTCTGGATTGGTAGGAAGCTGAGAATAAAGAGCATGCACACAAACTAGAAAATGATCACCACTGAAACCTGTGGTAAACTCTTGTTTCCCAGTGCAGTGTTCAAGAGTTCAACATAAATTGTAATTTTTATGACTGTGTTCCATGCCACCGCTCATTGCTGTCTGAAACCTATTCAGAATTTTAGTTAGTTGTTTATTACTTGTTTTTACCTTGGGTAGCACTTCCATCACAGTTAATACCACATGTGTATTAACTATACAGGGTGTAAAATGTAACAGATTTTGATATTTATAAATCCTATACAGAGTGTAAAATTATATTTATAAATAATTTTTGCTCATTTGTTGTAGCAACTCTTTGTGCTTTGCATCATCTGCTGTCCAGCACCAGAGACCCTCTGTCAGAAAAGCCAGCACTCCTGCAGTATGTGGTTGACTTTAGCTGGCAGCAGGAAAAAAATAAAGCAGCCTTTCCATTCCATTTTTCTTTTAACTGTGCTGTAAAGAAACTTGCCTACATTTACAATGAATTCTGTGTTGCCATCTGGTCTAGAGAGTTCATTTGTGTCCCGAAAAACCCGTTTTTGTTTCCTCATTGTTTCCTCATCCTCATTCCTTATAATGTGAATTATCCCTCCATATTTGGACCAAAAGTTGATTCTGGTCATGGCTGTGACATCACAAACCAGTCTGCAGAATTGTTGGGAAAACCTTTTCATTAATTTCAAGCATGGCACTCTACTCCACTACATGCTGCTTCTGCTTTATTTGCATTTGTTATATTCATTGTGCAGCACTTTAGTGTCATGCATACAGCTTTAGCCAAAAGTTTTGAGAATGACACATTAATTTTCATTAAGTTTACTACCTCAGTTTTTAATGTAGGTAGTTTGCATAAACTCCAGTTATGAAAAGTGATCAGAATTATTTGCAATGACAGTCTTTCCCATGAAAATGAACTTAATTCCAAAAACCCATTTCCACTGAATTTCAGCCCTGCCACAAAAGGACCTGCTGACAACATTTCAGTGATTCTCTCGTTAACACAGGTAAGAGTGTTCAGGAGGACAAGGCTGGAGATCACTCTGTCATGCTGATTGAGTTAGAATAGCAGACTGGATGCGTTAAAATGAAGGTGGTGCTTGAAATTATTGTTCATCCTCTGTTAACCATGGATACCTGCAAGGAAACACATGCAGTCATCATTGCTTTGCACAAAAAGGGCAACAACGATATCGCTGATAGTAACATTGCACCTAAATCAACCATTTATCAAATCATAAAGAACATCAAGGAGTTTACATTTACGGCATTTAGCAGACGCTCTTATCCAGAGCGACTTCTATGTCCTAATTACAGGGACAGTCCCCCTGGAGGTTAAGGGTCTTGCTCAGGGACCCAGAGGTGGGATTCGAACCTGGGACCTCTTGGGACCCCACAGGCAAGTACCCTACCACTAGACCACCACCACCCTGCAGTTTCTATGCAAACTACCCCTGCTGATCTGTTGGTTCATTTAGTCCAAACAACATGGCCATGAATAACATTTACATAGGAGTTAGGTTCAATTGTTGTGAAGAAGGGTCCAGGGCACCCAGTAAAGTCCAGCAAGCACCAGTACCATCTCCTAAAGTTGATCCAGTATAGAGATTGCTCAGGAATGGCAGCAGGCAGGTGTGAGTACATCTGCAGACATAGTGAGGTGAAGATGGCCTTTTGGAAGATGGGCTGGGGTGAAGAATGGCAACTTCTCTCCAAGAGAAACATCAGGGACAGATTGAGATTCTACAAAAGGTACAGGGTGTGGACTGCTGAGGACTGGGGTAAAGTAATTTTGTCTGATGAATCCCCTTTCCGATTGTTTGGGGGATCAGGGGAAAAAGGAAAAAAAAACTGGTGAGTGCTACCATCACTCCTGTGTCATGTCAACAGTAAAGCATCCTGAGACCGTTCATGTGTGGGGTTGCTTCTCAGCCAAGGGCGTGGGCTCACCAACAATTTTGCCAAACAACATGGCCATGAATAAAGAATGGTACCAAACATCCTCTGAGAGCAACTTCTCCCAACCATCCAAGAATAGTTTGGTGAAGAACAATGCTTTTTCCAGCATAATGGAGCACTGTGCCATAAGCCAAAAGTGATAAAAGTGGTTTGGGGAACAAAATATTGAAATTCTGGGTCCTTAATCCCATTGAGAACTTTGTCAATCCTCAAGAGCTGGGTGGACAAACAAAACCTCTACAAATACGGACAAACTCCAAGCATTGATTATGCAAGCATGGACTGCCATCAGTCAGGATTTGGCCTATAAGTTGAAAAAGAAGAGCAAAGACTGCAACTCTTGGCATAAACTTAATGTAATTGTCAATAAAAGCCTTTGAAATGCTTGTAATTATACTTCAGTATACCATAAATCAGACAAAAAGATTTAAAAACAATGAAGCAGCAAACTTTGTGAAAACCAATACATGTCATTCTCAAAACCTTTGGCCATGAGTGTATGTGGATTAAGCTTCAGAGTACAGCATCAACCCATCAGAAGATGTGATTCACCAAATGGATGTTTCATGTAATCCTCTCTCCCCCTGCCCCTCATACTATCTCTGTCTCTTACCATTGTGGGTTTCCCCATCTCTGTATGCCTCGGTCGTACTCTCTCTGAATTTATCTCTGACTCCACCCTCACTGATGTTACTAGTCAAAGCTCAGTTTATCTGTCCTCTTTTGATCTGTGTCTGTCGTTCTCTCTCTCTCTTACATACAGAATCAATGTCATGACTGGAACTCTTCCATCTCCACCCCCTCATTTAATTATTAAAGTGTGTGTGTGTGTGTGTGTGTGTGTGTGTGTAAGTGTGTAAATTACTACAAGCCATACGTGTGATCTATAGTGAAATCCGAGCAGCGGTGATGCCGCTGTGCTTTGTCTTGCTGGCATCAGCAGTGTAATGTAGTAATGAAGCTCAGATTTCGAGTGTGAAATGAGCAGAAAATATGTTTTACCTGATAAAAATATACTTTACCATAAATTGAAAGACTAACTCCAAATAAGTGGCTGTTGGAGTGATGACTTGTGGTTAAGGCCAATGATAAACATGCTAATGCACAAAGTCATGCATGTCGTAGAGTCCTAACCCGCCTTTCTTGAAGCTTCCATAGCTTATCACTTCATGCTTTTATTAAGTAGCTTTAAAGAGCTAATTTTTATCTTCAGCATCACATTTCTGGGGGAATATTAGAAGTCCTTCACGTTGAGGTAAATAAAAGGTTGATGAGGCTCCATTTTGCCTTTAATATTGCCTGGATAACGCTGACAATAAGAGCAAAGAAAGGACAAATGGAAGGGATGGGTGAATGGAAGAGTGGATGGATGAATATTTAATGTGTCAAATAAGTGAGCTCTATTGTTTCTGGGAATTGAAGTGCTTCCGTGACAGATCTCTACCCAACATATCGGCTTCTCTCTCTCTCTCTAGCTATCTCTCTCTCTCTTTCTACATCTCTGTCTAACTCTTGGGTTGTCTAATCAATGGTACTCTGTCAAACCTCTTGCTCTTTTGACATATCTTCAGTTTCTCATGCCTTTTTTTTTCCTTCTTTTTGCAGTTTTATTTTTGTTTTATATTTGTCCTGTTACTCTTTTCTCATTCTGTTTCTATCCAAACTACCCCTGCTGATCTGTTGGTTCATTTAGTCCCTGAGGTTATCATTTGTCATGTCTGTGATTGCATGTCCACTCTGTTACATTTGCAGTGTGTGTGGCTGTTGAGAAAGTGATGGCAGCAGTAAAAATGCAGGTTGGGTAAGAGTACTCATGAGTACTCATGCCAGCACATGAAGGGTAAATTCTCCACCAGGTCACAGGCCAAGTTGAGAGAGGATGTAATCCTGTTAGGGGTGTGTGTGTGTGTGTGTGTGTGTGTGTGTGTGTGTGTGTGTGTGTGTGTGTTCGTTCACTCTAAACTAATCCAGCCCGGAGAGGGACTGTGGTCCACAGGTCTCTCTCTCGGTCTCTCTCTCGGTCTCTCTCTCTCTCTCTCTCGATGTGTATATTTCAATAGAAATCCTTTAATTTATAATTTTATTCAATGATATTTAACATTTAAACATAATGTACAGTGTATCTAAATTGTTATTTAGGAGGATAATTTTCTCAAAACTCCCATACTGAAAAACTTTAGCTTGTCAATCACAACCACCTAATATATTAACAAAATGTGTACCAATTCTGAATCTGTGGTCAGGGAGTTTATGGTTTGGTTTAAAACTACATCTTTATTTATTTGCCTCACAGTCAATGTGGTGTATAACCTGCAGGGTACATAGGTACATAGCTGTGTGTGTATAATAGCCTTTTATGTTTTGGTCCTTTTGTGTGCAAAACGGTGAGCAAAATATCTCTTTCATGGAAAACAGCTGGAAACAATTAGCAATCTCATAACTCCTTTCATGTCATTTCCATTGAATAATTACCTTTAAGTGGTAACAGGTTGGATAAAGTTTTAAAACTTTTAAAGCTTACCTTTTACCTTAAACCAATCAGTGGCTTACAAACTAAGCAATGAACCAAACTGAAATATTAATAGTTTCATGGGGTTCTTTTTGAGGTTAAATAAGTGATCAATAAGCCTTAAAGTGTAGAAATGTCACCAAGAGTGCTGTAGAATTCTGGTACAGTCTGAAAGGTTAAAGATGAGCTGATCAGAATACTAAATATAGAATCGACGTAAGCACTTGTTTTTATGCAAAACCTAGGCTTCTGCATGGCACTGATGGAAAAATAAGATAATTAAACAGAGTTGTATGAACCTAGAATGCTTTGAGACTTTTGTGAAAATATCCCCCTGCAAAATTTGCAATATCTCCCTCTGTCATATTTCTGCCATTTAAGATTTTAAGACTGTCTGCCTAAGATCTAACAACTACAAATGCTTGAACATTAAACATTGTGTACATTACTGAATGTTCAGCACCTTCTCTCTGTAAATAATATTAATCCCACCTTTCCCCTCTGTTACTGTTTACGCAGTGCTCCACCTTGATTTTGGTATGGTGTCTGAGGGAAGTGCTTGCTTTCACAGTCTGCATTTCCTATCTTTATGAGCTTTGGGCTGGCAGTGGTGTGCTGATTTGGGTAGATGTGCTTGTTATGGGGTGGAATGAAAACAGCATGCATCCATGAGCTAGGGTGCAAGCTGTGTAATTAGAATGAATGTGGAGATATGCAAGTCACTTACTCACTCTCTGTCATTTGTCTTTATGGTAACCTTTCAATAAGTCTAATATCAGCCCGGTAGGCTGAGACTTGGCTCAGCAAAAGAACAAACTCCTTTTAGTTGAGGTCAACATCAAATTATTGTGAGAAGAAACTGAAGTTGATAAACTTTGACAGTCTTGAAAGGACAGAGCATATCTATTTCATGTAAAAGTGCAAAACAAATTAAGCCACTTTATATTGAGGCCTATAATGAATTAGAGTCAGGGTGGTCAAATCTAGTCCGTAGTAACGTGATCCTTTTCTTTGTATCAGGTCATTTTTTTTCTGCTGCGATGGTTCTTTTTGGTTTTTTTTTTTAAATTCCATGAAGGTAAATCAAGCTACAATAATTAATTTGGGCTATTATAAATACACAAATGTCTTTTTCCATATCAGGTGAGGTTAGGAATGATTTAGGTCTGGAAATTGGTCCAGAAATTGAAGAAAAAATAAAATTGAAAAAAAACTTCATCCCAAAATTAATTTGTTAACCAAAAGAGTGTGTTTGTTTATTTATTCATTTATTTACTTGTGCTTAAGTATCCAGGCTGTCCAGTCTGACATTGTATCAAAAGATACAGATGATTTAGTTATTGAGCTTTGTTTGAAACCGTAATATGTATTAAGAAAAATATCTGTAAATTTTCTGCATAAAAGTTCTAAGAAATATTATGCTTATATATAAAGGGCACTTATTAATACATAAAAGAAGAACACCCCCCCACCCCCCCACACACACACACACATTCAGGTTGTTTCTTTAAGAAAGGATGGCCTGCAGTATGGTTAAAACATGCAGGAACTGTACTAGAGACTAATCTTGCCTTTATAATAGTCAGAACATCATGACCAATTGATGCAACAATTTCTTTAAAAAGCCAGGATGGAATAACATCCGCAGCAGAAATGGAACACTTCATCTGAGAAACAAGGTCAGATAACAGAGAAAAAGACAGGTTCAAATTTCTTAAAGATTGTAATGCCTGGTAAGTAAAAAGCTTTTGTAGGGTATAATATTTACTCCGTGTTTTCAGCTTTAACTATAAAGAGATGTAGAAGGTCCTCAGCATTTTGGAGATGCTTCAGGGTTTGCAAAAGAGAGGATTTAGGAATAAATTGATTTGATTAATTGATTAATTATTTCATTTAAATAAAAATAATGTATGATTCCAGCAATCCAAGTAGAGAGAGGTTTTTAAGCTATCCTGCATTTTTTGCCCAAGCACAATGATAGAATTATTCAGCCATGGTTGGGTTTTATATCTTGCCTGTCTAACTCTTGGAGGAGCAGCTGAATCAAGCACAGAATTCAAGCACAGAATCAAGCCAATTTTTTTTATTAACATTTTCTAAGGAAATTTTCATATTAGTCATTCTAAAGATACTTCTTTTGCACTTGCTAAGTTTGAGTGAAGTGAATTGTTCTGCTGTGGTTGTGAACCTTGAGAACATTTATAAATTGTAATCAAATATAAGTAAATAATATAACTGTAGTTCAACTTGTTTTGGAGTTGAAATAACCCCCCCACAATTAAGTATTTATTGTACCTTTTCCAAGGTCAATTTGCCTAAACCTTTGAGTTATTAAAGTTTTCTTCTTTTATTGTTGATGTGTGTGTTAATTAGAGAGAACAGGAGCCTGGAGAGCCATCAGTTGTTTAGCCCAGGCAGGCAGGAGTGCAAACACAGCAATGTCCCCTAACGACACCCTCAGCAGAAAGGGGAACAAGCCTTTGCCTGCCTGACTAACTCTTCCACTCAGACTGCTTTTTTACTCTTTATCTCTCTGTCTCTTACTCTTGAATTTAATCTGTGGTTTAACCTGTTTCTATTGCTTTCAAAGTGAGAGTATTATACTTTTTTTTTTTTTTTTTTTTTTTTTTTTTTTTTTTTTTGTTGAACGCTTGCTTCTAGTTGAGAATGTGTTGTAACTTCTCATGCTCCCCCTTTTTTGTGTGCAGATCATCAGAAGCTGGAACGAGAGGCCCGGATCTGTCGCCTTCTTAAACATCCCAATATTGGTAAGTTTACTTTAACAATTGCATCGTTATGCTCTTTGTTCGTTAGAGTTTGAATGTGAGTTTACACTTGTGTGAGTTTGTTGGAGCAGGGGCTTTCAATGAGTGAACTGGGCCAGAGGATTCATTTTTATAAGGAACAAGTACAAGGTTATCAGTGTTATCAATTCAAAACTGAATAGCATCAGTGTTATCAATTCAAAACTGAATAGCATCAGTGTTCAATGCAGCCACCCTTATTTTCAAAATCCATCATAAGCCTTCCATTCATGGAGTCTGTAGGTTTCTTGATCTGTTGATCAATTTTTGCGCAGCAACAACCACAACCTCCCAGACACTGTTCAGAGTAATTGGCCGTTTTCCCGTAAAAGTCCTGTTCAAGAAGAGTCCACAAGGTCTCAGTAGGGTTTATATCATGGTGAGTAAGGGGGCAATGCCATTATGAGCCATGCAGTGGAGTATTTTCATGCATGCCATGGAAGAAAGTGTTTGTCTAAAAGCTGATAGTAGGTTTGGGAGTTGATTTTGAGTCCATCTTTAACCCCAAAAGGTCCAACTTGCCCATTCCAGTACCCCAACACCACTTTGCTGACATCTAAGTGGAAGTGGAGCTCTTTGCCCATTACTTACCCAGCCATGGGCCCATCCATCTAGTCTGTCAAAAGTCACTCTCACCTCACCAGTCCATACAACCTTTGAAAAATCTTGAGTCTTGAGATATTTCTTGACCCAATCGTGACGTTTCAACTTGTCTTGTTCAGTGATGGTTGGGTTTAAGCTTTCCTTACCTTGTCCATCTCTCTGAGCACTGAACACCTTGTACTTCTGGACACTCCAGGTAGGTTGCAGTTCTGCAATATGACAGCTTTGGGGGATGACTGCTTTCTGGTAGCTTCTCAAATTGTTTCTTGTGATCTTGATGGTTCTGTGATCACGCCCCAATATCTTGGCCATTTTAAGAGTGCTGTGTCCCTCTAAAAGACTATCTTTTTGAGTTTTCAGAGTCAGTAACCACTCTTTTTTGGTTCATTTTCCCTGAGGAAATGAAGCTACATAATATTTAAGCACACCTTTGATATAAGGTGCTGGTCTGCTTAGGCCACACCCTCTCTCGTTACACAAACACGCATCATCTGATCTGCTTAATTCCAATTAGCATTCAAGTTTATATAGCTTGGAGTTGAAATATATGCATAGGAATGATTATATGGTCAAAATACTCACTTGCCTAATAATTGTGCACACAATGTATATTTAGTGCCTGGTTCATGTATTGTTTCAGTAAGAGAGAAATGATGAGATGATGGATGCATAAAGAAAGTGACAAAAAGCTCCATAATAAGGCCTTTTCATAGCATTCAGAGGTGGATAGTGGGTAGGAGCCAGAGGGGACGCTCAGTGTGGGTGGCTTCAGTGCTTGCACACAGTAATTTTCACCAGCAAGTCCTAGAACACAAAGCTGAAAAGAAGAGAGCAGGAGGAGCCCATGAGAAAATGGTTTGGAAGAGATAATGAAAGCAAAAGAATGGAGGATAGGATAAAAGTAGCAGCACCTGGGCTAACCAGCTGCTTCTGTTTTTATGTCTCTGATTAAGCTAGCTTTAAAATGGTAGTGCAGCACTTTGGCGGTGAAATGTAAAAGTAAAAAAAAAAAAAAAAAAAAGTGATTCTATTAGCAAACTTACTTCTTTTTAAGCATTTTATCTTGAAATAAGCAAAATGATATGCAATGGGGGAAAAAGGAAAATGAAAGTCTAAAGTATCTACAAAATGGTTGCAAAGCAAAACTT
>CM029378.1:11921189-12184452 GCA_017165825.1 Hepsetus odoe
GCACATCATATGTATTTCACCTGTGTGCTTTCAGTCATACTGCAAAAACCCTGCTGTTTGCCCTACCATCCTCAGAAAGATGAGTGAGGGGCAGAAACCTAAACCGGAACTCCTGTTAATTAGTCGAGCTTGTGCGTCTGTCGGCAGTCCGCCTTTTGGCTTTTAGCTCAGGAACCTTTCGGTGGCCCCAGTTTAAGTGTCATTACAAGATTTTGTTGTGTCATTTATATTTGCAAATTCTGTGCGTGCTACGCAAGTGCAGAGAAGATGCACTTGGAAAAGTCACCTTGCCTTGCGGCTATTAAGGACACGCATATATATACACATACAGAGTATGTTATTGCTTGCGTCAGATGCAGAAACACACTGCCCGTGTTCACTGTGAGGTGAGCCCAATAGTGAGTGGCATAGAGGTGCCCTTCATGTTGCTATGGAGATATGATCTGACAACTTTTGCTTATAGTGTTGAGAGATGTCGGACTTTGCTGTATATCCAGAAATTATTGATATGCTTCATTAATTCAGTATAAATATAAATCATTTTTATTATTGGGGTACTGGAGTTAACTCAAGCATACATTCCCTGGAATGTTCATGACTCATGAATTTTCATGTAGTCTCATTTCTTTCTTTTAAAAAAAAAACACAACTGTTATTGGGACATACCAAGTAAGAAAACGATGTCTTATATGTCATAAAATAATTATTTATCTGAGTATGTGCAGGTTGCACAAAAATAGCCCAGTGTCATGAAGTGCTCAGATTGTGGAGATTTATCCTCAAACCACAAAACGTTATTAAAGTGGGGAAAATGAAAGTCTGTATTCATAAGAGACTCAAGCATGCAGTCTTTCCTGAACTGAGCTAAGCTATTTGCTTAAAACATGGCACTGTTTGACTACTGACAGAAAGGTAGGGTGGCAGCATTAGGAAGTCTAGGTGATGACTGAACTTTGATTTCATCTCTAAAGTAGAGAGCCCTGTTTCCCTCACTCTTACCCCCATTTATTTTTTATGAGTCTACACTGCAGAATTTACACCCACTCTTAGAGGGAGGGCATAAGACAAGTAGCTCTGTTTATGACTACAAGCCCTTATTTTGCCCTGGACAGGAATGTGCGATTTTCTCCAATAAATAATAAGAATCCACAAGCATATGCATGCACGCACACGCACACACACGCAGAGCATTCAAAAATATTCATATTTTTAGGCACAACACAATCTCTCTTCAAATGTATATTAACATATTTCTCATTAGTGTAGTCTTTAAATTATCTCGTGTTGTATAATTTGATATATTTGCATAAAATATAAAACTGAGAACCTGGCGATGTATTCTGACACTCTTTTGAATGATCACTGGTCACTCCTGTGCCCTAGGCTGTTTCTTCATTCCACCTCTTGGCATGGAAGGGTGTGGTGACATCTCTCTTCTAGCCTTCAGTTTAAGTGTATTTGTGTGTGTTTATTGCAAATGCATGTTGAAGCAAAATCTGCAATATTGATTTTGCAAACTAGAAATTCAGATAAAGATGCTACTGACCAAAATATGTTAGAATATTATTATAAGATGGTCAAAAGGGAAATGAACGCCAACAGGTTTAGCTAAACAGTCCTTACTGAGTGATCTAGTCTGAAGTCAGTTGATAATTGTCAGTGAATCTTTAAAATGAACAAATATGGCAGAGCTGTTAGAAAGTCACACTTAGGAGAAAAACGGGTGTCACAGGTCTGGTTAAGGTACAAACATAATGGTATGTAAAATTACCCAACAATCCTAGGGGAAAGAGGAATATGAGTGCATTTCCATAATGAATGAAAAAAAACTAAAAGTACTGAAGACATTTGGGCATACCATCACCGTTTACAGCTGACTACCCTATGCTGATACCGTTTAGTGATTTTGTTTCTTTAATTAGCTTTTACTTTTCTTATTTTTCATCATTTGCTGTTAGAAACATTTTTGGGATATGAAGTGTCATCCTCTTGCTAAATGGTAGATTTGAAGGCATTTTGGAGTGATTTTATTACAATGTAAAACAAGTACCAAATATTGAGAGTCTATCCATTTGATTTCCATTTATTTTGATTATCTGCCAGACAGATTTTAAAATTTTTTATTGAGTGTTTGTGTTTGTTGGTGTGCATGCATGTGCAGCCTGAGAACCTGCTGTTGGCCAGTAAGATGAAAGGAGCCGCAGTAAAGTTGGCTGACTTTGGGCTGGCCATTGAGGTACAAGGAGACCAGCAGGCATGGTTTGGTAAGAGTCTGTTTCTGCATATGCTCTCTCTCATTTACACTGCAGTCTTTTTTTTTTTTTTTTTTTTTAACTTAATTCCAAATGTATTCCGTGTCCTAAATGTAGTGTTCTGTGTAAATTAATTATTCAAAAAAATTATGAATTATGTGCTATGAAAGAGTCAAAAATGGGGGACCTTAAGTGAAAGCTTGTCCTTAGCACTCTTTTCACACAGAAAGAAAAGCTGACGACTCTTTAGCAGGCTGTAGTTGGTTGCCAAATCTTGCATGCTGTGAAGTCTTGTAGTTTATGCGGAAAATCTAATCCTGCTACATAAGTGAAGCAAACTTCTCTCAGACCCTGTGGCCCCCTACTGGTTGTTGTTTGAACAAACAGGCTCACAGTTGTTAGCCCTTCTCGTATGTGCTGTTCGCTCAGTAAATAAAGGTGGGGAAATTACAAAATTAGACTGGAACATTGGCCAAGTCACTAAGTTAGGCATAACGCTGCGTTATGTTGAGGTTTAGTTTTTAAATTTTTTTAAAGATTGTTTTTACATCTTACCTGTATTCATTGTAATTTCTTGAATTTCACTTAATTATTTAACTACCTGTAGATGTCTACAGTATTTTATAATAATCACTGATTAAAGCTTTGGCTCTGTCTCTTGCTCCTTGGGACAGGTTTTGCAGGAACTCCTGGCTACCTGTCTCCAGAGGTTCTGAGGAAAGACCCTTATGGCAAGCCTGTGGACATTTGGGCCTGTGGTGAGGTTTTATTTATTTATTTATTTATTTATATTTTTTTCTCATGTTTTGTTTTGTTCTCATGCTGCTCAGGATACTGAGGGATTACACAATGTAACCTAAAATGAAATGGAATAATGCATTTTTTCCATCTTGGGCTATGTGACGGTGAAGAGAGCTCAGGTTATGTACTATCCTCTCCTCTCAGGTGTGATCCTCTATATTCTGCTAGTGGGCTATCCCCCATTCTGGGATGAAGATCAGCACAAGCTGTACCAGCAGATCAAGGCTGGAGCTTATGATGTAAGTAGAGTATGCTTCTAGAGAAAGAAGCCCAAAGACCTCTGAAGCTTGAAATATTTCTTGAGTCCTGTAAAGGGAGTCTGAAATTCTTAATGTCACTGGACTTGCAAAATCAATAAATACAAGATGATAACTCCTTCCACTTTTATTCCCCACTAATGTCCAGAGGAAGTTACAATGACCCATACAATAAATAGGCTCTCATGCACATGATTTTTGCACACTTTACAAATTTTTAATGTATACGGTCTTGTATCTTGAGTATAGGCCTACTTTTGCTCTAGACTGAGGTCAAATTGTTGTAAATCTGCCAGTGTTGGTTTGTGGCAACTGGGACTGAGTGCTCTGATGAGCTGGCTGCTTAATTTTTGATTGGGTGCAATTGAGAGCTGTGCTGGTGCTATTGATCCTGTCATGCCTTTCCTGACGCATTGCAGAGAGATGATTTACCGCACAGAGCTGGCTGCCTCTTGTGGGTGTGAGTGTTTGTGCAAGTGCCTGTTTATTGATGATGGTTTTTGTTTGTGAACAAGCACAACAAGGTATGGGTTTACTTACCCATGTGCTTTAATGCACAGCTTAAAGGCAAAGCTTCTAAGAGGCTGTAAATATAATTGTGCTTTCAGCATAAGTTGAACTTGAACTGGCTAAATTGGGCTTCTGTCTTGTTCAGCAAATAACTTTTCACAGTGAGACCATGAAGCGCTAATATGCTGAAGAGACATGATTAGAACATTGTCCATGGCCACAGTGTGGCCAATCGTTGTAGTGGAGAAGAAATGCAATGACACAGCGTGACACATTGCTTCCCTTTCATACCTATATTTGATTAGCTTAAGTTATGACTTGCTTTTTTTTTTTAATGTGTATTTTTTTTTTGTTGTTGTTTTGTTTTGTTTTTTTCCTCTCCCTCATGCTGTTTGAAAAGTACTTGAAGCATATCCTATGCATATAGATTAAATATGTAACACTATGTACGATTCTCCTACTACCTTCAGTTTCCTTCACCTGAGTGGGACACAGTCACCCCTGAGGCTAAGAACCTCATCAACCAGATGCTGACCATCAACCCAGCCAAGAGGATCACTGCTGAGCAGGCCCTCAAACACCCGTGGGTCTGCGTAAGTAATTGCTACCAAGAACTACAATTCCCACAAGCCTCAGGCTGCAGACATTCATTAAAATTCGCGGCATCTCAGATGCTATTGGAGTTTTAATACATTGGCAGTGAACGCACTTTAGTTCACCTTTTGGAATGCTTCAGTTTGCTTCCCCTTTAGATTTCAGGATCTTTAAAGGGAATTTATATGAATGTGATTTCCTTTATGTGTGATCATCTACTTGTAACTCATCATCCTTTTTTTTCCCTCAATTTCTGTTTTCAGCAACGGTCAACAGTGGCATCTATGATGCATCGTCAGGAGACTGTAGAGTGCCTGCGCAAGTTCAATGCTCGAAGAAAACTGAAGGTTCGGTTGTCAGTTATCTTAGCTCTGTCCTGCATCTTCCTTTAAATTGGGATAAAAAAACACTAGACAAAGGCTTCTAATGTAGCATTAGTTTTACTTAATTTTTTCCTGAGTTAAAACATTTTTTAATTATAAGGCTCAGTCACCTGAGAGAGATTCTTTCTTTTTTTTTTATTTATGGTAATGTTATTTTCAGAGTGGGAATTATGACACTTAAACGTTATAGGCAAGCTGGCAGAAGCTACCATTACTGTAGCAGTGGTGATTTTTGGTCTAAGCTTATGGAAAAAGGCAGCAAAGCACATTACAGTACCTTACTGCTTCCAGATCATTTATGTGATTTTCTTTGGTAGTTTCTTACACCGTGTTCATCAAGGGACAGCATTGAACCAGAGAGAGGACTGAATTGGCTTCAGATATTTTGACAGTTTGGGGGGGGGGGGGGGGGGAATTAAATCTCAAGATTGATGTTTATTATTATAAAATAATGCATTTCACTTAATGGAAAAATGTTTTTCGGCTGTTGTTTCCCGAGGTTTTTAACTCGACACATCTTTCTCTTCTTCTCTTTTCATACAGGGAGCCATCCTCACCACTATGCTGGTTTCCAGAAACTTTTCAGGTAGGTCTCTGTCTTATGCGTGCTGTTCAAGTAGGACCCAAAGGTGCTGGACAAAGCTCTACTGTATCTCTTTAGTTGTGCTGCAGTGAAAATGTTCGAAACAGTGCTATATTTTGAACTTTGAGGATTCAAAGACCACAGTCTGTGAGGCAGTGGGCTAGAATTGTTTGATTATGTTTTGGATTTTGGTTGCTGGGACACCAACCGATTGTTTTAAAGATAATTTTCATTCCTTTTCTTCAACACCCCTCTCTTACAGGATTGTATTTATAAGTGATTCCTTGTCCTTTATTTAAAGTTTATTTCAGTCAGCTGTTTGAGTCTTTATAAATGAATAATGTGTTATGTCATTTTTACTTCTTTTTGGTCTTTTTTGGACTTTGTTCAAGACAGGTGCTGATCTTGTCTTTGATAACACAACATAAACGATTGTATTTCCTGCTTAATTTTTTGTTGCCATCCTTAATAAAGGTATTGCAAGCTTAAATTTATTGTTAACATTATACAGAGAAAGTAGGCTACTTTCCCTCAGGGGGGTTACAATTTTTTTTGTAACTCCTTCCAACTCAACGCCTCTCTGTCCAATAGTGGGCCGGCAGCATACCAGCCCTGCTGCTCCCACCACCAGCACTGCCGCGCTTGCGCAGGAAGGTATGTGAGAGTGCATCTCCTCGCCTTGCCATCAGGGGGGCCCAGTGAGCCCTGTCCTCTTTGACCCCACTGTCCTGACTTCTCCCTTTACTCCACCCTGTCAGCATGCAGCCAATGGAAACCTGCCATGCCTGCTATCAGAGCACACTCGCACTCCCTTTCATGTATGATCAATGCTTGAGTTGGTTCAGAAGGGACGCTTTCTCAGCTTCATAAAGTATATGTGCATAGAACACTTGCATGATGAAAATTCACTAGGCTGCACAAAGTTCAAGATGTCTATGAAGATTTTAAATGTCTTCAGTGTAAACATACTACATTTGTTAAGCCCACTTTAGGTACCAAGTGACCATTTTTCTGCTTACTAACATTCACTGGAATCTTTAAAAATGTGACTAGAGGTACATCCCATTCCTTCCTTCTGAGGCCCCCCCCCCTTTTTTTTTCTTCGACTTGAATTTAAACACGAAGGCTCTAGGCGAAAGAGCCTGATCAATATCACTGCACTGCATTCATTTTAACGATCACTGTTGCCAGACACCCCACCACCGGCCAGCATGCATTCTGTCTGCATGGCAGGAAGAGCAGTGACTTTCTCTTTTTTGACTTCAGTTTTAGTTCTCTCTTTCTTAATATACCTATATTTGTACATTTCTTTGCTCCTTATTCCTGCTTTTATTATCAAAAAGAGCTTTTTATGTAGAGTCTGCTTTAGCTGGAGGTGTGGAACTCTGGTCCCTTTTCTTTATCACAGCTCTGTGCACTCCACATTGAGGCTAGTCTTTTATCAGTCTGCCATCACTGATCTCCCACAATGTTGTCTGCTACAGTGATTGTGATAATTTGATAATATTTGATTTTTATCTAATAAATTGTAGAGGCTTTTAACCAAAAAAAAAAAAAAAAAAAAGCTAACGAACAGAAAACAATTATATAAACAAACTTTTATGGGTGCTTCGCTGTAATATTCATTATATTAAAAAACAGGCTGCACATCCTGGGAGAGGTGGAGTGGTTTTTCAGTGGTTTGAAGGTTGTGATCAGAGTTCGAGACTGTGGTCTCTTATCCTTTGCCAAAGCAGACCCACCTAAGCCTGAGCCTTAGCTACCATCGCCCCTTCCTTTTCCCAGCAACCTGTACCCCTTCTTGCTTAGAGTGTGGGAGTGTGTGCCACATGGATGGGCAGGAGCGGGGTTGGCTTGCTGCCAACCGTCAGACCCAGTGTAGAGTGGCGCTGTGCTCTAGCAAGCGCCAGGTGGTCGACGTGGAACAAGGCCCGCTGGAGGCCAGACAGACGATGCTGTTCATTCTACTGTATGAAGAGAGACACGAGAAAGCACACAGGTGCCAGACGTCCAAAACCTTGTGTGATGATAATGTTTGAAGATCTGATAAAGAGTGTGAAGTTTGTTTAACTGAGTCTTCCTTCCATATTGATGTTCAATTAGGTCATGACAGTGCTGTGTTTTTTCTGAAGTTTCAGGGTTTTTCTCACACAGTAAAGGCTAGCTTATTGCACAGTCTTCATGATGTGGGTGTTATTTAGAATAATTAGCCACACTCTTCCAGTAGTGGTGATTGACATTAATTACTTTGGAGCTATCCTGTCCAAGTCTCAACCATATCCAGTAAGTGTTAAAATATGCATATAACTTCATCTCATTGCAGACAATAGGCTATTTGGTGAAGATCAGTCATTCTCAGACTGGTCTTCCAGGACCATCAGATGGTCCATGTTTTTTCCTGATTGCTTTGTATTATTGAGCAGAAACTTAACCATCTGTGAGTACTGAGGACCAGTTTGAGAACCACTGGTATTATATTTGACCAGTAAGGACACAGCTTCAAGCTATTTCATATGTCTCTCTCTCTCTCTCTCTCTCTCTCTCTCTCTCTCTCTCTTTCACTTTTGAAGCTTTTCACATTATTAAAAGTATTAAAATTAAGTGTTTAGACTTAGGCTGCCTAATAGAAATTTCAAGCATGTATGTGGTGTTGCCCTAATCATATGCAAAGTCAGGTACCTCTTTGCTGTTTTCTGTTAGTTTGTATGCAGATGGTCTAACGTTCATTTGACTATGAGTCTTTTTATTATCTTAATTAACATTTTTATAATTTTTTTTATATGTACTTCAGAATGCTCTCCTTGTGTCTATTTTTGAGTGTTTAATTTGAATTTAAAGTGATACATTTACAACCTTGTATGAATTTTAATGTGTGTGTGTGTGTGTGTGTGTGTGTGTGTGTGTGTGTGTGTGTAATATATATATAAAATATACCAACATTTTGATGGGGATGCATTTTGACACAAGGAAGGTAGTTATGAAGATCTTGTCTGTAGGCAGCATTCCATCCTTAACCTATGTTAAAGTCTAGATATCACCCCAGCTTTCAAGTGGTATCTTTTTTTGTTTTTATTGTTTGCATTGGGAAAGAAAGGAGGAATGCCGTTTTTTCCAGACATGGCTTGCACTCTCTTAAGGTCTTATTAAACACTGAGGGTTTCAGAATGTATGATAGATTAGAGGCCACCCATTTATGAGACCCTCATTCAGTACTTAATAATAAGACCTGTTCTTTTACCTCTTTGACACTGCATGGCTGCCTGTATGATAAATTGCTCCCCCCACTAGCATCTGTCATGTCATAATAAGTGCAGCATGTAACACCAGTGGGCTTGCAACACAAATAAAACCTTCAACTGTTCAGCTCCATCCGCCTTTTCCTCTGCAACATTGTTGATTGCTGATTTTGTCTCTCAATCTTTCTCCCCTTATCATCCTTCCTTTCCACTTTTTATGGAAGGTAAGGAGCTTAATGGGGTTACCAAGAGTGATGATTTTGTTGCTGTGTTTGAGTGTGACATTGAAAGGGTCACTGCTATATGGATTTGCTACGGCCTAACGCTCAGCTTGTCATTAGCAGGGAAGGTAATCTGCAGTGAATGGAGATTCACTCACTAACAATGCTTCAGGACTTCTAAATCAAGCCTCCAGGAAATGACTGTTGCATTTAAAAGAAACCAAATTCATATATTAGCTTTTTTCTCCCTATATGGACAAAAATGTAATGAACGTTCATGAATGTAAAAGTGATTGGCTCTTATGCAGTGCATATGTAACAGATTTTTTGTAATATGAAAATTGGTTATAGCAGTGGTCCCCAAATGTTTTTTGAAGGACCCTTCTTTTATAGATAAGATAATGTTTTAGCCCCTGGGCAGCGCACCCCCCACTTTAGGAGCCACTGTGTAAAAGAAATAATGCACATGGGAAAATATCTGCATTGGATTGCATTTTTATATGATCCATTTATATGATTTTATATGAAATCTCATGCTTCTACATTAACATACCACTCTCTGTTATTTACAGCATGCAAAAGTTTACTCAACAAAAAATCCGATGGAGTCAAGGTAAGATGTTAATATTTGTCTTCTTATTGTTACTTCTTTTTTCTCTTCATCCACTGTTCTAACTGTACATGTCTTATGCATTCCTGATAATACCTTTTATCGTTTTTCTAGTGAACACTTTGAGAATCTAAAACAAGTAGAGACCAAGAACAGTTGGGCTGATTGTAGAAGATCAGTCTGGAAAGGGGGTCATGCTTGCTCAAACAGTTGCCCAAATGCCTCAGTTTCTGTTATGAAAAACAGTTCTTTAGAAATAGCGGCTTATTGTTTACAGCTCTGTTCCTTTTTTTAAATGTTACCAGTGCCTTTTTTTATTTATCATAGCCTTGCTAACGTGATGGATTAAAACCTATGGATGACAGTGAGGTTAAATAAAGTGTTTTATGCGACCAAGGTCTTTATATTTTTTTCTAAAATTGTTTAAAATTCTGCACACTTTATTTATTATTGTGTCCTGCAGATGGAACGTTGGTCAAATATGTTTAGATTTCAATTGTGAATTTGTTCATAATGACGTCCAAGATTGCTGGAATGTCAGTTATGTTCCTAGTGGTTCTATCTGAACAAGAAAAATATTCTGTGTCTCCTTTCTGCTGCAGCCTCAGACAAACAACACTAAAAACAGTGTAGTGAGTGCTGTAGTGAGTGCCCTGAAGGAGAGCAACACAGCCTCCTCTACACCAATGGTATCTAAATCTGCATTCAATCCCCTTTGCAAACATACTACGTGTAGTATTCTCTTTATTCTTTTCTCTAGTTTGTCACCCCCTTCATTGTCCTTTCAGCTATGCACGTTTTCTATATAATTTTTATAGTTTGCCTTCGTGCCCTGCTTTGTATCCCCTATTTCTGTTTTGCTAGATTTGGATTGGCAATGGTGGGAAAAGGTCATTAAATGTATTTGTGGTTAATATACCAAAGTTGCATATCACAGTTATTGTCAGGATGCGTGGCCTGCCTCTGCCAGAAAGTTAAAACCAGGTCATGATTGGGATTCCAACAGAACAGTGCTCCATTTACACCCCCCCCCTTCAAAAAAAATAAAAATAAAAAATGTATTGGCCACAGAATAAAGTTTTTGACATGGCCAAAGGTCCCTTTCGCTAGACCTATTCCTGTTGCATGAGCTGTAGAGGAGTCAAAAAGATTACCCTGGACCGTTTAGGTTCTTTATTGAATTGAGGCCTTAACATTTAAACAGTGTTCCTTGAAATTCTATTTATTTATTTATTTATTCCCCCCAAGACATTTTCAGTGACCTTTTATTCACCGTTACCAAGGTAATCTTCTACACATGGGCTCCCCTGTTACATTGTTGAAAGTCATTTTTCCCATAGTTTGATGACAGTGAGTTGATGAAATTTCTCTCACAATGTACATGGGTCATTCTGTACAAGATGGGGCATTCTATAAATAGCAAACTATGCTATAGCAAGTCTGCCTCATTATAAAGCCTGCTGGATGTTGGTGTGTAATGCAAGTTGGCAGGAAGGAAAAACAGAGAAGTTCCAGTGTTGCATCTGTCTCAACTGAAATGGTTAACATGGGTTTGGGAAAATAAAATGCATGAACTAAATTCTGATGCTTGTAAACTGTTTTTCTTGCCCTTGGTGCCTGTGCCAGAGCTGTTTGCCCTGGAGGACCAGGCAGAGCAAAATGAATTGACACTCAAAATGGACTGTGTGTGTGCAGGCTGCCCAGGCAGCTGAACAA
The DNA here is from genome assembly GCA_017165825.1 of Hepsetus odoe. Lineage (NCBI taxonomy): Eukaryota > Metazoa > Chordata > Actinopteri > Characiformes > Hepsetidae > Hepsetus > Hepsetus odoe. The sequence goes on from CM029378.1 coordinate 11,932,353, forward strand.
AAAGCATCCCGGGACTTGCAACACAAGCCATTAAAGCACACTGTTAACCTTTCACCCCACTAGAGACCTTCAGGAAGTCTAAGGCCCATCACTGGGGCGGAGAACTCAGATATTGAACACCCTAAAAGCACATTTGTCAGATCAGGCTTTTACGGAGACTTATTTTGACATTTCTTCAAAAATAAAAAGTTGCTTAAAACCACATATACACAGAAGTAAATGAATTCTTTGGGGTTCTTTTTGAATGCCTTTGTTCGCATTTGCTCTGTGGACTTCCCAAATGCTCCATTACTGGGACCTGGTCTTTAACACGCATTATTATTTTGAAGGTGTACTGGGTATAAGCCACAAGTTGCTACCATATCTTTTATTTATTTAAAAAAAACAACTTGCTTTATACCCCACATTATTTATGCTGCACTGCAAAGTGTGAGTGTCAGTCTGAGCATTATTGTAATGATTTTTCTTCTGGGGAGAAGTGCTTTATGACTGAAATTCATTGTTATTACTGGTATTGACTCTTGCAGGAGCCACAGACTACAGTAGTGCATAACCCACCAGATGGCACCAAGGTGAATCCCTTTGCTTTATGCATTCTTTAGATCATCAGATGAGTAAAGGAGTGACATTATTAGGGTCAGGTATAGACTTTTGGATGTTACTGGATGCTTCAAAATGCTTCATGTTTTTACATTTTTTTACAACCTTTATGAATTGTAGCTCCTGTTGAAATAGTGTAAGCATTTTATGACAAATGTACCAACAGAAATGGAAAATTACTGCATTGCAATGAAAGGTTTGTCCATCAAAAAGATTAAATTATTTATTTTTTCCCTCCTGCTGATCATCATAGTCCAGGTGTTGCTTCTTCAGTTTAGCCACATGCTAAACAAACATTTAGAAGTTACAAAAGTTGTTTTGGGGTAGGGCATTTAATTTAAAATGGTCACAAAATTTAACTAATACTAGTCAAACATAAATAATAGTATTGTTTCAGGTATACAAGGATTTGCTAAGCCGTCATACTAAGTACTTTTTTTTTACATTTGACCATTTTCATGTGTGACTTTGTTCAAACTCTTTCACCTTCCTTTTTTACATTTTGTTGTCTATCTATTGCTTTCTTTCTCGATCTCTTTTACTCTGATTCTGCAGGGCTCTACAGAGAGCTGTAACACCAATGAGGAAGAGGATATGAAAGGTAGGAAAGGTACCCAACCCTTTTTTTTTTTTTTTTTTTTTTTTTTTTTTTTTTTTTTTTTTTTTTAATCCTGCATGCCTCCAGCACTGTGGCCTCACGGCTCTCTTACTGCTGTGATAATAGCAGTCTCTCTCCTTGTTAAGCCCTGCTATTACCATCGTTTGAACTTCAAACACTGGGTTGCATTAGACAGGCTTTAGATATGCCGCTTGTTGGCTGGAATAACCTGTAATTCACCAGCCTACCCCTGAGCCAAATTGATATATATAATGTGGTCCCGAAGCTACCAAAATTCTATGGGAATATGGGGTGTAACTGCATGACTTAAATGCCACTACTTGAAAAGCTGGGCAGATTGGAGAGATATTAATGTACCCTGATGGTAGATTTATGTCTGTAACCATATATAAGGCATGCACACACGGCTGCTCCCCTGTTGATTTAAATATGGCTCACAGATGTATGGCCTTGTTGGCTGAGTCATTGGCACACTGCTGCTGTGTTAGATAAACAGTATCTAGTGGTAATATCATCCTAATACATGCACTTTTTATACAAGTAAACTTTCCCATCTGCAGTGTATAGAGGAGTACCCATATACACTATTTATGCATATACCCCTCTTCCTTTAACCTTTGTGTGTATATTTTCAATACGTTTGTATTTGTATGGAAGACTTTGTGTGTCTTGTGTGTCCTTGACTCTATTGGTTGTTGTGAAATATAGAGAGAAAATCTACGTTGTCCTAAGCCATGGTGTGCCATGACCTTTAATTAGCATGAGCTTTCCAGTTTTGTTCAATACTGTTTTTTAACATTTGTTGGATTTTTGTGTACAAATCAGTGGGACCTCAATATTGACTAGTCTTGTCAATGCTGATATTTTTTGTAATGCACTAATAAATAGCAGTTTATCTGCCCAACCACCAAGGCTGTGTTTGTGAAAAGGCTCCTTTCCAATTTTATGTCTTCATGACTTGACAGAGTTCACTGTTGTGTTGGAACGTAGTGACTACTGGCACTGCTGCATCACTCCATGGCCAGCTAGGTGATGGTAATTCACCAGTGCCAATTCACACTGCTAGAGGTCTGGACACAGATGCATGGATTTTTTGTTTATAGTGGCGTGCCATGGACTGTTTACACTGTGTCTGCATTTTTATCCAGCGAAGGCTGAATTGAGCCATTTTATTCAAAAGCATCTTCTTCCAGCGGCCTCATATGAACTCTAATCAGTTATTGGCAGAATAGCTCTACATATAGAACATATATATTGCTGCCAAAAGCAGCATACGCGTGTTTGTTCGTTTCGGTCGCAGCTGGACATTAGAGTTAGCTTTGTGCGAGTGTATTATGTGTGTGTGTTTTTCTTCCGGTGGTGTTTGTTGTGCTGGTCTTGGGGCCATGCCAGCGGAGAGTGCCCAGGGGGCCAGCAGTGACAGTGCGGTGATGAGTCAGTGCAGTGCCGGAGACGAGCCGCCCGCTCTGGTGGCCTCGCCACAGGCCTCTCCAGCCAGTAAGTTACTCTCAGCTCTCAGCTCCCCACTGGCTTCCTTTACCACAACTAAACTCTCTTTTCTTGAAAGACTTGCTCCTCTCCCACACCTCTCTGAGCTTTAGCCCCTTCTCTTCAGTGTACAGCTGCGTGAAGTGAATGACTTTCAGTCACTTCCAGCCCATATGAGGCCGCTCTCCCTTAAACTACATCAGATGTTGTGTGCAGGTCTGCTCACAAGTGTTACAGCTGTACATGTCATCCTTTTCCAAATATCCCTCCTTTGCTATAGAGGCTGTTCATAGTAAGTGTTTGCTATTTAAATACCTGCAATTAAGAAGGTTTGAACATACAAATGAGTAAAATATTGTCATGAATTAGAAAAAAGCACAAGGTTAGCTTATCATGATAAAGTAGCTATCATGAAAGGTGCCTTTTAAAGAAAAAAAAAAAGATCTGTTTTATTTATGTTTTTGGTGTGTCATTTAACACACCACCAGTTGGATTTCAGAGCACTTTTAGCTAGAAGTGTTTTCCTGTCCAGCTTTCATTTACTTGTTATTTGAATACCCATGCTAATTCTTATTCTCATCTCAGCTGACATTGCATATTGCATCCCCAGAATCTTATTAGGATTGTTGTGCCTCTTGTGCTCTTAAGACCTTTAGATCTTGTGAAGTTTCTTCCTTTTGTTTTAGCTGTTAATGCCTATTCCCTTGTTGACTATTTCCTTTATAGCCCTTAGCTTGCTTTCTAGAGTTAAACTTGTTCTCAGAAATATAAGCCTTTCTATCTTTAGGCTGCTTTACAGTTTATATTTACACACATTTGAGTTTATGTATATTTTTATATTGCTGAGGGTGCATGGAATCAACATATTTTAATGCCATAAAACTACTCTGTAATTGTAAATATGAAATTGAATTGAATATTAAATTTAAATTTAAAAACCTCCTCTGGAGGCCTTAAACCAAATTAACTTCACTTTGATTCTTATATATTTATCCTTTAAAAAAAAAAAAAAAAAATACAACAAAAAAACCAAAATTATTATCTATATTGAAAACTATGAAAGTAGATAGTGGATATTGCTTGTCATTTTTGTACGGTTTCGCTACGTAGCTGTTGAAAGGAAAATCTAAGAAATCTTTTTTCTGAAAAATCTTCCCTTTCATAATTTCCTTTTACTGTCTTATTTACATTATTTTTTTCTCTTGTGTTTGCCATAAAAAAATAATTTCTCCATATCATCATCATAGTCATGCTTGTTTTCTGAAGTTCTTTAGTTTTGCATGGGAGGAGAACTAGAACGAGCTATCTTGAAGCGTGAATTTTGTTTGTAATGTCCATTTTTAAAGATCCCATGTCAGAATTCATTTAAGCAAATAGCTTAAATACTTGGCTAATATTTTCTGAATTCTGACATCCCCATTAACATTCTGTCTCTTTTCCCTCAGTCCTTTTCTCCATATTTTTACTTTAACTTCAAATGGTTCTTTCAGTCTTTTTCCAGACATTTTTTCATTTGTTTCTTGTCTAATAAAACTATTGTTTATAATTTACACACTCTGTATATGATGAAGAAAGATGGATTCTAGCTGATATTGGATGCTTTACCACACAGCTCTGGTTTCTTGGGTCCTTTGCATTTTATGTAAATTGAAATCACCAGAGGGGCATTGTGGTGCATGTTGTGTGTTGCAGCTCTGGTGCATGACATAAAGCGCATGGCGTGGAACAGTTCAGGACACGCCTCGTGCCCAGAGTTAGAGTGTGCTCAGTCTGTTCCTCATGCCACGTCTCAGGGGGGCAGCAGTGTGTCTGCAGCTGCAGCAAGTGGGGCCACAGCCCAGTGTAAGTGCTTTGGTTAGCTCAGGACATACACACACAAGGTGTGCAGTGTTACTTTTCAGTGCTGAAGAAAAGAACCATGTGATTTTAAAGGGGCTGTAATCAGGATTTGATTAGGCAGTAATTGTGTGAAGTAATTTGAAGAATAGAACATGTATAACAAAATTTTCTGTTTACCTAAATTGGACACACACACACATTAATAATCATTCATAATAAAGTTACATAATAATTTTTTAACTAACCCAGAAATTTGTCTCTACCCTTATTCATGAGAACAAAATGTATTTCTCAATCAATAACAAGCATTTTTCCAGCATTGAAAAAGTACTTTGCATTGTCAGGACCTTTGTGTCAGCCCCAAGATTGCAACTCATCTTATTTGTATCAGTTTTGCCTAGAAGCGGGACACTTTTACCTTGATGTGTGTAAAGCCAAACACAAAGATATAGAAATAAAGTGTGTTGTAGTAGAAGATGGAGCATCAGTGTTTTGCTTCTTCCAACCTGAGAAATTTTCCATTTACTTGCTTATTTCAGACATTGACTGCAAATGGCTTGTTTCTCATCAAAATCTTGTTTGTTTTCATCCATTCACCCCCCCATCATTATTTCATACTTCTCTCCACCCCTTGCCTCTTCTTTTTTTTTTTTTCTTTTTTCTCTCCTTTATAGCTCGTAAGCAAGAGATTATCAAGATCACAGAGCAGCTGATCGAAGCTGTGAACAATGGAGACTTTGAAGCTTACACGTAAGACAATTTTCAGTGTAGTATTATGGACACGTATGTCTGTTTCACTGATATTTTGCTTTCTCTGGAGAATCTCCAGTCTGAAATCTGTGTAGTCCAGAATTAGATTTAAATCCTTGACCAGGAGTATGTGACACACACTGATCAGCCATAGCATTAAACACAGTGACATATAAATATTGATTATCTAGTGAATGGCAGTGGCACCTCTCAGACGGTGGGATCTAATTTGCAGCAAGTGAAACAGTCAGTTCTGTAGGTTGATGTGCAAGAAGTAGAGATATTAGGCTTGTGTAAGTATCTTTGCTATTATAGAACATTACAGAGCATTGCAGTGTTGCTAGCCACAGACTGTTGATTGTTGACCAACCTCCTTAAAGGGCCTATCATTTGCAAATAAGCTTCAGAACTGGACCATTGAGCAGTGTATAAAGGTGGCCTGGTCTGATGAATCATGTTTTATTTTTGTCATGTGGCCAAGTGTTTTTGATTTGCTGAAGGGAGACATTGCACCAGGATGGAAAGAAGACAAGCATACAAAGGCAATCTGATGTTCAAGCAATGTTCTGTTGTAAAATCTTGGGTCCTGGCATTCATGTAAATGTAATTTTGACATGTACCATTTACCTAAACACTATGTGTAGACTAAATTCACCCTTGTAAAGCAATAGTACTTCCAGATGGCAGTGATCAGCAAGATTAAGTGCCGTGCCACACTGTCATGTTTCACAATTTCCAGTACAATTTTTACAGAGCTCAAGGTGTTGACTTGCCCCCCAAATTCCTGGAACTCAACCCTATTGAACATCTGTGAAATGCTGCCCCACATCACAACTTACAGGATGATCTAGGATGCTGCTAACATCTTGGTGCCAGCACACCTTCCTCTTAGTGCTATCTTCTCATAGTGCTATCACACCACACCTATCACACCATGCTTTGAGAGGTCAGAGATGTTCAGGGCCTTTATTATTAACTGGTGTCAACCAGAGGAAGTTGGGTTCCCCTTTTGAGTATTGGTTTCTCCCAAGGTTCTTTCCTCCAATCTTAAGGAATTTTTCCTTGCCTCGGTCTCCCTCTGCTTACTCACTTGGGGCTCGGACCCGGATTCTGTAAAGATGCTTTGTGAGAACAACAGTTGTAAAAAGTGCTAAATATTTAAAACTGGCTTGACTTCAAGAGCCAGATAGTATTAGGCAGGTGGTTTTAATGTTATGGCTGATTAACGTAAATAATAGATGCATTTCAGCAGTATTAAGAAAGGGAAAATTGCAATGGGATATTTAAAAGTTAAATATGGTCTGTGCTTAATGTCGTTCTGAAGGTTATTGTTATGGTAATGAACTATATTGGATTTTTTTCCCCCTCTTTTTTATCAATGATAGAATTGTATTAGTGTGTCATAACAAAAAAACAGCATACATATTGTAAAGCCCTGTAACTTTTATAAAGTTCAAGCATGTCCACCTTTGTTTCAGGAGAATCTGTGACCCTGGACTGACCTCATTTGAGCCTGAAGCTCTGGGTAACCTTGTGGAAGGGATGGATTTCCACAAGTTCTACTTTGAAAACTGTAAGTCAGTCATAGTATAGTATGCCAAAGTTCACTGTAGTTGAGGATAGTTGCTATAATCAGCAGTAGACCAACCTACATTGAGTATTAATGAACTAAAGGCTTACAGTACTTGTTCCTAAGTTTTCTTCTGATTATTGCAGTCTCAGATGCCTATAAAAGCTGTTGACTACATTATCGCATGTTACAGTGTTAAGTAAGAACAACAAGCCAGTACACACTACCATCCTGAACCCCCATGTTCACCTAATTGGAGAGGATGCGGCCTGCATTGCATATATCCGACTGACGCAGTACATAGACAGCCAGGGCCGTCCTCGCAGCTGCCAGTCAGAGGAGACGCGAGTGTGGCACCGCCGAGACTGCAAGTGGCTGAATGTGCATTTCCACTGTTCTGGATCACCAGCTGCACCGTTACAGTGAACCCTGAATGACAAAGGCAGGTAAACATGTCTGGAGTGTAAATCTTGTGCAGTTCAATTCAGTTGTTGAAAATAATAAAAAAGAATTCAGTTAATCATAAAATAACATGGGGGCAGTGGCGTTCTAGTGGTTAAAGATTGTTGTGGTTCATGGAGTGCTGTACTTGGTGCTTACGATGACAGTCACTTTCAATTCACTTTTTTAATAAACACATTTTCAATTGTTTAGTAAAATTATTCTGGAATAATTCAAAATGATTTCAAAATAACATTTAGACTAATGCAATATAGACAATCAATTAGAGCCACAGGATGTATTTTTATGCTTTTAACACATCTAGCCTTTGGTTTCACAAAAGTAAATTTTCTCTTTTTCTAGGTTGTCTGGATTCTTGTGTGATGGGAGTGTTTCTTCTCTGTGGCCCGATGGGCACATAGAGGTCGGCTGGATGACCGCAAGCTACAGAACATGTCACTGAAGAAATTCGATAACATCCAGTCCAACTGTCAACACCACCTATCTTGTTTAACCTTTGATCAGTAGGAGCCGGCCGCATCTGCGGCCCCACCCATGGGACGGTGCATGCATCTGACGCCCACATGGGGGCAATGTCTAGTCCTTTTCAATGGAACCATCTTTTTGCCCGTTCAAGATGTCTAGAAGGTGTTGTAAGTACTGATCTATGAATTCATAAATATACTGTATATTGTAAAAAAAAAAACACAAAAAAAACAGAAACTACAATCACGTTTGAAAGCATTTATGTAAGTAAAATGGAATGTGGGTCGGGAGGGGAGGGTCACTACAAAAAAAAAATACAAAATTTACAAAAATAGACACTTGCCCTACAATGTTTCTGTAAAAGGGCATAATCTTAATCTTAAAAGGGCATAATCTTAATCCGCCATCTTGTACACTTTGTAGTTTTTGGATACAAAATGTTAAGTGAATTAAGAGAATGTGTCAACTAATCAGAAAGAGTGTCATTAAAAAAAAATCGGGTACAGAAGTACTTCATATCAAGAAGCACCAAAGTGTAGTCTTTAGGCTTTTAAAGGAGTGTTTCTGTGTGCATTTTTATTTTAAACCAAGGTCTGTGGGAAAGTTTGAGTGGTTTTAAGTTTTAGTATACTGTGTTAATGTGGAACTCTTTCTTTTTCTTTTTTTTTTTTTTTTTTTCCTTTTTTTTCTTTTTTTTTTTTCTTTTTTTGGACTGAGGCTGTATCAGACAAAGTATTTTGTGTTAAGCAGAATTTTTAAGGCTAATTTTAAGCTTTTTTTAAACTTAATATACATGTAAAGTTATATAAATATATATTTAAAAAGATCAAGTGAAATAAGGTTCACCTCCTGGGTGTGGTAATAGTTTTTTCCAAGTGGCTCTGTTTTGTGTGTGTGTTTGTATGTGAGCGTTTGTATGAACTTGTTATTAAACGTTAACACACCACACTATTCTATGACCTTAGGTAGACATGCTTACAACCTCTAGCTAAGTGCACACCAGAGAGTGTTTGATAGCCCAAATAAGCAGACCAAGTTATCTGAATAAGACTAAAAATACAACTAGTCATGGAAAAGTCCTTCCATTTGACTTCTTTAGTACAAGGAAACCCAAAGAGAGGCTGCCCCTTAAAAACCCATCTCCATGCCAGACTGTAAGTGATGAACTGCCTACCATAAAAATTATAGCTAGACGGCACAAGTGCAAACAGATTGGAGAGAGACAGTAGATAAATGCTTAAAATAGTGCCTAAAATCACACAGACAAAGCGTTGGGATGTGGGTGTGGTTGAACTAAACTGAAGTTGGAGAACTGGCCAAGGATGTAAAACATTCTCTTCAAATGAGATTACACACTGCTTTTCTCATGGTTGACACACATCCTCAACCAGACCCTTACATGCATACACACACAAGTATATTCTGCTTATGGTGATCTTGTCTGAATCACTCTGTCCTAGATGTGTTGTACTGGTGTTTTACACTGGCAATGGGTTTGTACAATCACTTATTAATTCTGTGTAGTACACACACAAAATCCATCATTAATGCAGAGCGAGAAGGTTAGTTCCTTCACTGCACAGGTCACACATTTTTCAGAAGAAATACAGGGTTTATGGCACTATTTATTATTAATAAAGCTTATGGTTGTTGTTACAGCACAATTAGTTTATTTCCATTTAAATGAGAATTGTTTAGAAAGATCAAGAGCCATTCACCTCACATTTGAAATATAGCACTCTTAATAAAGAAAATAAAGAAAATTCAAATAAAGAAAATTCATTTTTATATATATATATATATATATAATGGAAAATCTGAATTTTCCTTTGTGGATTTTTTTTTTTTTGACCAAGGAGTTTAATGTCTGTAAATATGTGTAGTGTTCACACATCCTTCTGTGAGTGTAGGGCTTTGGTACATATCAGCACTGTAACTCTGCACGTGTGTGTGTGCGTGTGCGTGTCACCATCACAAAGCCCTTTTAGTGACGTTGTTGGACGTGCTGTTTTAAGCCTGTCCTTTTTTTTTTGTTTGTTTTGTTTTGTTTTTTTAATTAATTTATTTTTTTCCTCTTTGTTATGCTTTGGGGAATCGCCATCTTGCCTGGCCGAGTTAGAGTTCCTTTGTTTTTTTGTTATTATGTTTTAATCCATCCAATAGCTCAGTAGAAACTGAAGGGAAAGGGGAGAAAATCTTAATAAAAAAACCCTCAAGTAAATGCATTAAACTGATAGGCTGCCTAGACTTATAAAGTATAATCCACCCACTAAAGCTTGGAATGAACCCTGGGCCAGGATATACCCAATATGAGGGAAACCCTAATATGCAGCTTAAATAAAAAGATGAATATGCATGTCTACTTTTTCTTGGTAAATCATTTTTCAACTGTCTGTGTTTACTTGATTTAAAATGGGAAAAATCTGTTATAGTTAAATCTCTGAAATGAAAACCATTACATTGGGGATTATAAATAGATGATGTACCACAATTAAAAAGAAAAAATGGGGGGAAAAAATTAAACAAAAAGTGTAAGCTTGGAATGCTTCCCTCATTCAGAGTAAAACTATTGCATTGTAATGACATACTACTGGGCTACGTATATACTCGGAGTTAAAACATGGATGCTGGATTTTGCATGATCATACATTTAATAAAATCATCAGTTGACAGTTATCAAGTGTTTGTCGAATGTCAGTAGGTCTTCATCATAGCTTTGTTATTATTGAAACTTGATCTTGAAAGTATTTAATAAAACGGCCATTTCAGCATGTGCAAAGTGTTTCATTGCTTCAGCTGCACATCCACAAATGAAGCAAAACATCTGAAGCATCAGCAGTGGAACTTCACCATCAAGTGATTCAGTACTTTGTGTAAATACCATACAAACTTCTGAGATAAATATTTTAGGGTTAAGGGTTCATCTTAAGTGTGTGTTCTTTTCTGCATTTCAAAATTTATCAATAATGTGAAACTCAGCTGCTCATGCAGCATATGTTGCTATTGAAGCTGCAGCTGTAGCCTTATCTTGTTACTTGCCTTATTTCATCAAGCTATTTGACTAATTCCACTGATGTAGAAACACAATGAAAAGTAAAGTTGTTTTTGTTTCAGTATATTTTCATGTATCGACATTTTTAAAGGCTGTTGCTAATTTTGCAATTGTAGTTTAGGGTACAATTGTGGTTTGGAATACTGAATATTAATAAACAAGTACTGTGCAAAAGTTTTAGGCATGTTTGAAAAAATGCTGTAAACAAAGAATGCTTTCAGAAATAGAAATGATTGTTTATTTTTTCAATTTACAAAATGTGCCAACAAAAGAAAAATCTAAATCAAATCAATATTTGGTGTTACTACCTTTTGCCTTCAAACCAGCATCAGTTCTTCTAGGTACACTTGCACAAAGTCAGGGATTCTGTAGGATTATAGTCGGTGTATGATCAACCAATTTTACCAAACAGGTGCTGATGATAATCAATGTCACACGGAGGCTGAAACCCAGTCATGTTTGGAACAACCTACCAGCCGAGTTCCTTCAAAAGCTGTGTGCAAGTGTACCTAGAGGAACTGATGCTTTTTTGAAGGCACTTTTGCCTAAACTTTTGCACAGTACTATAGACCTGAATACGATTGAAACGAATAATTGAGTATTCAAGTAACTATTTTTTTTCTTTCCCTCGCCACACAGTGTAGTGCTTCCAACTAAGTGTGGCAAAACACTTTAACAATACATAGTATCACCATATGAACTTTTTTGATGTTTGCTTATATATTGGAACAGACAAAATGGACTTGCAAAGCAGTAGTGCTGAATGTAATAGCTTTAAAGAATTATTTTCTTATTACATGCATCCCCATAGCAACATGAGGAAAAATGTAAAAATAATAAATTAAGATGATCACTCCTTTATTGCATGCCTTCTAAATGGTAGTCTTTAACCGTGTCCAAGAAGACTGTCTATATTGAATCCTGTTCTCATACTTGGTCACTCTTACAGACACCCCCCCCCCCTTACCTATCAGCACACAGCACACGATCTCTGGTGGCTCCCAGAGGAACAGAGCAGTCTTATTTAAAGGCAGAGTTTGCTGCTGTTTGCCACCAAGGCCCCAGGTCTCTGAAATGGAGGACGAGTTGTTTTAGCATGGTAATTAATCAAACTCTTCCTTCTCTTACACTGATAAAGTAGGATGCTGGGACAGAGACAACTCGCTCTGTTCTCACTCGTTCACCTCATTCCACCCACATGCGAGAACAAAGAAGCTCAAGACATCCAGCTGCCATCTTGTGCCTTTATTTGCAGGTGTGTGTGTGTGTGTGTGTGTGTGTGTGTGTGTGTGTGTGTGTGTGTCAAGTTGGACCAGACAAGACAACAGATCATATATTACTGTGAGTAGAAATACAGTTGTGACTTTCACTTAAATGCAATACAACAAACACACACTATCAGAGTCCCTCAACAGCAAAATGTCTCTGAAGCACAATGTACTTCCAGTTTTTGGCATATTTTTCTTACGAAATCCCAGTAGAAGTTGAGTTTGGCACAGCCACGTTGGATGTTTCAGCTTGGAAATCATTCATTTCTATGCACTTCAACACTGCAACCAGCCAAAGCTAGACATCAGCATAGCTTTTATGCTCTTCTCTGTAGGCATTTCCACTTCCAGTAAGTCATGCAACTGCTTGATGTGTCAATCTGGCAATCACACTAGCCACTTGGTGGCATGCACAAATTGCAGTACAATTCCTAAAGGCCTTGTTTGACCTAAACAGACGGATGTATCAAGGGAAGCTGGTTTGAATGTGTGTTGAAAAGTGTCATGTCTGGAATGTTGCAGTATCTAGGTTAGATGAAGTTGGTGGTGAAACAGCCTAAACTAACTCCTGCTCTTTATTTTTGAGTAGTCAGTTTGTCAACAAATGTCAGATTATCTTAAGCAACAATTTTTCAAGCATTTCTCTGCTTGGCAGATTTATAAACACTCATTAAAACCTTCCTACTTGGCCAGCAAATTCCTTCACTTCCAGATAACCAAGTGTTTCGATCCTTTCAAGGATCTGCGCATAAGCCTTATTTACCAAAGGCTGCCTTTGTTACTGAAATGGCACCGGTCCACAGTCATTCATAGCACACTCTGAAACACCATTTCCCACAATGAAAATATGAACTCCAAGGCCACTCTTGAGCTGCATTGTCCTTCTCGTGGCAATTAAATAAAAGTATACTATCCTCCTCAAAAACAAACTCATGAGGTCCACTTCAGCTTCCATTCAAAACCTGGGTTCTTACAGACACCCTGGGCGCCACTCCTCTTGGTTGGATGCCTGCCGAGTGTGGAGACGAGCTTGGGAGCCAGCTGTCCTTTCTCCTCCAGAGTCACACAGGGTCGCTGGTTTCTCCGCTACAGAGCAGGCTTCTAGTTGAGGCTCTGTTTGTAATTTGGCGTTTAGGTGTCAGCTCCAGCTGGAGTTGTGTAGTTCGTCTCTTAGCCAGGTAGGCAGAGGTTGACCCAGTCGTTTCAACTGCCTCAGCAACTCCACATTCTGCTCCCGGTAATGCTCCGACAGGAAGGCTCGAGACTAGATGACAGCACGCACACACATTCAAGTTCATGTATTTATAGGCCTATCATTTATTATTTAAAAGCATACCGACCCCTTTTCTAAGTGTTTAAAAGCCTAGCGCCTCCTTGTAAGGTCAGAAAATATTACCAAATATACTCTGTGACTATGCCCAAGATCATCAAATTGAGGATTACTTTCAATTTCAAAATTAAAAAGCTGAAAAGGTAATTAAAACACCTTTAGTGTAGCTTTTCTCTAATTGCAAGAGGTGTATCATTTCATTTTTTTTGTTTAGCCGTCTACTGGTTTGCTACACTTTATTTTCTTCTCGTTTTTTTTTTTTTTGTCTGCACAGATCTTTTGAGCTGTGTTTAAATGGAATACACAACATAAGGTTAATATTAAAACTACAAAAGTTTTTTTTTTTTTTTGTTTTTTTAACCAACCAATGTGAAGTCCTAATGTGTTTTGACCAAGATCTATACTGATTATCCATAATATTAAAATCTGTCACAGTGAAGAACAGTCTCACCTGTCAAAAGTTGGTGTGTATATATAAGGCTGCAAATGAACACCGTATTTCAAAATGGCTAGACTGGTTCAAAGTATCTCCAAAACAGCAGTTCATGGTTATTTGTGCCCAAGACTCATTTATGTGCATCCTAGCATGTTGTGTTTAGTCTTTAAATAGCTGCAGACCAGTCTGCATGGACATGTGAGCAACAAAACTGGACAATGGAGAAGATGGATTAATCTAATTTTCTCTTACTTCATGTGGACAACTGTGTATGTTAATTATCTGAGGAATTAACGATGGCCGAGATGCACAATGATTAGAATGCGAATTTGTGCGATGTTCTGCTGGATAAACCTGGGTCCTGCCATTCAGTTGCATGTAATACCTCCCTAAATATTGTTGCAGACAAGGTATATCACTTAATTGCAATGGGATTTCCTAATGGCAGTAGCCTGTTTCAGCAGTAAAATATGCTTTGCAATACTGTAAATATAGTCCTGGAATGGTTTGAGTAAAATGACAAAGTTCCAGGTGTTGATTTGGCCTCCAAAATCCCCAGATCTCAGTCTGCTCATGCTTCTTTGGGTTGTGCAGGGCAAACTAGTCCAAACCATGCAGGACCCACCTCACAACTTGGGGGGATTAAGTATCTGCTGCCAACATTTTAGTGCCACTGACAAAAGCATACCTTTTAGAGGTATTTGGGGTGAATGAAAGGCACATTCCTAATATTAGTCAGGTGGTTTTAATGTTATGGCTGATTCCGTGTGTATACTTGTTTATACTAAACAATTCAAACTAATGTGCATACTCCAGCCATACTCAGGATTAAATAAATCTGACACTACATTAACAAATGGAGTCAGAATTCTGTCCTAACTTCTGTGGAACTGACTGGTGTTCTGTTAAATGCCTGCACTATTGAATTAGATTAGAACTGCTGAATAACTAAAACGTGTTTCAGTACTAAGTGTTTATAGCAGCGCCATTAATCCAGTTGAATATGTTATTGCATTGCTCATAAAAGAGAGTAAAGAAAAGAACAGGTCCCATTTACTTTTGACAGCTTTAACGCACATCTTTCCTGCGACTCTGCATGGAGTAGAAAAATGTGATGGATGAAGGTTAATAATATTTTAAATTAATGTGCTCTTACTGACTTCACTGTGTTGAATGAAATATGAAGCATTAATGCAGAATAAAAGAAAAGTACCTCAGGGTTCATATCTGGGTATTTTCTGCCTTTGCTTTTGCCAAGGCAGCGCGTGCGGCCAGCATCCAGCCTCTGACACCAGAAACCTTTGCTTTCATCAAACCTACACACACACACGCGCGCAAACAGACCATGTATAGTAAACAAACCTGCGCTGTATCAGCATAAAAGATAAGTTAAGCAAGGTATTTTAATCATTTTGTTGTTTTTAATCATTCTTACGTCAGTGCCTGAGTGTAGTTGAAGGGTGTAAGTCCCAGAAATTTCTGAACACTGTCCATCACCTGGGCCGGGTTGGACCGCAATTGGAGCCCATCAACAATCAGAAGCTATGCACCCAGGAAAGTACAAGACAGACACACCTTCACTGTTGGTGTACTTCAGTATTTCAGTGGATCATGATAGAGTCAAGAATTTAAGTTAACTGAAGGCAGGAAACTGGCCCTCTCTGCTGTGTGTGTGTGTGTCTGAGTCTGTTTCACTCCACAGACAGTGAAAGAGTGGAGCTGAAATAAGATTAGTTTCAAGCTTTTTTGTTTGGCAGGGTTTTGACCAGTGTGCTTGTGTTTTTTTTGGTGGGTGTGTGTGTGTGTGTGTGTGTTTATTTTTGTCCAGTTTTTTTTCAGGGAAACAAATGGACTTTGTAGAAAAACAAAAAAAATAAAGGGGTCCCTACAGTGTCAGTAACAAATAATGATACTGAATTCATAAACCTGGAAAAAAAAAAGCTTATGGAAAAAACACCCTTTATGAATTTGTTTAATAGCTAAGCTGGTGGTATTTGAGTAACTGCTTATGTATATGTAATTGATTGGGCTGGTGGTACTGGAGCCTGTATGTGTACCTGGTTGGGTGGATAGTACTGCAGCCAGTGTTCCAGGTGACTGCTATAATATCCAGGGTGCAGACAGCGGCGGTGCAGAGTGAGCAGAGCAGCAGGAGATGAGAGGGCTGCAGCGATAACCTGCTGAAATGTGTAGTTCAGAGCAACAGGGTCCTGATGGGCCCTTTGATGCTGCAGAGAGGGTGAGAGAGACAGTAATGCTTAGTGTGTGTGTGTGTGTGTGTGTAAACAGCCAGACAGAGAAAAGTGCAGAAAGTACAGAAAAATTCAAAATGTCCAAAAAAAAAAAGAAACAGCCCATCGGTTTCTATTTTGAGGGTTTGGAGCCAATGAAATTTCTGTACTTTGATTAAGTACAAGACAAACGGCTATACAGCAAATAAGTAGCAGGATTTTTCAAGCTAATCTAAGTGTTAAAGAGACATTTTTCAATAAAGGATCTGCTTTGTTCAATAACATGCACACACCTGATACCAAGAGTACGCCCTGTCTGCGGGGTTGATGAGGATGGTGATGATTTTGGCTCTGGGCAGAAGTGCAGCAGCTCTCTTTGGGACGACCTCCGTGTCAAAGTAATTAGCACTCTTCTCAAACAGGTAGTCTGTGCTCACATTAGAGGGCACTGGGAAAAAGTCCATGTACCTGAATAAAGTCAGTCCGAAAGTATAAATTATTCCACTGCTCGGTGGAGAAATCAGGTGACCTAACCAAGAGCATAAATGTAGGGCAATAGATTCAACACTGCAAACTTTGTACTCCAGAAAAAAGGACTAAGTTCCTATTTCACTTGCCACCAGTGAAGTCATACATATGTTAGTTATGAAAGGTGTATTTACCAGTCAATTCCACGCAGGTAGTTTGGCCCACTGAAGAACTGCACCTCCTCAAAGGTGACAGGGCTGGAGAAGCTGGAGGTGATGGCAGGGTGGAGGGAGAGAAAAGCATGCAGAGCAGTAGATCCTGCCATGGTTGTGAGAATTTGAGAAAAATAGAGAACATCTGGAGTTATCAGCAAATATTTTAATAATATTATATAATAAGCATTTTAATATTTAGCTTTTACGTCACTAGTACCTGTCTTCTGAGGGCCAATGACCAGAAACTTGGGCAGCCTATCACAGGTCTTCTCTTTAGACCAGATGTCTTTATGTCTCTTATCATGACACGGATTCTGTGGAGCAGCATTAGATTATCATATTCGCCCATACCAACTCACAGGGGGCATATATTTCAGCACACATATTGTAAACTTCATAGAATATGAACTTGTATTAAATAAGTCTTGAGCCACTCCTCCTTTCATTACATTCTGCTACGTAAATGAGTCAGTATATAATAGATAATACAGTATGTTAATACAGAACATAAGTATACTGCAAAATTCTAACAAGCTTAAAGTAAAACATTTTTAATAATATAAATATTTAAAAAATTATTTTTTTAAACATATATAAAATCTATTTAGCTTAAATCTAAAATATTTGGCATGACCATCATCCTTCTCGCACACAGCCTGAACTCTGAAAGGCAGGTTTCTTTTCATTTCTTTGAGTCGTCCTCAGTAATAGCTCTCCAAGCTTCTTGAAAGACATTTCCAACACTTTTCCTTGGATATTTTCTGTTTGTGTTTTCCTTCTTCTATAAAATTGTTTTCTTGGAGATGCAAGGTTTTGTTCCAACAACGACATAAAGTGCATAGTTAAGAAGCCTGGCTGCCAAGGGATTTCTGGCAATGGTAATGAAAAAGCACAAACCTGCCACAGGGGGTCTCTCTCGTCAGGAAAGATCCTAAAATATTTGTCAGCCAGTCGGACTGGAGGCAGAGTCTGTAAACGCAGGTGAGTCCAGCACTGCACAAACTTCACCAAAGACTCGAAGGTGTACAAGCCCAGCCGGTCATTCCCATAGTTAGAGAGATGGGTCATGAAAATACTGACCTGAGAGTTGGAGAGAGAATACAACAAACTGAACGATGACTACTTTAATTTTAAAGTGTGTCTATATGTGTGTTTATACTGACCGGATTAAGCAGCACAGTAAGGAACAGCTCTCCCCCGCGTATGCTCTTGTCCAGTTCCTGGGGTCCTCCTGGGTAATCTTTATAGAAGATTGTGTGTGTAAAGAGCCCACAAGTCTGCCGTGGAAGTACCTGAAAAATAAACAGAATTGAACATTAGATTGAGAACAACACTAAATGATCAACAAAACCAATACATCCATGTGTGCAATAATGAGAGAATTCATACTTTTTTATGCTGTTGTGTAATTTTCCTGTATATTTATTTAGTATTATTTAGTATGTAGGCTACGACATCTATTTACTGTTGTACATTCATCTGTAATTCGAAAAAAATACAACAGTTTAGGTCATTATTGTGTTTGTATTTTATACTACGGACTCTGCTTAAACAATCCCCTATTCTAGTATTCTCTTTGAACTTGTACAGTGTTCAACCACTGGATTTTACTAAGCAAATATGTAAGCACTGCAGAAAATAGCTTCTCATTTCTTAAACATCCATGTCAGAAGACCATCTCATGTGACGGTGGAAAAGATCACACTGTAGAAGGAGGGTCAAATGATTAATCTCCATAAAGCAAAGACAACCAAGAAGATTCTACTAAGAATCTACGAAGACTGAGTTAAAAACTGCCCAATACATTATAAAAGCCTGGAAGAATAGTGGTGAACAATCACCTTACAAAGGAAATGTGGTCTGAGAAAAAATTTTGAATGGTTGTAAGTAGCTCTGGATAGAAATAAAAGTTTTGACATGCATAAGCTTAATGAAATGATACCACGATCATGGGCACTGTAATCACAGCTGAAGGTGGTCCAACAAAATGTTTGAGTATGTGGTTTTGTTTGGCCAGGGAGTGTGTATTTTATTTTTATTACATTGTGTGTGTATATTATTATTAGATGATATTTGTGGGAGCACTTAATTTGAAATATATTGCAAAAACAAAGTTTTTTTAAAATTTTTTTTTATTGTATTTTGATTATACTTTATGCTGTTCTTTAATTACTTCTGGTTGGGGTATGTGGCTCAGTATATGTTCGCGGTGACACCTGTATGCCACTGTGGATGAAGCCCCTGCGGAAACGGGCAGGTCTGAGGTGGGGGTATTCCTCGGTGCTTGTAACTGTAATGCCCCACACACTCTTCCAGGCTTGATACAGCTGGCTATGGACTGGATACACTCCAGAGTGATGAGGGGCCACAGCATAGCCCATGTCCGTTGGAATTCCATGCTCCTACAGCGGAGAAAAAGGATTGAAGCATCGGAGGAATAAAGCAGAATTTAAAAGGTCATTAATAATAACTTATAAGCTCTTTTAATCATAAGATATAGACTAGACTATCATCAGTCTGCTGAAAGTGTGTTTGGAAATAGTTGTTCTGTGTGGGGTATGCAGCAGTTGTTACTAACCTGGGCAAACTGCTTATTGAGTCTCATTTGTTCAGCGAGCACACTGACGTTATGGAAGAGGTGCGGCTGCATGTGGCTCCACATGTGAGGAAACCACCAGAACTCCTGCCTGTGTCTGAGCAACATGTCGTCTCCTTCATCCTCCTCATCAGTACCTAAGCAATGCAACAGGGAGAAAAAGAGAGAGAGAGACATGGTTGAAAGATATGGAGAGGCAGAGAAGAGACTGAGAGATTAAAAAACTAGTTTAATAACATTAACTTATGGCATTTTCCAGTTGTTTTTATTCAAAGTAACTGATCTTTTATTAATGTAACAGAGACAAACATTTATTGGTATAGTGTGGTGAGTTCACCCCCGGAAAGGAGTCAAATCCAGGTCTGCAGTGAGGATGGCAGCAGTGTTACAAAACACAATTATAAATATAATCAATATCAGTTTTACCAAACAGTGCACCTGTATGAAAGAACTTTCCAGAGAAGCCCAGGTTGAAGGTGAAATTAGGGACTAGAGAGCGGAGTTTGGCCTGAGTTTGGAGGAGAGCCTAGGTAGAAAAATCATGTTATTGCAACTGATCGTATACTCCACAATTATAATGGAAACAAGCACAAAAAATAAAAAATACAATACAGTGCAGAATGTACAAAGGACACTGGACAGTTAACATTAACACAAAATGCATATTTGAGGGAAGGAGTAGGGGAAAAAAGCCTAAGTGGTATTAGAACAATTACCAGATGAAATGGAGGCTGGAGGCTGCTGTTTGTGACAGTCTGTTACAGGGTTCATTACAAACTAAGTTCATTAAAACGTAGATCAAACACATTGTGCATGAAGAAAAGCATATGAAAGTGGAAGCAGAGGAGAGAACAAAGACTAAGAAAAAAGGACTGAACATAACAAGAGAAGAAAGATCTGAGGGGTAAGGGAGGGGGGGTGTTAAGGAGAAGAGAAGAGATGTAAGCCCTCAGACCCAGCAGCAGTTAGTGTGGTGGGTCAGGCTGAACCACCTGTGAAAACTTATCTGGGCATATTAAAAAGTAAGCCAGTCTCATTACCCTTTTGCTAGCCTCCAGTGAGGGGGGGAGGGATACCGAGAGAAAAGAGCAAGCCTTTTCCCTTTGCACTCATAATCATCACTCACTCAAAAGAGCAGCAGACAGAACACATCCCCCAACCCACATTAACCATGCTAATTCATTAGCTCTGTTTCAGCCATGGGAGAGCAAGTGCACACAGCCAATAAGCTGCTTTGAAAAGGAATTCAAAATGAAGTAATCTGCAGCTTTTGTAAATCTTTCTACAGATGACCTATTTAGTGACATATGGTCTTTTTTTTTTTTCCCCCAAATCTGAAACACTGAAATATCTCAATAAATATATTAACAGGAATTCCTTCTCTTATAAAAATTGAAATAGCATAGTGTTAATGCAAGGGCTTCATTGATTACAATGTTGATGCTTTTCGTGAACTAAAGCACAAACACTGTCTGAGGCTCTGCAATGCTTATGTGTTACACAGTGTTTGTCAGTTAAGACAAACCCTAAAAATGCTGTTTATAGATTACTGTTACTTTTTATTTTTTAAATGAGCTTAGTCATTATATTGTTTGTAATGCACCCTGTAGAAGACACAAACATCAGACTCCATTTCATCTACTAATTGTTATAATACTACTTTATATTCCATTACCCATCACTACATTATAAATGTACATATAAGGCGAACAAACACTTTAGACAGTCTCTACAGCGGCTTCTTTACAAGCACTGTTAAGAATGGGAATGCTAAATCAGTGGGATCAGGTAGTTATTTCTTTAGGCATTATTCAGCTCTTCAGAAGGGTGATCAAACTGAATTTTATTTAGTTTATAATTGCATGTTTTTGAGCAATAAGTACATTTGTACTGCAATTGTCCATCCATTTCGTGGCATTATGTTGCAAACACGTTATTAATGATAGCGACAGAGTCTAAAGTCAATTTCAAGAAAAAATAGTCAATATAAAGTATTGCAAGATATTATTAGCATATGGCAATTTTGTAATTTTTTGGAATGGTAAGGTCTAACTCTGGTTAGGAATAAAGGCAGTTTTTGTGTTGTCACTGAACCACAAAAGAAGACGACTGGCCAAATAATTATCAAAACATTCAAAGTTCCAGCCCTGGTAAGTATAATGTACAAGGTGTCTCACCTCCACATCAGCCACCTTCATGCGTGTTCCTTCTTTTCCCACAAAAATGTCATCCACATCTACCAGCAGAAATCTGTCTAGTGACAGGCTAAGTCGTCTGCCTGTCAAATAGCCCACTGCATCCACAAACAGCAATTTGTGCAACCAGAAGGATAGACTCCCACCAAAGAGCACACGTTGAATCCCATCATGGAGGCCTAGGTCTTGAATTACGGTAGCTAACAATACCCTCTGAAGGAGGGAGTGTGACGAAGGTTCGGCAGGTCGTGTGCTTGCCAACAGGACGGGTTCATAGGTGCTATGGTTGGACAAGAAGGTGGTCCAGTTGTCTGCAGGCAGAGGTCCAGGCTCTAGTTCACTGGGTCGGGTGATGTAGAGGAGTGGAGCTGCAGGGTTAATGCGACAGTCCCATAGCGGCAGGTTGGAGCGCAGGAAGAGTGGAAAGCCTCTGAGTTGGGCACTAGATGGGGAATTCTCGTTGGCACGGTAGAAGCCAATGATGCCAACACCATAGTCCTGGCAGTACTTGTCCAAAAGCTGGCGATTCCAGGAATCCAGATTGACGTACTTGAGTAGGTTCTCATAGATGATCAATGCATATCGGCCTTTGCCGTGCCAAGCTAATGGGGGCATGTCGCCTTTAGCCGGTGCAATTTCTGTGCGGTATCGGAATCGGCTAGACTCCAAGATAGCCACAATTTCTTGGCCTAGTTGGGAATAGATGCTCTCCACGAACAGAAGCACCACAGGCTCGGTGCGTGCAGTGTCCATCGTCCTCACTGTCTGCCGCCTCTGGCTCAGTTGGGAGGGCAGAAAGAGAGGAGCCCGCTGGCTGCCACTGACAGGAGCTGCAGCCACACAATCCCCCAAAGGAAGCGGAGGAGCTTCCTTGATCTTGGGGCCAGCACTGACATGGTAAGCCAGGTAGGCCATGGAGAGCAGGCAGAAAAGGATAAGTGCAAGAACCAGGCGGTGGAGGCCCTGCTGCCTGATGACCCGGGCCATCTTTCTTATACCAGCCATGGCTAGCAGGGCCAAGAGACAAGGCAAAAGCAGTGTGGCCAGAGAGTAGAAAGTATGGGAGAAAAACAAACCAGAGGCTGAAGTAGGGCTAAAGCTTGCCAAAGACAAAATTGTTCAGTCTAGGTGACCATGGCCCCCATATCCGGCGATAGATTCGCCACTCCTCTCTTCCTTTTTCAGTGCTTGAAATAGCTTTTAAGCCTTCGAAGAGTAGTCCATGGCTGGTTGGTCTTTCTTTTCTGTGCTTCTCTGGTGCGTCATTTGGTTTACCAATAGATGCATGGAGAAACTGTCGGGTGCACAGCACTAGTTTGTTAACAGAAAGACAGTGGTAGATAAAAGAGAAAGACAAAAATAAAGATTAGGAATTAATGTATTGAAGTCATTTAGAGAACACAAATAAAGAAGCCATAGCTTTAATTGCTTCCAGTTACTGTGCATGTTATACCTGAGATTTTGAAATGTTAGCACTTCTAGGGCAGCGATGGCCCAGTGGTTAGGGAGTTGGCCCCAGACCAGTAGGTTGCCCTGAGGTACCCTTGAGCAAGGTACCATCCCCATCACTGCTCTCTGGGTGCTTTCAATAGCTGCGCATGTGTATATGTGAAACGCAGAGGTTGCATTTGGTTGTGTTGTGCATTTCACAATGACAAGAATGGTCAATTTCACTTTCAATTTATTCCTTCGGCTGGGTTTGCCAATAGAAGCCATACTACCATAAGTGAAAGCCAAAGTCAAAGCACAATTACCTCAGTAGGGAATAATACTGCACATTGAACTGTACTTCACCCTCTTATCCTTTCTGTAAAATCTGGAGCTAAAAGCCTGAGTATTTCTCCAGAGAACATGATACCAAACCAAGGCCTCTCAGACCCCCAAAAGAGAAATGAATATGTACCATCTGCTGATTTTGCCATTACACACACACCTCAACCCTAAAACCATCCATCCATTATCTGCCGCTTGTCCCAAACGGGGTCGCGGGGGAGTGCTGGTGTCCAAGCCAGCTCACACAGGGCGAGGACGGGGGACGCACCCTGGACAGGTCGCCAGCCCATCGCAGCACCTCAACCCTAAAAGTACTAAATCTCCTGTTCATGTCCCTCTTCTGACTTTTTATGGCTAGAGACTTTTGCCCATATAACCAGAAATAGCTTTACTCTCCACCATAATCACCATGCCATATTTAGATTTTAAATTGTTACCAGAAAATATATAGTGTATATTGTATAATATTGATATAGTGTATATTGAATGCATGTATGTATTTGTGTGTGTGTGTGTGTGTGGCTTTACAATCTGCATTAATAAAAAGAGATGTGGTTCCTTACAATCACCCATCCATTATCTGCCGCTTGTCCCAAATGGGGTCGCGGGGGAGTGCTGGTGTCCAACCCAGCGCACACAGGGCGAGGGCGGGGGACGCACCCTGGACAGGTCGCCAGCCCATCGCAGGGAGGAGCGGGACGGGGACAGTACTTTGCTCAAGGGTACCTCAGGGCAACCTATTGGGAAGGGGTTCGAACCCCCGATCCTCCGATCATGAGGCCAACGACCTAACCACTAGGCCACCACTGCCCCCCATGCATCATAAAAGTGTTAAATGCAGTAAACAGTTAATGAATGTCTTGTGTTGATATCACAAAACTACTTAAGTTAAAATTGACACTTTTTGTGATTTGAAATATTGCTTATTTTTAAAAAAATTTAATCCTGTTATTTTAGCTCAGAACACCAAAGTTACCATTTGGTTACATGGAAGTGTGGTTTTGCTTTTGATAGCTCTATCATCTACAGGCAGCCTTGTGTTATTGCTGGCCATTTCCCCACTTTACTGGCACTTTCCCACTCCACTATTAAATTAAATCAAAGAAATCACTCCAAGGCATCCTCTTACATTACGTTTTGGGATAAAATGCATATCTATATTCAAAGTAAACTTGAATTTGCAAAGTTCCAGATGAGAGTTTCAAGGTTGCACTGTAATTACAGTATTTTGCTTGGAGTTGCATCAAGGTCTTTTTAAGTAATAGCTTAAAAGCCTCTTACTGTAAGCCCAGACTATGCCACAGCATTAGGCACAAGCTTACGTTAAGATGTTGGCATTCTGTTAATGAGACATTTCTGAAATTATTCTCTGAAATAAATAACTGAAAATATGGTGTTATAAACTGAGGTTGCTCAGCATGTTCAGATGATTCAGTTTAAATGGATTAGCTTTGGTTGCCAAGAATAACTGTAGTGTAGATTTAGCCTGGGCTCGCAGTTAGATGAAAGCCTGATAACTTAGTTCAGGAACCATTATAACCCTGGATGAAGTTAATGCCTGCTGACCCTCAGCATGCAGTGCTGTTTGTGGCCACACTGAGGCATAAGTGTGCTTCAGTGCAGCGTCAACGGGTCTGGCACAGCAATCATAACCTGTTCAGCCTGGGAGTTGTGAGGCAGTAGCCTAGAAGCAATGCCACAGAAATAAAATCTTAAAATTATGAGCTGAGACATCACTGCACCCAAATGTCTCAGTTGATACTTGCTCAGCGTTCTGCTTGGCTCCCATGTAAGATGCCATGATCTTCCATGCGATAGTCCTGTCTAAATAGGTTCCACTCTCTCAGGCACTGACAGCTAGGGCTCTGTTACTGGCCCAAGGGGCACTGTACCACTACTAGAAGTCATCGTCCCAGTGGAATGTCTCTCCTCTGCTTTACAGAAAGACAGAGAGGATGTCAAATACCCTCTAGCTGAAACTTTATCTGCAGGTAATGTGAGGACAACAAATCCAGCAGTAATGAGGCTGCCAAGTGCTTTGGTTCACAGATAGTAGTTAGTAGGGCAAGTTCCTCAAGCAGTGAGACACAACCATTCATAAAACAATTCAGCAAGCCTTTCGTAGACCATCGACTACAATAAGGATTTAAAGAGTGGTCTGTCATCTGGGGCATTTAAAGTATTTTTACATCCATATCTACAGTCCATTAACAAAACTGGGTTCACGATCCAAAATTTTCACAATATGAACAAAATGTCAATGAAAACAAAAAAAGACTTACTTAATTTGAGACATGCAGAATCACATGTATCGGCTGCACTAGCTTTATGACCAGTGCTGGGTGTTTGCAAGCCGAGGCTGCAAATATTGCAGTTGCATTAGATATAAACATTTATGTTGTTAATCGTACTACACTGAAAGACTTCAGAAAACAACAGAATTACAAAAAAGCACTCCATGACAGCACTGAGGCATCTGCTGTGTCTGAGCACCCTCCACTTGCACTGTCTGAGTGGGTGGTGCCTGGCTCCAAATATACAAACAGTGATGGCACTAGCAGCATTCAGTTCAAAACTGCTTACTTTAACCACCCTGACTAAACACATGTACTGACAACTGCTCAAAGCTGCAAAGTTTAGCTTCAGACTCAACCTAACATTATGCAGTAAGCCTTCAAGAGTTCATTAAGCTTTGGATGGCAGGCTTTGACAAGTTCTTCACTTAAGCCTGTTGGATGTACATGCTAACTATTTAGACAATGTCAGGGTGTTTTTTCCCTCTGTATACAACGGCCTCCCTGAGACGGGTAGAGGCTTAGTGAAAGCAGACTGATGACATGACACAGGTGTCTGGGGGAAGAAAAGGGACAGTTGAATGAAAGGATGGGAACAATGGAAGATGTTGCCCACTAAGGAGGGAGGGTTATTGCTGCCTTTTTGTCTTCCGTGAAGCAGAGCCACTCAAAGATAATCTCCCTCATTAGCTGAGGATAAATATTTAACAATGGTGGATCCAAGTTAAATAGCACTTCATTAGCCCTCAGATCCATCTCTGAACTTTATAGACAAAGAAAGAGCCAAAAGGATGAAAAAAGAGAGATGAAGAGCGCTTACACATTACAGGAAGAGAAAGAAAGTGTGTGTCTGTGTGAGAGAGAGAGAGAGAGAGAGAGAGAGAAGAAGAGATGAACACAAGAATAAGCATGAAAGAGTAGTCAATGTGAGTGACAGAGTGAATGAGGGCGAACGGGTGAAAAAGGAGTAAGAGGCAGTGAGTAAGAGAAACGGAGCGTGTGTGTGTGTATTTAACCCTGCTTCTATCTGAGAGAGCAGGGCTGTCATTTCCTCCCCATGCAGTGCCAGTTATCATAATCTGACTCTATATGTCAAAACATTTCCACTCTCCCTACAGAGGAAAGGCTAGCGACCCTGAGAAGGCTTCTCCTCATTAGTGCCCACATCGCTGCTGCTGCAGCACCAGCAGCCAACCATCGCCAAACACACACCATGACTAAGGGCTTTGCAAACCAATAAGCTGAACCTTGTGAAGGGAGATGAAAGTGTTGAAGAGAGGGAGAGTGAAAGTGCAGAAGATAAAGGAAAGGGGAGGAACAGACAGAGATGGGAAAGCTAAAAGGAGGAAGGAAGGGGAAGAAACAAGACAGCTTATGTTTGCTTATCAAGGAATAATGAAGGCAGCGTCTCTAAGCAGCAATATCAAAGCCTGTTTTTACATGTAAAATTGCTCACTCTTAACTTCTAATGCGCTGGCCTGGAATGTGTACCGGTCTCCTTAGGGCACTAACTTGACAGCATGAAGCACATTTGACAAGAACATATAATACGCGCCAACTTTTCTGAGATCATTTATTATTCCATTTTTAACATTGGTATATTTCCACTAAGAAATATTAGACTTTAAGTATAAATTCAACAACAGCTATCAACAAATTATTAAGGCTTTGTTGTTGCTGTTGCTGTTGCTGTTGCTGTTGCTGTTGCTGTTGCGAGAAAGTACAGACAGGAACATGTTGTTGGTGGGGTGTTGGTTTCGTTTTTTAAATTGATTGCCATGTCCCAGAATTTAACAATCGAACAAAACCCCTAAGGTACAGAACCTCTAAAGTGATAAGGTTTAAAATATTCCAATGTTATAAATGTGTTTTAAATGTTATAAATTAACTTTATAAACGCTATAAATTCATTTTCAAAAAGAAGTTGTAGTTTGGCCTATCGCTCCATCAGTTCACTTCTTTTTGATCGTTTAGGCATCTTTATCTGCTGCAAACAAGCCAATAACCCTTTGTTGCTGCCCTATTCAGGTCAAAATAAACTCACACAGGTTTATTTGAAAGTCAATACAAAACAAAATATTTGTTACAATTTTTCATTGAAAAAATTACAGAAACATTTTAACATAATTGTTTCTCCATAATTGTAACTAAGTCCACAAACATGCTCCATGTGTGAGGGGCTGTGTGCAAATCAATATTAGCTGGGGTATGAGAGAGGGTGATGTCCCTGGGGTACTTCGGCAGCAGGCTATCTGTTGCTATGCCAGCACATCCCAAGGCAGAGCTGGGGCCAAGGTCACAAAATGTTTCCCATCTGAGGTTTTTCTGAAAGCTGCTACACAGCTTCAAGCAGAAGTCTTCATCCTCTCATCTTGCAAAGCATTACAGCTATCAGTCAAAGAAGAAATGGGCAGCAAAGAGACACCTGAACCCCTGTCAGTTCCAGTTTGGAAAATGCTCTCTCTCTCTCACACACAAAAACACAAACAGTTATTCTAACTGTCAGTTCTCATTCCAACACACAAAAAACTGACAGTCTATCACTCTCTCTCTTTCTTGGTCTTAAACAAAACTAGCTGTTGCAAGCAAAGTAGGCCTTTATTCCATAATGCAGTCAAATATCCAGCCCATTGGTTTAAAGGTAATAACCCACTGACTGCTGAGGGTTAAAAAGTCTAAATTCAGTCATTAGCTGCTGTTTAATTTACAATGTAAATGTAATAAAATTGAGTTTTTCCTAATTGTTTTAATGTCAACAAGAACCATGTCATTTCAGCCTGTAAACATGGTTGGTGTTGACATTAAAACAATGTCAGAGTGAAAAAAGATGCTTTATCGTTCAGCAAAACATGACGACACTCAGCAAAAACTTTATTGAATTATTACATTTAGTTTCACTAAATGCAATATGCAAATGCAAACGCAAAATAAACTGAACATTTAGGATTGGGACAGAATGTTTAAGTAAGCTACATTCTCAGGCTTGTTCAGTATGCTATAAGTCATAGTGTCAAATCACACCAAACGGTTGCCACCAGTGAAAACCACGGCTTCTAAGGTTAGAGGACTTAAAGTCAATCATACAGCTTTCAATCGCACTGCTTTTCTTTTTAGGCTTTTAAGGTTTATGGAGAGAGATATCATCCTGGACATGAATTTCTGCTGCTTTTCTGTTCTGTTCCCTCTGGCTCGCAGATGAAGGCATGGGATGTTAACTGCATCCCTGCTGCTTTCGTCTCCAGCTCTGAGGGAAGCTCACAGAGGACGGCAGAAAACTCCTGAGTAGGGCTTGTGCTGGGGCAGTTTATTAACATGGACTGAAGCTCACACCGACATCCCGACAGTCCTCTCACAGTCAGGGGGACCCACAACAACCTACTTTTTATCAACTGCTCTTTCTAAGACATGCCTTTACCAGTTCAGAGCAAGCTGGCAGTGAACAAAACGAGGCAGTTGAAACAGAGCACTGACACAAACAAATACACAGGAGAGCATGAGAAAGGCAAGGCAAGGCACAGTCTAGCATACAGAACTGAAAATTAAATTGTTTTTGCTATGCACTGACAACATTTGAGTTTGAGATCAAAAGAGGAATATGAAAGATTTTCAGCTTTTATCCTAGATCTAGATATATTAAATTAGACATAGAACATAGGGCCTTCTGTATGTGACTTCATGCAATGTATTGCAGCGAAAAGTAAATTACACTTGATATTTATTTGCATATCCCTTGCTTGCAATAACAGCATCAAGCCTGTGACCCGCTGACTTCGAACTCAGATACCTCAAAAATCCAATAAAAAGTCCATGGTACAAAAAAGAACCTTTAGTGACTGCTGCGAAAGGTCTGTAAGACAACTGTGAAAATTGGAAGATAATGCTAGGATTATACAATAATAGAATAAAAACACAATTATATTAAAATAGGTCAAAATCTAGACCAAAAATCTTATTTCACATGTTCAGCATTGTGGAATGGAATGTGGTCTGTGCTCCACTAAATGACACAGAAAATACAATAACAATTCTAGACTTGCATCCGTGCCTTAGGGGTAGATAATGCATGTAAAGCAGTCCCATAATCCCAGGCCTGTTTACCTATCAGTACTGTTAATCAAATGCTGAGCAAATGCTGCAGTGACTCACATCATAAATCATGCAGTGGATTTTTTGAAGGAGCAAGAATAAAAAAATGGAAGAGAGAATTGGGTTTCTATACTGTTTTTCATTGGACTGATGTCAATAAAAGCTTTAAAGGCTTTTGTAATCAGGTTTGTGTCCCTGAATGACCACACACACACACACACACACAGACATAATAAAGGGGTGAAATTGAGGCAAGCACTATGATGCACTCTGACTAATTGTTAATGACCTAAAACTATGGATTTCTGAATAGCATAGGCAGAAATGAAAAGAAAAGCTGATGACTGGAGGGAAAGGCAAGAGCGAAATGAAGGAAGCCAGACTGGAAAACCTTGGAGGAAATGGATACATTAAGACTGATGAGAAAAGACAAAGATTTATCATGGGGGAAGCTGTGTGGTAAAATGGAGTTCTTAGCTTGGGTTGCATATTGTTAATGTTGCTACAAACCCTTGTATCTCAAACTTAAAATGGAAGAAGTATAAAGAAAAAAGAAAGAATTAAAACTTGAATATAAATTAACTTTATAGAAATCCTCCACCCTACAAAGTATTTTTGGATCATTTCTATTGTTTCATTTATCAGGGCAGGTTCATATGAGAGAAAGCACAGCTGCTGATGTAAAAAAAAATTGCAACGACGTGCAAGCCAGTACATGCCTCCTCTGTGTGTTATCCCTTCATGAGGTTTTAGGAAAAGAAAAGCTTAGGGGGTGATAATGTTTTGTTGAGTTTTAAGTAGCTTGTTTCATGGCAACCAGTTATACAGCCTCACATGTCAAGTGTTACAATTTGCGACAATGTTAACTGGGCTACAAACAGCAATAACATTCACCGTGAAGCATCTCTCGTATACAATCCCATAAGCACATCTGAGAGCTATGGGATTCACTTCAAGAAGGGAAAGTGGTGCTCTTATATTTCATTTAAATTCAAATTCCGTCTGTGAGTAAACTTGCAGAAAAAGCACACAGTGGCTTCTCAAGTCATACAATAAAAAAGAGGAGAAACATAGTGAGAAAACAGGCATAAATCAGCAGAACAGTAACCACATGTACTAACTTTTAATTGCACCATTTTCCACACTAAATCTGAAAGCTTCTTTCATTCGTTCACTTTTAGTGCTCCAGTACAAGTGGGAAAATCAGTGCCAAAGCTTCGTAAAGTTCACTTTGAGATTGTTTGATTACACAAGAAGATCTTTTGGCCATAAGCTATTTTTTCCCCTTCTCCATCCAGATGCCAAGTCCTTTACTCTTTTCAGGGAAATTGATTTCCTTTGAAGACAAAGAGGAGGAGAAAGGCCCAGACTGCAGCAGTCTTGAATGCTAAAGAGCAGTGGGGCAGAGCCTCAAATAGCCCAGTTAGCCAAGCTGAACTAGATCAGGGGTTTGGGATTGTAGGCTCTGGGATCTTTGGGATCAGAGTAAGAGGATTCAAATCAATGTTTTTGTTCAATTATGGTATTTATGATGGTTTGTTTTGTCTGATTTAAGCTTGTAATGCTACAGGCTGAACATGTTTTTTGCAGCTGTTCTGATGTGTGTATGTTCAGCACATATGAACCCAAGTACTAGTATATGCATGTAAATGTTGCCTTTTTTGATGCTATCTCAGTAAAACCTTTCTACTACACACAGTGATCTGCACCAATCTGACCCAACATTAAAAGCACTGACAGGTGAAGTGCTTAACACCGTATAACATTGATTATCTCATTACAATGGTACCTGTCAAGGGGTTGGTGTGCATTAGTGCACACTGAGCTCCTGAAGTTGTTGGAAGCAGGGATAATGGGCAAGCATAAGGATCAGAGTGAGAGCTGAGTGACAAAGGCCAAATTGCGATGGCCATGCCACTTTTAACATGATGATGCAGTATGCCACACTGCAAAAAAAAAAAGTGAGGGGTGGGTGTACAAAGTTGATTACTATATTAGACAAGAGGTTTTACTGTTATGACTGATTGTTTTACTTCGTCATCTTAAGCTACAATGCAGAGTATTTTTTTTTCAAATTTTTTACCAATGCCAATTTGAATTTTAAGTAGGCTGGAGAGATTGCCATTTATTTATTCATATTTTTCATACAGTACAGTTTATTGATGAAAAAGTAATATGGATAGCTTGCTTGGATAGATTAACTCGGTTCTGATGATGGGCAGTTACAAATTTGCATTTGTTGTATTTTCCTGAAATGCTATTATAGAAACATTTAGAGCTAATATTTTATAAATATGTATATACCTGACTGATGCAGATAAATGCATGGAAAATATTCATATTGGATAATGGCATTGGTCCACATTACCTATACTGGTGCCACCTATACTGACAAAAACTTTGTAGGTGAACAGTAACATAAAAAGAGACACATAAAAATTCACCTAACAACCCTCAGCAGAATCAACTGCAATGTCAGCAATTCTCTATAAAGATTTGGATATTAATATCTAGACCTGTTTAAATAAACACATATAATTGGATATTGTGAAACATAAATGTGGCAACATTCGACTGGGTTTACTGTATTCTATTTACTGTATATTCTTATTACTTAAGATATAAGTAAGATATCTTTTTATTATTGTATTAGTACTTACGAAATTGCATTGCTTGGCCAAAAAAGATTAATGTCATATGTTACATTCTCAGCCTAGTCTCAATAGTAGTAATCAATATTTTAGAGAAAACTAGAAAACACTGAAAAGTAATTTTTTCAGGTTCACCTTCTTTGTCTCTAAACTCATTGTCCAATTTATCAGCTCCACTTACCATAAGGGCTTACGCTTTGTATATTACAGACTAGTTCATCTGTTTCTCTGCATCATGCGAGAGTGTGCTGCACATAGAGAATCACACAGCAATGCTGCTGAAGTTTCTTTTAAAACTTTCTTTTCAGTGTTTCTGCTGGGCTGGGAATACACCATTAATCAAATATATCCAGCTGTAAACTGGCAACTTCTAAAGACGTAAAGGATCTGGAACATGGACCAACAAGTTTGATTTGTCTAATAAGCTGGCCAGTTAATGGATACAGTGTTTAAAAAATCCAGAAGAAGTGACGTGTGCTACCAGGTTTGTGCAGCACACAAAAATTTCAATGAAAACGATTCATCCTGCTCCATAAAGGTGCTATGAGTCTTGGTCATTGTTGAAGGTGGCTAATAAATTAATACAACGGAGCAGATGTATTAAAGTCTGTAATTGCAAACTAAAAAATGCACCTACATGGCAGAGGAACAAATAATGAATGTAGACACTATGAGGTAGCCATTTCTAATTAAGTGTGTTGGCATGTATTCATTATGAGGGATGAGGTGAGTAAAAGGTAAAAATACTCTGGGTGACAATTTAAACTGACTGACTTTTTTCCTTTAGGGAAGTTTAGGTCCAAATGTTGTGCACACCTTTATTTATACAGATTCTGCCTTGGGCTAAAATTTTAATTCTAACCTCTGATCTAAATCACTGCCAAATAACAGCACTCTGACCCTTGATATGCTAACCCAGCAGCCCACTCCAAATCATCACCTTTCCCAATTTTCACACTTGTGAAATGCCAGACTGGGAGCATGTGTGTCGGCTGCAATTTTCACCAGATTCCTCTGACAAATGTCAACCCCCACACCTCCATACACCCACAGCTGAACCTTACACTTCCCTGTTCCAGGAGAGACAAAAGAAGCGACCTCAGACTTCAGGAGCAGCACTGAGAGGAGAAGAACAAAGGAGAGACAGTTTTCCACCTGTCAGCCTTGATCTTAGTGGAGGTGTGGATTACGCCTTACTCCACACAGCTAACTCCAGCAGTGGACAACAGACAATTCATATGATACATTCTGCCGCAAGAGTAGATCAATGAGAATAGAGTCACGCTCCCCTGAATAGAGCTATAGCCAAAAAAGAGCACTTCTCTTATCTTTAGTATTGCAGTGAAAACTGTCATAAGTTTTCATATGCAAGTGAAGCATCTCATTTGTTTCCAACAGGACATTAATTCACTGAACCTACAGTACTGTGCAAAAGTTTTAGGCAGGTGTGGAAAAAATGCTGTAAACAAAGAATGCTTTCAGAAATTTATTTTCATCAATAAACAAAATGCAGTGAATGAACAAAAGAGAAATCTAAATCCAATCATTATTTGGTGTGACCACCCTTTGCCTGCAAAACAGCATCAGTTCTTCTAGGTACACTTGCACACAGTTTTTGAAGGAACTCGGCTGGTAGGTTGTTCCAAACATCTTGGAGAACTAACCACAGATCTTCTGTGGATGTAGGCTTCCTCACATCCTTCTGTCTCTTCATGTAATCACACATACACTGGATGATGTTGAGATCAGGGCTCTGTGGGGGCCAGAAGAATTGATGCTGGTTTGAAGGCAAAAGGTAGTAACACCAAATATTGATTTGATTCAGATTTTTCTTTTGTTCGCTTACTTTGCATTTTGTAAATTGATAAAAATAAACAATCATTATTTATATTTCTGAAAGCATTCTTTGTTTACAACATTTTCTATTATTGTCCAATGGTAAAATGGACAGGTCCGGTTCAGAGATTAGTGGCAATGAATAGACAAAGATGTAACCACACATCTACTGAATTCTGAATTAATGCCCAAAGTTATCAAAAACCACTGTGCTCTTCATTTAGTAATCTTTAACTTTTATGTTGCTTAGCAACCACAGCTAACTGTAGTTCTCGTAATTGTTTAGCAGAGCAATTTCAAATTATTAACACTAAATTCAATTCTTTATTGTTGTATTCTAGCGTGTGCTTTACAAAAGGCACTTGAGACTATAGAATACATGACTGAGCAGCACCCATAGCCATTCCATTCCTCACCCATGCAACATATGAATAACTCTTATGCATTGTTTTCCATAAAGTTAAGGAATAACTAGCCTTAGAAATTTATAACCCTAGGAATTTAAGGGGCTGATGGGATGTTATTTCACTTTCATCAACACCCCTTACCTATTGTAGTGAACAACCTCTGCACTCTTGGCTGCTTTAATGTTCAGAACACCGAAGGTGTTAATCAAAGTAAAACGTGCGGGTGGTCAGTTCTCAGCTAGAGTGTCATGGTAAGAAAGTTTCCGTTCTAAAACTACACTTTCGGCTCTTCATGCCTCTGTCTGAGCAATGGCCTGAAACTGAATCACATGGGTTGGCTCTGGGTGAATCTGGAAATTTTCCACAAGTGCTCAAAAGATTTGCTCACAAACGCTCCCTACTGCTTTCTCTTTTATCGCCTATTAAACGCCAATCCTTGTTTGTAGAGTATTTGTTAACACAGCACACAACAGTTTGAAAAAGGCCAAACAAACATGTCCTCCCTTCTCCACACTGCAGAAATGTCCTTCTCTAGCTGAACTAGAGGGACATACAGCCCAGCATTAGAAAGTTGCATTAGATTGCAAATAGGGCAAAGTTCACCCAGCTGGTGACAATATACCACTACTCCTACTACAACTGCAACTACTAAAAGTAATAATAACTAAAAATTATTATTATGATTATCATCATCATCATCACAGTGTGATGATAAAACAATGATAAAACAAATTCAGACATATAATGGGATATTCTTTCATATTTTACTTTACTGCCAATAAAGATAAAATTATATAAGATATATATAAGATAAAATAATAAAATATTTTTAGTAGTAAATATTAGGTTTTTTTAATATATTTTTGCTCCTACAGCAATTTATTAATGTACAGATATTTGAAGCTCTGTTTAATAGTCAAGATTACTGTAGTGTATATGCACTGTACAATACAAAGGTCCAAAAGAGTGATGAGCTGGTAGGACATGATGTCCAGTTTTAATATGACCTTTCAAATTTTATCAATAAGCATCAAACTACAGCAAGTCTAGGATGGGAGTCACATATATGCAAAGCTGGATGCTAACACACAGCCAGAGTTGTGGGAGCAGTGTTAAGTCTGTCACCATGACAACACAGAGGGCCGCTCTGGCAACAAAGCAGTATGAGTTCTGTCTTTGTGAAAAAAACAAGATATTTCCACCTACTGAGCGAGAGAGAGAGAGTGAGAGAGAAACACACACAAATCAATTTGACCCATTTGGGATTAAATTACTTACTGTTTTCACACCCTTAGAAAAACCCAAACCACTTATTAATATGGTAGAAGTGTTGTGTGTTAATGGCACTCAAGGCCTGAAAAACATCTGGTGTGACATCACAACAAATGCTTTCAAAGTGAATAAAGCAGAACTTGATGGAAATAAAAAATAGGCTTGCTCACCACAGATGTGCACTTTTGGAGCCCAGCTGGTTTTATAGAAATAAAATGTAAAGATAACGCTTTACTTTTTGTTCTCTACCAGTTTATAGTTCTTCCAAGAACCTTTAAATTATTTGCAGGTTCTTTAAGCTTATAGGCTTCAAAAAGGTCCTTCACAGCCATCATAACACAGTTACAAATACAATTACTTAGGAAACTAAAATGATCCTTCTGCACTTTATTAAATCGATAAATCTTTCTGACAGCCTTATTTTAAGAATCTAGAAACAATTTTTAGGTTTTGCATTTTACACGACCAGCGTGTATATCCACATGTGCAAGAGAATTTATAGCCCACAGTTGTTTTGTTAAAATATTTGCCTATGCAGTTTCTTCCCAAATCCTTCCCTGAAACCGCCTTTCACCTAAAATTCACTGCATATGATTTCTTTGGCAGGTGAGCAGACAAATGCTTCCATAAAAATATCATTCCAGGGTGGTATGGTATATTCAATTGAGTAAAAAACTGAAATATTCATGACAAGCCCATTGCTCAGCCACACACTAGTTCTGCAAGCCTTCACACCAGTGACAGGACATTACTATGCTGTCATGCAAAGATGAAATAGGCTTGCAAGGTTAAGACTTATATTTTAGAAGAAACCCAAAGCAGGGTATCAATTGATGACAAAAACAATGAATATGAAGGTCAGCAAAGGATAATGGAAAAAAAAAAAAAATCAGACAAGGATGTACAAGGCCATCCCTAATTTCAGTGCAATCCATATGGAGAGTGACACTTTATGCTGAAGGAAACATGTGAAGATGAATATGCTGGAAGGATTGTGATAACTGCATGAGGAGTGGCATTTCTCAGTGACTTGTAATTCGCTTAGATCCTGGGTCTATACTGAGAAATTTTAAGAATCTGAAGCACAATAAAAGAAAGAGATAGATGACCAACTGAAATACAGTGACAGTTTCCCAGACAAGATTCCTAGCCTTAGACTAAATTGCAGTTTGAGTCTCAGGGTTCATTTTAGATATGGAAGTTTTACTTTTCTGATGTTAGAACTACAGTTTGGGTTAGACAGGCTGCAGCTTGGTGAAAATGTAGCACAAAATCTAAGGCTGTACCATGAAGAAATATTGTTACTGTGCTTATACGGCAACAGATTTGCAACTGCAATAGACCATAGAATATATTCAAAACACACCAGCATGTGAATCAACTGATTCATTACACTTTTGGTTCACATGAACATACCGATTCATCATAACACCCACAGAACCTTTCATTTAAAACTAGGACAGCACACAGTAAAAACAATCTGAGTTGTTTAGAGGCCTTGCATTGTGCAGCTGTCTGCAATACCAGTCTTACAAAGTCTAACATCACAACAGTCAATAACAAACAAAATATTGTGAAGCCCTTCACATTCTCATGTTTATATATGCTTGTCTACTCTCTGTGTCCCAGGAAGATTAAAGATTACTGGCTCATTTGTATGCAAAACAGTTCAATTGTATGCATAATAGTACAGCTGTATGCAAAACTGGGGTATCAAATTATGTTTTGCTGTTTTGAAGTAAAAATAAATACACTATACATGTCTGAGCCTTTTAATGCACAATTAGAGTTTATTTAGTGATTTTAACCAACCAGGTAAAAGGAAATATGTAACAATTATTATTAATTTTATATTTTAGGTTTTATTTTTTGTTGTATGTTAATCTCAGCCAATTAAGAAAAAACATGCTCTGAAATTGTTAACCCCTTTTTTTTAGTATGAAAAATTAGAAAAAATAGAATTTTGACACTCTGTTTTTGCACACATTTATTCACTTTACAAATCTACAATGTGTGACTCAGAGTGTGTTGTGTCAATTAAAAAAAATAAAAACAAAAAAACACTGAGGGTAACCCTACCACCAGTTTGTTGATGGATGGATTACTGGGCAATTCTACAGCCCTTGCTTGTTCTACCTTGTCTGATCAGATCAAACGAATGCACGGTACCTCTGTGAGATCAGCCTGCGGGGTTTGGGACCGGCAGTTTAGTGGCGCAGGTTTTCAATGCAGGTTGCCACTTCTGTATTCAAACACACAAAATCTCCACACTGATCTATACCTATAGCTCCCCATCATCCTCTAAGAGATAAGCACCCAGTGGTAGAGTGCACACTTCACAGTCTAATGCGTGGCTCCTTGCCAACATTGCCCCTCAAAAGACACTATATGGACACTGTATGCACAAAAAGTATCCAGACACCTTTTTTTAAACACGTCAGTCAAGCATTCAGCTGTACACACACAGCTTACATAATCTCTCAAGAAAAACATTGCTAATAGAACAGAATGCTTTGGAGCAGCTACAAATGAGGCAAAGCCCCCCAGCATTATATTTCAAATGAATATCCATGATTTGTACAGAAACATTGAATAAGCAGAGAGCTTACAAGCTTTTGGACTTGAAGTGTTTATAAAATCACAAAAAAAAGAAAAAAAACAAACAAAACAAAAAAATGAAAGTTACAGAGTAGTGTAATAGATGTGCAATTATAAATGCCCCAACCGGAACCATGAAATAATGCATGCTGGATAACAAACCCAGAGCAGTAAAACATTATCAGAGCATGTCATATGCAACACATAAGCAATCATAGAGGAGATCTTCTGTCTGTAATATTAACATTTACATTTGCGGCATTTAGCAGACACTCTTATCTTTTAGAGCGACTTCCATGTCCTAATTACAGGGACAGTCCCCCCTGGAGCAGCTCAGGGTTAAGGGTCTTGCTCAGGGACCCAGTGGTGGTAGTGCCAGAGGTGGGATTTGAACCTGGGACCTCTTGAGCCATAGGTCCATAGGCAAGTATCCTACCACTAGACCACCACCACCTCTAAGTTTAAAACAGTTTAGTTTTTTAAAATTCCTCTAATTTTACAGAAATGATGGATGATTCTGTGTTTATATACATTACTCATTCAGCTGGGTGTAATATCACAATCGTTGTGAACAGCTCTGAATACATGCATTTTTTTTTTTAGAACAAAGCATTCCAAATTTAACAGCACACATTTACTTTGTTTACTTTTTGATGATGGGAGAATGAAAGAAGAAGTTTTTGAACGATATCTTAATTGTGTTCAAGTTCATTTTAAAGGACCTTTCTGAAAGAAAGCTTGCAGATTTTCTAAAAGATCTCTCTGAACCTATTAAACTCACATTAGCGCAACTGCTAAACATTGTTTGGATTTTTCTTCTTTTATTAATACAACCGCAAAAGGAGCAGTCTACTATAGTTGTCTATATTTCAACATTCATTAAAATAAATGTCATTAATTTCACTTAACTTATGTATTTAGCAGCTGTTTTATATAAAGCAACTAACAAGTTGGATAACAATTAAAGTTATTGAATTGTTATTGAGTTACTGAGATATTGAGATCTATCTGAAAGCACAGAAAATTCATCAGTTCAACAAGAGGCATCTGAGCATATGAGGGTGTGTCTGACCTATACAGGCTGCTTTGCACCCTATGAGCACTGGGATAGAATCCAGTATCCCATGACCCTGGTTAGCATAAGCATGGATGGCATGGAGGGATGGATTCAGTAAGTTTGAGTTTTCTATCAAGAAAAAGAAACTAAAACTAGCTAGAGAAGAATACAGTAGGTGCTATTTAAGCACACCAGGGTTATAACACCTAATATAGAGGTGTTAGTAGAGGAGGTGCTCACAGAAAAAGTGAGTCTTCAGGAAATTACTGAAGATAGAAAAGTCTCTGCTCAGATGGCAGGTAGTAACTTGTTCTGCCATAGGGAAGCACAAACAAACATATTCTGAACTGAGATTGCCTTTAGTGTAGGAAGGACAAGGCCAGATGAAATTTCTTCGAGGAAGGCAATAGATGAAAGGAGCATATGAACTTCTTTAATTTACCTACGGGATAATGAAATATCTGAACACTTCTTACTAAAAGCCTATACTTGATTGAATGCAGTGATGAGTATTTGTTTTTGAAAGGACAGCCAATATGGCATACATAATAATACAAAATGATTTAATACTTTCTATTGTATATTATTTAATACTTTCAGTGGTGTAATCAGTTCACCATAAAACACACCAAAAAACAACATATCCATTCTAAATATAGACACGCTTAATATGATCACATCCATTGAGGATTTGAACATGAAAGAAAATAGAAAATTCACTTCCTTTCCAGTGAAGTCTCCTGGCCGATGCCTGTGCATTAGCCTTTAATAAAGTCTTCTGGTGGCCTTTGAAGTGAAATCTCAAGAGGCAGTTCCCCTTCATCATGATCGTTTGAAGATGTGGCTCACCTGTTGGGCTCTGCCCACCACCCCCAGCACACTCTCTCTCACACACACACACACACACACACAAACTCTCTTTTTCCATGCTCTCTCTCTCTCTCTGTGTCTCTCACTCTCTCACACACATTGTCTCTCTCTCTTACACACACTCTCTCACTGCAGAAAATAACACAGGCCTTGCAATGCTTTTAATATCACTCTGCCATTTCCAAGGATTGCTTATCTTGGGGAAAGTAGTGCAATTACTTTTATCAAGCTGGGCTTGATTCAGTCTCTAATAATACACTTGGTCTCCACACTCAAAGACAGATAAAGAGAAGCTCTCTTTATAAAAGCTCAAGTCTGGCGGATTGGAATGATTCACTAACCCTGGCATGTGCTTGAGCTGATTGGCCTTACTTCAGTGACTTTGAGGTAAGGAGAAGAAACAAGCTCTAGGAAGGAAGTCCTCAGTATGCATTATAGAATTGGGAACTTCTACATGGAACTTCTGTAAGAAAATACAGAAATAATACAAATAAGAAAATAACATTTTGTCAGCAATCTGCTCTTTTTGACTGGATTTTGTTATGTAAATGTAATGCCCAAATGCTTGTAGTAAAAGTCTATAATGCTCACATGCAGGTCCTAATGAGGAATATCTACTAGACAGAATTTCAGTTTTAACAATCTTGTCATATCCAAACAACCTCACTAAAGTGAGTCACTAATCTGATTTTCTTGGCAAGCTTTGCTATGCTGCCCTGATAAGCTTAATTTCTAATATTATAGTATTAATGACTAATAATGGCAGTTTGATGGAATTCAATATACAGTTTTTTTGGGTTTTTTTTAAACTACAAGATTACTTCTAAACTTCATAAAAGTAATACATGCATCTGAGTGCAACTTATATTCTGTTTAAGGAATCTCCTCTGAATCCTTAAAATCCCCCAGATAGCTTATAAATTATATCTCACAAAGCTTCTTACTTAGCTCTGAATGTACAGAGTATGTGTGCAGCTCTGTGTCAAAAAGCCACATACTGCTTCAAAACCACCACAGCTCCACATCAGTGGTTTGCAGTGCACACCAATGGACCACATAAAAAGCCTCCATCTACAGGTAAAGGGAAAAGTGCCAGGGATGCGCTTGAAACATTCCCAAGGGCCTTCTCCAGATACAGTCCTTATAAGATGTTTTTTATATGTTAGTAATACCTGCACAAATATTTAGAGAGCTTTGGGTGGAAAAATCACAAGGGCTAAGATTAGCTGACAGATGTAAATAGAGTTTGAGCCCTGACTGGGACCAGAAGGCCTCTGGGTAGCGGCCCTTATAGTAGCTCAAATTTGGAACAGAAACATATGATCAGAAACCATGATTAAATGCAGTTGATTTAATATGTGACATTTGGACAGTGGTCAGATGTATATAAATGAGTTATTGAAACAACATTTTCTACAGTACTAAATATAAGATGTTT
Organism: Hepsetus odoe; assembly: GCA_017165825.1. NCBI lineage: Eukaryota > Metazoa > Chordata > Actinopteri > Characiformes > Hepsetidae > Hepsetus > Hepsetus odoe. The sequence continues at coordinate 11,974,219 of CM029378.1, forward strand.
TCAAAAATTCAACATTAATCTTTCAGACTGAAAGACTAATAATAGACTAATACATTTCAGTATCAATACAAAATTGCATATCTTTGTTCAAGGCACTGGTTGTCATCAGGATTAATCCAAGAACATCAGTTATCAGTAGCAGGCTGATGGAAAAAGAGTATCTCCCTTCCTCTGTCTGTCCCTGTGGTTGAATGCTTCAGATTCACTTAACATGGCAGCCCTAATGAGTGGCATAAGAGAAGAGGCAGCAGATCGATATAATATAGACAACTACTCTGGCCTTCGTAGCCTCCATAGCAACAAATTCTCATCAGGATGGTTAACATACCACAGCAGAATCTGATCTAAAATGTAAGTAAAATGCAAGATGTGGGGAAAATTTAAAAGATGAAAAGAGATATGATATCTCAAGAAAGACTTGAAATATGCCTTACTTCTGTTGTTGCATATGATTTTTAAAGAAGTATTTACTAAATAAAATTATTATTTACAGTAAAATATATTTTGAGCTCTTTTGTGAATGATGTGTTAACTATTTCGTTGTCGATCTATGGTATTGTTAAAGTTGAGAAAATCAAAACAACTAGTAGATTGTTTGATTGCTGATCGAATGAAGAGTGGACAGTTATTCCTTAGAAAGAAAGAAATTTTGATTAAACATTAGATATCTCGCCATCCTCAGAATGGAAGGTTTCCAGTCTGGTTCTTCATACTGTGATAATCTCTGAATGCGAGCTATGAGAGCTACAAAAAAAAAACCATGAAAAAGAAAGGCTTTACCAGGAAACATATATGGACAGCAAATATTCTATTGTTAAGCTGTAGCAAATGTTGCGTTTATAATGAGAGTGCTGACAGTGGAGCATAAAGGAACAAAAAACAATGCCAGAACTTTAAACTCCCACACCATTATCCTCAATATGCAGCAATTAATGAAATAAGACCAACAACAGATGGTGTAAAAGTCTCTAAAAATCTGTTGCTAAAATGTGAGTCCTCACTGATGGTTCAATGGAGGCTCATTGACAGCAGCATGGAAGCTATTGCTTTCACATAATGGAATACCACATGTATCCATAATTCATGATGAATTCTGAATACTGCATATTTTGGGAGATAAAATAAACGATACAAATGTTACAAATCCTGAAAAGGGTTCCGATGAAGGCAGTGGAGTGGACTATTCAAGTTTTGTGGAAGGATGTGGATATGAGAGGGTGTAGCAGGTGGGTAGAGGAGTTTTAAAGTCCACAGGCGCCATTTCACCTCCAATCTGAGTCATCCTGAGGATGGATCAGGAGCGACTGCCACAGGGGCTTCAGAAGAGAAGCCATTACCACTGCTCAGCCGAGATCCACCCATTACCATTTTACCTATAATCCCCTGCAGCATGACCTCAGCAGGGCACGTGCTGGCAGCATCAGAGAGGAGCTGACAGAGGATCTGATTACAAAATACACACAAAGGGGGCCTGACTGGAACAGAGGGTTTGTATGTATATTTCATACCTCATGCAGAAAGTAGCTCATGATAATGGAGGTCGCCCCAAAGACATCTCCATTACACACACACACGCACACGCGCACGCTCATGCACACGCGCACACACACACACACACACACACGCATAAGCACACATACACACAAACAATCTGTATGCACTGAATTTCTAGCCTTGACAAAAATGAAATATGATGTATGCAGGTTCACAAACTGTGAATAAAGGAAAAAAATGTCCCAGTCAGCAACTGTGCACAAGCAATGGTATGTGTATGAAAGAGACAGCAAAAGTAAAGGAAAAAAGCGTGCGCACACACATATATAAAGATTACAGAGAACATACAGATTCTGTATCTAAGCCTGCCTGTCAGATAAAAGACCCCTTGATGTGAGTCTTAGTGAGAAAACAACATAGAACACACTCTCTCCCTCCCCTCTCTCATTCCTGCTCTATCATCAACCACATAACCATCAGTGATTACTGACTGGGATCTTCCACAGAAACACCTCCAGATGTGTTTCAGTCACAAAATCTGATGATATACAACGGCATAAGGCAGGCCTGCGCTTTTATCAAAGTAACTGTTAAAGAGCAGATATTTCTTCTATATAATGCATTAATGAAGGCATGGCATAGTTTGGTGCTCAGCGTCTCGGCCAGAGATTCACAAAGCATCACAGTAGCAACCCAAAGAGCTAACACTGGTAGATACTCTCACAGTAAAAGCACAAAAGGAGACAATAGTTCTGACTACAACACATTAAAATGAACTAATAACACTGTCAATTTGTAAATGTGTCCTCTATAAATTACGCTCCAACAAAACAGTATCATTAGAAGTAATGAGAGTGCTCAACTTGAGAAAGTTCAAGAAGGGTTAAATGTTTGCAGTTTTCTCTTGTGTAGCTTGGCTTGTTGTTTGTGCTGATTCTTAAGTCTTGAACTGAATCCTCTTTCAGTTTGACACATTCTGAAAGATATCAGAGCATGGTTTTAACTCACTTTGCACTCTAAGATGACTCTGAATCCCATTGTTGATGATGCAGCACCAAAAAAACTAAAATAGTGTTTTTCACGATCCAGCACCTTCTGGTATTAGGAAATAGTAATTTAATATAACAAGTGTGGCCAAATGATTTTGGATAATAACTATTGGTCCATTTTAGATGAAACGTTGACACAATATAAGCTGAGAAGGAATGGGATCCATTCTTTTATTGATGATTATGAATAAAAAAAAAAACATTACTGACTCATGCTTAAATATCAGCACTGACCAAAGTGCATGTATATTCAAATTCCAGCAGTAAAATCATCTGCAGAATAAAACACATGAAACACATATTGACTCCAGTACCATTAAGGTCAGATCTTTGCATATAGTTAAGGGCAAGAACACTAAAGTGTGCTATCCACCACACTGCTCAGACTGTGTATGATACAAATGGACTCCATCAAGCACATCTCTGATGGAAGAGAGATTCATGCAAACCACTGTGCTATTTTTAACCTGCTGACGTTCAATCCTGGACCATTGTTTCTGCTGAGAAGAAAAAAAAATAGTGATACCAGCGGTACAAAATGAACTGACAAGCTGTAGTCACATTTATAGCACTTCTGCTCCTTCCAATACTTCACAAAGAGCTAACAGGAAAAAGGAGATGATCATTAATTCAATGTTAAATATTGACAAAGAAGCTGATAAAAACACCATGTCCAGCGGCATCCATCCCATATTAAACAAATGACACTCAATTCAAATAAATCAGGTGATTTTAACTACACACAAATGCTGCTTCTGCCACCCGCACAAAATCATCCAAATTAAAAGGACAGCACCATAGCAACACAGCAAGCGTTTGCCAGTACCCACTCAGATGCCTCTCAGTACCAAATAACACACACATACAAATACATAGTTCCAGATGTGTTCTTGGTTTAGACTTTCCCTCCCCATTTGAATGTGGACAGACTTGAGAAATGGATTTTCATCAAATATGTCCCTGCCCAGTAAATCCTCATTACTTCAGGTTCTGCTCAGAGAAGCCTCTCTGGATTCCCTCCAAAGGGAGGAAAAGTGTGATGGGCAAAGGTGAGCCAAGAGAACCTCTAAGTGCTGTCAGGTCATTCAACTCACACAAATGGAGTTAGAAGGACTGCCAAAAAACCCTCCCACCCCCACTGCGACCAACTACCCTGCACATATGGGCACAGCAGCAACAGTAAAACAGACACAAATTAATCTCCGCTGAGGAAATAGTCCAACTCCATGTCACAGCCGGATCAGCAAGCACAAAGAAAACATAGCTGTATCCGTTAAGTATATTTGTTTTACCATGAAGCAGGGTAAAACTGCATCATACGAATTAGCTAGTTCTGTTTGGTGATTTTATGATAAATAACACATAGTAGCTTTAATACACTCGCATTCTGTTTGAATGTTTTTCATGCTACCAAAATTCAATTTTCAGATTTCAGGTGCAAAGAAATCAAAAGGGTAATTAAACATAAAACTAATAATTGCTGCACCAATTAGTACTGAGTAAATAAATAGTTAACAGCTTATTTTGACAAATATATTTTTAGAACCCAAACAGGAAGAATCACTTTAATGGAACACAGCAGAACACAGCACTACTTTAAAAGTACTAGAAGTGCTATTCAAATAAGGAAAAAATAAAACTTTTTAAAAGCGCAGCCTAGACTTGCCTCTGATTAACACTTGTTTTTCTTACAAGTGAAAACACACCTCTGTCTGAGATGCACAAAACTCTGCACTGGAGATGGAGAGAGAGAAAAAGTGAGTGAGCTAGAGAGGGAAGTGGAAAGGGGCTCTAGATTTAGAAGAAGCACTTAGAATTTATTCTGCTTGCATCTTTCATTACTGTCTCAAGCCTTTTTCTCTGGGTGCAGAAACAAACATGCTCTGTTCCATCCATTTTAATGAGACTAAATTCTCCTCAGCGCATGATCTTAAAACTCTGAGCGCTGATGAGCAAAACCTATGATCTGTTTAAGCTTGCGGTGTATGCATTAAGTAGTGTGAGCTTAATGCTGACACAAGAATGGCAGTAGTAGCTGACACTAGCTCGGAGAACCCGGTTCTTAAGTACTTTTCACAACACATCCTCGCGTTCATGCGAAGAGCCCTTTGGTAGCAAACACAAAAAGTCATTTCCTTCCTCCACTGATCTTCTCTCCCTGCCTGCCAGCAAGCTTTCGTTTCCAAAGCTTACTAAACCCGGGAATGCTGCACCAACAAATACACTTCTTATCATGAGGTCAAGATTAACAAACTTTTTCATGTACAGACATGAACCATCAGGTGTCCTCAGAGAACTCTTATCGCAGGCATGATGGGGAGAATACAAAAATTAACTCCCCCAAAATCCCACAAAGCAGCAGTTAAATTAAAATAATCTATATTTCCATCTCAAACTATTAATAATAGAATAAAGAATGAAGGTAAACTGCAAGACAACTCTCTTGCCCATTAGATTATGATCAATTGGTAAGCAAAAGATAAAAGAATGTCAAATAAAGTGGCTGCCCAAGTTTTTAATGTCAGCCAGGTAAAGCTCTCCAGAGAAATCTGGACCCGGTACAGGTCCACTGTGTAGAGTGGAGTATTCTTAGTTACATTATAGCATCTTGAAACTGTGAGTACTAAAAAGCCACTTCTGCAGCACAACAGCATATTTCCTCTCAGAAATTCCCCTCAAAGCTTTCAGAAAAGAGTTTACTCAGCATGGTACAAGTGACTATATTCTGAATGAAAGAAAGATGTATTCTTAAAGCTTACCTTTGCTGTTCCAGGAAGCAGCGACCAAGGCAAAGGCATCACCTACAGAAGCAGAAAGAAAGATTAGCTTGATTCCTGTTTAGACACACCCCCACATTTTCTCTCTCACCCTTTCTCTTCTTTTCTCACTCTCTCCCATTCAAAGACACATACAAAGCAAAAGCGAGGTTAATGACTGTGCTCTAACTTTTTTTGTTTTGCAGGCAAAGGCAAAAAAAGTCTAATCTATTTTCTTTGACTATGAAAGAGGATTTGAACATCAGCCTTTTGCTGAGATGTTACACATCACTTCAGGCATCTAGCCCTCGTTTCAAGGTTGCACAGCTGCAGAATGGTTCATTATCTGCATGAAAAAGACTTGAAATTCCATATATTTACAGACCGTTTGGCTCAATGAGGAGGTAAGACTTAAAAAGCGCACGGCAATCTTTAGGCTTCTTACTCAATTGAGAAATCAGTCAAACATTTAACCCCGAAGAACTGATTCATCCATGCTCATCCCACAAAAAGGACAATCTGCTGAATTGTGCAAAAAATTACATTTAACCTAAAATAAAATATAGTAACTTTTGTCACAAGGGAGTTTTATTGAACCACATTGAACCACATTGCCTTTTGTTCCACCATTACTTTTGTCACCATATTAACATTGATTGTAAACTGCGTTTCTTTGACTGGGATACTTAAGCCAATTTAAACCACTTTACACAAATTAGAATTTGCAAATATATAAATAAGTAAAATAAGTAAAAAGAGGAATGTACTACTAATTTGAATGTATAACCTTATAAATGTACTATTTTTATACAATATTTTTTTTGTTGCTAAAGGGTGGACAAATTGCTGATATTTACTGTTTTCATGAAAAACTACATAATAATATGCTTTTGGAATCATATCGCAATACCATCAGTAATTGTGATATTGTGATATTGTTCAGTAACTCTAAGCAACTGCATATTTTGTTTCCAAAAGAGCATAATTAGTCCTGTTTAAGTATATTTTAACTTCACCCAGCCCTAGTCTTAACCCTGCTCAAGGGTAACTCAGGGTAACCTAATAGTAAGGGGTTTGAACCCACAATCTTCCAATCCTGTGGCCAACTTCCTAACCACTAAGCCACCGAAAAAGCAGAGATGTTTTCTACCCATTTTGAAAAAAACAAACAAAAATGGTCAAAATACTCACTTGCCTAATAATTGGGCACATAGTGTAGTAATGGTATTTTACAGCATTTAGCAGACATTTACGGCATTTAGCAGCCGTCTTGTCTGGTATTATTTCGTGGCACACTGATTAATAATAATGCACAAATACACTATATTTTGTATTTTAGTGCTCATTCATATGACCTTATAAACATGTTTGGTTTGTTTGATTAAATTCAGCAAAGCTACATCTATTCATCGTTCACACCATTAATAGACAAAGCTTTCCTTTATTTTTACTCTAAATTAAATAATCCAATTTAAGGAATTTTTAGCCATTTTGTTTAGCCAGAATTATCAATAATGTCTTTCTGATTGGATCCAATAATTGATAATGGCTTTTTGCCAACAGAAGATTTAAGATCAGAGAAGGAAAATGTGGATTTTACCTTTATTAATGTATCTCTGTCACTGAGGAGGGAAAGAGAGAATGGCAACCAGTAATTCACACATCTTTGCTGCGAACATTTCATCTAATGTATTTTCAGAACTCAAGTATTTTAATGATTGTTTTGTTTTGCTGTATTTTTACCACATGGCTCCAGCACAGTCCATTTTGTATGCTGACTCAGTGGCCTTGGAACAGTGTGAAACTGACAGGCTGTGTCATAAATCGCACTCTACTTTACATACTATACTACTGAGGGTATGTCCAATGGTTGTGTTCTATTTTTACATGCTGTTCAGTATGGCAGCATGGCCTTTGGGACATAATAGCAGTTACATTAAAAGCAAGCAAACAAAAGCTAAATAATAATAAAAGTCTTAAATCTTATTAAAGAAACTTTTGCTACTGAGAACATTATAGCCAGTTTTATAAAGAGGGTGGTAGCTTGGTAAAATTAGCTAGTTATCGCTCATCTTTTTTTTTGTGTACTGTACTTCATCTATCAAACAGCAGCATTATTGACCTGGCAAAAGTTAGAATACACACACTGTATGCAAGTCGGTAAACTGAAACTTTATTGGGATTGATAGAGCATACATACAGACATACAGTTGGTTAGATTTTCTTCTGTTGAAAGCTGATAAATAATTATAAATAATTGTTAGCTTGGAAAAGAGAGAAAATGTAGAAGTCCTCCAGGACTCTCATGATAGAAAACTATGAATTGGGTTGTTAGTTTAATATCTGAGAGGACTTATGAAAGGACGTTGATTTTCTGCCAGTGTAATGCTGCTTCCTTCAGTTAGATTACATTCATTTTAATACACTAATTGGTAAGAAAATGTTGTTGTATAAAAACATCTATTTGCCTGACCTGATGTTGGAATAAAAAGATTATTATTTAAATAAAAAACAAACTTGGGGGCCGAAGGGGTCTTAATCCAGCCTTGATTAACTATTATAAATTATTTTGCCATTTCTTTCTTCTGTGCTTTGCACTTAGAAGACATTGCGACTACAAGGAGAAAATAACTACGTAAAACCATTAATTCGATATCTGCCTCCAGTTGCCGAACAAAGCATGCTTATCAGCGCCGGCGCCACTTCATTATAAGCAAAACAACAATATTCGCACGCCTGTCCGGCATGCCTGATAAAGGTGAACGAAAACATAAGTCAAGAGTACCATTTCAATACACAAGTCATGTCTGTCAGTCAAGAGGGGGCAAAGTTCAGCCATATTGTGATTTGATCCATATTCATGCCCCCACATCCATACGACCTTAAATAATGGGGGCAAAGAAGGTGCAATTACTCGCTGCCACAGAGGCGGAAGATTTATGGACGGTGGCTGCACCCCTTTAAACATATTAATTTGGAGACATTTGCAATTCATTAATTCCTCTTCCCACTTCATGATGCTGGGCGTCATTATGTGGTCGTGATGGTGGAGTAAACTCCCACTCCAGCATGCACAGGTCCAGCAGTGTGCTGACTGACAGGCCGGTTAATGAGAACAGAGAGGCACCACGGCATGACCAGCGTCTGAAGAGGCCCTTATTACACAGCTCCGGCAGAGCCTGTGAGCAGCTAGCCCCCTTTCACCAGCCTGTGGGTGCACAGTGGGCCTGGCCCCTGTCCCATTCCACTTTTAGAAGTTGTGCTTTACCCTGCTGTGAAATGGCAAACTGGACCACTCTTTGATTTCAGAGGAATGTTCTCTTTTAAGGGGCAAAGAGGGCTACTAGACTATAAGCTAAGAACAGACACATTTGTTTACCCCCTAACCTCTAATGGTCTGTATGTGGGCCCTTGGGTTTCTCAAAATATTTTCTGGAAATAAACCACATGATGTCTTAAGCTCATTTTATAGACATGAAAAAATTATTAAGTTCAGTTTTTCATATCCTTTGTTAAAAGCACTGATGTTATGCTGTTGTGTTTGTCTCTGTTCTTTCTTACTGGCAAATCTAAAAAATAACTGGCTATAGATTTCATCAAATCCAGCAACAGATCACCTGATTTGACCAGATGAACCAACTGGTCCCAGTCTTCAGTCAAATATGTGAGCCCTGCTTTGCTGAAATAAAAATCTGCAACACCAGCTCTTTGATGATAAAACTGGACTTCCCTGATACTGATTGCATATGAAATTATTTAAACATACTGAAAATCATGTTGATTTGATGCCAGTGGCCAATACATTGCTATTGGGGAAATACACAGTAGTCTATTCTCTCAGAGACAAAGAAAAAAATTCTCCAAACACTATTTAATAATTGAATAATATGCAATTATTGCCTCAGAGTCAGAACTAAGCATAGTCTTCAATATTGCATGACCATAAGGTTTAAATTCTCTACACAGTATCTGCATTCTACCACACTGAATCACCCAAGGCCGAAGAATTCAGGTTTCTCACATACATTGAAGAATAAGCTGCACAAATGGAATTAGTAAAGTACATTATTCCATACAGCCCTAAATGAAATATAGATATGCCATGATATATGCTATTCAACCACAGTCACAGAGGAATTTTAATAAGTGATAGTTTTGAAAGCACCTTTCATGATTAATTTGTAGTCCAGCTCCTTTTTCAAATTCTCTTTTAAAAAAACGTCTTAAAAAGGACACTGGAAATAGAGATTTTATTACATGAAACAATGTTTTTAATAATTCCACCAAATGATTTCAGCTATGACATCTCAGGCATTTTATTTTCGACAGAATTAAAAGCATAAACTTGTAGACAAGGCATCTTTGCTGCTGTGGGTGGACTTGCTTTCAGATTCAAGGTTCATGGCTCTTGATAAATACACCACACAGCCAACTTAACGCTTTCTCACTTCCTCCCATCTTAGACTAGAGTCCTTCACAGCCCATTAAGCCTTCCACTTTAGTGAAGGTCAGCCTAGGAGATGCCAGAGGGAGCCATAAAGCCCAGTCCACACAGCAGCAGGAGAGAGCAGTCCAGAGATGCTTCGAACTGGACACTTTACACATTTCAGTTCATTTCATCTCAATTTCATTTCACGCATGAATGTACATTTTGTCCTTATTTCCTCATGCATAAGAAAATGTAACATGTATTTCCATTTAATTTGAGCAGTTTTGATGACTAAATGAAAGCTTTGGAGCCTGACAGTATCCTGGAAGCAGAAGCAAGTGATGTTTCAGTGGCTATGGAAACACACAGATGCAAGTCTTTCTTTTTTTTCTGATTCCCCTTTCCTGTTATTTTAATCTCATGTTACATATCATATCATATCCTGTGGACAGGAGTCCATAACAGCACAACTGGTCACGCTGTCTCTGATTGGTCAGAATCCTCTTCCCCAGTCACTCAGTTAAATGCTAACCAACACAGTTAACATTCTTCTCCAAGTACCTAACGTTCAATGATGTTAGCAGCAGTAACATAACTTGCTTTTGTGCTTCACTCAGAGTAACAATGTGCAAGCATTCATCCTCCCAGCACTGGTGGTATTTAATGATTGGGGGAATGTGCATTTGACTAAACTGTTGTGAAAATTGAGGAAATGCAAACTCATACCCATTTGTTTTTTTATTTGTTTCCACTATTTGATAATGAACACTAGCTTTTACATTGTATACAAATTTCATTGATATTGAAAGAATCAACAAAATCATTTTGAATAAAAATCCCATAAACATACAAGGTGAAATGTTTTCGCTATTTCACTACTATTTTAAAGATACTAGGTTTTGTTATGACGGGAAACAACATGCATGTGTACCTCTGACATTTCCTTATGCCTCTTTATATCAGTATCTTAATCTCTTTATCTCTCTCTTTCACCATGTGGGCTCAGGTCAGAAAATGTCTACATCTATGTATCTTATGTATCTTTTTCCATCTTTTTTCGATCTTTCTCTCCATCATTCCACTGTAAGCTGATATAATAAAATACATGCTCGTCAGCACCTTTACCTAAAGCAATTGACACCAGATTCCTTTTATATCTTTCTGCTGAAGCTATTTCACTTGTCAGTATGTCGGATTAGGGCAAAGCCTGCCCTTTTAATGCACTAAATCATCAGAGCATGAGAGAGGAGAGAAGAAAGAGAATGAATGTGAAAAATGGATGCTCACTATATATCAAATGTAATTTTCCAATTATAGTATGTAGGGCAAAAATATTCTTTCCTTTGCCACTAGAGATTCAGAGTATTGAATGCAATGTAATAGCTTCAGGAATGACATCACACCAAATATGCTATCACATGAGTTTGCAATACAATACACCAAGTAAATGAGTCACTAACATACTGTAGAATTTGTATGTACAGTCAAAAACATACGTGCTTTTGCCCAAAAAATGATACCATACAGCCCCATTCTTAACCAAGAAAATTCATTACTGAGGCCTCTGGTACTCTGACAGTGCTTCGTGACGAAAACAGTTGAAAAAGCGCTGTATAAATAATACAGACTTTTCTTGATTAGTTTTTCCAGCAGAAGAGAAAAAAAATTGTGTAAAACAGTACAAATGTTACATAGCCCTGTTGAATGAATCATTGCATGATCTCTCTATGTCTTGAATGAAGGGATGATCAGTCATTCAGGGAGAAAAACAGATTAGATGAAAAGGTCAAAAATCAATAAAATGGTTTTTTCAACAGAGCACAATTTCACAGAAAAAGATACAGAAACCCTTCATCAGATCAGGGAGTGAACATATGTCCAAAGATGAGTGAAGTTCCTTTTCTGTAATGTTGAAAAAAATAGTAGACCTTCCAAAACTAATACACCAGGTCATTCAGAAATGGAACCAAGTACTTTGATTGTCATGGATACCACTGTGTGTGAATGAACAAACATTATGTTGTATTTTGCAGACATTGTTAAATTAATTTTGTCCTCTTAGGGAGGAAAAAAGGAAAGGCTAATCAGAAAAGACATCTAAAGTCTTTGTGTTTCATAAAAGCATGTGTGCAGCGCTTTTGCCCTCATTAGGCTGACGCAAATTCTTCCTTCTTTTATAGATTAAAGCTTCCAACTTATACATTTAACTTGAGAAGGAATCTCAATGCTTAGACTTATGCTGACTGTTTCACTAATTACATGTAGACCTTGTCACTTTGACTCCATCAGCCTACCATTAGTACATCACTATGAAACAGTTTGCATCTAATGTGTGATCTGTCAACACAGACCTTTAAAAGTTATCAGGCTCTGTAAAAGCCAGTTGCTGCCAACATGTCCCGGCACAGGGCTAGAAGGGCCGAGGCATGGCTCAAGGGAGGAGACCCTCAGGCGACTAGCTTCCAGAACAGAGCTAGTCTGAGAAAAAAAACTCTTCCCTTTATGTTAAATAAGTCCCTGATGCTTGGGTGCTAACATCTGTTGTAAGCGCTAGCAGATTGAATCATTATTACCGATCTGTGCATGTATTTGAGCATCCCTTAACAACCAAACATTGCACTTCTCCAATTAAACCCAACTTCTGACTGATAGCAGAAGCTCTAGAGAAAAAGAGATGACTTAATATTAAGAAATGCGTAGGAAAAGGGTAAAGATAATGAGGTAGGAGAGGAAGGGAAAACAGTGTGAATTGGATTCTTGATGGAGTCAGTGAGCTGAGGAATGAGATGGAACAGTGAGGAAAATTAAGTTTTTCCTCACCAAGTAGGTGCTGGAGGGTTCAGCTCATACCAACCAGAGTCTTATTACTTTTCTTTATGGGCAGCAGGAAAAACCAATTAGCTCAACAGCTGGAGAGATGTAGGAGGAGGATGGCCATAGAGAGTGTGCATGGTGACTAGAATTGTTATTATATGACTCAATCAAGTGCTATGCAGACAAACAAGGTTCAACATATCTGGGAGCCTAATTAATTTAAATGATCTATACCATGAAAAAATTTTTGTTAATAAAAGAGTTTCTATGTAAGGATATATATGGCACTGCTCCCCAATCCATGCATGCAATAAAAATATTGTCACTTTCAGTGTGCCATGTAAAACTTGTTTTTTTTGACAACAAATAAAAAACTGAGCATTATTTTTAGATTTAAAGGTTTTATTGAGCTTCAAATTTTGTATTTATTCTGCAATGTAACCCATGACAACTACTTAGTGTTAGATAATTTGCTGCTTTGAATTCTAAATTTATGCCTGAGAAAAACAATGCAATGTAATATTTTTAATGCATGGGTTACTCTGCCGGATTAATGATGTTTTACTATTTGAAGCTCAATAAAACCTTTAAAGCAAAAACACCATTCTGGTTTTTTAATGTTATAAAGGGAAAATAAAACATTCAAATGGCACAACTAAAGTCACAATATTTTAACGCTTTTTGAGATGCTGAAACTGTAGCAGCATCATCCATAGTGAAATTCATGATGCAGGCTGACTTGTAGTACATACCTCCTGACTACCATACTTAATCTAGTAAACTTAATAGTATGCTTAATTGTACATGCTACAAGCTAAATGAATACATATTTTAAATCAGGCCAAATGTAAACATTTTTTCTGTTTCTTTCAGGTTCCTAGGTGTTACCACTGCAAAGTAAAAGCATTTTTGCAAACAAAGGAAAATTCTCTTTAAATTTCAAGCCAGTGTAAGGGGTGCTAATTGTAGGACACATTATCCTGCCTTTAGGTAATAGAGTTAGGGCCTACTTGGACTGCAACTGCATTTAAGTAGGTGGTACACGTCAAAGTAAAATCTGTATGAATGCCTGGATCTAAGGTCCAGTTCTGATACTAAGTCTACTGTGGGTAGCCTAGTGGTTATGGACTGGGCCCAAGGATTTGAAGGTTGTAGGTTCAAATCCCCAATCAGTCGGTTGCCCTGAGATAACCTTGAGCAAGGTTCTGTCCCTGTCACTGCTCCCAGGGCACTTTAAATAGCTGCTCCCTGCTGTATGTGTGAAAAGCAGAGGTTGCATTTCTTTGTGTTTTACTGTGTGCTGTACCGTGTGTCAGAATGAATTTGTCAGAATGACAAATAGTCATTTTCACTTCATTTTACACAGAAAACAGCTCTTCTGTGGGATCAGATCATACAGGCTAAGTTTAACTCTCCATGAGCCTTGGATACCCTTGTTGTTCTTACTTTTGGTTGACACTAACCACTGCATATTAGGAACCCCCCACAAGACCTGCCATTTTGGAGTTGCTCTGTTGTTACAGTCTGGCCCTTACTCAAAGTCAGCATGGTTAAAGTCACTCAGACCCTTACGCCTATACATACATAACACGGGAAACGTAACTGATTCTTAGATGCATTGCACTTCTTTCTTCAAAGGTAAAAAATTGATTCGCAAAACATCAGATTTTAGTCTCTTTTTTTCATGAACTCATACACAGAGGCTTTATAAGTTTAGAACACTTTGGCTCAGCGAGGCTAGGAGATGGAAAGAAAATTCAGAAAAATATACCTGCAGTCCCAGATGGGTCCCAAATTTTGCTTATGGACAAAAAACATGACCCTAAAAAAAAAAAGGTTGGCTTTTTTTGCCCTAATTTTAGACTCAAGTTATGAAATATTGAAGGCCACTGTGTACAGGTGTTTCCCAACTCCAATACTAAACATTTGCAGTAAAATATAAACACTTTAGTGTCACAATAAATTATATTAAATCAAATAAAACTGTAATCAAAGCAAATCATATAGGGCCTTCCTAGAACTCCCCACCTCTTGTTTAATTCAAACAGAAAAGAAGAGATTGTTTAAAAAACAATCAGCTGTTTTCTAGTACATAAAAATCAAACAAATATCATCTTCATAAAAAGTCCTGTGAATCATTGGAATACTTACATAATTATATGTGAATAGTTAGCTAGAGCTACATGCTCTGGATGTTCCCTCATCTCTAGTACTCAGCAGGAACTATTTACCAAATGAAGCTATCAAGATTCCTGTGCTGTGTTTAAAAGAAATATTCATTCCCAAATAGTTGTAGATGGATGGAGGTAAGCACCTATGCTAAATAAACAGGGCTCAGCAGTTGATCACCAAGAATAATACAGCCCCAGTTCCAACAGCCAGTGGTGGGTTTATAAGAATAACGTACACACCAATTTTTATCATAAGTACATCTTTTGTTGCTTTGGACCATATATTTTGGCAAATACTACAGATTGAAATGTTTGAAAGGCATAAAACACTTTCAGTCGGTCTTTCATAATCATTCTTCACAAAATCATTTTCCCCTGCAGAGACCCAAACAAGTGAATATTATATTCCTATATGGCATTATCTCTTGTGAGAATGTGAAACAGCTGCAGCTTAAATTACTGCAATTGCTTACTGATGGCAGGCTGCAGATGTTCTGTTGTTTATGAATGCAAAAAACAGCCAAAAATCAAGATGAAGCAAGTCTATAGCTAACAATGAAGTAGAGACTGTGGTATAAAAGATTTTGAATAATTCATTTCTGGCTGTCTGCCTCGATACCCAACATGACTTAGTGAGCTCCTAGCTGGGAGGAGCTTTTTTGATAAGTTGCACAAAGCCCAGTTTTCACAATTAGTCACCACTAAGCTTCAAGAGAAGCTACCAAGGCTGATATTTAACCCTGCAACAGCTTAATTTAATGTGGTGTACTCAAAAGGTGAGATTTAGGATTCTTCAGCAGACAATGTTGGAAGCAGAAGAACAAAGGACAAGAGGACTAATTCATACCATTTTTGTTCTGCAAGGAGGTTACTTGGTTTATTAAAGATGGCTTTTGCATTTACAGCTTTGCATTTCAGCATATACAACTTTCACTGTGACTTTCACACTCGGTTTTAGATGATGGATTCTAAATTTGGAGCTTTCATGGAACACATTTAATTTCAATCAGTGTTAGTCATTGTGAACTGCAATCTTGCGCAATAGAAGTTAATTGGCACATTCATAAGTGCTTTCTTTGCTTCAGATGGCATGCATTTACTGGTTAAGATGGTAGTCTTGCTGGCAGGCAGTGGGGGATGTAATTATAATCTCCACAATAGTCAAGATTATGGAAAACCTGCAAAGGATGTTTTTTTTGTTTTTTTGAGAGCCTTTTATAACTACCAGTAATAATAATGTAACAGTTTCGAAAAGGCATTAATTAAAAACAGGTTAATAATTAGCAAAGGGACTGAAATATAAAAGTGTACCATTAACATACTGCCCTCCTCATATGAGGGTAAATCTTCTTCCTACTTTGTGTTGGTGGTGGGTCTGGAGCCTATACCAAGGTAGAGAAACACCCTGGAAAGGTACTAATACCAAGACAACTAGAGACTACTGTTGTTAGTATAAATCAGATTTGAGTGAAATAAACAGGAACAACTTATGATGAGTGCATGAAGTTGCAATGTCAATAGGGACAGCAGAACCTTGTAAAATGTTTCCAATGACAATGTAGGGGAATACAATGAGTCCAGTAAGGGCTTCTTGAGTGGGTAGAAGAGATGGGGATAAATGAGAAGAGGAAATACAAAAGAAAAATATGAGAGCAGGGAAAGCCGCCAGGCTTATGAGGAGGTTGTCAGCAAAAGCCTCTCTCTGTTGGCGGTAGTCCCTGTTCAGTCACCGGGCTCACTGTGCTACACTATCATCATCTAAAGAACAGGGGCCAGAATCCTTGGCAATTTGGCTCATTCTCAAAATGAAAACAAAGCTTGAATGTTAAGAAAATTCAGTGAAGTAACTTCTCAATCTTTGCGTTACCTATGCAAAAGTGTTAACAGTCCCCAAAACATGACTGCTCACAAATGACAAAATAATATAACTGATCTCTTTACAATTGCTAATCCAGATCAGAGATATATTAGATAAAAGTCCTATTTGTGTATATCCTCCTGTTTATCTGTGCCATATATAAAATAAAGGTAAAATGTATCTTGAAGAAGTTAAGTGGTGTTTCAGCCAGTACTGTGATTTGAACTAGGCATAATTCTGAGGGGAAATCAAAACAGAGGCCATTCTGCCTTAAAAGGTACAAATTAAAAAACAGCTTGTTAACATTTTAGAGCTAAGAGAGAGTTAAAATAGGCAAAAGTAAATAAATGAAAACAACATGTGATATAATTTAAACTCAAGAGGAAATATGAAGGAAATATGGCAATCAACAGAACAAAATGAAAAAGCAAAAGCAATATGAAAGAAAAGAAAGGAAAACAATGTTCCAGAGAGTAGTTTAAGCTCTATTGTAGATTCTTGTCCAAAACCTATTATGACTAATGATATTCTAATAAACTTAAGATCTCTCTACAGGAATACAAATTAGATCTTTTGTGGCATGAGCACCACATTGGTGGCTCATAAATTCTCTTTCCTGAAAAAATATACTACCAATGGAGTAGTCACACACCCACGGTGATGCCTTCTGTTTAGCCCTCCACCACTTCGACAAAGGCCTGACATCAAACTGTGTGCCTGCTATTAATATTAATGGTACATGGCTCATAGCCAGATTCCCCTCTGACCAAGATACATTAGTGCGAGAATGTTAGTGACAGGCCTTACCAGTCAGTAGCTAGTGTCAAGAGAAGAACCTTCAGAAACTGAACTGGTGTACTCACTGGCCAGTTTCATACAACTATGTGTGGCATGACTAGGCCTCTTTCATTTTTAAAAAATATTTAATTAATTATTATTTTGTTTTTTTCACAGATTTATTAAGTTTTTGATCCAAAATGTAGTATATGCCGATCAGCCATAACATCAGAACCAATGATATGTGAAGCACATAACACTGACTATCTCAATACAATGGTGCCTTCCAAGAGGTAGGATATTAAAGCAGCAAGTGAACTGTCAGTTGTGTTTAAAGGAACAAATTAGCAAGTGTAAGGATCTGTATGAAGCTGTGATGGCTCTCCAAAAAAAAAAAAAATCTAGTGGGGACATAGCTCCTGATGGCAGTGTCCTCTTCAGCAGGCTACAAACTGTACAAGAAGGCATAAGGAATATGACAAAGACTTCATGCAATTAGCATGGCCTTCAAATTCCCCAGATGGGTTGGACAAACTAGTTTAATCTATAGAAGCTCCCATTTGTAACTTGCAGGTCATTAAGGACCTGCTGCCAGCATCTTGATCCCAGATCATTTTAATGTTATTATTGATTGTTGTTTTTTTATATGCATATATGATGGCTGATGGTTGTACTATGATTTTTCATGATTTGTTGCAATATTTAATTTTAAAAAAGGACAGATACAGCAATTGTAGCTACATGACACTCAAATTACTGGAAATCCATGGTAGCGACTGAGAACGTTACTTCTTGTGGTTTTACTGTTATGGCTCATCCATTGGAATTTGAATGCTAAGTCTAAATCATTTCTTTATTAATAAAGATAATTCTTCATTGAGCTGTGTTTTGTATTTACCCATGCTCTAATGACTTCCCGCTGAACTCAACAGAAAGTAAGTGAAGGGTTAGATCTGTTAGCTCTCGGTCATGCCAATGGCTCACGTAGCCAGCTTTCATTTATGTATTTAGAAAATGCTCTTATCAAGAGAGACTTACATCATTAGCTAAAAGTATTGTCCGTTTTCTTGCCCAAATACAGTGGTGCCTTGACTTACGAATTTAATTTGTTCGTGACAGAGGTAGTAACTCAAATTACTCGTATGTCAAATTAATTTTACCCATTGAAATGAACTGTAATGCCATTAATCCATCCTGGACCCCCCAAAAAACACAGCATTTTTTTTGTCACGTTATTAAATAAGAAAAATAAATAATAACTTATAAGTATAAATAAAGCTTATAAATAACAAATATTGTATAAAAACACAATACAATAGAATGTACTGCAATAAACTGGTTTTATTAAGTATAATGTAAAGCATTTGCCTTGGAAATCTGATATATCACCATATAAGGTGATACTGATATCAACTGTGGTTTTCAACACTTCTCACTGAAGTTCTCAGTAAGTGAAGCAAAATGTATAAAAAAGATGTTTAAAGAAATGATTAGGGAAAATATTTCAGAATTAAGTGTGATTACAGAACTGTATAGAATGTGGAAATCCACTGGATCTAAATGTTGTATAGGAAGCTTTATAGAATACACTGCGCACAATTATTATTAAGTATTTTGGCCATTTCATAATTTCTATGCATATATCCCAACTCCAATCTGCATAAACATAAATGCTAATTAGATTTAAGCAAATCAGGTGATGTGAGTTTGTGTAATGAAAGAGGGTGTGGCCTGGATTCTTATGTAGCTGACAAAATTAAAATGCAGAGGCAGTTCCTTAATTTTGTGTTTTTCTGACCCAAACCAGAAAATAAAAGTACAACTTTTGCAAAAAAAAAACCTTTTGCATGATGTGCCGGAGAAATTTCCACCGAATTTAAAATCATTTTCCACTTGTGTCCATTGGACATTTTCCACTTAACAAACATCCGAAGACAATGTTTCCTTGCAGCTCACAATGCCTTCAAAATTACCAGCATACCAAAGCTACCAAATCCCATAGTGTTGTCTGTAAGTCATCCAGATTTATAATTCAAGTCATATTTCAGTTTATTTCCATGGCACTCCAGTAGCATGATTTAATAATGCAAAGCATTGGGGTCAAGATATGATGAAGTCTCATTCAATAAATATTCGCTATGGTACTGGCCACAAAAGACAAAGAGTGAGAAAAAAGGTGCAAAAAAGTGCACTGCAGGCGCATATCCACCTAAGAGGAGTTGACAATGGCCTCTATTCTTCTCTAGCCTAAGACATGCCACTTTTCTCAAGCAAGCTGAGCTGAGGGGTTAAGCTCTAGAGTCGGGGGGACAGTAAGTCAGCACACACACACTGGAACAATGGTACCATTGTTCCCTCTCTAGTTTAGGCACCAGACTGAGACTGAGACTGAGCTTAAACCCTTTAACACAGTCATTTAACATAAATAAATAAATAGTTGCATCTATAATGAATATCAATTGATGCTGTTAATGTAGCTCTTAGAAGCAGCATGTGCAGAAATACATGAAATGTAAAATAAGATTAACTGTGAATACTAAAGTGGGTACATTCAGAAGATCTAAGAAAAGTTAAATGAAATCAGCACAGTACTATTCATTTTTTCAACTTCCACCTTGGCAACAAGAAGAAGAGAAAGTGTTTTGCTTAAATCTGCTACATTTATATCATGAAATGATGCAGATTCCTGCATACAGTCCCTGAACTATCACAGGGCAAGAGAAACATGGTTTGGAAAAATTGTCCTGAATGAAGGCAAAAGCTACAAGTTGGAAGTTTAACAGTTCCCATCCTTCCCCAGCTGTCAATGCAAGGTTCAGGCAAAGCTCCACATATTTCACATTATAGCAACTCCCGTCAGGTTTTAATCAGATTCATCTGATTCATCCCAGTGACCCGGTGGAACATTGCCATAGAAAAACGGCTGTTGGACGACCTCCCATAACCCTGGCCTTGGGTTGGAGTTGGCAAGCATTCCATCCTGTCATTGACAACAGCTCCTGCTTGTAGATGAGTTATTAGTGCTGCACGGAGCTCTGGCAAGACCAAAGACAAACTCTAGCAGATGTGTCATCAATGTCAATGCAAAGCTCGATAACAAAACTATATCTTCAAAGCCATAAGAATGTTATTAAATTGCACAGACTTTTAAAGTCTTTCCGAGGGCATATTGTATAAACCAAGAAATTTAATTTAGGTTTTGTTTCCTGCTTAGGGGCAAGCAAAATCTGTTGGAAAGGTAGTTTCAAGCAGCTGAAAATATCTATGCTCCTAAGGGCTCCTATATTTCTCCTATAATATCTCATCAATACTGGATGTCTTTTATATTTGTTTTGACATTATCGTCTACCTGGTCCCTGCGTCTAATGATGCTTTGGACAAACGCTGTGAAATGTAGAATAATAACATCCTAGTATGGTGGAAATATAAGAGTAAATTTTAAAATGTATGTGATCTATAATGTCTGGATGCTTGAATGCTTGTGCGCTGATGTTTGTAATTTATCAGAAACCTGAACCTGCAACACATCCTGTTAGAGAAATATATTTATATATTTATATAAATTTTATCAGAGTAGAAACTCTTTCCTTGAATAATTAAAACCAGACATTCAGGAAGTTGGGAAACAGACTGACAGTGCACAGAATGCCATTGAGGCTGGCCATTACCTGTCCACGTTTTGAAAGAAGCATGGCTATTGGTTCATAAGATAAGACTGCTTTGATATTAAAATTTACTGCTGAAAACCTGAAAAATTGTCCTATTGTTCATAAACCCGCAAAGGTACAATCAATACATTTTCAGGGACATGCTAAAGGCACACTCTCTAATCTCTTTACATTGATTTCAAACTAAAGCCAAAATATACTTCTGGATCCAGTGACAGAAAAGGTCACGCTTTTATCTTGAAATACCTTATGAAGAACGCAGTCCCCAAAATTTACTCACTGGAAATTCAATATGTGCCTCCTATGATTATTTTCGTACTTATGACTAAATTTAGTGTTTCATAATCTCTGCCTTTTGTAATAATCCAGACCTTTGTGGAACAAAGCACTAAAATAAATGTTCTTACCACTGTAATGATGCTTGCACAGTTGGGATGCAAAGGTAACATTTTTAAATCACAGTTTTGGATTTTTCTGACAAATATAATGTTCAAGCTGACAACAATGCTTGAAACAGCTTGCTGAAAGGAGCGCTGGTCATAATAGGTTGACCCCAGGAGACCCACAGGCCTGTAGGTATTCACTGTGAGATTCTCACACTATCTAAGCACAGATACAGGGATTTGGAGGCCCAGGCATTGCAGCTGCAGCTCACACTGTCCAGAGACAGTTAGCTATTGTGATTGAGGTACCGTGACAATTGCAGAGGAAAAAGAAAATGAACCTGGGTTTAAAAAAAAAAAATGCACACATTGGGCCATCAATTCCCTTCTTTTAACCTTAGTTCTGACCTGACTTTCAAACTGAGTTTTTTTTCTCATGCTGCTTTTATATTCCAGCACCTGCTCCTCATTCAAAGTAAATATTCTACATAATCTGGCTACAAGAAAACCTTTGACTAAACCTAGGTCTCATAGGGCAGTATAAGAGAGAAATCTCATTGTGAATGCAGCAAGATTCAAAAGAGAAGCGAAGGATCCCATTACACACGCATATCCCTGGGAATGAGCTGAGGAGCCAATCCTGTATTTGTTTAAAGGAAAAATGAAACAAAGACCCTTTTTCAGTCCCATTCTTTATAAACAGGAGCTGTGATGTGACCATAAGAACACACCTTACTATTCTTCCAGAAAGAACACAATAGGTGTACTGTTCTGAATAGATTTCAATCCAGTTAAAACATTGAAAGGAAGTCCAGTAATTTCATCAAACCTTATTTTTTTAATCATACTTCAAAATCAATGCTATATTAAAAAAGAAATTAATTGCATTATATTATGTCACCTGTTATTCAAACCTATTTGTATGGTTATAAATGGATACAAAGCATTTTGAAATTAACCTAATGTTTATATATTTTAGCTACATTTATTATGTAAATGTACATATTCAAAAATAAGCTCTCTCTTACACTCCTTCTCTGCATAATGGCCAGTGCTGCCAGACAACAATATAAGTTCCTTTAAACTGTAAAAGTATTAATTACTTCAAGCGTTCCTTCCACTGAAGTCTCATTAAGCATCCATTCAGGCTGTACATGGCGGGGCTAAATCCCATTTGTTTACACAAGTCCAAATAAATGGACCCAGTGTGGCAAACCATGACTAGGTGCTAAGCCAAAGAGGATAATTTCTAGTTTATCATTCCACAACATTAAAAGATCAGGCAGGAAAGATGGCCCAATTTTTAGTACCGCATACTAAGCACAGTAGTTACTGCACTAGAACAGGATTGTAGTGTTCCAAGGGAGCTGACTGACATAAATTTTCTTTTGTAGCTCCTGAACTATAATTCTGTCTCAGTGCTATGACGTCTACAAAAATGGTTTTGCTGTGGTGAGGATTGTAGACTGATGCTTTGGACAAAGCTGAATCACAAAAGGGTTGCTAAAATCACTGTACTGCTAAGAATGAGAGAAATCATTAACTTCAGGTTATAACAGGTCTATTTATCATTTTATGCAAGTTTCCTCTTGTGGCATGAAACACAGTTTCATGGAACAAGAAACACATTGCACAGCTTTGTGTTTTTACAGATGAGTACCAAAAAGGGTACCTTTTAGGGTATAAACATGGTCACTTGGTTAACCGCACTTTATTTTTTTATCATTTTATTTAGTTAAGTTATTAAAAGGTAAAAAACATGCCACCCTTTTCATTATGAACATGAATGTACTATAACTATAAAATCCAGTTTTTTCCATGTTATACCTTTAAGTAACTGTGTTGACTGCACACTGGAAAACTAAAATCTACTAGGATTTTTCTGACAGTGCACTCAGTATTAAGAATCATGCACACTTGATACTATACTATAGTATAGATAGTATGATAGTATACTATCATGTATCATGTACAAGTATAGTAACCTTGATATCCATAACAGAGCATTATAAACCACATTAACAGACATTATAAAAATCTCGAAGACACTTTTCAATCTAAATATATAACTACAGGTAAAAATGTATAAAGCCTCTGTGAGATGAAGAGAGAAGCTGTCCAAAAAAAATTAGACTCTTAAAGTCAAATGTCTCAAAATTTAAATGAAAAGAAAAAACTCAAACACAGCTTTAGACCATAACCAAAGATAAATATAGGCTACCAAAAATAAATCCTGCAAGTAGTAATGATATACTTCAAGACAAACCTGTCCCTCAGGCTCTAAGGACATCTTGATATTCAGTGCTAATGTACATTCTATCCAGACAGTAGTGTCAGGCTAGATACTAATTATGTGACAAATGAAGAGATGAAAAGTCAGAAAAAATAGAATCTTAGAAGCATTTATGATTTATTTATTTTTGTAAATATGTCTTCTATCTTTCATTCGCTTCCTGGCTATTTTCTCTGATAGAAGAAACAAGCATATGCTATTTCATCAATTTTAATGAGGAGACATCTCGTCCCATTATCTAAAAACAGTGCTGGTGAAATTGGGGGAAATGAAGCATTAGAAGATGCATATATTTCACAAAAGCCTTATACTGTCACAGTCATAACAAAAACATGCATTTCCACAGTGGTACTTTCTCTTGGAGAAAGAAAAAGGGCCTTTCTGTAATGAATAATTATACAACAATATTTGATGTCAGGTAAAATTGAGTCAGTTATACTGTTTTGATCATGAAATGTTAGGGTGATGTAAAAGAGAAGCTGTCGTTTTCATTTTATATAGTGAAAGAATATGAAAAATGGATAATAGCAATGACAGCACTAATATGTAGAACAAGTGGGATCACAGTCTCTTAAAAATAAGCTCTTAAAAATTTTATTGTAAAAATAACAGATGATCTGAATCAGTCATCAAAGCAGGGGGTGAACTGTGCCAGAGTTCTTTATGAAGCTTGGCAGGGATGCACCTGTGGGCAATGACAGCAGAACAACATCACTATGTGTGTGCAATACTGAAACAGTGCAAGTCTTAGCAATCTGTCTGGAAAGCTTGGATGAGCAATCGATTAGATAAAAGCCCTTGCTGAGCAAGAGAGGCACTACTAGCCATTTCTCCAGTGAGGTGAAGGTGTTGAACTGAAGCAATTTAATCCATTCAAGTTAACTGATTTGGGGGGGGGGGGCAAATAAAACAAGAACAATCTCTGCATTATTCAAAGCAGAACATCATGTTGTATCTGGCACATCAAAGCAAAGAGGTTTTGTCATTTAGCAGCAGCATAAATAGTTCTCTTCCACAAAGAAGAAAAAAATAGAAGCCTAAGCTGTAAGCTGTAAATATGATCATTCAAACCAAAAGCTTAGTCACAACACAGAGAAGCCAACAGGACACCATTCCAAAAGTCTTGCTTAACTGAAATGTTTGCTTTCATTTGAAGCCATTTTTAACTGAATACCTATGGCTTTAACCAAAGCCCGCCTGCTCTTCACTGGACTTTACACTTTGAAAAAGAACCAGGCGAAAATGGCTCGATGAAACAAGAGGACAAAACCAATATGAGAACGAAAGAACATGTCGGGGGGGGGGGGGGAACAGCACCACATTTTCCATTTTCCTCTACAAGTGAAAAAGAGCATGAATTATGGATGTGAGCTAGCCAACAGCGCGAGAATTTGATCCCTGACCAGACAGCTCTTGGCTCCCCGTGGAGCCACCCCCCTGCTGCTTCTTTTTCACATTGCCACCATCCATTCCACACTACCCACTCTAAAGAACTGGGTCCAGGCTGCAGCCAAGCATACTCACCCTCAACCTGTCAGCCACTGAGGCAACTGGCCAGACAACATGGAGCACTGCTCAGTTTTTTTAAACAGAATCAACCTCTTTTCCTGATTAGATCTGATTGTATCACAAAGTGATATTTCTCCATCCTTAATCTATAAATGCAGTTTAAGTGGTCCCTTAAGTGCTATCTGTTGCCTTGGATGAATTTTTATCACAGTAATAGTCATGACGCATGGCGGGCCTGTGGCAACCATAAGGGTGATGAAGCACACGTAATATATGCATGAATAAAGATCCTCTGGGATACACCTTAAATCATGGGTATAAACCCACAGCACATCTGGGATCAACATGGCTAGGCGGTTGCTGGAAGCACACTGACCTCCAACTCACCTTCCAGATGATAAGAAGACGCACATGACTTTCACCGAACCCATCGGGAGTTACTAGGTGGCAAAATAGATTGAGTTGTATTCTGGAAAATATGTCTAACCTCATAAAACATGCACACCCATGCCAAGGCCATATCAATGACGAAATAAGATACAGTTTCATCTTTGCAAAGCAGGAGTGAGAATTGAATGTAAGACATTCCTTAACACAGAAACTCTTCTTTTAGAACCAATGCATTACAAAGCTCTGTCCTTGTGGCCGCATACTGAATGAATTAAAATGAGACAAAAGAGGCTTGGGACTGAAGAGGGCAGTCAGTTTCATTCAAACAAAACTAGCTTTAAATTGAGCATCCCACATTAAATTGCCCATGAGAGAAAGGAATGTCTTATTTTGATCATCATTCTGAGCATAATTTGCACAGAAAGTGGGTTAAGGCGCTCTCCCTGAAATCTAGTCTACATTTCTTTGCAAACTATGCCATCAATACAATACATTACCTTGGGCCCTCACACAACTATACTCATTATTCATTCCATCTGTTTTTCTAATAAAGCATTTCGCTTCCACAACAATCCTGCATGTTTCTGGCCTTCAAACCACAATGAACACAAAAACGATGTTACGAATCTTCTTGTAAACCACTTCACATGGACCCATTATTTTCATGAGGGATGATGCATCTCCAGTTTCTAGAAACAGAATACTGGCCTCATTGAACAAACCTCAACCCTGGCTTTTAAGTCTCTCCAAGACTTAGCTTACAATTTTGGAAAGCAGGAGTGCCTTACATTACACAGGTTAAAGGTTCAGCATTGTTCACTCATTCACTCCACTCCATCATCTGAGGAGCACCATTAGTTTCAAACAGACAAGAGAAGTGAGAAAACTAAACAGTGAATCCCAGAGACTAGCGTTGGAAAATATGCAATAATCCATTGCCATATGTGTCTTATACATGTGTAAGCCTGATTCTGTTTAATCCACATCATTTGTTTGTCAAATTGAGGGTGGAAGAAAGGAACAAGAAACTAGTTGTGCAGTGCAAATTAATATGGCTGGTTCCAATTTTAAGGGGCCACTGATTAAGTTTTTCGGAAGATGGATCTCAGCCCTGAAAACGGTGCCCGCTGGCAACTCTTTTTAATTATCACAGAGTTATCAAGAGCATCAATAGAGCACTCAATGAGCAGTGTTCATCAGCGGGACTCTGCCCTGCACTCATTGGTCAATTGAGAGTTCTTAATAATCTCATCTAAAAAGCAGCAGAAGGTCCTTTATTTCTCTCTTCTTCAATAGGCATTGGCTGTTGGAGCAAAGTGTGCCAAGAAATGATCTTTTGCAATTACGTTTCAAACCTAGGACAGTCAGCCAGCAGTGTCCACTACAGCAGAGTTTTTGTTCCAAAATGTCCATTGTATTTTCTTTGAATGGCTAGTTACAAGGAGAGGTTTTCTTATTAGACCAGTGACCATCCACCTTTTGCAAAGAATAGTTGAATTAGGTTCGTCTTCACATGAACACACAGTTTCCTACATAATACAAGTAGGGCAACAAATCTTTACTACTGTTACTGTACTACTCTCCAGCTACACGGGAGAACGGATGCACTTTTCTTAAAGAAAAGTGAGAGTGACTATTCTTGTCATTGTGAGTACACAGAACAGCACACAGTAAACCACAATGAAATTGGACCTCAGTATTTAACCCCTGCACACAAACATATATCGTGCAGCAGGGGGCAGCTATGAAAGTGCCCGGGGAGCAGGGACGGGGACGGTACTTTGCTCAAGGGTACCTCAGGGAAACCTACTGGTAAGGGGTTTGAACCCAGAATCTTCTGATCCTGTGGTCAACTCCCTAACCACTAGGCCACCCCTGTAATTGAATTACTGACCATATTAAAAAAATATGCTGAAAAGAAATTACTGTGAAGTGCTTTATCAAATTAATAAATACTGTCGTATTGCCCAGCACTAATGCTAATATCTCATCACATAAAAATCTCATTTGCAATCCCAAGGGTTGCAAAAAGTAAATGACACCAAATGTCACCCAAAATAGGTCTAAATGAAATGCTCATGCTAAAAGTGGGGTAATTACACAGAGAGCTTCCAGCTCTACAGTGCAGGCTGCAGTCCAGATCAAATGTATTTAGAGTGCCTCTTGACATTCTGGCATCATGGAATCAAACTGGGTTAATTGTTTGGACTCCAGAGGGATTCTCAGGAAGAGAAACGTGTATCAAAGTGGCTTTAAGAAGCAAAGGCCTGAGATGAAAGAGTGGAAGCAGCTCAGCAAATCGACCAAGTGTGTAGATGTGACTGTGCATACATGATCTTTCTGCTCTTTATACTGAGCTGTCAACAATTCCATCACAAGGAAGCTGCCCGTCGACACTGATGAGCTGCGATCGTGGTACGTTATGACTGTATTATGATGTTACAGCCCTCAGGCGAGGAGCTCTGGATAGTTTGGAGAAAGATTCTCATGACGGAAGTTCCTGAAATTTAAAGGCATTTCTGGAACGCGATTCACCCCCAGATGTGAGGCGAAGCCCCGCAAAGCCTACCTGAGCGAGCTGATGGAGTGTGCTCCGGCTCGGTCCGGAAGCCGAGGCGCTGAAGGCGAGATCACGGAGCGCTCAGTTCCCCCGCGGCTGCGCGAGCCGCCGCACCGCGCGCGCACAGACAGCGAGTTCCATCGCTGCACTTCCAGGAACACCATCAGCGCTCGCTGCGCGCATGCGTCTCCGGCCCACACGGCCCGGTCCACTCACTACATTAGAGTCCCCCAGCTGCCCTCGCCTGATCTCTGCTCCCCGGGCCGACTAGAAGAAGTTTCCCACACCGATCAGCCTCATCCAGCCTCTCTCCGCCATCTTCAGCGGGACTGAGGGGAGGAGGGGGCTTCAGTCCCACAGCTCGATGTTCCCTTCAGCCAGCCCACCTCTCACACACTCACACACACACACACTCACACACACACACACAATTCCTACCCAGAACTTTAGGAAGGCTTTCCTGATGCTGCTGATCAGATCTGACTTAAACCCTGCGCTCGTTTTAAAGGTCTGTTCAGAAATGAAGATCAGCCGATTGATGTATTCATGCAGGAGGAAATGGACTTTCCTCAGGGCAGCAGAATCTCTCTGCCCTGAAAAGATTCTGATTTTTCCCTTGTTATGTTAAAGCTTGCTGTAGTATGTGATGCTGTTCTCCAGAAAAGACTATAATAGACTACAGACGCTATTCCTTGTGCTGTTGCTCACACTAATAAAGAGACACAGCAGTAAACACCATAAATACCAGAACTGCTCATTCTTAGATAGATTTATAAATGCACACCATAAATACCAGCACTATTTATTTCCTCACAGACACAGAAATACATGCCATAAATACTAGAACTACTTATATCTACACAGACACGTAAAATGCCTCTTGGATTTCCCTGCACATGATCCACATACTCAGCATTGCTGCATGCCTGGTATATTGTATTTATTAATAAACATTTATTCTAATATTTATTCTAATAATGCAGTTACTTCACCTCTCCAGCACGGCATCGCATTCCAGAGAGCACACATCTGCACTTCTTTACACTGCATACATAATTACTGTCTCTGAAATGTATTTTCTTTTGTATTTCCTTTTTTTTATTTCTGTGCTGTTTTGTGCAAATTTTGCATTTGTCACTTGCACGTTGTGTATGACTGCGCATGTGACTAGTAAATTCATCTTTGATTCAATTTGAATGGATCTGAAAATGTGCTAAATTTGGAATTTCAGCACTGATACTGTATTTCTCAAACACATTAGAGTATCTTTATGTATTTTTTTTCTCTGTGTGACAAACAGGAGGCAACATATTTTCTGATGAGAATCAAGACATGGCCTGAAACTTTTAATGCAGCCAAAAGCCCAACGCATCCATCCTCTCACTCCCAACTCCAGCTGTTCAGGATGGGCCCACTGATTAAAAGATGCGTTGTGGCGCCATCTTGCTGCTGTGATTGGTTACTGCACTCAGGTTCGGAAAGGACTGAAACTTTAAGTGACAGTTTATACATTTATTGCTCTCTTAGTAACAAACAAAAATCCTTCAGTTTGGTTTATGAATTTTGGTATATTTTAAACAATGCTGTTCTCAGTGCACTCATATATACTTCACCGTTCAATGAGGGGTTTCTGTTTTTGGGTTTCATATGAACACATTGGCAGACGTGGCATTTTATCACCACTGCAACATGTGATGATATAACACATATGGCAGATGGTGCATGTGAGGAGCTCGCTTGTTAGAAGGGGATCATGAAGAGAAAAGGGATACAATTCAAGCAACACAGTGCAAAGAAGAATGCCAGGAGAAGAAATTTGTTTATTTTGGCACTTGTCACACATGAAAAATATTCAAAGCATTTTTACAGAACTGGCAGGAATGTGACAAAAGACTTAATGACTGGTAACATCACATACAAACAGATGCTTGCATGACATGCAACTGACTTCGCCAACCTATTTGCCTTAAATACCTTTTTGTAGCATTTTTGAGGCCCTTTGGTGGTCAGGAGTCTCCTGAGGCCCAGATCCCAAAGACTAGCTTCAAAAGGTCAGAGAAGGCACGATCCAAGATGATTTTACGTGTCAAACGCGTCAATTATCAGAGATCAGAAAATACCTTATATGCACTATTACTTCAACGATTTTCATAATGGTAGAGCGAAGCACTTTGACGGCTAATCACTAATTTGTTTCCACTAAGGAATGCAATGGGCAATTGTAGAAGCTGCAACTATACACAGACCTGCACAAGGCTTACATGTTTCATTATTAATAGTGCATAGTGGTAGGTAATAATTTAGTGCTCCATTTCAAATCATTAAAATAATGAGTAAGACACAGACAGCATCTTTGCACTAAAGTAGACTGAACAAACCCAGGTTCTGTATGTTAAGAGCCATGCTACTAAAGTACCAATAAATATACCAAAGCTAAAATTTATTCTGAAAAATTTAGAGCATAATCTCATTACTCATTTCTATATTTAGCATCCTGCATTTCAGGAAGAAGCTAATATGTGCATCCTCATGGACACAGTAATGGCTCCATTTTGAATCACATGTAAGGGATACTGTTTGCTCTCGGGCACTTCCTATGATGGAAACATCTACAGTGACCCTCGCCAAGATTAAATGACCATTATGTCTCATGAGGAAAGCTTATGTTGCTTTGACAAAGCAAAGTAAGATTAACTGCAATTCAGTTCTATATTTACAGTCTTTATGCAGTCAGTTCTTAATTAGTAAACCAACAACGTTTATAAAGCCCTTACAATACATGTTGTTGCCCCCCAGTTTCAGCAAATGAAAAACTGAAGTCACTCTATTGATTTTCCCAAAACCATGTTTCATATTTAGAGGATATGGTACATACAGAGAACTGTGTAACCTTGAAAAAAAAAGGACATAATCGATTAGATGATAAATCACAGGATCTATAGTATAGCTGAAATCCCATCAAGTAAAAAAACACAATATCGCCACACATTGGACGATTAACACACAATTCATACAATAAAGAGAAGCATTAAGACATGTTACAAAATAAAGTGACTCTACCTGAAACCAGTAAAAATAAAATCATTTTCCAGTTTCCTTATTTTTGACACATTAAGAGTAACATTTTTGAAGGCAATACTGATACTGAGAAATCTTTCTGACTTCCCCCATTCGACAAACAAACCCTATCCTACTATTTCTTCTCTAACTTGTATAAAACGGCTGTCACAAACAAACTGAGCACACTGCATGTATGAAATGAGTTATGGCTATTCCCTATTATGACTTTAAAACACTATCTAAAATCACCGTCTAAAATATCAAATACGGAAAAACAAAATGTACATTAAGTCTTTTGTAGCTAGCTGCTTTTAGGAATGCAATATGATGCATCAAAACATGAATGATGTCCATAAGTCCTATTTCCAGTTCAGCAGATGCCTGAATGCCTGATTTGGACAAATTTTGAGGCATTCTTGGTGGATTAATGGCTTTAAAAACCACTACAGCTAAATCTGAACTCTATCTAAAAGCAAGCTCAACACTTCATGACCGTTCTACTCTACTTCAAAGTCTAATGCATGTCACAACACTGAGAAAAGTCCTTTATGAGGAAAAAGTCTGAACGTCGGTGTGCCTGTCGAGTAAGTCAAGAGGAATAACAGTAAATTGCAGCCAAAGGGTTAAAAGGGGATATTTTCTTTTCATCTTGAGCTCACTGCAGGACCTGCATACCCACAGAAACAAATGAACCTGTTCACACTGAGCTGTTGCTGCCATTCTCTACCATGCAGAAGAAAAGGGTGGCTTCACACAATGGCTTTTGAAAACGATACATACATTAACATGCACTGCGGCCTCTGGACAACACTACATAATCACCACATGAATAATTTGCTCCTAAAACCCCTCAAAACCTCACCTCACAACACTCAGTGTGACCTTGCCTTTCCAGAGTGTAAGCAAAGACTGAATGCTATGGACCAAGAAAGCTCTAAAAGCTATGGGCCAATGTCAGATATAAGAATAAAGACCAAATTGATTAGTATAAGTTCCAAGGCTAGTTCGGAGTGCATGGATGGTGTCCAGTCCATTCTCCGGCTCTTTTCTCTCCATCTCTAGAGTCCACTGGCCAGTGACAGGTAGATGTTGAGCAGGTCAGTGCTGGAGCGGGGCCGTGCTATGTGTGACCTGCTCAATCCATGGCAGGTAGCGACTAACTCGCGCATACACACCGGGGTAGGATGGGTCACCACAGCCATGACCCCAGGAGACAACCCCTGTGAGTACCCAACGACCAGCCTCTCCTTGACACACCAGAGGACCCCCACTGTCACCCTGACAACTGTCGGCATGGTGGTGGAGGTCAGATGTCATGCTGCCAGCGCAAAGCATACTATGACTTGTGAAACGCTCGCCATATCGCTTCTTACACTGCCATGAGGGGAGGAGCGGGACCCAGGCCTGGAGAAGAGTACGAGGATGCTCAGTGTCTGAGGGGAAAAGAGATAAGAAATTAAGAGACCTATTTTTAAAAATATTTTTAAACAGAGCTTTGAAGTTTCCATCACATCATTCTGATAATGAAGAAGGAGCATTATGTGGATAACACATGGTAATAAATGTAATAATTTATAATCACTTTTTGGCATATAAAGTAATAAGTTTTTGTTATTGTGGAAATTTTGCAACACCATCACTGTAATTTTGAGAGTTATGAAATCATAAAAGTTTTTGTTCAAAAACAGAAATGCCCAAAATATATAAGAACTGTGACAGTGGAGAGAGGTTGAGGAGAAGAAGAAAGTCTGGAAACTCTAAACATGAATCCAGCCTGATAAAGCTGTGCTTTTATTTTTACATGACTTTTGCATTTAATTAAAGTTTAAATATAAGCTCCGTTTTGCACCTATGGTGGCCTGTGGCTCTAAGTGACTTCTTGGTTTCCCAGGTAAAGTGCTCGGCTCTTTCCCAGACTGACTCACCACCAAACATGTTAGTGCTATTAAAAATGACATTGCGCACACAACATGTACTGTAAATACACTTATGTTTTGAAATTGGACAATTTGATGATAATACATTTTCGGATGAAGGTAAGGTAATTATCTTTGTACATAACTTTTCTTTGCATTGTTTAATGTTTAACTGAAATCTGTGAGAATTTATTATTCATTACTATTCATTTAGAATAATTTTATACACAGAATACACAAGAGTTGTTATTTTTTACTGATTATTTATCATTCATTAAGCACATTTTATATTATTTAGAACAGTGATTGTAAACTGCATTGTGAACCAAAGAATACGATGGAAAGATTACAAATGTTCTCGATATGAATTTGAAGCCCATCTTACCTGACACGCCCCAGCCGGTGATGACGCAGGATGCAGGTCTCTTCCCCCATTTGCTGCCAGGTGCTGGCAGACAGGCAGCATTGGTGTGGGGGTTGAAGGACACACACTTCCCCTCAGCTCCCTTCAGCCGGATCAAAGCCACGTCATGTTCCCAGCTTTCACCACTGTACTTCCTGTGCACCTCCACATGCTCTGGAGTGAGCACACGCTCAAACTCATCCTGCTCCTCTGTGTGATAGTCACCCAGCTTCACCACATATCGGGATGCATCACTGCCAAACCTGAAACAGAAAGAGACATCCTCAGTGGTGTGTGAACAAAACACTAGGGATATGGATTAAACCTGCTTTTAAACTAAAGTGCAATATAAGTGGTGAATCACTGCTGAAAGTGAAGAAGATTAACTATTTTACAAAAGCACATACACTAAAAAATCTAGAATATTTCAATAGATACACAGAATTCGTTGGAGAAGTTCTTATGCCATAAATCTCATGATTTTTGGATGAAAATATGCATTTCTGTTTATGACAAGGGAATTAAATAATTTAGCTCCTTTGCTTTATCTTCCTAGCTCTAGCTAGTTGGTTCCTTCTTTGCTGTAGTAGCATCCCCTACACTTCTAATAAGCTTTTAAATTAGATTAGATTTAGATTAGATTAGATAGCTGGAGCATTATTGTGAAGATTTGTTTGTCCTCAGGTAGTGATGATGGATAATTGTTCCTGGTTTACAAATGCCATTCCAGCTCATCAGAAAGGTATTGCCTGAAGCTCCATTACTCCTGAACACACTACCGCTCTAGAGCCCAAATCTCCAAATCTTGGTAGCTACCACACTAGCTTAACCCCTTCTACTGATCATGCTTTACTGTGGAGAAGTATGGAGAAGTGACTGTGTGCATGCATTTTAACGTCTACAGCAGCAATGGATGCACAATTATTGGATGAGTTCATTCCTTATATGAGGCATCTGGATAAATTTAGGTACATTTGTAAACACCAAGGAGTCACATTAGGTACACTCAACTGTCTAGGATTACAATCTGAAAATGCAAACTATACAACTACAGTATATGGTAAGTGGAGCCGATAGAGAAAAAATAACTTTTAAAGTCTATACATTATATAGAGGTTCTATAACCTCATAATGTCTTTACACTCATGCATACAATTTGTAAATTGTTCTTTAATGGACAACCCATTGAAAGTTGTTATTTCTGTATAGTGGTTCACCACAGGACCCCTATACCTATACATCTTGTTGTAAAATTCTATTTAGCAAAAATATTATATTTCCTTTATGCATCTCAGGTTTTATTGTTTGTAAACAGTAGTTAGTAACAGTTTTTGGTAGTAAACAAATTACAAGCAGACTTGTATAAATTCATTCAAAATGAAAAAAATAAATAAATAGTGCAATGAAATTGCAGCATAGAGTCATTTTTAAATTTGTATCTAAGGTTTAAGCTTATTCTTCCTTCATCAAAGCATGTTTGGTCAGGATCCTGCAGGTCCAGCAGGTGTCACTCTCACCGTTTGAAGCAGTGTGCAGCAGTCAGCAGCCAGCAGGAGTTGATCAGTGTTGCTCCACACAAAGGCTGGGAGCCTTTAGACTGAGACCTGAGCCACAGTGAGGCCTGCCATGGCCAGTCCCCCCTGACAGGTACACACAGAAAAAGATTAAAATTAAATTTTAATTAAAAATGTAATTAAACAAGCAGCAGTCACCCCTCTGGAACAGCCTCCAAAGTATCCCACTAGCAAAGTGAGAAAAAACACTGAATCTGATTTAATACATTCAAAAACTTTAATCACCTGAGAGATTTGTAGCCACCAACGATCCTTTTGCTGCGTCTTTCAGTCCCAGCTCTCATGCCGCAAGTATGTGTACCAACTATAGCGATGTCTGCTTCTGGCTCTGGCACATAGTCACACACCACCCCAGCATCCTGACCATGTTTACAGACATGGCTCTCTGGCCCTTTAGCAGGACACTCTCCCAGAAAAGACTCTTTGCCGGTGCACCTCACATTGGCCAGGTGGATTGGCCCTTTTCCAGAACCATAGTAGCCCATTGGACGTGCCTTAGACACTTCACTGCATAAAAAAGAAGAACATGCATTACTTTACTCTCTCTTTTACTGCAATTAATCATTCATAAATATGTGTTTATCAGTAACCAAATGCTGTTTTTCAAATTTTGCTTATATTCACACCAAGTAGAGGGATCCCCAAAAAACTGTATACATTCCTTTATATTTCAGAATTAGCATTATATATATATTACTATATATATTTTATAAAGAACCAATATCTTAAATGACAGAGTTCTAATAAAGCTTCACATAAAGATTCTTTACCAATTTAAGGGTACTCCCTGAAGACTTCACATTATGTGGAAGTTCTTTATAGTTTAAATAGGTTCTTAATTTTTCACAGTCACATTTACAAAAAACATAGATTTTAAAATTGAAGGATTCTTTACGGTCCCATATGTTATCACACAAAACAGTTTATTTTACTTTGGCAGTTCTAGTGTTGATGTAATGTAACTAAATTCAATATAAAACCTCTTTGGTTGGATTTTGTTATTATTATGATTATAATGATTATTATTGTTATTATTATAACATAGAAATATAAAACATTTCAAATGTACTTTGAGTAAAAGTATAATCCAAGTGAACCTAAATTTAAAATTAATTTTTTTCTTGTTTTTTAAATCTATTTAAAAATAGATGTTTAATCATATCATTAAAAAAACACTTTTAATATTTCTTTTTTTTTTATCTCCAAAAAGGACAAGTAAAAAGCTTTCCCAGCTTTCAATGTAAGCTTCCATTTCCACGGATGTGTTCATTGTGGAGCTGGGATAGACTCCAGCACCCCCCAAGACCCTAATTAGGACAAGTGGCTAGGAAAATGAGTGAGTGAGTGAGTGAGTGAGTGAGTGAGCGATCAAGTAAAACATGCAGATCCTCACGTGAATCCCAGCTGTCTGCAGACTACAGCAGCATTGACATCATTCCAGCCAGAATCACAGATGCTACCCCACTCTCCGTTCATAAAGACCTCCACTCTGCCCTCCTTCCTGCTGTCCCCGCCCACTAGACGCACCAGGACATCTGAGAGAAACCAAAACCAAAACCCATTCGATTAAACAGCCTTTTTCTGTTCACAAGTGCACTACTTCCAAAACACTGATATGAGCAAAAAGATGCAAAGCAAAGACAAATGTGCTTGCATTTGATAAGAAAAGAAAACTCAATTGAATGTTAATTAGAGAAACTGTCTTTTTTACAACTGTTATGCAACTGTTTAGAAAGTTCAAACTCTGCCTACGGCTACACAGCTCAGCACATTCAAGTAATGATAATAACATTCTTACTCAAACTGCTAAAGACTGGGGTAACACAGCTGAATGTGATGATGGAGTCAGAGCCACTGACTGTAAAAACAGCAAATAATGTTGTATGGCGTTACACAGCCAAATGTCAGCTGCAGGGCTGTGGTCCCCATGGACTACAAATGGTTTTGTTGAAAGTCTAATAGAAATCTTTATCGACACAGAGAATGCTCCTGATACTGAAATGCTGTATGTATTTATTCTGCCCTTTGGGCCACAGTCAACACTCGCAGTGACATTTAGAGTCCTGCAGAATTTTAAAGGGGGACAAAAAGGTGCATGTAATAGAGCTCATTCGAAGGATCTTTCTCTCTCTCCCACTATCCTTCTCTGTTTTCCCTGTCTTTCTCTCTTTCTTTGCCTTTTTTCTCTCTGCCTGCTTTCACTTGTCTTTCTCTAGCTCTGTTTCTCTTCACATTTTCCTTATCTTTCACCTTCTTCTCTGGAGACACTCAGGGTTAAGGGTCTTGCTCAGGGACCCAGTGGTGGTGGTGCTAGAGGTGGGATTTGAACCTGGGATCTCTTGAGCCATAGGTCCATAGGCAAGTGCCCTACTACTAAACCACCACCCCTTTTCTCTCCCTCTTACTTCATTTCTGTTTTTGCCCCTATCTGTGTTTATCCCTCTCCCCTCTCACTCTGTCCTGTATCTGCCTATCACCTTAGCCTGTGGTGTGCAGCCCTGGTGAGACAAATTTGCATAGTTATCGCTTAACACATCAGAATCCATGTGAACATTGTCTCACACACACACACACACACACACACACACACACACACACACACACACACACACAAACACACACACACACACAAATACAGACTGAAGCATTGTTGTTAACCCACCTGTGGTTTCTGAGGCAACTGGCACCTCGTTGGTCTCATCTCTGTGACAGCGAATACCCACGTCTTCACTGTGGGAGCAGTCGTGGCGTCCCCACACGCTGTGTTTACACTCCAGCAGAGAGGACTCAATCCCTTCACACTGCACATCATCCAGCAGAATCAGTCCTACTCCTTCACCAAACACACCAGCAGGAGCCACCTCTGCACCCCCCCTGCACACACAGTCACCTGCATTAACTCCTGCCAGGAATTATACATTGCTTTATATGATTCCATTGCCTTTGCCTTATTACTAAAATACATACATCTAAATCTAAAATACCTTCTGGGGTACATTAAATGTGATACTATTTTAGATTAACAAGGTAAATATAAAATAAGAATTAAAATAATTTGTGTTTGTATTGTGAATGCACAGTCAGTAAGTGTTCTGCTCCAAAGAAAGAATTTATTATTATACATCCTGGACAGAATATGTTGTTGGTAATAAATATGACAAGTGCAATAATTATATGAAGACACTAAAGCAATGCAAGATTAGTTATGCAAGAGTTATAAGCTGAAGAGCAGTACCTGAATCCAAGCTGTCGGCACACCACCTGCGCATGCTGTTCAGTCCAGTTGTCATCACACACTGTGCCCCAGTCACCAGAATGATACACCTCCAGACGTCCCTCCCATGGATTATCTCCATCCACCAATCTCACCACTCCATCTGTAACATGCCAGTTAAGGAGATGGCTGGTCTTATGCTATGTGTTTAAAAATATACAATGTATTTTAGGGGTGTAAACCTTAATCAAGTAATGATTACAACTCTGCAGGGAATTAGGAATTTAATGTATCAAGATTTTTATCATTTCAGTTATTCACTTTCAATTATTTCACTACGCAATGGTGATTGTTTAGGAACACATTCAGTAAAGAAATTGCCCAAAATAGCATTTTAAATTTGACATTGTCTTTTGTTGCTGCTGTTCAAACAATGTATTCAGCTGAAAGCCAGATATATAGTCATGAATATGAATAGTCATCTGAAACCCAGATACTCACCACATGTTGCTGTAGAAACCACAATTGGTAAACATTTAGAGGACCCATTAAAAGAATAACAAATTAGAATTATTGGTTTATTTATTTTTAAGGTTTTTCTTTTAATTGATTTAGTTATTTATTTGGTTCATTCACCCTTTTTCTCTTGGAAAGCATCAAAAAGGATTGCACATCAGCTTGAGCTTGGTCAAAGCCGCTGAATAAGGGATAACTTACTTGTTATAGTGATGCCCTAACTAGAGACCAGTCGGCTAGTATAGTAATAAGAATGACTGTACTTCAATATCTAAGATAATTTATCAAACCTGTCACGCTTAGGTTTTGTACAAAGAACAACTAGTAAGTTGTAAAGTGCTCTCACATATGTCAGTTGACAGGCATCTTCGCTCGGTCATGTTAAAAGGAGTACAGTTTTTGTACATGGTTGCCAAAACCCTAACCATGTAGCAACAGTCACTGTCCTAAATATATTTCCTGACTAAATAAATTCTAGCTTAGGCTACAAGTTTTGTGGCTTGCAAAAAAAACATTAATCTTAACCATAGACTCCAAACTAATGACATAATGCAACAGTATTTGGGTCAGCCCTAAATCAACGTCTCATTAAACATAAAAAATGACATTGACTGAATCAGATTCATTCAGACAATTTATAGTTTTATACTTTCAACACACACAAAAACACAGAATAGTGGTAAAAAGATTATAAAAGCAATTCATCAAGCTCTTTTGGGATTTTTGCAGGAATTGTATTTTGACCATACTTTAAGGAATATTATTTAAATTGTATTTTTTAATGACCTGTTGTCGCATTCCCAAAATCACTGCATATAATTGTATCACAGCACATTGACACCAGACCAGAGCCTTCATTCGTCAATATGCAATCAAGGTGTTAATGTGTACTGGTGCTGGTGATACTTAAAATCATTAATGTATGTGCCCTGACCTGTGTAAGGGTTACAGGACACGCCTGCATCTTCCATGTGGTCACAGTTGTGTTGTTCCCAGCCACTATGAGGGCACTCGTCCAAAGAAAGCTCATTCCCGGTGCACTGCACAGCATCTAACTGGATTGGCCCACTCCCCTGTCCAAAGTGAGCCCATGACCAGGCCTTTGGGATGCCACTGATCATAAAAAGGACATACAAGCACTTAAACGCAAACATCTTTTGTCATATTCATGGTTCTCTCCACTGACGCAAACTTTGAAGCAACAACACTCTGTTCTTCACCACCAGCAGACTCCATAAACAAATGATCTAAGCTGCAATTTAACTCTGTTTTATATTCTCAGTGTTGCTGCAATAACATTTCTGAGACTCTGTAACAGAGTAAAAATACCACAGCATGATATCAATTATTTAGTATTTCTCCATCCCTTCTTACACACATATATACACATACA
The DNA here is from genome assembly GCA_017165825.1 of Hepsetus odoe. Classification (NCBI taxonomy): domain Eukaryota; kingdom Metazoa; phylum Chordata; class Actinopteri; order Characiformes; family Hepsetidae; genus Hepsetus; species Hepsetus odoe. The sequence goes on from CM029378.1 coordinate 12,014,446, forward strand.
CAGTCAGAAATAAGAGTGCGCTCTTACCCACTGGGATGAAAAGAATCTACCAAATGCTCTTCTGAGTTTGAAAAAATGTTCAGCGAAGGCTATATAGAAAGCTTCAGTGAAAGGCTTTGCAATATATTTCCAGATAGTCTGTCTTCCTTATCATATTGCCAACAAGCCAGTCATTAAGAAGAGGAACTGTAGACATGATGGGACCTTTGTCTTTTTGGCTTTAACTCACCCCAGCCCAAGCTGTCTGCAGACCACCTCAGCATCCATATCATCCCATTGGTCATCACATATGGTTCCCCACCGCCCATCATGGTAGACCTCCACCCTTCCTTCAAAGTCTTCCTCCCCACCAACCAGTCTCAGAGGAGGACCAGTGCCTGATAAGAAGGCCAAAGCACCACTAAATGATCCATAGCATTTAGATATTGTGCAGATATGCACTACCACAACAACAATAACATTAACTACAACTACGTTACAATAATAATAATAACAATCATTTTGAACTATAAATAACAACTTATTGAATGAAAAAAAAAACATGCAGTAATTTTCCAGGGCTAAATTTGATCTGGCTGGCTGATTGGGCAGAGGAGACCACATCATCAAAAATACAAGCCCATTAAATACTGTTTACTGGAAGGTATCTCCATAATGTTGGATCTCATGGCTAATGAATGTGTTAATGTTGGTCTTTAGTGTTGATTTCTCTGTCATATCATCAACAAATTGCTTCCAGCCTGTAAGGACTAAATGAATCAATATCTCAAACCAGCATTTTTCCTCGGTATAAATTATACTTGGTTTTAAATTGTTTTTTCTTTTTTTGACAAATATATACATATTATTGTATGACTGTATTTAATATATAATATTCCGTAAAAGTATTAAGTTATATAAAGTAACACAAATTGTTATACAGGTTTCTCAGTATTAACAAAATCACCTACAGCTCTGTTCAGCTCTAGAAGAAGCTATAGAATACATCATATTACTAGACATTGCTCCATCAATAACTGTGTAACAAAAATGGCACTTTATGCTATATACTGTACATAATGTGGTGATTCATTATAAGTGCCTTGAACACAAAAACAATCATTAATGAAATGGGCTAACCAAGTATATCTTCCATTCTGTGTCTTCACAGCAGGTAATCAGAAACTCATTATCCACTGCTTTCCATTCTTTACATTGTATTTCACTTCTTTCTGTTGCAATCACTCTCATTTTCTTGCCAAGCATCATTTATCTGCTTAGTGCAATCCTTAATATTTCTTCCTCCACTGAATTTCTATAACCACTTCACTTTTATTTCAAAATACATAGCTTGTTTAAATGACATGGAAACATTTAACACAAAGTATAACATCAGCAATAATGTTTGAAGCCTTATTGTGAAGGGAAACTTAATTAAACCACATGAAAGACAATAGAAGCATCAGCCAGACCCTCTCCTTCCCCCACCTCCTGTCTTTCACTTCTTCTGCAAACACTTTTTTCTCCATGTAGCTAAAAACAAAGCTCTTTCTGTAAACACTTCTCTGCAGTGGGCTGTTTATCTGCCTGTCGCTCAAAAGGTCACAGCTTCGAACGTCTCGCTCAGAACTCGACTCACCTTCAGGTGGGGTACAGACCAAGCTGGCCTCGTTGCCATGGTTGCAGTCACTGGTAACAAACTTCCTGCCCCTGCACTCCGACAGGGATCTTTCGTTGCCACGGCAGCCAAGCCGAGCATAGTGGAAGAGACCAGATCCAGGGCCAAAGTAGGAGTGCTGAAGTGCCGTTCCAATTTCACTGCAGCAGACACACACACACACACACACACACACACACACAAACACACACACATACACACACACACACAGACAGATATAAGGTAATACTGCTTCTTTCGCCTATAAAGTCTGACTAAACACCCACGCTAGACTACCCTACTAAATGAGGTAAAGAAAATGTATTATATTCTTGTGGAAAAACTCAACATGCAGCAGCCACATTTACACAAACTACACAAATGCACACAAACACAAATTGACAAATTCTAACTCATAAAAATTTGCTCTTTCACAAATTCTCCCATCCTATGTGAAATGATTTAGCCCCTTTACCCTAAACCGAGCTGTCTGCAGACCACACTGGCATCACGGTCTGTCCAATGAGTATCACACACAGAACCCCACTGGCCATTCAAATACACTTCTAGACGGCCACTCTTTGAGGAGGAGCTCCCCACCAGTCTAACTGCACCTAAGAAAAAGAGAGAAACAGGGACAAGGAGAAGAGGACAAGAGAGAAAGAAACTGTGAGAGAGAGAATGAGAAAGAGAGAGAGGGAGAGAGAGAGAGAGAGAGAGAGAGAGACAGAGACAGAGAGAGAGACAGAGAGAGAGAGAGAGAGACAGGGAGTTCAGCCTAGGATGTCTCACCCTGGTGGCAGTCACAATAAGCCCAGCCAATTGCTCCAGAGCTTTGTCTGAAGAAACACCAGGGGTTGGATTCACGGTCAGGGTTTCTGCAGTAGCTGTGCTCTCCCAGGCCTCGGCCAGGATACTGCTGTACATAATCAGGAAACTCAGTCCACTTCAGACAGGGAGAGCCTGAGTCCGTCTGAGACACAGTGCCATTGTAGTAGCCAAGTTCGGTAAACCCCTCCGAACATGAGAGTGGTACTGCAATGAAGTAAAAACGCTGCAGCACATCACAGAACATCATACACTCCTCAGGCACATTTAGAGTCAACTGAGACACACCTATTTTATATGTCTATTAAATGTAACACATTTTGGCAAATAGTCTGAACCACAGGTTGTTAGAAATCTCAAATATGGCTCTTTCATGTAAAAGAAATGGTGCAGATTTTTTAACCTAATCTGTCATGTATGTGGTATATGGCTGGTTACTATGGATAATTATTTCAATGTTTCCCTGCACTTAGAAAAGAAAAGAAAACTTGAAGACTCTAACTAATAACTAATGTACAACAAAGGCTATGGTGAAAACAACAGGGTATTTCCTTCAAATCTTACTTAAGGACAATCTTACTCAACTGTCTAAAGCTGAGTTTGTGGAAATAATAATGTAGGTATTAAAGAAATGAACACATACAAATTATTAAAATCTTACTATTAGAGCTGCCACCACCAGTGGTACATGAACTGTCAGATGTACAAGACAAATGTCTTGAGCCACTCCTCATTTCTTTATATTTTGCTTGGGGAAAACCTTGCTGGAGCAAAATACAATTTTATGCCTTTCAAACTCTGGCATATTGAGGAGATTAAATTAAAGAAATTGGAACAAATCTTTTACTGTGACAGGCTACAATGTTCTTAAAATACTAGGCACATAGATAAGTCACTGAGTGGCTTAACAAATAAAAATAAACATCCTCAGAAACTGGACAGCTACAGGGACTGGACTGAAGATGAGAATTTTTTGAAGCAATTAGCAGCTATTAAACAAGTCATCCCCATTTGTTGACTTTAGGGCACAACACTCACTTTTCAAACAATGTTTTTGGCTATTTATTTAAAAAATAAAGGCTATTTATTTTACATGTCAATTTAATGTCCTTTACCTGTCAAAGATTACAGTTCCTGACAAAACAAGGCAAAACAAAATCAGACCCTCTGACTTTAGACAGAAATCTAGTGTGCAAGAATAACACAGTACAGACAGGATTGACTCAGCATTAATCCGTTTTTTGTGAAAAGTTCTGCAGGTCTAGTCTTTTGAAAAAGAGGTATCCCTGGCCAGCAGCATGTTGGAAGAGCCGTGGTGCTACTGTAGCTCTGAGGTTATCTCTCAGGAACACTTGCCTGATTCTCAGATCTTTTCCAGACACCTCATGTATTGCTTTGATTTCTCAGCCCTGGGGCTGGAAGGAGAAGAGAGAGAAGCTGGACAACTGGGCCCTAATTCTACCATGCTCTACACCATAAAGGATGATGGATTACACTGAGATCTGCTCCAGAATACCCCATTAACTAGAAAAAGCAGCTGTTCTTTTAGTCTCCAGGTATGGTCCCTCTGACTGACCTGGCTCCAGTCCTTCTGTACTGGGTTTTAAACTCTGATCATTTAGGCCATCCTGCCAGCAGGAGGGAGCTTGGTCAGGTCAATTGGGAAAGTTAAACATTTTTGAATCTCAGCTTAGAAGTCACACTTTCACACATTGCCCTTGACAAAGTGGAAATTTTGTGGATTCCAAACTTCCTGTTGATACTGCATTTGTGTTTGCAGATGTTTTATTGCTTTGAATTTGCATCTTGTGCTCAAGAAACAAAAATACTTCTCTTCCTTTCCTGAACTGTGGACTCTGAAGCTGTAAATACCCAATCTGCTAAAAACAGCTAATATTTTTAATTGCATATCATGCAAGTGTATTCCTAAATGTTCTCACCTTAATTCCTGATTCTTATAGCTTAGTTCTGGTGTCAGGGGGTCATTTAGTGTGGCAATGCCCCATTACCATTATCATGCCACTTGCCATACTGTATTTTATTGCTTTTAACTTGCTTTTGTTGTTTACTCTTCTGCTTTCTTGCTTTTTCTGTTTTGTAGACGCTCCACTCGTGATTTTAAGATTATTTACATGGATTCCAAGTTTTATGGACAAAAAATGCTCATTAATATTGTCCAAAACTGACAGAATGCCACACTGAGTACAATTAGCAATTGGATCTAGTTCCGTTTTATGTTGTGTACGGAGGCACTAAGGTCTCAGGCTGACCAAGTACAGTTTTTCTTGTTGTAGCAGAGCACAAAGATTTTAAACACACTACAAAGCTGAGGATATTAGTAATATATGCAGAATCAAATTAGAGATGGGTCTATACATCCATCCATCCATTATCTGCCGCTTGTCCCAAATGGGGTCGCGGGGGAGTGCTGGTGTCCAACCCAGCGCACACAGGGCGAGGTCTATACACACCCAACTAATTTTTTATATCTTAGTTTTAATACCTTTAGTTTCAACCAAGTTTTAATACCTTAGTATGATAGCAACTATTTATAATTCTTGTTTAATTTTGGTGCTTCGTAGTTGGTTAACATTTGGTCTTTTGTGGTAGAATTGGTTGGGTGTACCTTTTAATTACAGTGCTTTAAAGAAAACTATAATCATTAAATTGCCACTACTACTAATACATGTAATACAGGAAAATGGTCTTGGCTGACCATTGTATATATAGTGACTGTTTCTTATTATACAGTCAAGAGTGAACATGGACAATCCACAAATGCTATGTTGAGTGCAAAACTCTCCATGAATTTCCTTTGCGCCATATGGACTGTGAAATGTTGCAGGCAGTGCACAAAAATGTCTCTCCTCCAGTCTCAGCACAGTCTCAGAAGCTGTCAGCAATTTTTTTGAGGTGGCTGGCAATTTTTTATAAAATATGGCTGGTGGAGATGCAAAAACAGAAAGAGAAGACAGTCAAGGTTGAAAGTGATTCACTCTCCTGCAATCATTAATCCCCTGCTAACCCTGTGATTTCTTCAATCCCCAAATCCAGAACAACATGACCCAGCAGTATTCACATTCATAGGTCTTGCCGCTTTTGTATCCTGCGGTTATTAGGGGCCTGCCACCTTTGCTTTGACCCACAAAAAAAAAACAAAAAAAAAACACTCTCACAAAGAAGAAAACATGCTGCCACTCTCAGGCTAGTACTGGCACATCTGCCAATGCTTTCTCTCTGCACTTACTGTTGATGCTAACTTCCTAAGCTACACTGGATGCATCTAAACGATATCAGACCCATGCACATTGAAAAGGTGTTATGTAGTGTGTGTGTGTGTGTGTGTGTGTGTGTGTGTGTGTGTGTGTGTGTGTGTGCGCGTGCATGTGTGTGTGTGTGTGTGTGTGTGTGTGTGTGTGTGTGTGTGTGTGTGTGTTAGTAAAGCAGCATGGGAGATGAATGGATCCCTAGCCAAGCTTAAATGAACGAAGAACAATCATGGCTAAGCTGAATTAGAGATATTAAAGCAGAATGACTGAGCACTCTCTCAAAATGAGTTGTGCCAACTTGAGTGCCAACCCCAGGGAAATCGTTCATTGCGATTCTACTTAATTGGCTGCACAAAGATGTGTGGAGAGAAAGTGCAATAAAACTGTCAATAAAGGGACTGCAAGAAAACAAAAAGGCAGTATTCGGTGGACAGCACACACAAAAGTTGCTTTTTCTTCCCTTTGGAATCAAATTTTCATCAAACTGGTCATCACTGGAGCCAACCTTATTCTAATGTAGATTACAAAATAAAGTAGGGGAGTAAATCTCAAGCTGACAACCACAACTAAGTGTCCAAAAAATCCAATTATATACTTTCAATTCAGTTTCTTAAGTAAAATGTATATTTTTGTTTAAAGTGACACTGCAAAAAAAAGTAATCTGAGAAGATACATCCACACCAGCATGGCTGCCTTTTTCTGCAACACTGACAGACAGTAGAAATAAGAAAAGACAGTGCAGTTAGGTAGAGACATAAAGGCAGCCATGCTGACTCAGCTGCTCTCAGACCCAATGTGCTGATGCCTGATCTGATTGCATTAATATACCACCGAAATGGCTGCAGCCTAAGTGTTACCTATTCCTGCTTCTGGAGAGCATCAGAAAGAGGTAAGACCAAGGGTATGCATTAACTGGAACTTAAATAGCCCTCAAAAATGTAAGACCTCTTTGAAATGCTGCACCATGGACATCCAGTTGCTAGTTTGAATGGCTAGTTAAAACTGAAGAGGCCATGTGACAACCAATGATACCTGTTCTTGGTACTGTGTCAGGGAGGAACTGAATAAAGTGGGCAGTTGGCTGCAGGAAAAATTAGGGCTTCTTTCACTGCAGCAAATCCCCCTTTTAAATCATAACTGACTAAAACAAATCAACATAATTACCCAAATTTATGGCAGCGATGCCATGTCAGTGCACACCATCAATAATCTTCTGATAACTTGCTGATCCAGCTCTGCTCAATACATGCAACTGTTGTATGTGTTTTACAGCAGTAATCCAAGTACCATGTTTCCAAGATTTCTAAGATCATTGTGTTCATGTGCTCCAGTCTTCATTGTTTTCTGTGTCTTAATATTTTCCCATTTTAGACAAAGCCTTTCACTGTTTTTTTGATTGTGGATAAAAATGTAATGACTTTCTGCAATTCCTCAGCGGAATAGCTCAGATTAGTCAAAATAGTCACTCTACATTCATTACTTCCTTTGGCACTAATTCATTACAAACTCTTTGTTTAAAACAGTGGTATGATTTAATTTTGGTGAGCTCGATTCTTGTGATGTTATCTCATTTGAAAACCAAAGCTGATTTTAAAAATTCATTATAAAATGATTAAAAATATATATATTTTTTACATTTTGTGTCCATTAGTCTGCAGTTTTAAATTGTATTGTAAGTAATAGAACAGAAAATATTTCTTAACATCTCGCATATTGCTATTCTGATTAATCCAGAAGGGAATTTTCCAACAATATTTTTAATTAAGAATTGTGACAGCCCAAATGTTTTTCTAATGCCTAAAGGTATTTCTACTACATTTTCCTTGCATGCTACTAAACTATATACAAAATCCTCAGTTTCCCTACAGCTATCACAATATTTCTCATGTCACTCACACTTTACACATATTTTTGTGCTGATCGTAATTGTAGTGACATTCTGCTTTCCTTGATCATACTTTTATTCCACAGTAAACAGAAACAGAGGAACATGTGCACACAAACTAGACACAAGGTGGGTGCTGGGATATCAAAGCTGTCAGAGAAACAGGCCTGCCAAAGACTGGCACAGCAGTGCTGAGGGGGAGGGGACTGCTGCCTTCATCTACTTCAAAAGAGCAGAAAAATCTGGTGAAAAATCCAGTTGTGAAACAAAGACACAGGAGATCCTGTCAGATGAAATACACGAAATGCTGGGAGGTCTTTGTTTTGAGTTTTGGATTCAGGAAGAATCCTGGTTCTTTTTCTGTGCCACAGAAATGAAAAAAAAATAAAACCTCGTCCTCACTCTTGAACCCCAGAATAGGCCTGTTAAAGACCTCTAAGTACCAAGATTTTGGCTTAATGCGTCTTTTGTCAGAAGTCAAACGTACAGTGCATTAAAAATCTCTTCCTGTCCGCAGAAAGAGGAAGTGCCGGCTGTATGTTTTTGCTCCATGGGTGAATGCCATTTACCTTTAGCCGTGCTCTTCTTCGATGTTAATAGCACAGTCACAGCAGAACGAATTGCAGCAGAAATCACGTAATTTACTCAAAGCATCTGTACAGCGTCCTGAGACACACTCGCTGTTATGCTTGTTGCAGTGGGACTGTTCATTCCCTCTCCTCCAATAATCCATTTCCCCTTCACAATAAATATTTGATACGGTTCATACACTGCTGTAGCTTGCCAAGTGAGTGTGCAAACTAGTTCTTGGTGTGGGGTGTAAGAGTAAAATGAAAACTTGATTTAAAAAAATTATTAAAAAACAGCCCAAATGTACATATTATATCTAAATACTGGTCAATCAATATAAAAGCCCACTGACTCTCCCAGTACAGAAGGTAAAAATGTATTTTTTATAATCCGTCTCTTTTGTAAAGCCTCTTTGCAATGTTGGGTGTATTGAAAATAGTTGGACAGTATTAATAGGACAGTTCATCTTACGGGACAGTAAATCTTACACATTTTACGCTGTGTCATATGAAAAGGATATCAGTCATATCAAAGAAAGCAACTTTCTCCCATTTCGTCTGAACTTTTCCAATGACTGTAATAGCACATTTTGCTAGATCTGTAAAGAATGCAAATAAACTTCAAGTGAAAAATGAATGTCTAAAGCTGACCCACTTTCATTTAATGTGTGAGCGATGCTCTTGGCAAAGGCTGTTTTGATAATCTTTTCACTGAAAAGGAGAGCAGCAAAGCACAAATCGCTCAATCAAAGGCCTATCAACTTCAGGCCTCATGCAGCCGTCTGATTGGCTGGGCCTGGCTGCGCTGTTTATCAGCCTTGATGCAGTGACATCAAAGCACTGAGAGTCATTAGCACTGTGGGCAACATTTCACGCTGCCAGGATGTATGAGAGAAGAATGAAGTAGAAATGAGACATCATTGTAAGATGAAACACCATCACAGGGCAGTTGCCCTCATCATCCTGCCAGATGTGTTATTACTAGTAACCTAAATAAGCCAATGATGGAGAGTGAATGTCAATTTTTGAAGCCCTCTGGATGGTTAGTGAATGATTTATGCTTCATCCTACATCTTTAGCTTTCACAACGCCCAAACTGCACAATCATTGATTATTATTGTTCACATGGAAACAAGTATTGCTAAAATAAAGCATTTAATATTTTCCTCATTAGCCAAGCATTTGCTCTTAAACTTGACAGCACACATGTTGACTTACCTGTGTTCTGAATTGCATTCAGGTAACTATCATCTCCAAGCACCTGCAGGCAGAAAGGATATGCAAACAGTTGATATGCAAGAAGCTGACAGAAATTTGAAGTGATTTGTTCAGAGTGAGAAAGCGGCTGTTTTCTACCAGAAAAGGAGAGTTTTATCTTCTTAGACGTGACACACATTTGAACAGCAGCGCGTTCCATGTCTACCCACGCTCTCATGCAGCTCAGAGGAAGCCACGAGAGTCTTCGCTGGCAGAATTACAGGGAAAATAGATGATATCTATTGCATTTTTAACTATGTATGTTCTATATCCACTTTTCTTGCAGCCTTACTGTAACTGTCACTGGGAGGGTGAGTAGTTCAGAAACCTAATTTTCTAACAACATTTATTCGTCATACATCCAGTAAGGGAGATAAGGATGGTTATAAAATAATGTGCCATCTGACATATAAACAATACATTTATGGCCCATTTTTTCCTCACTTTATTCATTCACTATTGTTCCCTTATTCAATATAATGATTCAGAGCTAGTGGTCACATCATTTCTCTCAATCAACATCATTTTTAGAAGAAATTCTGAAACTCAGCAACCTGCCTAATTACCCTGAGTGGTCCACTGGTCAACAAACTTGCTGAAAGTGGCCTAAATTAAGCCAAATCTCCTAATCATTGTCATCCTTATTAACTAAAGGGGCATTAGAGCAGTCGGTGAAATTAGATCTGCAGAATTAGCTCATATCATTTGAGAAGGGCAAAAGAGTAGGAGATCCAAAATCTACAATTAAACATTTCAGGCATGATCCATCTGACCTTGGCCCAAGAACATCTAAATTGATGAAGTGCCTGTAGTCTGTGGCTGTGGATTTATCCTTGTTCTGCAATTCATACTTGTATTTACGTCAGACCTCTTCAGTAGAAAAACATTTGAATTACTTCTGACCTTGGACTGCGTATGTTCTGAAGTGAAATTAGTTCATTATAAACTGTACTATAATCAAACTACAATCCACTGAAAAAGCATAAAATTAAAATGAAAGCAATCTTACAAAACCAGCTAACATATATAAGCCTAATTACACACAGACTCTGTGTGCATGATCTAATATTATCCATTCAGTGCATTACCAATCAGACTATAAAATATCATTCATGTTCAATATCCATTCTAATCATTTGGCTGCCATGTGTTAGCATGCATGCTGGTGTACTAACATGGGACTGAGTTTGTTAATTTGCAAGTGCAGAAGTGCTTTTGGGACTAAGCATGCCACCACCAAGCAAATTGTGTTACACGCAGATAACAAGGCTCAGTTATGAGTTATGATATTTGTGCTCATCCCAACACACTCTGGTCAGTTAAATTCTTAATTGCATCTGTCAATCTCCTACCAAAGCAGCAGCTGAGGCCAGGGAGCTACTGCCCTTGGTGGCTGTGATGCATCCTGGCAGCAAACAATACACCTGAAGAGGAATGTAAACCCATTTATTTACCTTATTAAGACTAATAACCAGCACTTAACCAAATGTGTTCATCTATTCTGTACCTACATTGTATTGTTGCTCAATAATATCATTAGAGTCTAATATAATGTATATTTTGCTGTATCATGTCTTCTATATCATGCTGTATCATGTTATATCTATATAACTTATACATTCAATTACCAAATAATTTGGCAAAATAACTGTTAAACTGTTTGATAACTAATATTACTTACAGTTAATAATGATGAGGTTATGTAGTGAGTACTATATGTTTTAACCTGTCTGATTGCAGAAGAAAACAGCAGCAATGTGAAATAATCAGGAAAAGACTCTTCATTTCTCCAGGTGACGATTATAACCCCAAGGGTAATTACACAAGCACTAGCTACAGAGTACAAACAAGAATAATCTTCATAAAATTAACATTTCCTGTGCTAGAATATGATTGGCCACATTGGAAGTTGCTTTAAAGTAGTCAAAATATACACATCTATAATTGCTTTACGGAAATTGGATTTTGTAAGGCATGAAAAAATGCAGCACTGCTGTGCTGGGAATGGACTGTAATGCCAAATGGACCACAAAAGTGACTGACAAAGTTAAAACAGTTTGTGTCTACAATATGGAAATGGAAACCCCTTATTTTTTAAAAACAAGGCAACAGGATGTTTTGTTGGCCAAACAGGCAAAACTCTCCTCTGAAATTAAGTGTTATGCTTAAAAAAAACTACTATTTATAAAGTAAAAATATTGTGTTTCAAACACACCAAATGTCCATGTGTTGACGGGATCTTCCTAAAGTATCATTAAAACTATAAAAACAGCAGAAAACCAATGTGTAGAACTGCAACAGAGCAAATCATATGCACACGCTTGCAGAAATTAGCATTACCATGACTACTTATACAATAACCGTTTCTGTTATAAACACATGAGAATGAGATTTACAATACTACATGCAAAGAGACTGTAATATCCAATGAAATTTGTTATGAACTTTTCGTTTTTTTTGTCTTCCTACCACAGTTCATTGTTTCTTTACAATAATAGCCTAAAGCTCCTCAAGATTTAAGAGAAGCTTATAAAAGAACTGGAAATGTAAACTGTATTCGAAGGTAATAAAACAAATGTTTCAAAATTCTTAAAAGCTTCAGTTAACAACTGACCAAATTCCAGGGCCCTCCATAATGTTAGGGACAAAGACTGTTGATTTATCTCTCGCAAATTTTTTAATTTAGGGTGTTGGTGGTCTAGTGGTAGGGTTCTTGCCTACGGACCAATAGCTCAAAAAAGGTCCCAGGTTCAAATCCCACCTCTGGCACTACCACCACTGGGTCCCTGAGAAAGACCCTTAACCCTGAGTTGCTCCAGGGGGACTCTCCCTGTAATCAGGACATAGACGTTGCTCTGGAGAAGAGCATCTGCTAAATGCCGCAAATGTAAATAATTTTTTCTTTTGCGTACAGTTCAGTTTCACCATGTAGAGATGACACTTTTATACAGTCCACCTAATTTCAGAGCATCATAATAACTGGGACAACAGGCTTCACATGTGTAATTACTCAGGTGTGTTTCATTGCTCTAGTACTGCAGGTTTAAGATACCTAGGCTTACTTCTACCATTGGCATCTGTGGTTGCCATTATTCAGCATGAGGAGAAAAGCTATGCCATTAAAAGTCAAGGAAGCTATTATGAGGCTGAAAAAAAAAATAAAACCATTAGAGACATTGCTCAGACCTTAGGATTACTAAAATCAACTGTCTGGAAGAATGCACTGACGAGTTTGGTAATCTTAAAGGAACTGGTCGGCCAAAGACGAGCTCTACAGCTGATAAGAAGCCAATACTCTGTGGTTACTTAAAAATCCCCAAAACGCCTGTGCAACAGATCAGTTTTCGTGAGCTTACTATCTACAGAAGACTAATGAATAGAAATACAGAGGTTAGACTAAAAGAGGCAACCACTTCATAGCTAACAGGATGGCCAAATTATGTGCCTATGTAAAGGGGAGCCTGGGTAGAAATCTTTGGAAAAGTTGTTACCGATGACAACACTAAGATTAACCTGTATCACAGTGATGGGAGGATGAAAGTATGGAGATGAAAAGGATCTGCCCAAGATCCAAAACATTTCATCTCAGCTGTTAAACATGGAGGGTGGGGTGAAGCTTGGCATGTATGGCTGCCACAGGTACTGGCTCATTCATTTTTACTGATGTACCTCAAATCTGAGATGTGTAGAAATATAACCTTCAGTAGGCAAATGACTTGCCACTATATATATATATGAAATACCTAGGGTCCTTCAAACCCTAGGAGAGTGAAAGAACAGAGTGAAAAGTACATATGATATGAAGAACACAAAGGTTATGGCAGTAGAAAAGTCTGCTAACTTAATCACCCAGTTAACAAATAAAGATTTTAAAGCAGTCAAGAGTTAAGTCAGATTGGCACATGCATAAGGGTGAAGGCACTGTAAAAGATCTTCATATCTAGTGATGTCTCTATGAATAATGGTAAGAGATGTCCAGGCTATGGCCTTTATAGGTGCACAAAAAAGTAGGAAAAGGAAATGTAATGCAGCCTTTCTATTGCAAAGTTGTTGTTTTTTTACTTTTCAAAAACACTAGAAATAAAGACAAATTGATCCATAACCAAATCAAGTTTCACCTCTCACTATTTTAATTAATCCATCATGTATCTTTCTGCCCTTCAGGTTTCAGCAAGCTCATGTTTTTGGCATCATCTCAAGGGTATTCTGACTTATTGTATATGGACACATTCTCTCAGCAGACAAGAAATCCCTTTTGGACGTCAATCTGGTTGCTAAGACTCACAATTGACTTGATGACACTTTTGGTCAAAGTGGGAAAAATCAGAGACTGCTCATTTGATTCTCACTGTCTATTTCATTTTAATATCATACAAAGGCATGTGTGGATGTACTGGAGTATCCTTCACATACTTCAGAAAACAGAGAAAGAACACAGAGCTGACCACATAGACAGAGCTGAGACTGTGATGGCTGAAAACTGAGCATGACACAGAGCAGTCCATGGGGAACAATCTCTCTGAGGTTAAATGAAATATCTCCTGCTCACTATTATTGTTTAGTGTGTCGTGGATCAAGCAAAGCCAGTTTGAACAATGCAAGGTTTGAATGAGAGAGAGAGCAGAGAGAGAGAGAGAGAGCAAGAGAGAGAGAGAGAGAGAGAGAGAGAGAGAGGAGAGAGAGAGAGAGAGAGAGCAAGAAGAGAGAGAGAGAGAGAGAGAGAGAGAGAGAGAGAGAGAGAGAGAGTGTGTGTGTGTGTAAAAGAGGGAGTAAAATTTACACATTAGGATTAGGACAATCCTTTGAACTGCAGTGCTTCTGAAATCCCCAAATCCTTCAGTAGATTTATTAGTGGTGTGCAATCAACCATAATGAAGAGCACAAAGTCTAACTCAGCACTACACGGGAGGCAGATTACTCATTAATATCTTCCCACACTACTGTAGTTTCACCGCCCCGACAGATGTTTGATACAGCAGCCCTGTTTTCCATGAGGTGAAGTGAAAGGATTACACACATTGATCGTGTTGATTATATCATAACTGATGTGTGGTGCATAAACATGCCTGGACTGGGTGTGCAGAAAAAAAGGCAAGCTACTGACCAGTTTTCAGCCTCCACACAAACCTGCGCATGCACCTTTCCTTTCAGCACATCAGATCTGTTTTCGATTCAAATGATTTGGGGGTGAGATATGTAAAAAATGGTTCAAATGGGACAGACACAAGATTCAGCACCCATTAGAGATGCTGCAGTTTTGCACCTGAATATGGGTCAAGGAGTTGGATGATTACAAGGCTTCATAATGGTCTAGCCTGCAGCCACTGGGGCTCCATTGATCCTAATTCAATGCTTTAAATCAAGGGCAGAGCACAAAGCTGAGTGTAAAAACCCCTGAGCACATGGCAGTCACAGCTAATTCCCTCAGCACAGGCGTGGTGGAGGTGCATCCTCTCGTTTCTCTGAACAAAGCCAGTGCAGCAAATAAAAAGGAACTGAAAAGGAGCCTTTCCAGCTGCAGCCCTGAAGCTCCACAGACTGGAGGGCCAGAACCAGCCCAATCGCAAGCCGAGCATAGGGTGGTAAAGGCTCTCTGAGTGTTTATTGTGGTATAGAGAAGCTCGTACCTGCTTCAGCCCCGCGCAGCAGAGGGCGACCAGCGCCAGCAGCTCCATCCTCTACCGCACCCTGCGGCTCGCGCTCATGCTCGCGGCGCGCGCACTCCTGCTGGGTCTCCCCTCCAGCCCTCCAGCCAGCACGGGTCCGATGTGTGGGTGTGTGTGTGTGTGTGTGTGTGTGAGCTGCTGTTAACGGCTCCGGTAGTGGGCGCGGCTTTGATTTCCACAGGAGTGAGTGACGCTCCGTGATGAAGCCTCTTCCTCCTCCTCCTCCTCCTCCTCCTCGACCTGGTGCAGGTTAATGTGCGATGTGATGTAAGGTCACACCCACCTTAGCACTCAGCATTCATGACAGATGCACCATCCGTAGGTGAGGCATATTAGAATGAAAGCCATGTTTTAAAAGGACCCCTCTGGAGAATTGACCACCCGGTGATGCTACACATTCGTGGCCTGAAGTACAAAGACAGCAAAGCTGGCTTTGCTCACTCTGGGTGGTGAGGATGGCACTGCCTCTTGCCTCTTACATAATTCTTCCAGTACATAAATTGTAAGGCAAGGTACAAAAAACACAGGGTGTAACCAAAGATGGCCACTGCTAACTATTGTACCTAGATATACCTGTTTTTTTTTTTTCAAACTATAATTTTTTCTGTAGCAAATTTAGAATTGCATGCATTTTTTCATGGATGGAAGGTCTTGAGGGCAAGAATCCTGATTTTCTTTGCTAAAGCACATCAATCAAACCTGATAGGGGTGGCGGTGGTCAAGTGGTAGGATACTTGCCTATGGATCTATGGCTCAAGAGGTCCCAGGTTCGAATCCCACCTCTGGCACTACCACCACTGGGTCCCTGAGCAAGACCCTTAACCCTGAGTTGCTCCAGGGGGACTGTCCCTGTAATTAGGACATGTAAGTCGCTCTGGATAAGAGCGTCTGCTAAATGCCGTAAATGTAAATGATAATGGACCGATGAGTTGTAACTGGACTGTGCAGGGCCAGAGCCTGGCCTGAGGCTAAGAAACAAAAAAAAAAGGTGCCTCTAATACATATACATGCTTTATAACGTTAATCATGGACTCAATTTCCTTTCTGTTTAAAATACTTTTACCAAAAAGTAAATGGTAGAGACATACTCTGTTTGCCAGTCCATAAAAGGAAGGACACACCTGGAGCAATTAAGCATCTCTAGTTTACCAAACATGCAAGTTATGCTCTGGACCATGGGAGGAAACCCATGGACCTTGTCAATGTGAAGTAACAGGGCAAACACTGTGCCACTGTGATGTCCTGATGGAAAAAATGTAAAACAAAATATGGCATATTCTACATACTTACACACAAAAGTTTTAGGCAGGTGTGGAAAAAATGCTGTAAACAAAGAACGCGTTCAAAAATGGAAGTGTTCATCATTTATTTTCATCAATCAACAAAATGCAGTGAATGAACAAAAGAGAAATCTAAATCAAATCAATATTTGGTGTGACCACCCTTTGCCTTCAAAACAGCACCAATTCTTCTAGGTACTCTTGCACACAGTTTTTGAAGGAACTCGGCTGGTAGGTTGTTCCAAACATCTTGGAGAACTAACCACAGATCTTCTGTGGATGTAGCTTCCTCACATCCTTCTGTCTCTTCATGTAATCCAGACACACTGGATGATGTTGAGATCAGGGCTCTGTGGGGGCCAGAAGAGTTGATGCTGGATTGAAGGCAAAAGGTAGCAACACCAAATATTGATTTGATTTAGATTTTTTTTTTTTTCGCTCACTTTGCGTTTTGTAAATTGATAAAAACAAACAATCATTATTATATTTCTGAAAGTATTCTTTGCTTACAGCATTTTCCCCACACCTGCCTAAAACTTTTGCACAGTACTGTATATACATGTTTTATCGCTTTACAATATTTTAAGTTTACTCTCTTAACCTTAACCACTTATCCTGAGTTGGGTCACATGTGGTGCTGGAGCCTATCCCAGCACACAGGGAAAAAGACAGAAACAGCCACTGTGCCATCTAATATTTTAACCCATTCATTAAAAAGAAGGTGGGTGATAATTTTATAGAAAAATACAGCATTTTGTTTGTACCCTGTGCAGGATGTGCTATTTATTTCCACAAAACCAAACAATGAATTTAACTGATGGTAATCAAATCTGTGTCATTTGAATATATGTCATTACATCTAATAACCATAGTATCAAAACACATTTTTAGTTTCAGCTTAAAATGTTTCCCATTTTGTCATTGTTATCACAATGTTGCCAATTTTATCATAATTTAATTCAACTTGATATAAAAAATATCAGTTGCCCTTACATAGTTGGTGCGCTAAAAGTCAAAAAATCAAGTGGCAGGTCCAACTCTGCTATGCTCTTTTTCCACTGACTTCTAATTAGTCTACTTGTTTGCTTAGATCATAAATCTGAGAATAAACATGAAACAGAACGAAATCCTCTGATGATACCAAAATGATTTTGATTAAATAATAAATGGTGCCTTCAGAAGTCTGTTGTGTGGCATTATCTGTTTGAACATGATCTGTATGGAAAACATGTCAGAAAAATCCAATCAAAGGATCCTTCTGTGTAGCAATTAATTAATCAGCTTGTGTTTTCCTGAAGATTAAATTAAAATGGGAATATTTTCCACAGATTTCTTTCTAAAACTTTCTCTCCAGTAGTTTTTGCTCAATCATGCTGCTGATGACTGAAAACCAACTGCCATATATCAATAACAGTCTCTTGTTATTGCAGCCAGGATGGGGTTCAGCGATTGCAGAACTCAGCACCTTGCTCCTGGCAACAAAAATAAGGTCAGAGTATAAACTGACACTCCACATTCACAATCCACTGGATGACAATAGATCAAATGTATTACAAAACAAAAGGGCAACCTTACAGCCTTACAGTGACCAACCAGCAAACATTGCAGAAAGAAAAAAGATGGAATAAGAGCCATCATGCTTAATTGTACACTGTAGTATTTGTGGCCCCTGCTATTAAAACAAAGGCTCATCCAAATATTTGTTCTCTCTATGACTGCAAAGATGCTAATTTAAAGGCAGAATTATAACAATTAGGAAAGCCTTAAGGCCTACTAAAAATCAGCAGAATAATGCATGAAAATAACAAAGATGTAGTAAAGAAAGAGAGAGAGAGAGAGAGAAACAGAGAGACAGAGAGAGAGAGAGAGAGAGAGAGAGAGAAAGCGAGACAGAGAGATGAGTGAGGGAGTGAGTGAGTGAGTGTGAGACACATGAGAGAGAGAGGGTTAAAGGGGGAGAGAGCGAGATTCTGTGGATGGGCTCAACTTCATGCTGTTCTAGAAACAGAAAAAAATAAATCTATCAGAATTAAGTGAAAGAACAGACATTTCTTCAGTCAGGCCTATGTCCAGTACAGCTAATTAGTGAGGCTTGTACACGTCTGGTCTCAGAAGCACAAACAACAGCTGGGAACCCCAGGAGTGACCTTCTGCTCATGGCATGTGCTCAGTGACCCACCCATGGAGTCGTGTTGCCCACACTATCATGCATACATTACATTCTCAATGCCCGCTTTCATTCCCCACGCTCCTGACCTCCTCACTGGAACTAATGTACTGTATTTTATAGTCATTACTGCCTCTGTGCTTCAGTTCATCTGCTCCCTCACTGAGCAGTGCCTTCAACGGGGAAGAGAAGAGAATCTTACCGGGGCGCTATAGTGTGGTTGTCATGGTAACACAATGGTTAAATTCCTGGCAGCACCTTCCAACACTTATTGTAAATTTAAGGGCCTTTCAGACACAACAGTCTTTAGGCTGAGGGTAAAATGGCGGAGATAATAAAAGGGCCCAGTGTGCTTTTTTGCAGGCAAATGTGAAAACATGTCGAACAGGTTAGATCACAAGGGCAGAAAAACAGTGTCTACTAAGTAAAATTCACAGTAAGTCTTAAAACTGACTGCTGGGAATTAGATCTAATTTTACCGGTCTTTGCTCACAGCCTCAACTCTTAGACATCTGCAAAACTACATGCACATATACACACACACACACACGCACACATACACAAACTATGGGGGTGGTGTCTGTCATAACTGCAGTGCCCAAAGGCATCAGTTCCCAATCCCATTAACCCTCTCTAGTTGCAGCCAATCACAACCAAGCCTGTTGGTATGGAAACGAATGAGCGATGCTCAACTATCCCCTTTTTCCTTTGTTTTCCTGGGTTAAAGCTGATGACAAAATGGAGCTATGGCCTACATAATTTTGTTCCAAATTGCTCTTTGTTTTGTAATGCCTCTGGTTTTCCTACAATTTTTCTATTTTAAACTTTATTAAATGCCACTTTCCTTGGTGGATGGATGGTATCAAAAAACTATGCATAAACTATACAAACTATACTGTTGTGCATACAAAGCAATTCAAAGTAATGTCACCACAACAGTGCTGTATCATACATGAGACCACAAGTCTGAGTCCTGGCAATGCCTCTGCCATGACCATGAGTACAAGAGAGAGAATTGGCCTGGATCTCTCTAGGTGGGTAGGGTGACCCTCCTTCTGCAACATTAAGCATGATGCTCAGCACTGCAGGTGTCTGTTGGCCATCATACCAGAACTGGTGGTTAGTGGTCACCTTCAAGCACACTAAGCTGTCCAATGCATTACCAAAAGATACAGTGGAGAGATTCAGAGGAATTAGTATTAGCCTTTTCTCCGTCATAGCCCGTAGTTTATTGTGAACGGGTACATTTCTCCATTTGGTAGAAAAGGGAAAAAATAAAAATAAAATGTGAATATTTCTATTCCTCATGTAATTTTTATCCATGTGAAATGTCCAAAATTGTGAATATATAAAATACTTTCCTCCTTTGTGGAAAGTCTCAAATCAGAAATTTGTCCAAGTATCTAAACCTGCTAATCTGAAAATAAAAGATCAACTCACAAACTAAACTACATATTTTTAGATTTTATTTTGAGGTAGTTAGTTAGTTTAGTTAGTTAGCTGGTTAGTTTCTCACTTTTTAAACATTTTATAAAGAATAATTTTTTGTCATGTTCAGAGTAGAGATAAAGAACACAAACAATGTTGGTTTTAGCAGAGTTTCATGCACATCTCCCACTTGATCAGCCCTGACAATGAGACCACTGACAGGTCAGTGGGTGGTATATATTAGGCAGAAAGGTAGTCAGTCAGTTGTTGAGTTTCATGTGTTGGAAGCAGAAAAACAGATCAGTAGGTTAGTATCTACCAAAAGTGACCCAGAGAAAGACATTTTCATGGGTATCTAATGCTCACTGATGTTCTTAGACCATCTGGTTTGATCACATGGAAGAGTTACTATAGCACAAATTTCTGAAAAAGTTAATGATGTTGATGACAGAACGTTGTCAGAATACACAGTGGGTTACACCTTGATGCTTTCATAAAGTGGACAGAGTGCCCGATCTGATCCCTGGTGTATCTGCATCACTTACCTCGGAAATATGCAGCACCAGGATGCTTTCTGGGAAAAAGGTGGAGGCAGAGTGACTCTCTGGGCAAAGTTCTTCTGAAAAAACCTTGTATACTGATATACAAGTGAATATTACATTGACATATAATGACACTGAAATGTTCTATAATGGCTATGGCCTATTTTTAGGAAAATAATGCCACGCTGCACATATTTTTCTTCCGAACCAGCCATTGCAATTTGCTTTTTGTCAAAGGCACTCAGATCCTTATGCTTTACCATTTTTAGTTACAGGTGCCACTGTAGTGAGATAATCAATGTTCTTCACTTTACCACTAGACGACCACCACTAGACCATGACCACTCCCTATATATAAGTATACATCTATAATGTGAATTCATGAAAAATACTTTATTCTAAGTCTTATTTGATTACATTGGTTTATACAATGTGAAGGATGGATTTAAAACACACACACACACACACACACACACACACACAAAGCATAATTTAGAATAACAAAAGTACACTGTGAAATGGCCTCCTCAGAAATTCTGCACCACATTATATGCAACAAAACATTTCCAATTTCATCACAGTCTGAAAACACAGCTTTTTAAAGCTTGAATAATAGCACCGTAAATGTGCTGCTTTAGATGAGCATAGACTAATGTTGGAGGCTTCATTTGGAGTTGGCATGCTGTGAGATCTGTGAAGTGTTAAGTGTGAAGTTTGTACTGCAGTTTCCGTTATCCTCATCTATCCCTAGAGCCTGGAAGCAGAAGAGAAGCAGATCGTTTATCGCTGGCAGCCACAGGCGCTCTGAATGCTGTTATGAGATAGTGTTTGAAGTGGGGTGTGCCATCGAAGACACAGGCAGCCTCATCTAAGGCTGTTCCGCTCTAATTGAAGATCTCTCCACTGGCATCATCAGTGGCACACTAATGTCATTAACTAATCATGACGTCCAAAATGAAAGAGTAGACAGGGCTTAACATAGGAGCATGTGAGAGAATATACAGCCTTGGCAGCCCTGTAGAACCATGGAATTTATTGTTTCATAAAAGCTGTTTTATGAATGCCTTTCCCTCAGTTGCTTTAACACAACGCTTTAACTTTACCCAGATCTCTGAGATATGCATGCAAAGGAAGCACAGTGTGTAAACACTGAGTGCTTACATATGAAACTTTGTTGAGGGAATTCAATGCAAATCTTTTTGCATCGTTGCCTGCAGCTGACATGTACTTTTGCGCAATTAAAAATTCTAACAACAGAACACATCCTTAGCTAAGGCTTAGGGAAAGGTTTTAGTGTTTTATAAAACTGGAGTGACAGATTGCAGCTTGTTGAGTGAGGCTGCTTTGGAATGTAAGTGTAGACTTTATGTTTTCAACATCCTGTGTGTATCTGATGATACAAGATTATATTTATCTATATAAATAGATATCGTTTTAGGGCCAACCAATGGCTTTTTAGATCATTTTCAATACCCATCACTTCCATTATCAGTGCTGACCTTTTATTTTAGTTGTTTTCTTTTTGGAGCAGAAATCCAGTGATTTTAAACTAATATCTTTGAATAAATTGATTATAATTCCTAGATTTACTTTAGTCTAACTCTTCAGACTTCATATTTTTAAAATTGATAATATTTTTTTCATTCTGCAATATGATAAATTATCCCTCAGATGCCCTAAAAACAGCAAGATTCAGAAGTTTCAAGTTTTCTTTGATATCTGGTTTTATCTTAATATCTAACCACTTGACCACGGTCAACTGGATTAAGAAATACTGGTTTAAATGTATTACTTGTAGGATGGTTGACATCAATACAGGATCAAAGATCATTTTGCCAGTCTGACCTTTGGTTTTCATGTATTTGCGCTCAAATCATTCAAAATATATATACAGTACTGCTTGGCCAAAAAAAAAAAAAAACACTAATATTTTGTTGGTTTCATTAGCCTGCTGTACCCATCAATCTTGTACTTTTACTTTTGCAATTAAACACACCCATAAGTTCTACAGTTGATTTTTTTAGTATTATTTATTTTCAATTAACCTTTAAGCAACCTCCCGTCCCAATAATTTATGGGGGCTTTTTTTTCTGACATTTCTTGCTCAAAGACGATGGTTCACCGCTGTTCTTCCGGGCTTTAATAATGCACTGGACATTAAATCCATCTAAACAGAATGCATTA
Organism: Hepsetus odoe; assembly: GCA_017165825.1. NCBI lineage: Eukaryota > Metazoa > Chordata > Actinopteri > Characiformes > Hepsetidae > Hepsetus > Hepsetus odoe. The sequence goes on from CM029378.1 coordinate 12,037,157, forward strand.
GTTTCAGCAATATCTTTGACACATGTCAGTAATGTGACCTTAGATGTGACCTAGATGCTCTTAGATATTTGCTTATATAAAATCAGTTGGTGACCTTTTTTTGACACGCAGTGTATCATTGCTGATCCTGAGTTGATGATGCTTTCTTCATTCTTCACCCGAGCAAGATGAAAGCAAAAGATATTTGAATTAGCCAACAGATAAAACTGACCAGTGCAGGCTGTGGGGTGGCAGTGGTCTAGTGGTAGGATACTTGCCTTCGGACCTCTGGATCAAGAGGTCCCTGGTTCGAATCCCACCTCTAGCACTACCACCACTGGGTCCCTGAGCAAGACCCTTAACCCTGAGTTGCTCCAGGGGGACTGTCCTTGTAATCAGGACCTGTAAGCCACTCTAGATAAGAGTGTCTGCTAAATGCTGTAAATGTTTACTGGCTTTTGTTTTCTGAAACAATTAGGGAATGGACTGGTGTAGAACATTTATAGCTCCAAACAAAGCTTTGTTGGTCAACCTGAGAAGTGTACTTGTTGTTTGCTGAAGTGGTGCTTATTTATGCTTTTCCAGCAAAAGGATACATCCAGTTCTCCATGCCCCACTGTACTGCTGTCACTTCACTTACAGCCGAAATGGGCAGAAATGAAAATTCATGATGTCAGGGACCTTAAACAACAGGGTAATGGTAGGGAGAGAGGGAGAGATAAAGCGGGGTGGGAGAGAGAGATTTATGAATTATCTGTATTTTATAGAGAAGTCTGTCTCTGGTGAACACACAGCGCCATCAAGTGGTTGATCCGTGTAGATGTTTCTGATGAGGTTTTTATTCAGACGAAGCGACGACGTGGTTCTGTTCAGCAAAAACCACGCGATTCAGGAGAATAAACTTTACCCAACAGCACAGTTCGACTCGATAAAAAACAACATTTACAAATAAGACCAGTCGATACTGTTACGAACCAGTTACAGTGGGTTGTTTTGGCGGCAAATTTTCCACTGCAAACAGAAAGAAAATGCGGGAAAATTAAAACTAAGCCACAGCTCTGCTCTTTTGTTGTTGAACCACTTTAAGCTCCGGATGTCCCACCCCTTAAATGACGAGATACTATTGACGCGACGCGCAGCGAATAGCAAGTCCGCTTTGCGGTTGATTGACAGGCGGGTTGCCCAATGACAGCGCGAGATAAAATAGCCATGGCGACAGTACCCTGTCTGCTGATTTGCAACCCGCCGAAACGTTGTCGGGGAAGAAGGAGCGCCTCGGTCGGTTCGCCATGGACTGGTCCAGGATCAGTGCGGTCTAAACACGACTCTAACCATAGAGCGGTAAGTAAGAACACTGTCAGCAACTCGCTTAGGACTCAAGGTTACCATTATTAATCGAATGGAAGCGAGTGAGACGCGGTTTGGACGCGCTGGTGGGGCGAAAACGAGCAATATCAAATTACAAACATGACGGTTCCCTGGCGAGGCTATGGCCTGCACGACTACTGTAGAGGAAAACAAGTGGATAATCCTTCCCCTTAAAGTCTTCCCTCACACACCGGAGTCTGAGGGGGCTTGTTTTTCTTCTGGTAAAAGAGATGCCCCCTCACATGATGAACATTTCAGTGGGCCATAATAAAGCAGCAGACAGTTTTTATTTTCAGTATAACTGATTAAATAAATAAAATTCGCTCAAAGTCCACTATCTGTGGTGTTACTCTGAGACGAAGTTCACTTCCACGCGGGGGCGATGCGTGGTGTCAAGAAGGCGATTTAATTTGTGAGGTGCCCCAGTGTTATTACAGTTACACCAGGAATGAATACCTCACTTCTTACTCACAACACTGACAGAGAAGTCACTGCTTCGTTAGAAGTAATAAAACTTTCAAGAAAAGTAAACAAATGAATGAAAAACTTTTCTTCAAAAATGTTTTCTTTTCATATTTCTACAGATACTAGCCCTATTTTGGTGAAGAAGCAATGAAAGTACTGTAAAAACTGACATATGACAGTACTGGAAGCCTTTCAGTAAGTGAATGGTCTGCAACGAAAGAGAGAAGAAGAAAAAAGTTAAAACCATTTAAGTGAAGCACTTCCTCTCTGAAAAGTCTCGGGAAATGGACCCGTCTTCTGGGATGCACATGCCCACTGCACCCCAAAACAGTGAGGTGGTCCATGTGGCTGTCGGTAACCCCATCATTACCATGTATCAAACTCCACCTCAGGCCCCAAATATCGCTCAGATCATTAGCCAACATGTCCTACCACAAGACGTCTCCTGTCAAGCTATACAGCATGCAGTTCCTTCACAAATTCAGATGCCATCCCAAACCCAGGTGACAATGCATGGCCATGGTCAAGTCTGTGGGCAGCCACAAAGCCATGGGCAGTCTCAAGGACATGGGCAATCACAAAGCCACGGGCAGTCTCAAGGTCATGGGCAGTCTCAAAGCCTTCAGTCTCATAGTCATGGGCAATCGCAAAGCCTCGGGCAACCACAAAGTCATGGGCAAGCGCAAAACAATGGTCCAACACAGAGCCTTTTGCAGTCACAAGCCCATATGCAGTCACAAAGCCTGGTGCCGTCTCAAAGCCATGGGCAACCACAAAGCCATGGGCAACCACAAAGCCATGGGCAACCACAAAGCCATGTGCAACCACAAAGCCATGGTCCATCTCAGGTCCATGTTCCAGTGCAAGGTGCCTCTGAGAGCCATAACATACCCACCGCTCAGGATGGAGCCAGGTCGTTGCAAGTTCCCTTTGCAGAGGTTGCCTCCCTTCTGGATCCTAACATGAAGAGCTCAAAGGCTCGGAAGTACCAAATCCATTATGAGGAAGTTAAACGAAGGCTGGAGCCACCTGAAAAGATGTCCCTCAGATCCCTTGCTGCCTACACTAGAGTGAGTCGAGGCCCAGCTAGTAAAAAAACCCTCCTGGAATCATTGAATGTTTTTGGCCTGTCACCAAGTACCAACACCGCAGTGTCCAGCTCCTTCTCCAAACTAACTGAGGGTGAGGTTCAGCCACACACAACCTTGAGTTAAAGTTTTTTTAGATAAACATTACTTGCAAATTCAATTCATAATGTTTGGAAGGAGATTTGTAATGTTTTGTCTCATTATCTTGTCTGGAGTTTATTTTGGAAAAACATAAATGGACATGCTCTTTTCCTGCAGGTGACACAGCAGCCCTGTGTAAGGATATGAAGGACTTTGCCTTACAGTATGTGGACTATGAAAACATGGCAAAACAGTTGCTGCCTGAGGCAAACCAGGTGCAACACTGGTCAAAAATAATTGAAACAAGGTAATGTTAAATTAACTAAAAGAAGGCTACCATTGACAAAATTGCCTGCATTTCTATAAATGTGTTAACTGGGGGAAAAAAAGCTGCATCAGAAAAATTCCATTGGTGGGGCATTTAAAGTTTTTGCGTGTGCTTTTGTTTGTCAGGAACTATCTGGAGGAGATGCGGAAAGTTTTCAAAGACCCAGCAAACAGTCGCTTGTTTTCCAATGTCACACATGGCCTTGGTAATGGCATGATGGATGTAGCACTTGACATTATTGATGATGTCATTGATCGGCAAATACGTATCCTCTCCGGGAACACAGATCCGAAACCTGAGCCACCAGCAAGGAGGATTCGGAAGCGCACCCGTAAACCTAAGGCTACAACAGAGGATGGAAAGCCCAAAGAAAAGGGAAAAAGAGGCAGGAAGAAAGGCAAACAAATGCGAATAGATGCTGCTGTTCCACAGGTTCCACAGTCCACAGACATGGAGAGCAGTGTTTTGACCCTGGTGTCTGTGGGATATGAGACCATATCAAGTGGCCTCAGTGCCACTAGTGCAGGCCTGGCCTAAACTATGTCTGAGTGACCCAGAGAGTGCGAGCATGCGGAGTGCAGATTCCTGTCAAAAGCACGTATTACTTTTGTACTGTTAAGAGTTATTATTTCCTTTAAATGTTGACTCTAAAATGGTGTTCTGTTTTTGAAATATCAGTTGTAGGAGGGAAAAAAAAAAACAATCTGAATAATTAATTTGGCAGAAAGAGGTGCTTATTTCATTGGGGATGTTTAAAGAATTTTATCTTGCATTTATTTCATTCTTAGTTTTGTTTTAAATGAAGAACAAACGTACAGCATTTAAACACTCTTACAAAGGTTCTTTGAGTTTTGCACAGAATGACCATTTTTGTAAGTGGTTGAATGGAGTGTGAAGATTGGTTAAAGCATACATTTCTTTACTAATTTAAGGGTTCTTCCAAGAGCCTTTACATTAGCTGGTTTTTCAATGTAAGATAGCTTTTAAGAACCCCCACCCACCCACCAAAAAGGATTCTGTGGCATCACAAAGAATCTTTGTAAGGGTGTAGGAGTGCATCCAAACTGGTGGTTTGAGGAATGTAGGACACAGCATTGAAGATGAATCATGAACCCACACACATATAAAAAGTCAATTAAATGTGAAATGTTACTGCTGATTCTGGTTTTTAGTAGCATAGCGATTTAAGTTGGAGACTATTATCTTTTAAATAGAAATGATTTTTGCAATGACATTATATACTATTTATATATTTTTCTTTGTCTTTGATTCTATACATATGGTGTACTAAGTAACTAGTGGATGATTGTAGCCTGCATTTGATTTTCTTTTTTGATTGATTTGAATCTGAAGTTATTCAGATTGTTCATCTGAGTATTAAAATTTTTTATTTGTTTATTTTACTGCTCTCTCAAACCTTATTTGGTACGTCAATAGCGTTATGTAATCATATCGGAATTAGCTTAATTCCGATAAGTAAATCCTGCTTTATTTCATTTTTTCTTTATTTGGTTTTACTTCATTGCAGTTTCAAACAAGGCATCAAGCTTCCTAAAAGGAGCTTTACAGCTCAACTCACAGTCCTTTCACACAGTTTTACACTTTGCAATGTAACAAGCCGTTTATTATCATAACTATAGACTTTATCAACATATCTGAAACTGAAAATGACAAAAATGCAAACTTTTAAATATTTGCTTCTGTAATTCATTATTATATATGTATTTCATTAGTTTTAGAGTCCATTTGACCGTTGGATGACACCATGTCAAGCAGAGGCTACCTCTGCAAGCAAGGAGCTTTAGGGAGATTTAGGATTTGGCATGCATTAGTGTTGATCTGAGAGTGAAGTGGGGGTGGGGGGGACTGAAGGATAAAAAATGCACAGGGAAACGGGAAGGAGAAGCACAGAATACTCTTCTACTCATTGATGGTAATTAACTGGACAATCATATTTCAGAGTAAACTGGTAATGAAATGTAGAAGGACAGGTGAGGATACCTGGAGAAGTGGCATTAGGATGAAGACTAGAAAGTGGAGAGTCGGGATGTTCTGTGTTGTGCACCTCACACCTCATCCTTAGAATCGTACTCTGCTAAACGCACGCACATGGACAGGAGGACAGCCAGTCGTCTCCTGCCCAACACAGCAAAGGGTGAGTAGCAACATATGGAAGGGCAATTACGTGTACGACTGGCAGGAGAAGGGGGAAAAAATCTGAACACATCTCAGCATCTTTAGATTTCTGTCTTTTTGCTGTGTTTTTAAAATTCATGATAGTGTGTCTTGGACAGATGAAGTCTTCATGAACTAAATGTCTTCCTATACTATAAAATATCGGCACGTATATGTTGCCTGCCGCTTATGACTCACGTTTAACATTGAGTGTATATTTAAATTCTAGCAACAACATATTTTAATTTTTAATAGTATGTCATTGGCGTAACCACTCACATGACATCACGACTTTTTGTTAATTATGTTTGTATACATGTTTGTAATGCTATGATAGTATGTTATTATGGGTGAGTATCCTTAAGAATAGCTGCTGTTTTAATATTGGTTTGTTTCCTGCAGACTCTTTTGGCACTGCCCTAGATGCCATCAGTGTGACCACAGAGCTTGTTGAGGAGGAACTGAAACCTCACTTGGACACACTGCTGACATTTGCTGTGGAGAAGAGTGAGTAATTTAAAGGCCCTCCTCGCCACTTACATGTGCTATTAAACACAAACATGAGTGTTAAAGCTGCTATTCACAGTTTCCATGCAAAGAACAAATGACAAATGACATACCAGTAACTGTCCTGGGTGCACAGTTACTGCAGGAGAGGTTGAGGTGAATGCATGACCCTTGTGGATTTGAAAAATGAGACACACTAATCCGTATTTGTTTGTTCAGCCTATTGAGTGACAGGACTGATTAGCTGGTCTCCCTGCAAACTATTCCTCTGCTCTGGTAAAGCCAGGTGGCCAGTGGTGCGAGAACATGCCACCTGTGTAAACATGACAGAGACATACCCTTACAGGAAACAAATCCTCTCATGTCCCATGTAGTATTAAGTTTTTTTCCTTCAGATGTACTAATGGTGCTTGAGGGGTTTTTGTTTCATGTCACAACTCATTTTTCCATTCACTTTTTCTGACCTCTCTTTATTCTTCAGGATTAAACAGACTGTGTGACCGTATTTTCAGGCATGAGTGAACTCAGACTAAAACTAATCTGACTCATTTGAAATGTCATTCTAAACTGTGTATGTCAAACAACAGCAAAGTTACATAAAAATAAATGTTTTTGATGTAACTTTTGATGTAATGTAATGTAACAGCATTGCACTTCATTCCAATTAATATTTGACCATTTCCGCGGCTTCAGTTGTCATAAAAAACGTTCACACAAGGTAAAGGTTGTCAGGCACAATCCAATAGTGGAAGAGTTTTGATAATGATGCCACATTTTGGTTGGTTTTTGTGCAGAAAATGTTTTATTTCTTGCAGATCCCTGGGGAATTTTTATGCATGTGTTTGTGTGTGTGTGTGTGTGTGTGTGTGTTGTGTCTTCATCAGAAAGAGGCCTAGCTGAGCAGGTGGTAGAGAGTGGCATTCTGCCTGTTCTGGCTCAGGCTCTGAGGAGGAAGAGCTCTCTCACTGTACACACAGCCAGATTGGTAGCTGAGCTGGCCAGGGAGGGTGAGTGGGGTACAACTCTTTTAGATATATGCATGCAGTTTCCAGTTCATCAGGTACAGCTAATACCTTAAACCTACTCTCATTGTCAATTTTATCAGGTGCATTTTATAGGTTTACAGCTGCTGACTGCAGGCCATTAGTCAAACACCTTTTAACTCATTGATCATTGTAAAGATTCCACCTTCTGATCCAGTAATAGAGTGCTGGACCAATGAGTGAAGGTATGAGGCCCATATACCCAATAAACTGGCAACAGTGTCTGCAGAAATGTCATTTTATGTAGAATAAGTAGAGCGCTGCTAATAGCAACAAAATGCCTTTTGCAGTAGCTGTGAAATGTAGATTATGCCTTACTTTGTCTAGTAATCTGTTTTTGATGTTTGTTCATAGCTCCAGTGAGAGACAGCTGCTTTGAGACTGGCATTATATCTGCTCTTCTGACACTGCTGCTCAGTAAGGACCAGGATCTGCTGTTGCATGTTAGCCGAGCCATCGGAAGAATGTGCTACGACAGCAGTGAGCACTAGATTTCCTAAACTATTCTGGGAAATGCACAAAAATTAACCGTTCATTCCCCAAAAAATGTATTTCTCAAATAAACTGTGTTGAATGCAAAATGAGAAGAATGTCCCAAAGAAGATAACTAGGAAATGTTCTCTTTTTATAAGCAAATTTATCAATGGCTTTTTCTGACTTCTTTCCACATTACAATATGGAGGACTTCACAAGGTTCTAAAAGAACTTGCTTTTGACCCTTCAAAAACGTTCTCTGCAACAACGTCTCATACTGGCAGACTGCAGCGTAAATGAGTAACAGGGCTGAGTTTGAACCAAAGACATAGCAAATGACAAGCATCCATGCCATAATGACATGGTAGGACGGCATTAAGCACATTCCTGTTGTTTATATTACAGTAAATATGATACATGATTTAGAGATGCTCAATTGCCATCTGTGTGAGTGTGTGTGAGTGTGTTTGTCTCTGTGTCTGCGCTGTGATGGACTTATGACCTGTCCAGGGTGTTTTCCCACCTTTTGCCCTGTTAGAGCTGGGATAGGCTCCAGCTCCCCCTAATTAGGACAAGCGGCTATGAAAATGAGTGAGTGAGCAGGTGAATGAGAGAGTGAGTGAATTTACTAATATCCAATAACTTCAATACAGGGTTTTTTGTGCCAAGTGACCTTGTCAATCAACCTCACAATATTACTTCAAAAAAAGAGAACACGGTGAAATGAATCTCAGAAGAAATAACTTAAATAGGTATTCTGTGAGGTATATATGTTTAGATTTTAAGGTTAAATGCACTTTTAGTGGGATTGTATATGTTCTAGTGTCGTTTTGTAACTGATGTAGGGAGTTTTTTTTTAAAAAGAGTAACAAATAATTTTACTTACTTTTTTGTGAATTATTGAAGAAACCGTTGTGTCGAAAATCAACAGATTTAATAGGGAATTTTAACCATTTTCAACCATTTAAACTATACTCTTCTCTTCAGTGTCTGATGTTTAATGATTAGTTCTCAATCACAAATTTCAGTTCATTCTAACAGCATTCAATGACTTTTACTCACTACAGAATGCTGTTCCACTCCTCCACAGATCAGTACTGACAGTTCCAATAGTTTTTGACTGCTTTATAGAGCTTATAAAAGCTGTGCGTGCATAAACAGATGCATAAACAGATGCACCCTAAAGTGACTCAATTCCATCACTGGGGTCTGGATACTTCTGGAGACATAATGTTTAGATCAAGGTTTTATCTTCTCATTTTCTCAAATAATTAAGCTTAATAATGCTATGATAACTTTATAACTGTTAACCTTGGCCATCTGAGCCAGCCTTTTTTACAAAACCATATTCACTCTGATAGGTCCTTTGTAGATTTTTGCATCCATAATACTGAAAATCTTTAACAGATAACCTTTCTGAAAAGTGTTTGTTGTTTTTGCAGATTTGCAGCAGGAGAGACTGTTGAGACTTGGGGCCGTCCCGAGGTTGGTGACTGTTCTGCTGCAGCACTGTCAAAATGAGACCCTGCTCAGCTCCTGCCTGCTGGCTCTGTGTAACCTGGCCGATATGGGCGAACAGGACGACTCCAAGTATGTGTGGGACAAGAGCGGTAATTTTGAGGAGGGCGAGCAGATGTTCCATGGCATGTCGCAGCACTCCTTTGGCTTTGTGTCAGTAGTGACAGTGGTCCGATTGAAGCAGGGTTCTCATGGACAGTACTCAGTGAGTGTGGAAGCTCTTCAGAGATGCTCCACTCTCTTTTGGGGGGTGCAAAATGGACGGCAGACCGGCTGGCGCTTACCAAGCATAACACACTTGGGCCGTTGCCCCAAATTCTACAAGGTTATAAAGTACTCAGTGAGGAACATTCCTAAGAACAGAAATCTAAAGACAGCAGTGTTTCACACCTTCTTGTAAGGTTTGATGGTCATCTCAGGTCAACTTAATTGAGGAAAATATGTTTTTTAAAATGGTTTCACTATGTTAATCTTGCATTATATTAATAGTTTCATTAGAAAATGTTCTTGGATCATTAAAAAAAAGCTAGCATTTTTACATTTACATTTAGTATATTTGCATATATACACTAAAGTACTATATATAATAGTCAATCAGACCCAATTGCTTTAGTAGCTTTGCACTAAAAATAACAGGAGATAGAAGAGGTAAGAAGATAGAAGACCATTCTTGCTTTATAGCTTCCTATAAGTAAGAGGCCTTACTGTATTGGATTGGACATGATCAATTGCAAACTGTAGTAGCTTAATTTAAGCCAGCATTTTGGATTCAAAGCAGCTATCTAGCCTAGACCAGGAAAGGCAACCTGTTACACAGTTGACTAATATTTTTAATGTACAAAATGACATAGATGAATAGAATACTGTGGTCACAGAGCCTTATGTTAACTTATGCAGGTGTAATTAACCAAGGTTTCAATGAAAATAGACAGTTTCCTTTGGAATAATGCAAGGAAATATAACTGAAGCTAGATAGACAGAAATCTTAATTTAACTTCTCATGAACAATTTTATCCATATGCTTTCCACATTATGATATAGCCAGAAGTTCCAAGTGTGCTTTGTTTCTTTCAGTTTTATAAGTGTAAATCACGTTTAAGGAAGTAAAGTACATTGTTTATGTTTAATTCTTCCTCTGCAATCATTTAGTTTTTTTGTTCAAAAATGTGAAAATGAATCTGTCACAGTCAAGATAGCAATGTTTTGATAGCAATAGCCACTTTGTGGCCTTTATCATGCATCAGGGCGGTGTTCATACATTGCTCAATCATAGCTGTTACTGCAACTTTTAGCAGATGTTACAATGAAAAGCTGCTTTCTTTTAGGAAATAAGATCCTGTTTTTCTATTAACAATTCATGCAGAGTAAGGCTTTTTGTTTCAAGCATGTAGTTCATGTTGACCTCTGAATGACATTAGCTGCTCCCAATCCGTGCCACTGCTTGACCAATTCCTGTGACTTACTGATCATTTCATTCCAGTGCTCCAGCTCTCTGCCTCTGGCATACATGAATGGACCAATGACAACTATTCCCAGGGACACTGAAGACAAGCATAAGGATTTAATAAACTAAATCAAAGATTCTTCCTGCCATAATAACAAGTATTGTTGCTCCTTCTGTATATCGCATGACTTATGCAAAAACGTAAAAAATATATATTTTTAAGCTGTTTAATTTTTCTGGGTCATTTAACACTGATGCAAATTAGATCACCCCTTACTTGGTGCTTTGGTGCTGGTGGTTGACTGACATTCAGCAGGCTCTTCTGTGGCCAGCTGCTGCAGCTCCAGTGTCAGACAGGTTGCGTCCAGCTGCCGAGGGTGGAGTCTGAAGGTCAGCTTCTCATTAAAGGTGGGCTCACAGCCTCTGGCTACTGAAGTCCACTTTGTCTTTACCACCTGAGTGTGTATCTGCAGAGATACCTGGACACAAACACCTGTCCAGTCGACAAGATAACGTTTACAAGTGAAATGCTATTTCATATGTAACGTTTTGGCTGTAGATTATGTAATTATTTATTTTTGAAAAATAAATCACCAGTATTGCTGGAACACTGGAGTCCTCGAGCTCTAAGTGCAACCACAGTGAGGCGCTGTAGAGACTGGTTGTAGTTCAGAGACACTTGGATATCACCATTCTTTGAAAGAGGCTATTATTATAAGGAAAGTAGAAGTATGGTTATCTTTCAAATAAAAATCTAAAGTACTACCCTAAGATTTTTCACAGAAAAACATGTTCCACAATTAAGCTGTCAAAGTTGTACTTTCAAAAGTTCAAAAAATTAATCTAAATTACCCTTTGCCAACTCCAATATGCATATTAACATAAATATATTCTAATATTTTTAATAATAAATATATTATAGGTCACTGCAAATAGCTGCCTCTGTACCAGTTCACTCTCGTTCTCCAGATCCCGCCACAGAACTTTTCCTGCTGCCTCTCCAAGCTCAGAGGGTCTAAGAGGAAAGAGAACACGACCCACCATGTGGTGCTTCTTCTGACGGTCCACACTGTACACAGTCATGCTCAGCGTACACTGGCCCATGCTGTTATTAGACAACTGCAAAAAGCAAGCTGAACTCAACACACGCACTGTTTTACCTAAGCACAGCATCATACAGTTGCAATAAAATGAATGGAGTCTTTTATCACTTCTGCAAGAAAACGCTGAGAAATGTGAGGAGCTATGACACAATGTGTCCATGATTCATTACAATTTTACCTTCACCTAAGCCTAAATCTTTCTGTTTTAAATGTTAGATGGAGACAAACACACTACACCGCATGCCTTTGACTAAGCTTTCATTCTTTCTTTCTTTCTAAACGTATCCAATATAAATCATAATTCATTAGCAGAACGAGGAACATAAGTTTTGTAACAGGAACTGCAATCAACCACACCCTGAAATGCCTCAAACATTTAGCCGATTTGATTTGTTACCTGGCTAGAAATACAAATACATAATGCTCATATGGAACTGTGTGGTGAGATAAAAATTTACAGTTTTCTAAGAATGTAGCCTGTCAGCCAAGACCTGTTTGGTAAAAGCTTTCAATATTAGGTAAGTGAGGTTAGATTTTTGTTGAACCTTTCTTTTAAAGCAGCTAAGAGACATGAACTATCTATGATAAAGTCTCCACATCCTCTGGGGTACCTGAAACACAAAGGTGTCATTGAATTGGGGTTGGCAGCCTTTGCATTGAGCCTTGGCCTGCCGATGTCGTCGGTCATCAGACGGTAGGAGCTGCAGTTTGACCAGTGTGGCATTGGCCAGGCACTGTGCAGGCAGGTTAGCAGCTCTGAGAAGGGACACCACCAGCTGCTCTTTCTCATGATTATACTGCAGAGCAAAACATAGGCGCACACTGGAGCCGTGTGGCTCAGCCCACTCACTGGGCTCCTCAGGCAGACGGTATAAGTCAGGCCTCAGATTGCCCAGAGGAAACCAGCCTCCAGAAGCAAAAAGTCCAGGAAGAGGAGTGTACGGGGATTGAGAGAGACAAAAAGAAAAGAGAACAGAATTAAATTCAGTTTTTCTAGTATGACTGTCATTTTGAAATTGATGAAATAATATCCCATCATGCCAATTTGCAGGCCTTGATTATCAACGTACTCCCTATAGTCAGAGAGCCGCGCTGGGTGTGGAGGTGCATCTGCTGCGCCCATTGCTCCTCTTCCTCCTTCACTTCACTCGCTTCAGCATGGACTGCATTCTTTAGCCGTGGAGGCAGAAAGAAGGGAACTTCAGCCAAGCTGTGATACAGCAGACAAAAATGATGCATTTACAATAATAATCATTTATAATGCCGTTCTTAATGTGAAACTAGCATTTGTAGTCAATAAGCAATTAACTGTTAAAATAACAATGTCTGTTGACTGGGAACATATAGAAACAAAAATCTACTCAAAAGGTATGTTTAAAGCTCAAATATAAGATTCAGAAATCAGATCTGCACCCATAGCAGTTACTGTGTGAAGTCTGGAGAACAGGAGTGCATGGAGGAACAGCCGGGCTGGTGCTGATCAGCTGCTGGTATTGTCTCTGATTATGTCTCTTCTTCCACAAGAGACAGACTGTCAGAGCAATCAGTAAAAGAAAGAGAAGTACAGCAGATAGACCACAAGCCAGTGCTACCAATGAATCTGAGGGCAGAGAAAAGCAGAACATTGCCTTTCAATCAGTTAACTTCTACTCATGGGTTCACACTGACGATCCCTATTATTGGTTTACAATTTATTGAAATTGGCAAGACTTTTTTGGATTAAAAACAATAAACTTTGAGTTTAAAAACTAGGATTTACTTTTTATATTCTTATAAAATATGTTTCATCTGAAATATGAATGAATGCAGACAAGTTTATATATAAGACAAATATAAAGCATTGTTAAGCAAAAGTGTCATGTATACTATCATTTTGGAAAAAATAAAAAATAATAAGAGGAAAATCCTAGACACAAAAGATGTAAGAAACACATGCAGTAAACAGACACAAAACATTTAACAGTTCATAAAGATGAAGCCAATGAGATGTCAATAAATGTCATCTTCCCAGCACAATGTGAACAGACAGCTGAGCAGAACTGCTGAAATCTATAGCAGTGTAATAGGACCTTGCCAATAACAGAACTGTGCTCATGGCATTTCTTTACAACTATAAGAAACTGAGAAATTTCAGCATTGCTTCTATTAAGATAAGGCTTTGTTTCCGTAAGAAAGATGTGCACATCGTATCACCTTAGGTCTTGTTATTTATTACTTATATATGTAAACTTGTACAGTTCTATTAGACTGTTGTTCAGATAACCTATAGTAGATAGCTAGCTGGTTGAATAGAAAAATTGTGACTTTAGTTTGTGTTTATAGTTGATGAAGTTCACAATAATTGTGCCTTTGTATTTATGACCCAGAAAGATAAGGCCTTTTTAAACTTCCGAGCTTTACTTACCAGCCATGAATGGCCAAAGCCACCTCTTCTTTTGACCTGTTCTTTTATCTCTCGTTATTGTTATGCGCCATAATATTGTTCCATTCTGCTGTTACTTTCTCAGGTTTCCTCAGCAGCCCTTCTGTCTTTGTCCCAGTAGAGAAGCCTGCAGCTTCCACTTAATCACCTCAGTGTTCCTGAAGTCTGGTTAATCAACCACCGACACCACACCACACACCAACCCAAAATCTCACACATGTTCAGAAACCACATTACATCACATTTTTGAGAAAAACTAAAGCTGACATTTTTTCCTGCATAATCAGAAAAGCAGATGAAGAAAAAAATAAGTTTTAAAACTCATTCAGTTATCCATTGCTGCTAATTTTGTAATATAGGTTATATGAACTTCTGCTGTACTTTTCTCACCTACAAAGTTAAGCTTGTTATTGAATTGATCATTCAGAATGAAGATTTTAACATATAACCCTAAAATTATTATTAATACATTTTAATGAAATATATAAAATAATATAATTTTAATATATTTTAATCATATATAAACATTATAACTATATATATATATATATATTTGTTTAGATGGTATAGCTTTTATTGTGCTAGGTTTAAATATATATATATATATATATATATATATATATATATATAAATTTATCAATACATATTATAATATCTAAATGTTTTAAAAGCATTTCTCATTTAACCTCCCCGTAATATTATTGTCTACTATCAAAACTAGCATGTATGCACCGATTATAACGTCATAATGGCTCTGTGACAGCAGGACCCCTATCCAGGGTTTAATTATTACAAACAGTATAACACTGTTACTGCTGCTATGATATCCTGCTATATCCCGTCTCCTGCGTTCACTGAGGTTAATGATCAACTCTGGTATGCCAGGACAGGAGGAGAGGTCTTATCAGCATTTTAATCAGGTAGCACGTCTGTTGTTCCCACACTACGTTTCATGGCAGAAAAGGGTTTAAACTGCCCACATCTTCAAACTTAAATAAGCGTTTCCAGACTTTTATTCTGGTTTGGAATTAGCAGCAAAATAAATCTTTCATTTAAGCTTTTATCAATCCATAATTGCATAAAGCCTGCTGTAGCTGCCCAAAAAAAAGGATCCTCAATATGCAACTCTACAAGAAAATTCAACAACTTTACTCCTTTCCTCCTTATGTATTTAATGTGATGTTTTTTTTAAATATGAAGAGAAAAGTCAAAATTCTCTCACTGCAAAACTAAAAAAAGTTTTAAATCAAAGGTAGAGTTTAAAGTTTGATTGAAATCTTTATTGATCAGCATACATTGCTGACTACTTACTTACATGTGTATTCATTTCAGATCATTAAATCTACTTTTCTGTTTCAGACAACAAGATGTGGATCATTAAGTGGATCATAATGTGTTTTTTTTTTCTCCAGACAGCCACCATTATCTTCTCCAAACCTGTTTTCTGAAGGTACTGTTTTCATTGTTCCCACGGCAACCCTTAAAAAAATGTCATGATGAAAATTCATTGGGGTCCCATTGAGCATGGCTGTTTCTATAGCAACCAGAAGAGAGATTGGTTGAGATTGGATGAGTAAGAGACTGTGCATGTCTGTGGATGTGAGAAAAGGTAGGAGAAAAAGCAAATGTAAAGGGGGTTGGAGTAAGTGCATTTCTTAGAGATCTGTGCAGAAACAAGCGTGGAGAAGACATTATGATAGAAACAGGCTTCCAGTGCTTCCATGAATAGGGTTCCTTCTGACAAGAAAGACCAGTGACAAAGAAAAAAAAGAGAGGCAAAAAAAAAAGAAAGGTAATAGACTGGTAGCAGTACTTTGAACAGGGGGATTGTATGATTTGTCTCCAGTATTCCCCTGAGCAATGCACTGTCCTTAGGGTGCCCAGGGCATATGGCATTGCCTCCTATGCCCGCCCCCTCTGAACACCCCTCCCTCCCTCAACCCCCTCCTCTCTCCACTGGGGATTTGTCTCTCCCAGGCAGAGCCTCTGGTTTGTAATCAGATGACAGGAGCCGATAATCCGACACTACACTCTCTCAGTTTTGTTCACTTCTTCTGAAAGTGAGCACAAGGAGAAGAAGGAGGAGAAGAGAGAAGAGTGGAGCAGAGAGGTAGGTGGAGAAAGAGGGATTGAGGTGGGAGCTTTCCGGGTATTTTGGACAGGAGAATGGAAAGTGGGAGGTATGTATGTATGTGTATGTGCATGTGCGTGTGCGTGTGCATGTGCATGTGTGTGTATCTGTGTGTGAAGAAGGTGAATGGATGTTGACTTACCTGTGGAGATGAAGGACACCACAGCTGGCTTCCCTACTTACTGGAACTATACAGTGAACTGTATTTTGAGACTGACAAAAGAACTAAACCAGGAAAAGAAAATTCAAGTGCCATTTTTTGTAGTTAAAACCTCAAAAGCCAAAAACAGGTTGGGGAAACCTTACTTCAGTACATTCTTACCAGGATCAGAGAACCTGACGTATATCTATGTGTGTGGGTGTGTATTCAGATTGTGTCTGGGGCAGGTGTAAGGTATCGGGCGCTTGAGGGTCAGATAGTGGGAGTTGGTGCAGGTAGAAACAGAATTGATATGGAACACCTAGCAGGCTATATTTAGATGGAGCTGGAGGACAACTGTCATGTTTTCCCATCGTGGCCTTGGAGAGATAAAATCTATCATCTGTCTGCTATTGAGGTTTTAGTCATATTACCAGAATTAATGTTTTTTTGGGGTTTTTTTTTTGCTTTTGTTTTTTAATAAGCCCCCCAAATTCTTATCTAAATGCTCAGGTCATATATACTGACAGAGCAATTTTTTCCCTTGAAATGAGCATATGTCCATTTAGTTAGGACAAAACACATGTATTCAAATGTTGTATCCATTTCATCATTCATGGTTCAAATCCTTTAAACATACAAACTGTGACAATTGAATAGCAGTTCATCCTGTGGTTTAAAATGTAAAAACTAAGAGTGAAATAATATCTATTTTGTGACCAGAGGGATAAGATATTCCTTTAATTCTTTGATGCTTGTATGTATTATGACTATGTCAATTTACCAGGGCAAGCAGACCATGTAATGTAGCATGTATGTTTGTTTGCTGTGCCAAAGTGTCATTGCAAAAGCAGCACTGCAGAGTGAATAACATCTCTCTTTTTCTGGTAAAGCTTAGTAATGCTAAATGTATTCATGTGCAAGACCTGTTTAGGCACAATTTGAAAAGGGAATTAGAGCTCGCTATTTTATACTGTCAGCTTGTTGGATCTGTAACAGATGCTTTTCTGAAGATCTTAACTGAGAAGGCTTCAAAAAACACCATATAAGGAAAATATTCAGAAATATACATTTATGTGTGCATATGGATCAATGACTAAAAAGCAATATCTGTGTGTGTGTGTGTGTGTGTGTGTGTGTGTGTGTGTGTGTGTGTGTGTGTGTGTGTGTGTGTGTGTGTTTGTGTGTGTGTGTGTGCGTACACGCGTTTGCGTGTGGAAAGTGACACACCAGCAGGGGTCCTAAAATCATATTCCAAATCTGTGACAGAAGTGTGATGTAAACACTGCAAGCCTTGTCATATATTCCCTAAGCACTAACTCAGAATCTGTTCAAAATACTTCAAAAAATGACATCCTTTAGATATTGTGCTTTATTACTATACTACATATCTGTTATCAAATCACTGAACTGGGCAGTTTAGATCTATATATTTGCATTTGCAGGCTGCTTCGTGATTTGTTTAATTTCCCTCATTAATGAAGGGTCTGCTTCATTCTAAATAGCATATTATTTGTTCAGGGAGTGACCACTATGGCTGTGTTCTCTTAAGTGAAGTTGGCAAGTGGCATGCTGTGGCTAATAACCTTAAAGCTCAGCTTGGTTTTAGCCTAATCTGATCATTCAGTAAGTGCATGGATAACGGACCAGGTCTTTGTCCAACTCTCTTTTTCTCTCCACTGAAATGTCAGTAAATAAAAGTAAGGTCACTAAAGATTGAAACAACTTAAATATTTATAGATACAATAGCTAACTATAGCAATGAAGTAACTATTAAGTATTTGTCAGTGTGATCATGGAAAAGCTAAGGATGATCAGCACTCTTCTTTTTTTTTTTTTTGCTGTTTTGGTGAACATTAAAATCACAAGGCACTTTGCTGAGTTTCTATGCATTTTTCTCTTTCCAATAGGTCTCTCATTATGGCTGAGGGAAAACACCCTGTATCTGAAATCTATGCCACTGGTAATCATTGCGGTCCTGCTGGAGGAGAGATGGAGGATGACCATGAGCCTCGCATTATCTGCTTATCCAAGAGTTTCACAGACATGGCGAGTGGTCCTCCTCAGAGAATGGAGTTAGCCTGGTGCTGGCAGGATATCCGCAAGAGTGCCAGCAGTGCAGTGTGCCCTCAGAGACCCTCCAGCATGGGAGGACCCGTCAGGGGTGTTCCGGTTTCTTATGAGTTTGAGCAAGGGAGTACATGCAGTGGCAACAGCACCCCGGAGACAGTCATCTGGCATGGAGGAACCACACGACCCTGGAGCATCACAGAGGATTCACCTGCAAGAAGGACACCAACACAAGAGCTTCTTCTGGGACGACAGCAAGCATGCACAGGAGAACGTTGTGCTCAGTGTTCCCCATCCATAAATAGGAATGTAAGAATGGAGTGTCTGGAGGGCAGAGAAACATGCTGTCAAGGTGAAATGACTGGAAAAAACCTGAAAGCTTGCAGATGCTCCAAGCTGGTCTGTGGGATGGTATCTCCTGCCCTGGGCACCAGGCCATGTTTAAGGGGTGCACACAGCCTTGCACAGCAAGGAGTGGATGCAGATGTCTGCACCTTCAAAGGGGATTGTCACCATTTACCTGCTGCCAAAACATGCAGGTCTGCTTGTGTTAACAATACACTGAACACGGGCTCCCAGAGGAATTGTTGCACTGTTGTACCCTGTCCAGGTCGTATGATATCTCTGCCAGCTTGTGCTGGCAGTCCTTGCCCAGGTCAGAGGTCCCTACTCCATTCAACCTTGCTTGGTTTCCCACCACTGGTGTCTTCTGTCAGTGAGACAGGACTAAACAATCGGGTGGCGGGTCACTGCTGTGGACCTGAATTAAGTGGAAAGAACTCCTCTACTCTTAAACTAGATCACTCTTGCCAGTCTGGGTTTTGCCATCAGACAGTGAGAGATGCCTCAACCATGACATCTGATCAAGAATTCAAAGAAGTTGGGGTACAAACCATGTCTACTGATTCCCTTATTCCTCATCTCTCCATGTTCCCTAAAATCAGTTTGACAGATGGTCCAGCAGTAGAAGATGTGGGACCCAAGACCCCAGTGAAGGAGGTAGAATGGGATGCAGAGGGAATGACATGGGAGGTGTATGGGGCATCTTTGGATCCAGAGGAGCTTGGCTTAGCCATCCAGCGGCACCTTGAGCTCCAGATAAGAGAGACCGCAGCCACAGCCGCTGGGAAGAAAACATTTGTAGAAAACAATTTTATATCCTCGCAGCAGAGCAAGAGACAAAGGAAAACTGGTAGTGTGGTTCGATTACTGCGTAATCCTGCATGCTGCTCTAGCTCCAGTACTGTAGAAGACTGAATAGACAAATGTAAAAACAAACGTAACCTCCAAAACCTGTAAATGGCCTTCTTTATGCTCTCCCAAGCATTTATTTTGCCTAAATATTGGATGCTGCCTAATAAGCAGGTCAAGTCAGAGTCTGTTCAAGAAAACCAAGCAGAATCTATAGTTTGCGATCTTGCTCTACCACTTGGCCAAGGACATATCATGATGGGTAGCTGAGAAATTTGAGGGCTTTGCTGTCCTTCATGGATGCAAGAGCTAAACCCTGATTCTGAACTCTTATACTCAGGGACAACTTCAGGCAATACATGAACACACATTCTCACACACACACACACACACACACACACACACACACACACACACACACACACACACACTACATAACACCTATACATATGCACTGTGCCAAACCTAGTTTGATTAAGCGTTAATTGAATGTTGTTAGTAAAATTAATACTTATAGACCAGTTTTGCAAACTATCAAATTATTGTTCTCTGTCTCTCTCTCTTTCTCTCCACCCTCTCTCTCTCTCTCTCTCTCTCTCTCTCTCTCTCTCTCTCGCTCTCTCTCTCTCTCTCTCTCTCTCTCTCTCTCGCTCGCTCCCCTTCTCTCACTCTCATTCTCACATATATTCATGCAGTGTGCCATTACTGTAGAATTGTAATGCTGCAAATAAAACACTGTTGATACATTCGATTAAAACATTAATTTGAATGGAGTATTAATAAGGTTAATACTTAATTAATAGGTTAAAACTGCAAAGCAAGTATTCATCTTTTATTCCAAATCTCCTGTTCACAGCTCACTGTTTACTGTAAATGCTTCACATTTGGCCTTTCATAAGGTAATTTGCATTTAGCTCATTTTGTGGAAATGAACATTGTACTATATGTCTGTTACAAACTGTGTTCGATGGTGATATTTTTGGTCATGTTTAACCGTCAATTAAATTGCTGGTATTTATTAAGGACATTAACAAGCTTCAAATGTATTATTACTTGTATAACTCACTTATAATAAAGAATTCTTTCTGCTGGTAAGGGGCAAGAACAAAATATAGTGCACTTACAAATACAATTATTATCTCTTTTAAATGAATGACATACTGAATATTTACCCTTTTTATCAGGCTAAAATTCAGGCTACAGTTTATATGAGCTATATTTTATCCTAGGGAGATTTAAAACATTGTAATTACATTTAAAATAGTAATTTACAAAATTATATTTGTTAGTATTTTCTGCTTGGATCTTATATACAAGTAATTGATATTTTAGGAATATTTTCAGGCCTTTATAATCTAGCCAGTACTGTCCTTAAAGATTATTATGAGATTATTTGGATTCCTTTTAAAGTCCAGTTTTCCTACACTCAGTGAGCAAACTGGAATCACACCCTAGTGGGATTCGCTTTATTTTCCAGTTGATTTTAGTCGCTGAAAAGTAGTAAACAAGTTTTCTTACGAAACACATACCAGTACATACATTTTAAAGATGACCTCACGGTACTAAATCATTTCTTATACTTATCAATAACATACCAAGAGGAACCAATCACAGTCAATCTTTTTATTACTTATGAATAGGTAATAATTTGGTGCCAATTTGTGTTTTAAAGTATTTAAGTATGCTTTTTATTTTCCTTCTGTACTTTTGCCAACCAAATTTAAGACTTTTTAATAAAGTGTTGATTGTAGGATCTAAGATTCTGCAGATGACTGAGATGTTCTGTTAAAAAAAGGCTACTTAAAGAATATCAATGAAAGGGTCATTAGAAAGACCTTCTGGATTTATGTGAATGAATGTGTATTTTACCAGTTCTGGTCGAATCTCTGGGCTGTTTTCACAGCTTTGTTCTTTTGCCAAAGCAAATTCATACCTTTTAGACCACTGCATTGTGACTGACTGTCTATAGATAGGAATAAACACGGGAGAAAATGGGGCAAAAAAATAATAATTATGTGAAATTTCTAATTTAAAAAATGTAATATATATATATATATATATTAGTGTACTGGAAAGCTTCATGATAGCTATGTGATAATAATTTATGGGCACCAATAAAATAATCTCATAAACTATAAGTTGCAGCTCTTTTGTTGTGGATATGTATATGAAAAGGCCATAGTGGTGTGATGCATAATGATAGACAACCTGCTGCTGGGAGACATTTTGAAAGAACATGTTTGTTTATCTGTGTGTGTGTGTGTGTGTGTGTGTGTGTGTGAGAGAGAGAGAGAGAGAGAGAGAGAGAGAGAGAGAGAGAGAGAGAGTCCTGCTAAACTTGATGAACTGCGCTCTGGTAAAATGCCCTGGACATTTCCAAAGCCTTTGAGCATTTGGATGATCAGGCACATTCTCTGGTATTGAACACCTCATCTCCCTGCTTTTCTGTTGTGCTTGTTGTTCCATGTTTTAGGGTGGACACAACAACGGAGCGTAAACACATACATGGCACATACACTTACAAGACAACGCTCACTGAGCAATACAGACCCAGTCTGTCTAATCACTGATGTATAGGAGGGCATTTAATGTATGCTGTCAAAATACATCATCCTAATATGGCATCACCCACAGCAGACAGCCAGGTTCTTTAACTAAGGCTGAGTTTAAGCATGGCCTGCATGGTCTTTCCTCTGTTATTTCTCTCATGCCATCTGCTGGTATTACACAAGAACAGCATCTCTTTGTCAAAAAAAAATCAGGGGTGGTACAGCACATTGAAGCTGTCCTAGAGGCACAGATAAATAACAAAAAGTATGATTGACGTGCATAATGTGCTTAATGTAAACTTAGTCTTTAGTTGTTCAACAAGCTTCATGGCCTTGCTGTCACAGAACTTACAAACTAGAGACTCAATTGTTTAAAACAAAAAAAAAAAAAAAAGATCAAATACCTGATAATTCGGACCCACAAATGCAAAGACAGTTCGGATATCATTTTCATTGAAAAAATAACACTACAGCTAAATAGTTGTTTAGTTCACACCAGTAATACTGGTCTCCAGACCAAATCAGTGTCAATTATGCTACTACCCGAGCCATGTTCATCTAAAGCTTACCTGTCTTAATCTTAATTGATTACTTCATGGTATTATATCACTTAACCATGTTCTTGGTGCTAAAATAATAGGGTGGGTGAGGCCTGGTTAAGAAGTTTGGACACTTAATTATCTTTATAGTTGTTCAAGGTCATCTGGAGGTCGGCAGGACTTCAAACCCAATAGGGTCAATGGCATGGCATGACTGCCCGGAGGAAGGGTAGTGTTGTTTTGCACTGTAGTGATGGAGAGTGAGTTGGAAAGTGCTGATGGAACTCTCAGGGCTCTGGGGGCCAGCCTGTTCTGAAACTCCACCAGCCACCCAGCCAGAACAATCCAGGAGCAAGGGAGGGCATTGTGAAGACCCTTTGTCCAGGGAGAGAGGGGTGTAGCTAGTACAAAGGGTGGTCTCAGCTCCAGGCATGCTATAAATGGTGCCGCTCTGATGCGGTGGCACTGTAAACTGTGGATCATGACAATGAGGAGCCCCCCGTTACCCCTACTACTGCTGCTGCTGGGCCTGGCACTGGAGACAGCTTACACCAGCGCCTTCACCCCCAGCCACCTCCAGCAGCACAAAGTTCTGCATCTGGGTAAGAGTCTCGAAGGATTTCTTCTATGCTTCTAATGCTCAGATAACATGAAATTGCTTCATAAACAGGCAGTTTAGTGTTGTCTCTGCTTTGAAACATTTGATTTTTCTGAAACTCACGAGAGGCATTACAGATATTGTGCTATATATCTAAGAAGTATTGGGGCATATAATACTGTGTGCTGTGTACCAATACACAGCCATTCTGCAGAAATGATGCTGAAAATAAATGAATCCCTTAAACCTATACTTATCATTCATCTTCTTAATCAAACAGCTATAAACTTAATATAGTTTGAGTTGAGGTCATAATAAAACCTATTTATGAAATGGTTATTTTGCGGTAGAAACTTTCTTAACTTTAATTTTGCTGATGTCATTTTGGACCATTTCTAGTGCTTACTTCTTAATGAATTGTTAACACCAGGTACATGCAGCTGGTATTTTCAAGTGTTTAAGAAATTGGATTGATATGACAGTGATTTGATGTAACAGTGAGGATAGTAAAACATGCATTAGGCTAATGCTAATACTCACTCTCTGAATCCAATTTCTGTTTAATGTAAAATGATTTGTTTTGTCTTCAGATTGGCCCAAGGACTGTGGCCTGGCTCATTTCAAACCAAACACTGCAGAGCGCATCGTATCAGGCAATGAGGCCCGACCCCACTCCTGGCCTTGGCAAGTTTCACTGCAGGTAAAGGGCTTTTGAAACTTTTAAAACTGAATGCATGATTACCAAACATTTAATTGTACTAACAATTAATCTTTACTTTTAATTTTTATACTTTGAAGGTCCGTCCCAGAGGCAGCAAACACTATGTGCATGTGTGTGGAGGGACCCTGATCCACAAGAACTGGGTGCTCACTGCAGCGCACTGCTTTCAAAAGTGAGCCTTATCATTGTTTCTACAATACATAATGTTGAAATAATACAACACATGCTGAAAAAAAATCATATACAAAGTTATTTAGAGGAAGCATAGACCTCTCACCATTTGTAAATCTTAGTTGGTAAGATTTAGTCTGTAAGTTACAATCTGTTGTTACAGCATCTGAAGAGAGCAGTCATATTCACAGTCTGGGTAGTGAGTCTGGTTGCTCCATCTGTAAACATCACTTGTAGTTATTTATACAGTACAATATTAGCATTAGCAACTGAACTGACTTACACACCAGATATAATTTGCAAACATACCTGTTTCTCAACATTTTCACACTTTATTTAGTCTTAGATGTTTATAAGTTACTGTAATTATAATGCTGTAGATATATAGTACATATATATCTATAGTATATAGGTGTTTCACAAGGAGTAATATCTACTGAATTAGGTCAGGTGCAAATGGGACCCCAAAAAACAGTAAAATGAAATAAAAAAATGCGGCCTGTATCATGCAGGGGGAAGGCTGAAGATGCTGGTAGCTGGCGTATTGTGCTGGGGAAGCACCAGTTGAAACGGTCAGAAACAGCTGAGCGCATCTTTCCAGTGAAGAGGATCTACAGACATGAGCATTTTCGCTACCCAGCACACAGTGAGCTTGACTATGACATTGCCCTGGTTAAAGCTGGAACCGACATCTCGCCCAGCAACTTCATCCGCTACGCCTGCCTGCCGCGCAAGCAGACCAGCCTGAAACCAGGCCACTATTGCTGGGTGACTGGCTGGGGTGACACACGAGGTAAAGAGTTTACTAGAGTTTATTCATTAATGTTATCCAACTTCAGACAGAAGTGTTAGAAAGAGAATGATTGGTCTGCTGCAGGGAGAGAAGAGGTCATTGAGGTTTTCTTTGTCTCAGGTGGGAAGGAGAATGTGTCTTTGGCTGAGGCACTGAACCAAGCCCGTCTGCCCATCATCGACTACAAAACATGTAGACAGAAGAAATTCTGGGGTGACCGTGTGAGGGACTCCATGATCTGTGCTGGATTCAGAGACACTGAGGGAACTCCTGCAGCATGCCAGGTAAATTGGTCAGGGGTATCCCTGGCACCTAATGTATAAAGAAAGATTTGTAGCATTAAAGTGGGTCTGCTGCGTAGATTTATATTTTCATTTTTATTAAATGGTGTTTTATTAGGACTTGAGGAAGTACTTAAGAATGGCAATAAGGTGCACTCATTCTTTTCCAGTTTATACATGGAAACAAAACTATGAGTGGAAAAAGCTATGGCATTGCCAACATTATAAACTTTGAAATTTTGGTTTTAAAAATCTCAAATTTCTCTAATTCCTAAAGGATTCATCATTATTAGCTAATTATTAATATATTGAGGAAATACTAATTACTGAACATGGTGTAATCATTTCTACTTCAACTTAATTAGTTGCGGTTCTTTATAAAATTATTCCTTTTTCTACATTCATAGTAAATGCGTAGAATTAAAAAGACTCTAAAAGAAAGCATTGCCTCTGTTTTGATAATAGATATACATGCAGCAAATAGAAAAATGTAGATTTGCTTTTTTCTCATTCAGGGGGATTCAGGTGGTCCTCTGCTTTGCCAACTGGGCCGGGACCGCTGGGAGGTGCATGGCGTGGTGAGTTTTGGCCCTATTGGCTGCACAGTGGAGAACAAGCCCAGTGTCTTTACTCGCACTGCTGCTTACATTCCCTGGATCGAGGCTACCCGCATCAGGGACTTCTTCCTGCACTGACCCTGAGTTCAGAGACCTCTACGTCCATCTTTATGGGAATAACAGGGATGGTGTGACCCTCCAAGTCTGGGTCTAGTTCCTCCCGCATAAGCTCATTCATCTGTGCTCTGTGTACTGAGCTATAGAGCACCCCTCACCAGCAAGCGCCGTTAGGACAGTTTGCACTGCAGTGTGGGTCGCTTCAATGCTATGCTTGTAAGATTGCACTCCTCTTTAATGGCAGGAACATAAGATACCAAATCCTTAACTGCTTCTATCAAGCCACGTTAGCCTCTAGCTAGCCCAGAGCTGTCTTATATAAAAATACAAACGCTCCCACTTCTGTTGTCCAAGTCTATTTTCACAAAAGGCTTTGGATTTGGCCTGAGACAACCATCTCTCTGGTATCTGGTTTCCATGTCATGCTTCTACATAAAAGGCAAGAATTTGTCTCTGACTAATTCAAATACAATGGAAGAATATCACAAAAGGTCCCTGGACTCGATTAATGCATGATTCAGTTTGGTGATGCTCAACAGGTATCCAAGATCTCGGCTCTTATATACTTCATGTATGATACAACTACTATCAAAGAAATGTAGACTCACTAAAACTAGCAAATAGAATTTGTAACCAGAACAGGTTAATGAAAATAGTTCTCTTTCCACTGTTAACACTGGATGTGAAATTCTGTCTACAAATAAACACACCTCTGAAAAATTCAATTTTCATTTGAGCAGCAACTCTCTGCACTGTTAAAATGCATCCAGACTGTACAGATCATACACTCAATGAACCCCCTACCTAGAACTATTTAATGAAATAATAGCTGAATGTTTCATTACAGATCGGTAATATTTAAGTGACTCTAAATCAAGGCAGTTGTTGGCCAAAATCTGAGGGTACAGATTCATGACTCAATGCCAGCACAGAATACATCACGATCTGTATTTTGGTATTTAAGCAAAAAAAGATGATGCTAGTACTCAAATGGAAAAGTGCAAAAATTATCATAATGCATTGATTTTATTCCAAAAAAAAATAGCAATACAGTGCGCTATCTGAGACTTATTGAGATCCGTCAAACACCACAAAGAGTTCCAAAAAAAGAAACGGTCCTTAAGCACAGAGCTGCTAAAACAGCTTATGGTTATATATAAAGATATATTTACTTTTATGAGACCAGCGTGTCCACTTATCCAATATTCTGATGAGTATGATTGCAAGGGTGAAATGTTGACAATTTACAAACATTACTATACTGAAAATAATATGCATGAGATGCTCCCATGACTATCTGGCTAAAGAATTTAAAACTCTAGGACATTTTTCATAGCATAATTCTTCATTTTAGATAATAAACATAACAAAAAAGCCCAAAGACAAATGTAATGGTCCAAAAATCCCAAAATGTTGGGCCAACTCTGAATGGGTTGAATGAGAAACAAGGCAGTTGAGGACACGTTCAGAGTCAAAATGTCCAAGGTTTAAACTCTGGTCCTCTTCAATAACGTGATGGAGTTGTGCCTTTAAGGTGATCCCAGTTGTTGTACAGGGCATATAATCCTGAGAAGGCTAACCCAACAAGGCCTCCTCTGCCAACACCTTTGAGTCCACCTGGGGGGGAAAAAAAAAAAAAAAAACAGGTTAATTTAGAAAAGAACACACACACACACGCCAAACTGAAAACTATGATAATTTCTGCTACTGATCAATGTTCTAAACAAACTAAACTCATACTCACTTGTGGATTTATACATCATCCCTGTTAATGTCCCAGCAGCTATTGTGTTAAGGTCATCCTCTGCTCCCCTGGCCTTCTCAAGGGCAACTCCAAATACACTATACAACAGAGCTAAGAACGAGGGGAGGGGGAAAAAAAAAAACAAAAGTGTGGAATTTTAAAACATTTTTTATTGTCAAAAGATAAAAGAAACCATAGTGGTTGTCACATGTTACACATGTCTATGCAGTTCAATACTCTAACCCAGTTGTCCCCAACCACCAGGCCGGTACCGGTCCGTGGTTTATTTGGCCGAACAGAAATAGTGATTAAAGAATATTTTATTATCAGAATTAAAAATACTTTTTAAAAAGAAAGTCTTTTAAAAAAAAGTCTCAGTCTGTCTCAGTCATGTGGTATGGTAAATCAAAAACTAAGCCCACAAGCTTGCAAAAAAGTAAGAAACAAACTTTATTTTTATGTACTTTGTTTTTATCCATTTCTATGCCTGTCCTCAAAAATATTGTTTTACATGAGACCGGTCTATGGTACAAAAAATGTTTGGGACAACTGTTCTAACCTACACACTCCTAAATATACAGTGCTGTGAATTTCTTACCAACTGATCCTAGTGTGTTTGCCCATGATGCACCCTGTCGAGTGACCATATTTAAAATCCTGAAAGACAGATTTTTCTTTTTTTTTTAATCATCTCACAAAAAAGGGAACAGCTACTATATTTTAGAATTTATTTCTGTTCCAGCTTCAATCATTAATTTTTTTTTTTTTTTTTTTTTTTATAAATACTCTTATGAGCATTAACATATTCATACACAGACACACTTACTGAACATTTCTGGGCTTTGACCATGACATGTCTCTGGTTTCCTTCAGGCCCATACGAAGCCCATTCAATGTCCCGAAAGCAGCACCTGCAAGACATTACAAATGTCTTCACCATATAACAGTCTTTGTTATATTCCTTTGCGTTTCAAATTCTTATGTTTCTGAAAGCTAGCATGGTTATTTTTGAGTTATTAGAGAAATGGATGGCTGAAAGAAAGACAGTCTTAGAAAACTCTCACCTGTGATACAGGAACCCCCAATAGTAAAAAAGGCCAGTTCAAAGCGGCCACGGGTTTTGTTTGCTCCAGTTGGCAGTATGAACTCATCTGTGTCCTAAAAGATGCAACAGAAAGGAACAAAGCAATGAAATAAGCCAGTGTCTATCACATGTGGTTAAAAAAAGATATATACCCAACTGACTAAAACCTCTTTAATGTCAAAATGAAAAAATCTCTACATTACATCAAGTCATGTCAACTAAACATTTACAATGAAAAATAAATGTCTGTATAAATATTCACCCCCCTTCAAGTCAGCGTTTAGTAGAAGCATCTTTGATTGCACTCACAGCACTGAGTCGGACAAGCATGCTCAGGAATGCAGCAACAAATTCCTTTATTAGACTAAGGTTTGAGCGTTGCCCCTCCAGAACAGAAATCTCTCTCTAGCTCTGCCTGTATGCCCCAGATCATTGTCTGAAGAAAAAAAAATCTTCTCCCAGGTCGTAGTTCTATTGTAGACTCAGATTGTCTTCCGGTATTTTGTACGTTTTGCTGCATTCATCTGACCCTCTACTTACAGGTCTTTCATGGTCTTCTACTGAGAAGCACCCCCATAGCCAGATGCTGCCAGATGTTTGACATAACAGCACCTCTGAGTTTGTTTGTTTTTTTTAAGTTAGGAAAGTGCTAGTCTCTGCACACTCCTACTGACCTGCACCAGGTAGCGAGGGTCCACGTTGAGGTAGGGCGAGAGGGGGCTCATTCCAGTCACTGAGGGGAGGAAGCACAGAACAGGGCTGACCACCCAACACACTCAACACAAACACAAGGCCAAAGGGACTGGAGTTTAATTAACCGTGCGAAACTAAAGGACGGGTTCCCAAGGTAATGACAAGCTACTCACGAGGCACTCCGGCCAGTTCAGAGTTTGAGTACTCGGAAGTTCCGCCGCCAAAAAGGCTCCCGAACCCGCCTTTAAAGGCGCCTGACCCCGGCGTGCTGTTCTCCATGATCCCTCCGCTGACTGGAGACTGCTGCTAAATCCGGATACTGCAGTCTGACCAGTCTCCACTTCTGAATTCAGCAGCTCCGACCGTCTTCTGTACCAAAACCTATAAACCGACACTGACAGATCTCACCGCTGGACCGCACGGCTGAGCTTTCCTCCGCTTACTTTCATCCCTGACCTCCACCATGCGCTGCTGCCGGA
Source organism: Hepsetus odoe (assembly GCA_017165825.1). NCBI lineage: Eukaryota > Metazoa > Chordata > Actinopteri > Characiformes > Hepsetidae > Hepsetus > Hepsetus odoe. The sequence goes on from CM029378.1 coordinate 12,067,009, forward strand.
AACCTGAAGGGCAGCGGCTACGTCATACTGTCGTGAAGTCAGGTGACGGCGAGTGTCAGTGTGTCATTTCAAAGCTAATAAACTTTATTATTAGACTGGGGATAATACACACAAGCCTCGTGTTTCTTTCTTTTTGATTTTTTTCCATGTTGTTTTTTTTTTTAACCTAAAGTAAAAGATGGCTGGAAATGTCCTCGTTTTTTGGAAGCTTGTTTTTGATGTGGACTTGAGCCGCGTTTGGGACCTATAATTCATGTTTTTGTTTGTTGTCTTTGTCCTGTTAATAACGGTATGTTTAAAAAAAAGTCAGTGTACGGCAGTTACCGGCTGTTCCAGCGCATGCGCAGAGCGCTCGACCTGCGTTAAAGCTGAAACTTTCTCGGTCAAAACCTCACATGAACTGTTGTGAGATCACTAGTCATTCATAGGCTGTAACTCTAGACGTGGTTATTCTCTCATCTTGCGAAAGAGGCTTTAAACAAACTATGTGAACTGTTGTTTATTTAAAGAGTTTTAAACAGACTCTCTCTGTGAAGTGATATTTATTTAAAGAGTTTTTAAACAGACTCTCTGTTATTTACATTGTTTGGCGTCAAGCGTTTCTGCCCAGAAAAAAAGACGTTCGCTGCGCATGCGCAGTGATACTTTGATTTTTTCATTTTAACTCGTGACGAACAGACAGGCAAAAAAATCTTACGTTACACAACTATAATGTAAATTAGACTTTATGCAAAACAGCATAGAGAAAAAAAACAACTAAGAAATATAAATAATTATGAATGAATCCAAGTAACATCCATGTTTGATATGACATTGAATAGTTTTTGGACTTTATTGTTTTTCACTCTTTTAAACAGATAAAGCAACCTCTAAACATAGCAAACAGAGGCAGCAACTGCTGCTGCACAGGAAGGTCCAGTCAGAAGTAAACCTGTTTGAGTTTCAACATTTCAGACTAATGTAGAGACCCACATAGGGTGAGGGTGGTGGTGGTGGTGGTCTGGTGGTAAGATACTTGCCTATGGCTCAAGAGGTCCCAGGTTTGAATCCCACCTCTGGCACTACCACCACTGGGTCCCTCAGCAAGACCCTTAACCCTGAGTTGCTCCAGGGGGGACTGTCCCTGTAATTAGGACATGGAAGCCACTCTGGATAAAAGCGTCTGCTAAATGCCATAAATATAAATATACATGTAAAACTGACCAACAGGATTCACTTTTTGTGCTCCAGATGTTCATATCTGGAAGCCAGAGACACAGCAGGAGTATTGCTCCAGATCTGGAGGACAGCGGAGTGGTTAGGATGCAGGGAATAGAGGTGGAGGGGTGCACAGTTCAGAGTAACAGGGAAGAGATGAAGAAGAGAGTGCAGGCAGGTTGAAGTGAGTGGCAGGTGTGATCTATGATAGATGGGTAACAGAAAGAGTGAAAGGAAAGGTTTACAAGAGTGAGACCAGCTGTCATGCTCATGTGGGTGTAAAGGTATATCGAGTGGAGGCGTTCAGGTGCATGATTGCTTATAGGAGTTTTCAGAATATATATCCGTATTCGTTTTAGATCATATTTACTTCAGGTGGTGCACCTGACTCTACCTGACATGGCTAATCACAACTGTTAGAACTTAATACTGACTCATATTGTTTTATACACATGAAATGGAAACGGATGATCTGCTGTGACGACCCCTAAACGGGAGCAGAGGAAAGAGGCAGAAGAAGAAGACTGTTTTACACACATATGGCAAAACACCTGATGAACCTTATCACTAATTATCAGGCCTTTCCGGGGTTGACATGGAAAAACACCAGATGTGCAGAACAGGGGCAGGGGACTTCACTTGTGAAACATTACACAGACTGTAGTCCATCCTTTCATTATCTTAGCTGCTTATCCTGACCAGGGGTGCAGTGCAGATTTGAGTAAGTCTCCAATCTATTGCAGGGCTCTAGATTGTCATTCTGTCAATTATAAGGCCAAAGGCTTCTCCGCAACACCACTGAGCCTTTGAGCCTTTGCTCTGTAAAAGACACCCAGCCGATGAGCAGGATCGGTGTTTAAATCAGCGAAAACTATGCTATAATATTCTCTATTATATTGTATTATATTAGATAGTAAGATGTTAAAACTGGCTGGTTTCCGAGCATAACAAAGAAGTCTGCTCTGAAAAGCTAACAGTTAGCTTTAGTTTATTATTGTTGTTGTTTTTATAAGTACTACTAATAAGAATTATCATTATAATGTATAACATTCAGTATTTTGTGTGGTAAAGATTTGAAAAATATCCTGCTTGTTAGGCAAATATTCTTGAGAATGTTTTTGCTGGTGTCTGACGCTAGATGGCAGCCAAGAGCTAATTAAAAGGTTTATTATGGCCCCCCCAATTAGCATTTTTACAAGTTTATTAAAGCTGAGTTTTTGTACAAACACAGCCGATAGCGCCGTTTAAAGGTGTGCAGCTGCACAAATGACCTTTAAATGGGGTTGTTTTGGTGTAGAAACTGAAAGTCTGCATGGTTCTCTAGTCTGGTGTGTGTCCTGTGCATCAGGAGAGATAAACTCTGGCAGCACGGCTCTGTGGGAGGAAGGTCTGTTCCAATCCAGCCAATATAGCTGCTTTTTCCTCTTGTGATTTCTTTCTTTCTCTTCCACCCCTTGAGGTGGAGCAATAACGTTTGCCATTGTTGTCATTCTGTGAGCTCAGACTTCCTGGCATCCACACTAAATTATCCAGGACTTTCTGTGGGAGCAGAAACGGCTCACTGTTTCCCAACAAAAAGGCCATTCACAGCCAGTGGATGGGCTCCCATAGGCAGCCCACAGAGCTGAAGAGACACTAAAGCAGCAGAATGGAGACTGAGGGCTCCCTGTGGAAAAATGGCCACAGTGGGAAATGAGCATGATGTCATCTTAATGAATCTCTCAGTATGTCTCTTTTTTATCTCCAGTGTCTCTCTCACATTGTATTGCTGTGTTTTACTTCAGCCACTTATTTTCTCTCTGAGATTCTGATTCCAGAACACACACACACACACACTCACACACACACACACACACCCCAATAGCACCCCAAAGGACTGTGTTACCATGGAGACATGAAAGCTGTGCAGTGCCTCTGTTCTTTAAACTGGATTGAACAAGATGAGGGAGGGCGAGGGGGGCTTTTTACAAAGCTCCTCCAGAATCTTTCAGATAAGGATGGAAAAACAGTCACACATTTTCAAGCTGTTTGAATTGCACTAACACACAAGGCCCGCTTTAAGTCTGGTGGGGAGATATAAAAACACACCAAAACTGATTTTATGTGTTTACAACAGGCAGAAAAAGCTTCTCAGGTCTTACTTGGGTTAGATTATTGAAAATGGACTATTTTAAGTTGAACTGTGATTTATTATGACTTATTACTTATTGATTTACTGCTTAGACACTTTTAAAGTGCCTTTCTTTGCTACTGCCTATTCCTACTCGTGTACTTAGCGAATCTCATTAGTTTAAATCACAGATGAATCTTCTATATGAGGTTAAAAGTAGAATTCAAACAGTACAAAAGTTATAGAAACTTCATTTTGCACAAGTTTGTAAACATTGTGAATCTGTCACGCACTTAAAAGTGTGTCATCTCATTTCGGCTCTCCTTCAGGCTAGTAGCCAATGCCGTTGCTGCTATCGGATGCTGGCTGCCTGACTCTCGTCTCCCACCAGGTTTGGGCACTGTCCAGCCATGAGGAGCCAGAGTGGGGGGTCAGACTGGAGCCAGAGCTGAGGCCCCTTCCCCCGAGAGTGAGCAGGAAGGGCAGGGAGCGTCCAGAGGAGGAGAGGAAGAGGAGTGGAGGCAGAGACAGAGAAGAAATGGGACATGATGCAGAGTTCTGAGGCATCCTGCTGCTCCAGGCCGTCTCAGTTTGTTAGGGTGTGTGTGTGTGTGAATGAATATGCAAACCCACTGACCATTACTCACACAGCTTTCGAGCTCTGTTCAGGAATGTGGGTGAACAAGGGATCATTTGCCCTCTGATGCATCATTTTCCCTCTGTCATCACCTTTTAAATACTTACACTACTACCATTTTCAATAATAAACTATATAATTTGGCCTTTCAAAAGTTGGCCATTATAATAATAATAGTAATAATAATAATGGAAGTAGTGCAACTTTGTCATATGGTCATATCATTATTAGATATGTCATATCATTATAATTATGTAATCTTTATATGCATGTATCCAACAAACTTTGTACCACTGACATTCATTGATGCTACTCCGATATTAAGACCACAAAAAATGTGAGTATATAGTAATGGTTTCCTTTCTTACATAAACGCTGGTGGTTGTGTGTGTGTGTGTGTGTGTGGAAACAGCTGTGGAGATGAAGTGTTCCTCGACATCTCCTGTGTTCCATGCGAACCCCCAGGAGGACATTCCACACCCACTCCACATCCTCTTGCTGGACATGCCGTCTTTGTGTTCATTGTTTCATATCATGTGCGGTTAGTTCCCCCGCAGCCAGCCACACAATTTTGACACTCCTCCTATTGACATAGGTATTGATACTCCTCAGCTAACAAAACAATGTACCAATCACAAAAGAAGTATTTCAGTATGTACATCCTCTTTGTGAATGACATGAAAAAGAAATATTTTGTCTTTATTCCAGCTACAGTTTAGTTGTGTCCGATTCCAACCACTAGCAAGAACTTCCAAGTCCCACTATAACCCCGGTAAACCTACCAAACTGGGAGAGTAAGGTTAACACACATGAAAGATGGGCCAAAAAAAAAAACATTCATAATACCGGACACCTCTTATTTTCAAACTACCAGCAATGCATGTCAATGAGCATCTCATGGACTCCTGTCTATGGATACCTGTGGCTTCCCCAGGGATGGGATTGAGCTTGCAGTCTTCTCATGATGAGGCCCGTGCTAATTGTTCTGCCAGTGTGATTAAAAAAAAAAAAAAAAAAAAGTGCGGAGATACTGACTTAATCAGACTTGCTTATGCTGTTCCTGACACTGTACAACATACTGTTACCTAGAAGAATGCACAAATGTACATCACACAGCTAAAGCAGTACCACCATCCATGTCTAGGGTGATTAGCTAATGATATGAATTAAAAGAATAATACAAGTTACAGTTCTTGTTAGATCACCTTCCTCTATTATCTTCAACTAATTATACTACTATATTCTTGCCCATGTAAGATGAGTTTAATCAGATTTTAAGTTACATTTTTTATATTATACTATATATAAGAATGAATATGATAAAAGTAATAGTGGTAGTAGTAGTTAAGTGTATTGTTATAAATACTCATTTGTCTGGCAGTTTAAGGTACATTTATGTAGTCTGCATGCAAATGAAAGATTGCGCAAGTATAAAGAAGGCGTGTGAAGTTTAGCAGTATGATGTTCTCAGTCAGCTAGCGCTCTTAGACAGGGAAGGAATGAAGAGGAAGAAGGGAAGGAACAGCTTCTATTTTTACAAAGGGTGCTGGGGCAGAGGCTCTTGAGTTTGTTTGTGGGTATGAAGGTCACAGAGGCTGCTGGAGCCATCCAGGCGGAAGTGTGTGTGTCGACACAACACACTCTCTGAAGACTCTTTATAGGATCTGCGCAGAGTTCATCTTTCCACCCAAACCTTCAGCTTTCACATTATCCAGTCATTAAACTACTCTACTATATTATGCATCATTAGTTTGGGGGGGTGTGTCCCTGCGTGGTTCTGACATGTCGATAAGAAGACAGTCTCTAACAGAACTATAGAGTTAGAGTTAAAGTGGTGGGCAGAAGTGTAGGAAAGAGACTGAACAAGGGCAGAAAAAAACAAAGCTTTAAATTGCAGGTTACAGAGAAGGAGAAATGGCGGTAGACACTGCAGAGTGAATGATTCCCTTACATTGCAGCTAGCAATTTCGTCTAGACAGGATTAATTTGCCCCAGCATGGTGTTTTAGTGCAGTTTCTGTTGTGGAAAATTAATCACACTATATTGGTCCAGTTCCTTTTTTTTGCTAGTCATTGTGTCGCAAAGGCATGCAAAACTGGGCACTCTCGCTTAAATTGTCTGTTAACGTGCATAGTTAAGTGAGAAGATGAAGTGACCACCATAAAGTGCTAAAGATGACATTTCTTTTCGCCACTTTATGCAAGATTGGAGTGATTTTTTCATTTTTGTCTGGCACAGTTGCACAGTGAAAGGAAACGATGCACCATGCAAAATTTGGGCACTCCAACATAAGGTCTCTGATAACTTTTTTTGGCTTGTTTACAATCATCAACTGGAAAAAAGCAAGGTGATGCTGTGATGTCCCAACAATCAGCATGTATGGCTGCTTTTAAGCAGCTGCTTAGCACAATGAATATAAAATAACTGATGCTAAGGAGAAGGCTCAAGAAAGGTTGAGGTCTGGAAGATTCAGAGAACTTTGTATAGTTCTTTGGATTGTTAAAAGAAAAAGTCTTTTGACTGCAAAGGGCCTTTGGGAAGGTTTTGCAGACTGTAGAGTGGTGATGCACTGAATACAGGTTCTACTGGTAGCGGTGGCCTAGTGGTCAGGGAGTTGGCCACAGGATCGGAAGATTGTGGTTTAAAGCCCCTTACCAATAGGTTGCCCTGAGGTACCCTTGAGCAAGGTACCGTCCCCATCACTGCTCCCCAGGTGCTTTCAATAGATGCCCCTTGCTGCACGGTGTTTGCATGGATTAAATGCAGAGGTCCAATTTCGTTGTGGTTCACTGTGTGCTGTGCTGTGACTTCGCAATGACAAGGGTTGTCACTTTCACTTCTTTTTTTTTTTTCACTTTTACTGTGCAGTGACATTGCTTGTTTTGCAATCAGTGGCATAGAAAACATTACTGACAAAGTACTAAACATCGCTGAAAATCTACGGCTTGAGTTCAAAAGAACACGACTTTCAAGGTGGCTCAAGAACTGAAGAATTAGATGGCCCAACTAGATAACTCAAGAAAGAACTGAAAAACTCTTTAGTTGGCTGAAAAAAGCATTTACAAGCGGTGATGCTCACCAAAGGGTTAAATAAACATAAATATGTAGTTTTTTTTTACTATTCTCATTGTGTCCAAATTTTTGCATGTCACTGTATATACAAATACACCCCAATCATACATTTAACCCCCCCTCCCAGCCCTCATAGACACCCCAGCCCATCACACACACCCAAAAAAATGCATCAAGCCATTCCTCTGCGTGTGCTACTCTCTGAAAGTTCAGAGACACAACCGAAGCCCCCGTCGGTGCAGCACTGTGGCGCTTTGGTCTTGTGGCAGGCACAAGAGCTTGGTGAGAATCTTATCAGCTGAAAACAGACCACCACAAACTTTGACTCACAAACAAAAATGTGCTAACGCAAACACTGAGAAAGCTGAGAGGATTATTAGGAATCTTTTTTAAGTCTTGCATTTTCCTTTTTTAGACTTTGAACCTGAAGATAAAATTCAAAATGGTTTTGGCTCCATCATAAGAGAGGGTGATGTAAACAAGAGCAAAATAAGACCCCCCCCCCCCCCCCCATATTGTTGAATATTTGCTTTAGAAAATAATTAGTAAGTTATCCTAGCTTGAAAAGTGAAAATTGTAAGTAGCAGTGTCAGTTCAACGCCTCAGTTTGTTTTTATGCATCAGCTGCCTTTTACATTGCCAATTTTATGGTGAATGGACCATATAAAAAAAAATTTGCCACCGTTACTTAAAAGTTAAATTTGGAGACAGTTTTGTTCTGACAGTGATGACTTGTTAGTGTGCAACACACAGAGAACAAATGATTTGTGGGTGTGGCTTTAGACTGCCCTGATTGGCAAGCACGGAAGGTAAAAACATTTGAATTCTCATCTCTTCTTGCAAAATCTGCAATTTTGTTCACATTAGCACTCAAGCAGACCCAAGAGACACTGGTTTGTGTAAATAGTGAATATTTCTTTAGCGTGTTCCTCTAACTATAGCTTGCCAAAGCTACTCACCAGGTGGTAATGACAGAAAACAAGCACACAGTGGACAGGTGGTGAGAAAGATAAAGGAAACTAGCGCAAAATTGTACTGTGTGGGTGTGAGGGTCTTTTTTTAAAAGCTTGATCAGGCATAGCATTTTATCATCCCAATGTAATTATCCGTTTCTTTAACTCATGTTTTCCTGATGTGCAATGGAGTACAATATTGTGCATCTGGTGCATCAGTTGTTCCAGTCTGCAAAGTGTAAGATACATTTAGACTGGAACCAATTACCAACTCAGTCTATGGGTGCTGTAGCCCTGGCTTAGATTAGTACGCAAAGTGTACTGGCACATAAAAGCACAAGAGAAGGAGCGACAAAGTTAGTTTCTTTTAAAAACTATGATTTTAATATTTTGCTATTGCTTTTCAGTACAGAGTTTAGTCCAGCATTCTTAAATTGTCAGTTCAACACTTTTGCTTAATTTCACACTTTCCTTTTTAAAGATTCAAAGCAGACAAAATTATTGAAGGTGTTAATGAAAAGATATATTTAAATGTTAGTACAAGAGGCAAGAGAAGATTAATCTGATTATATAAACTAAAATGGTTAATAGCTCACTTTACATGGGAAGGCACAGAAGTCAAGCAACACTGAAACTAAAAAGACAAACCCAAAATCCCAGCAAATTACATTTTACAGTGAATGGTGGTTTCATCAATGGCTAAAACATTTGCTGGACTTTAAATCGTAATGTTCTGTTGCTCACGGAAAATTTTGTCAATACACCCTTACTACGGAACAACACAAATATCATGATCAGATGACTTTGTAATAAGGCATAGAGTTCATATCAGAAAACATGATTTAATGTTATTTCATACATATAAAATATGATAGAAAAATACATTATAAAGTTGTTACAATGGTTATAAATAGGACCATGTTTCCAATGAAAAAATCAAGATTGTTTAAAAAAGGGAGTTGCAGTTCATAGGCGTATCATATGCATGATATCAAAGACGACACGAAACCTTACATGCATTCACATACGTAAACGCTCGCCCCCGCCCCCCCCCAGCTCTCCCATGCACACAGATGTACCTCATCCGCGCACACCCGGACAGAGACATGGCACGTACAATAATACTGCTGATAAAAACACAAAACACAAGCTGAACTGTGGGAAACCCCATGTAAATCAGCACTCCAGTTCTAAAAATTTACTTGTATAGAACCCCATTATAATCCATAGGACTTCAACAACTGTTGCATATATGGCACTACATACAAATGACAAAGTATCAGCTTTTCAGAGATACTTTCTTTGACAATCCAGTTATAAGAAAACTGATTCTTCTTTGTTAATTGTGTTACAGGCTCTTCATGCACAACAACCTGTGTCCTCAATCCCCCCCCCCCCCCCCAATCCCATCTCATCTCTGGTTTTATAGTTATAGTTTCCACATTAATTCTTGGCCTTGGCTCTGAAATGTGGAAGACTTACTGAAGGACACGTAATTCAGTTAGCCTGCCAAAAGTAAATCAGTTGCATAGAATTTTTTTAGACATTTTTGAGATGCTATTTCATCATTTCAATTTTTGTTTTAATTAAAAAAAATTCTAAACACTAGTTGAAAATATAATTTACAACAAAAAGGCCTAATGTGGTCTGCTGAATCCAACTTGCTTTGCTAAGTCATGCAGAAATTAGTGACCAAATAATGAATGATTTCAATTTCCACAAGTGACAGTAGTGGAAAGCTGATGGATTTGTTGACTTGGGCTTCATAGTTGTGTGAGAGATTACTACAGAGGATTCTGCAGAACATCCAAACAGTCATCACACTTCTATTCGTAACACATCACTAAAATCAACGTGAGGAGCACTAAGTAACTGATAACTGTCGGTGAACATGCAGCGCAACCGAGGTGTTAAGAAATTGTGAAAGCATAGTTATAAAAGAAAACAATAATAACTAATTGTGGTATTTTTGTATTCCTCCCTTTTTTACAAAGATATCGAGAGAACAAATCATACCTGATATGCTTAACACTGATGGATATCATTTGTACTCAATGATCATATGTAAAATAAGGCACTTTTGAAGTATTTGATTAAAATAAAAAAGACGCTGTTTGGTCTCTAAAATCTTTCTATCAATGTAAAGAAATAAATGTTTTTCTCTTTGTTCATCACATTTTGACAATACTGTAGTTCCATAGAAAAAGAATCCATTGTGAAAAATATAGTAATTTCCCTTGCAGCACCCTCATATCAAAAATGTATTAATTAGTGTTCAGTGTCTTTACATTTATTCTTACCACTGAATGTATTTTAGTATCTTTGTGGACTAGAAGCTGATATGCAAGCATGGCTTTAACTCCCTCCCATGTACATTTTGTCAGAGTAATCTTGGAGAAATTTTTTTTTTTTTATTTCTCCCCCTTAATTTTTTTTAACTCACTTCCACACGAGCATGCCAATGCACATGAACACACATCACACAAACGCATTGAGTTCAATGCTTCAATCCAGGGTGGTCCCCACAAAAATTCAGCCAATGTCACAGGTAAACTCTAATCTGCTTAGCTGAACTGTCTGCAAGATTAAAAAGCTGGTGCTGTGTGTGTACATAAATGAATGAGTGACAGTGGTAATGGAATTGAAGGTGTTGTTCCAGACCGTATTATTGCTTTATGATTCTTCAGTGCAGTGGAGACTAGATCACCTGACCATGGAGGTCCTCAGTTTGTGGAAGTGGGCAGTTGATTTTCAGGGGTTGCTGGGTGGTGTGGTGGGGCCGTCACTGCTTCTGCGCTGTGTTAAGCAAATTAAAGCTGCTTCCGGGCTCACCAGCAGGCCATGATTACAGACAAGCGAAGGACGAGAGCCAGAGAACTGGTCAGCAGACAGGCAATGGTCAGGTCATCATTGGGTGAAGAGTTGAGAGCTCATAGGGTCATTGGTTAGTTGCCGGTGGCGGCTGGGTGGTTAGAAAACAAACGGACAGACAAAGAGTGGGGGGAAATAAAAGAAAAAAAGACATAGGAGGACACAAAAGAAAAAAAGATAGAGAAGGAGATTAGTTTCAGCTAGTGACGGTCGGATGACAACATGACATTACTAATCAGAGCTACTGTCAGAGAAACTGCTCAACATCTACATTAACACTGCAAAATCATGAAAGCCTCATGATTTCAAACAAGAGCCCAACTCCCAGGTGAAAATGGTTAAAGAAGCAGAGAGGCAAATCAATCACAGAACTCAAATTAAACTAACGCCACTTAATGGTTAGTAGCAGTCAAAAAAAATCTGATGACTCAATGTGATAAGTAGTTTTGATTAAACAGGGTAAATAAATGAAAAGCTTGTACTCTGACTGCTATTAAGCATTACAGTGCTTGTCCAGTCCAAAGCAACAAAGCTGCTAGTGATAATGAGTTTGAATTCATGAGTAGTTAAAGAGATATGACTGCAGAAAATTGAGAGCTGTCAAATAAGATTTATGTCTGCAGAATAAAAAAAAAAGTTCATTTTTTGACTCAGTCAAACTTTATTGTCTTTAAAATTTGTCTATTTACAATAATATGAAAACACAATACTAAAGAAAACAGAATAACACTAAAACAACTGCTAACTCAGGGCTAGAATAATAAGGAGGAATTGATACATAAAACTACTATTTACCAAAGCTAATAAATTTTAAGGATACAGGAAAAGATTAAAATAATTTTTGTTATAAATTTTCCAATGACGTATTTGAAACTGTATCCCCACAATACTTAAAAACATGGTCTTCTGCTCTAGCACATACTCCCTAATCATTCACATAAACAATATAATCTTAATTTCATAAATGTTCAATGCTTTATAGTTAGACATATTGTTTTCATAATCTTGAAAAAGACCACACAAGTAAATACTATGCTCTTTTACAAACATGACAATGGAGAAATAACAAGAGCAAAAAAGCTTACAATAAAACAAAATATAAAAAAATGGAATATTTCTTCAGTTCATATTCTGTCAAAAGACAAGGTGTGGGTTTCTCCAAAACATCATAAAATACCGTCATAACTAACACTCTTGACAAATTAACATAACCACTGCGTGGATATGATGCTTGGAGGAAACTCACACCACACCCAGTAAGGAACCACCCTGTTTTAAGTCCATCACAGACTAATCACCCTCTAACCTATTATGAGGTTTTATCGTTTGTCTTTTTTTTTCTTTTTTTATTTTTTAACTGACATTTTTTGCCTGGTGAATTCAAATATTCAGTGCAAACTATCTGTGCTATATTTTTATGAAGAGGTAAATTTTGCCTGAGGAGCAATGAAGAGCTCATAAGCACTGCATATCACTGATGCACTTTGATTATCGGCTGCATTTGAAGATCAATTCTGCTCAGATCTAGTACTTATGAAGAATCTCCTCCTCAAAGCAGTCATACCCTTCATAATTTTGTGTCAAATCTCTCCCATATGATACTGACCAAGCCCCCTTTTTATTTATTTATTTTTATTTTTGCAGTAGACCTTTAAGAGGCAGGATTATTACAAATTTTAAGGAAATCTCATGCTTCATTAATTGGCAAGTAAAATATGATGGAAATTCTGATAACCATTTAAAAGGCAAAACAGGCCTTCAATATGTCTCTGAACCAGCAAGAAGTTTATTTTAAATATGTTTTAAACATTAATATAATCTGTGCGTGACGAGTCAGTAGAAATTTGCATTTCCAGTTATACTTTCTGGAGTGCTACTGCTATTCCATTCAGGTGGTTTCTATTAACTTTCATTAATGGAGACGTTATACAGGGACATGGGCGGTAGGCCAAATGAGGGGATTTGACTGTCTGTGCAATTTCACAATTGTTTCCCATTAATTAGGTCAGTTTTATTTGTCGGTTATGGGTTAAGATCTTGCAGTGCTAATTTAAATTTTATATCGAATCAGTAGAATTTCACATTTACTGTACTGTGTTGTTTCTATTATATATACAGATTTGGTACACCCAAAGATGTTCAATATGACTAATATAGTGTAGTTTTATTAATGCGTTGTAGTTCTATGAGTCATCTCTGAAAGGTGGCTCTTTAATTTCCCTTAGATGTGGTTTATGTTTGCTTAAGGCATTTATCAATACAAAATAAAAGAAATGGTCCTGGCCCAAACATAATGAATGTAGTACTTATGAGTGACAGACAAACAATATATAATAACACATCATAACACAAGAAGTTCATGAAATGTGATAAAATTATAAATAAGAAACCAAAGAGTTAAGACAATGATAAGTTGTCACAATGTGGAGCTTAAATTTTCAATATTAGGAGGACTACTTCCATGGATGAAAAGCTTTAACAAAGCTCTAAACAGCTTCTAACATGTTGTGCCTGATGTAACATCGCATATGATAAAATACTGGGTTTACTAAATACAGTACTGGAAATAATGTTGTGATCAACATTCTATTAAATTTAATACACTCTTTTGTCATTATGTTGGTCTTCAAATATCAGCAGACTTGTTCTTGTAAACATGATCAATAAAATAAATCCCCTTTTATAAATTACTCTGAAAAACAAGGAAAAAAAAATGTTCTCGATTGCTAAATAACTGGCTGTATGGAATAGAGTAGGTGTGAATGTTCATTAGAGTCAAAACAATAAGACACTAAAAGTGTGGAATCGACATCAACAAAATGAGGAGAAGAAAGCAATAAACTAATTACTGAGCTCCATCACTCTTCATGGACTGGGAAACAAAATGTTTTCCCATGGTCATCAGTATAATGGAGCGTGAACAGTCCATTTAACTTTGCACATCCCAAACAGCTCTCTGTGAGCGAGAGATTTCAGGCTACAACATGCAGTGTAATAAACCCACCTGTGAACTCAGAGGATGTAACACTTTACACTAAGCATAATCAAACCTACAGAGCAGTGTCATTAAGCTTTATAGCACAGTCTTCCTTTATGCTCATGTTTAAGACCTGAGTTGGCCTAAGTGCTCACATCTGTTACATTTCAGTTTTTATAATGGTTATGATCATTATTGTGGCAACTTACTGACATTTTTACGTAGGCGTTATATGGCTTAACTATAAAGTGTCACTCGTTCTCTCTACATGTCCAGTTCTTTCCCAACTTGTGAGCATGCTCAGAAATACTTGATTCAAACTTGCAGGAGCAATTACACGCACACACACGATTACACTTTCAAGGTCCACACATCCGTTCGTTATACATGTAGTGCTATATAGGTATGTAATCTGTGAGTGAGATAACGTCCAAAAAGAAGCTAAATATTTAAACGTTGTACTCAGTATTGTATTTGAAAGTGTAACAATCACACAGACAAACACTCACACACAGTATTGCTTGAACACTGGGGCTAAACTAACCTCTTTCTGCGGTCACTACCCTTTGGTAAGGATGGACGCGCATATCCTGCCTTCGTACTTTAGTAGTCACTGCACCTGCTCAGAGCGCAACATTACCAATAAAACAGAAATTAATCAGATCATTAATCATTACAACACATCAAAACAACAGTTTCATCTTGACATAGAGGAAAACAAATGAACACATCAAGCTCGTAAGACCCAGTAACTCATGAAACAATGAGAATAGTTACTATTAGAAGCTCAAAAGCTGTTTTCAAAGTGCAGCAATCTGCCATTGCAAATTTAGAAGGCATCTAATTTCAAGGAGATGACTTAAGAACACAAGTGTTTATTTCCTCCATTTATCTGAACCATGCCAGCAGAGCCCTTAACATGATCCCACTTAATCATAACACACAAAACATTTTTAATAAGATGGATCCATTTCAGGCAGATCCCTGTAGACAGGTTTAAGTTAGCTCTCTGTGAATGCTTCATTCATCCATTATTCCAATTCATACCACAAAGTCAGCTATAATACTGATTGTTCGCTAAGGGAACTCCGAGTTGAAACAATCACAGGGAATGCAGCTGTCACAGGCTCAAACTGTAGGCTGCAATATTACGCAAAGAAATGACTCAATTATTCATCAGTATTCATCAGTCTTAATTTGTAAGCAAATGATGGGAAAATTATAATAAATTCTGGAAGTTAACACCAGTGTAAACATCAGTAGTAATTATCTTGGTTTGTCTGTTTTTTAGCTAAAACACTTGGGGTCTTTGTTGTTTAATGTTCAGTCGTTCTCCGACAGTTACAAAACAAAGCATGTTAACATTTGTGATGGATGCAGACTGTTCCCGAACACTACTAACCCTTTGTTGGAAAAGCCATACCTAAGAGAATGAGACAAAGTGCTGAAATTAGTCTAACTGTTACCTGAAAAAAAAAACAAAGTCAGCAACTGGAACTTAAAGTACCTGTAAGCTGAGCATATGACAAAGTATGATCTATGTTCAAAAGTATGCAAACACCATTTCTATTTAGTGAATTTGGTCATTTTAAAGTTCCACCTATTACTGTCACAGGTGTTTACATCTTGTTTAATCTCCAAAAAGACAGTTGCCAGTAGAATAGGATGCACCGAATCAACAAACATGAGCCTTAGGTCACCATGAGCAATGTTTGATCAGGTAGAGGGATAAAAACTTAAAAATGGGTGCATAGAGCAATGGAATGACCTTCTCTGGAGTGAAGGAATCTAATACCCTCGAAAGAAATTTGGGTGAAGTTCAAAGCTAAGCATCTATTATTCTCTGGGCCGGAAAATAATCAAATAATCAGAGCAAGCATGGACAGATTCTACAGATTTCAGAGACATAGCATAGACCACATGCTACCATTCAAAGTCTTCAATAATGTAATAATCTATCTATCTAATCATTACCTATAATGACACAATAAGACAATAATTATTGTAATGTGCTATTTCTGTGCAACTTATGTCCTTATTTTCATTTCAGGTTTGGCCAATTGTTTTCTGTGGTGCATAATCAAAATGACCTTTGGTTTTAGTATATTTGCCATGTCTAAGCAGTGAAAATATAAAAACTAATGACGTTTACAAACTTTTGAACAACAATAATATGGGTCCAAAAGGTACCTTTTTGCAATATTTCATCCCACAATAACAGTTTAACCTACTTACCTAATACACCACTGGAGTCTATTGGATACTCAAGGATGGATGTGGCAGGGGCCAGGGTGTAAGGGTACTCATAAGGGGTGTAGATGATGCCTGACTCAGGGGTCTGAGGCAACAGGGTGGCGGTAGGGTGAGGGGTGCCTGCAGGCATGATGGCGGAAGTTTGGATCTGTCGGATGAGGGGCATTAGAGTGGGAGCAGCAGGGGCAGGAGCACGCAGGGCTGCAGTGGGCATCACTGGAGAGGGGCCAGTGATGATGCGGGGAGCCTGGGCAGTGGCAGCCAGAGAAAATGCCAAAGCTGCTACAAAGGGGGAGAAGAGGGACACACACAAGAGAACACATGTACAAGGAGATGTCAAAGGAGGGAAGAAAATGAATACATAACACCTTACCTCATTTTGCCTTATTAAAAAAAGGCAAATAAGAGATACTTACACAAAACCGCAATCATAGAACTCATAACTTCAAAAGTATGTAAAAACAAACAAAATATGTTATACCAAATATCTTTCACATTATTCAAGCTGCATTAGTAGGAAAAAGTAATGGCTGTACTTTTTAGCTTGGCAGTAAAATTCTAGAGCGAATGATTGTCTCAGATAGGCTGAACCTGGAGCTCTCAGTCATAACAATCCTGTTTAAATGATCAGTAATGAAATAAAACAAAACGCTAATAAACTGGGCTTGCATAGTATTATTGGCAGGGAATTTGGTGCTTGGCCTCTGGCATTTCAATCCAGGCCATCTGTGGTACATCTGGAAAATTGCACAGATACTTAAAACCATCAAATAAAATATCCTTTGCAAATTATATTACATAACCTCCTCTAGTACAATGAATCCAACTTGAATAATGCTTAAAAAAAAAAATGTTTAAATAGTCCTCATCGTGAGTTGAAATCAATGTAGACAAGCTGGCTGTACATTGAGTGAGTTATGCAGGGAATAATTCTTACGTGACTTGATATTGGCATCTCGGTATGTCCCGTTGAGGATGGCCAACTCCATCAGCTGCATCTTTTTTAAACTGTCCTCACCTTCAGCCTGTCCACACATACACACACAGACACACCTTTTACTAAGAAACTGACAAAGGACACAATATAGTAATAAATAAAAAAAACAAAAAAACAGGAACGGTACACTCAAATGGTTACAGTGGATAGGAAGAAAAAGACCAACAAAAATATATAAACGATTTATAATTACAGGGTGTTCAAAAACCTTTATGATCTATATAACAGTCATTGCAAAGCTCTAATTTGTGTGTTGCAGGATTTCCACAGTGTTAGGCTATTGGTGTTTAGGCAAGCTAGGGTTTCATACTTGCTAACAGGCAGAGTATGAGTTACTTCAGGACTGTCCAAACAAGCCAGCCCAAATGAACACGCAGAGCCACAGGGGTTAAAGAAACAGATCGTCTTTCCTTCAGCAGTCTGCAAACAGCACCTCTACATCTGTTCTTTCCCCTCTTTCTGCTGCTTCACTCTATGCAACTCAGTCTGTTAGTTTTTTCTTTTTCCATATTCAGTCTTTTCTCTCTACACTCTCACTCTGAGCAGGCCTCTGACTCACGCTCCTTACTATCTAAAAGACCCTTCTGTAAATCATGATTATAAAGTCATCTTAATTTTCCCCCCAAACACTCATGAAAACAACAGCTGTATGAAGATTTCATGACCAATGGGTTGATACAAATTGTCTGAAATTATTTACATATAAATCCTTTTCTTTCAGCTACAAAGTTAACATTTCTAAGAGAACTTTTTTTTTTTTAATGACAGCTGCTATATACAAAATAATCATCATGCATGATTAGTAGTTCGCGTTATTTCTTATGTGAAACTGGCCATGACGGCCTTCACTGAGCAGCCCATGCTAAGTACAGATGCTGTGCTGTGGAGCTGAATCCCTAAGCTGGGATTTTATGTGCTGCTGTATATTGCAGTGTGGAGTTCAGGCCAGGTCAGGGTCTGCCGTAGCAGACAACCCACAGAATGATCTAAACTATGTCAGCAAGCACAGAGCCGAAAGAAAAGCAGAACCATTCAGAGTGGGATCAGTATGTGTGAGAGTGTGTGTGTGCGCGAGTGTGTGTATGAATATGCCCTTTGCTTACACTGCTAATGTCTGCTCTGTCAAATGGCATCAAGCCATGATATGGGCCAGCATGAGCAATGATAAGAGAATTCCGGTTCTCATCTAAAAAAGCCAAGAGTGCAGCAATGAACTCAACAGCGTAATAATGGTTCACCTAGATGTAAGAAAAAATTCAACCTTTTGAACTCCATGTTTTAAGCGAAGCAGACTTTTCAGAGACGCTCATCACCGGGTTATGGTGTGGTCACAAATGCAGTCAGCATGCAGAAATAGACAGCTGGTTATTTTTAGTTGCATGGTGGAATCCACCCCCTATCCTGTTAGTCTTGGGCGGAGGTGGTGGAAGTGCATTGTTAAACATCACTGTGTGTATGTCTGTTTACTTTTTTTTTTTTTTTTTTTTTGCATAACCTAATCTCTTCAAAGAAAGCATGCAGTTGCAGCAGGGCACAAACAGAACAGAAGTTGTAAGATACAAACAGTTTTAATCACAAAGTGGTTGCATGCATTTCTAAACAAGTCAGGCTCCATACTTCATGAGTGATTGGTGATTTACTAACCCTCTGATTACACTCTTACAAATCTTGGCTCCTTATAGCTTCTTGGCTTAGCAATATGGTAGTGGAAAAACATTTTTTTTCTTCATGTGAAGGTTCTAAAACGTTTAAACAGATCTTTGAAATCACATCTCAAAAACCAATAGTTCTGAAGGTTCTTTGAAGGACTAAAGTTGATCTATGATCACAACATCCTAAGAATCAGGTCCTTTTATTTTCAGTGTACCAGGATTCCCATACAACATGATGAGAACCACCACTGATGGTGAAAGACAATAAATGTTTTAAGTGCAATTTTCATTTGCTCCTGCTTTATTTACAATGTACCTATCAAATTATCCTTACTAAGCTCAAGAATATTGATCTCTTTGACAGAAAAAAAAATTTTGCCGTGTGAATGTTTGAACAATAAAGAACCTCAAATGTCACAAGCAGGTACTCCTGTAATGATTTCTCATTTAAAGAATATGAGTAGTGCTCTGTTTAAGTGCCCTGTTTATCTGTAGCTAGCGCTTCCTGATGTCAATAGAGCTAAACTTTAGAGAGAGCTTAGCCTGCATTCACAACGAACGTGCCACAAAAAGGGCACTACTGTCAATCATGGATCAGTGGACACCCATTAGGGGTTTCCATGGTAGCACAGTTTGGAAGTTGTTGCCCTTCCCCCTCTGGCGGGAGCTTTATTTCCAGCCACAATTACACAGACTGTTCAAAATGTTCCCTTTCTTTTGATTCTGTTCAATTCATCACCAGCACTTAAAACTTTTTTCCTGCAGTGAAGACTGCCACTGACTTCCAAGGTCTTCTGCTTTCTGCTGCTATTAGTGTGTGTAACTTCAGACAAACATATGTAGCCTTCTTTCCACTGAAAAGAGTGGACCACAGTTCTTGAAGGAAGGTAGATTTCTCTGCATATTTTTTCTTTGTCTTTAGACCTCTGTCGGTTTCCACTGGCATCTCTTGCTAACCTGCTGTCACTTCATTAAGACCCACAGCTTCATTACCATTCAGCTCTGAGCCTGACAGCAACACAGTGGCTTCTGAAGGCCCCAGTGGGGGCCTGGAGTCTCGACCCCTCTGTCTCATGCCCCTCATTAAATTTTTAAGCACAGATAATTAAGCCCATTAAAAACTGCCCAAACTGCTCACCTTTGGATGCAAGAAACTTGCATGTGCACATGGCAGCTTTTCCCTTCACTGCCAGTCTTTTTGCTTCTTCTGCCATGCTTCCTTCTCTCTCTAAGGACTCAGGATAGCTAGCGTGGAAATGGCAGCTATGCTGAGGACAGCTATTTAGATAAGTTAGCTCCCTGAGTAAATACATTTATCAGTGCCTGTGCGGCACTTTTTTAAACTAAAACGCACAAGTCTTGTTTGTTGAAGCAAATCAATGTGTTTTTGCCACTCCACACATTTTTACTCTGTGTACCAATATGAAGAAGCAGAGTCAGAGGTAGAAAGGTAAGATATGTGACTCACTGCAGGGACTAGCAGCTTCTTCACCTCCTCCACAGCTCTCTTCAGTTTGATCTCAGCGCGGTTCTGGGAGTCCTCCACTGTTATGAGCACATGCAGATCCTCATTCAGATGCTCCCAGTTTGGCTTACCTCGGTTCTGCTCTTCCTGTAAACACACATACAGACAAAAGTGCTGAATTTTAGCATGCATCAACCCTTTTGTTTAACCCCTTCACCCACCAAACCAAGTGTAAGGTTAAGACCGCAGGAACCTTCTTCCCCACCCAGCTTTTGCAGATAAATGAAATGGTTTCTTCTCAGAACTGGATCATTGTGTTAGCTTGAGGGATTCTGGACACATTTCTTTGACTACCTTAGCTAGGAGTATGGCCCAGTATGTGCTGAAAATAGAGCTCTTGGATTTCTCAACTTGAAGGTCTACAGGTTTTGTTGTAGCTTGGATGTTGTATTTATCTGCTTTATCTGTTTACATATTTGCCTCAAAAGTGCACAATTTTAAATTCCTTAAAATCAAGTATTTTCAGACACGTCACTTATCCTATCCCAGTCAGAGGCAAAATACATGTTAAATGATATCATGCAGTGAACGTCTTAAAGCGGCAATGCTTAATTTAGCTGATAAAAGTCAAAAACACTGGTCAGCATCAGCTCCCACCTAAATCACCTGGCTACAGGTTCACCAAAAGGGTCTGATATCTATCTGCAGGGATGTGCCTATTTCTGTAGAAAACATGCTTTAATGCGGTCTCCAGCCAGGATTTTTATCCCATAGGCTTGTTTTATGACTCTGCTGGGCAATCAATTACTATAAACCCCCTGTGCCTTCATATGAGGTTTGAACGGTGAGATGACATGGTGAAGTGGAGAAGTTTCAGTAAGTGGACAAGACATCATCTGAGGTCAGGTTTGAACCAACACCATGTTTTTATGTAAGCGTTAGATCGCAGTAGGGAGGCACTATTTTTGCTAATTACTGTCTGCCACCTACTCAGCAATGAGCAATTACTTGATCAAATATATGCACTCAATAACAAGATACAGTGTACCGCTCTTGGGAGCTAGTTACACACTAAAGGCAAGTGCTACTTTGAAGTATGGGAGAAAAATGATTCCAGTGTAAGGAGGCAAAGCAAGATGAGATTACACACTGGTCTACAAGTGTAGAACATAGGATTTTGACATTGCATTAGTAGCATCCGGCATGCTCAGGTGTTAAGAGGTCCCTCTGTTAAGATGTAGCACAAAAAGTGAGACTTCTAGATGATTTACATCCCATCTTAAGACCCTATACAAATATAAGCACAGTGCAAATTTATAGCTGTAAAGATTCACACCCTCTAATGTATGTAGGGACTCAGTCTAAATCTAATTTGGGTGAAAGTAAGAGTACATGGATCCAGATGGCACCTCTATTTGATGCCTGGCTTGTTCATTCCCATAGCACTCTTCTACAAGCCCCTCCACTTTCCTTCTTTGCCATTTTCATTTATGCCATTTTCTTTTACTGCAGTGTGAACTTGGCCAGTAATTCAAAAATCATGGCTGGAGGGTACTGGGTTCTGAAATGTACAGATTTTGTGAAAACTTCACAAATCCATACACAAGGACCACACAGTGAAGCAATTCTGACAACTCATCATGACAACAGCATCTACAGCCTTGATCAGGAGAAGCTCCCTGGTGGCAACTGTTAGAAAAGGCTGATGTCAGCTCTGAAGAAGCAATGTTTTTTTGACACAGTCAAAAGCCTCTTTAAATATTTCTCAGATATGCAAAAGCAAACGTGGCTCCAAACACAGACCAGCCAGAGTGCATTTCCATCTTGTCTAACTAAACAGCGTATATTACTGTGTCCACTGAGGACTTGGGCAAAATTTGTGGCGGTGCAGCTTGTGTAACACTGCAGAAACATGGCAGTGTGCCTGGGGGATCTCAGCTCATTGTGTTTCATTAATTCCCCATCACTCTGAATTAGCAACACTGCACAGCAAAGAATCTCATCTGCCACATTGCTACTCAGTATTCTTTTGAATATTCTTCTATTTGTCATTCTCCTGCAACCCCATACAGCAGTGTACCCTTCAGCTTCTTGACTACAACTACTAATTCCTTCATTACAAAATCAAGACAAATATAGTTCAAAACTGGTCACTGCTACAACTTAGCAATTTTCTTCCTAGCAATTTTACACTAATTCTCTATTTGAAATCACTATTTACTAAATATATGTAGCTTCAAAAAGTGAATTAAAAAGTGAGTTTTTAAGGATTAGACCCATTTAAAAATAAAGACTGTCTGTAGAAACAGCACAAGAGAAATGGAATAGTGGGGAAAATAAAACTACCTAATGCT
Organism: Hepsetus odoe; assembly: GCA_017165825.1. NCBI lineage: Eukaryota > Metazoa > Chordata > Actinopteri > Characiformes > Hepsetidae > Hepsetus > Hepsetus odoe. The sequence continues at coordinate 12,089,547 of CM029378.1, forward strand.
GCCTGGAAGTTAAATAATCTCTTTGGGGGGGAAGCACTTTGGTGTAATGTTCCTTAGCATTTGATTAGCTGTGGATTTTGTTTGTAAGTAAATGTGGTAAGTTCTTTGATCTAAAAATACATTAAATAGTAAAGAGAGATATACAACATTAAAATCACCTGCCTAATATTGTGAAACAACATTTAGAATAGTGGTATACATCAAAGGAGTATCCACATGCTGGATCATGATCTGAAAGTTGTCCAAAATCACCACTACCTGTGCAAACTAGCCTTCTTCCCATAGTTTATCCTGGTGCTCACTCACAATACCTGTTGGCTAACTGTCACTAGCATTTGTCAATCTCACTCAGATCCTTACAACTGACCGCTTCCCCTGCTTCAACGTCAAGAACTGACTTGCTGCCTAATAAATCCCAGCCCTTGACAGGTGCCACTGCCGTTAACGAGATAATCAATATTATTCTCCTCACCTGTCAGTAGTTTTAATGTTGTGGCTGATGTGTACTGAAGTCAAGCAACCTTCCCACTCAGCTCTAAAAAGCAGAGCTCCCCTCCTCCAATGTCTCCCTCTTTCTCTAATGGCACTCATTTTCATTTTAATGCGAGTCATTTTTCCTCTATGTCAGGCACCCTTGGAGGCAGGCAGAATGTCTGTCTCAGTCCCAAAGTGGTGCAAGCCAAGCAGACTCCAACAGAAACTCCATTAGAATAGAGGCGGCCTGGATTTTATCCCTTGCCATTTGGCATGCATTAGTTATGCACCGGTGCAAAAATATGGTTTTCCATGCAGAAAAAAATACAAATAAAAATCTGCCTACACAAAACTGTCTATATTAGATGTCTCAGAGAGATGATAGCTAATTACATAGATAATTAGGAAGAACCAAGAAAACAAATGAAAGGGAAAAAAATAAATATAAAAAAATAGAAACTCACCTTCTTCTTGTCTCTCATTGAACCTTTGCCTCGCACCATGATCTTGCAGCCTGTTTCAGCTTCCAGCTGTTTGGCAGTGAGCCCACGAGGCCCAAGGATTCTACCCACAAAGTTGAACTGCGGATAAAGCAGGGCTTAATTCATTACAATACATTTATAAGTCACACAAATACTACACACGCTTCCACATCACACAGTTTTGCATCCTTGCTATGTAACAAAATGAGGACTACACCTGCCACAAGCTAGAGGATGATTCTGATTTCAATTGAAGGATGCGTTTGTTCTAGCTCGGCCCCGTTTTGTACTTTATAAAACACTGACTACATAAATATCAGTACATTTCAAGCAGTGTTTACACTAGGGGGATACATTACAGTGATATTTTTGTACATTCACAAACAGATATAGCAGCATTGTACGAAGAGAACACTGTTTCATTTATATAAAAAAATAAATAAATAATAAATACATAAATAAATAAATAAATTATAATTAATGATTAGAAACAACCAAAAACTGAGTCCACCATTAGGTCTTAGACCTGGTAAAAATAACTGGCAAAGCCATATAATAAACTACAGCCAGGTAACATAGCTTTATAATTCAGTCAAAGAGACTTTGCAACTCCAGAGGAATGTGAGGAATGCTCAATCCCCTTTTATTTAGTGAGGGACATCCAGAAGCCAAAGACCCTTTGGAATGTAACATTTGCCAACAGCCATGCCCCACCCCATTCCCCACCCTGAAGGTGAAAAAGTTACATAAACACACACATGCACATTTGCCTTTATACTGGTCAGGACATGGGGTCATGTATAGAAGTCTCCATAAACTTCATGGTTTCCCTAAACTTCAGTAAATATTCCTGCTGCATCTATAGATTTGGGTTATGCTAAACAGCGTACTATAACAATTAATAACTTTTTAATGCTACAAAACCAAAATGTTTTAATTTTTAAATTAGCAAAGTGGTGCATTAATAATTAAAGAAGAAAAAGTATTTTGCCAAACTTCCAGTGTCCTCTGTGTATGATGCCCCAACATCATATCGGTGCCATTAAAAAACACTCTATTGGCAACATTCCTCATGCCTCTGACAGAATGACATGAGGGCATGACTGTAGAGAAAGAGAGCAGTTACTTCACACCTAACTAATTTCCCACCTCACTCTGAATCACAGCAAATGGAAATTTATGCTGAGCAACAAATTCTCTTCACTGTGGAACTCTTCATATTAAAAAAATGAACAATACAACCCCCCCCCACAAAAAGCTGAGAATATCCCTTGGAACACACTCACCATTCCAGTTAATGATAAACACATTTTAATTCAAATGAGACTGTTTAACTAACAGCACCATTTGCAGTTTCTGACCCCATTAAAAGAAAAATACAGCAGTTTTACAGAGAATTACAAATGTGAAAAATAAGGAGCTACATATGGGAGAACGGGTGGAGCGCACAAACTAACGCAAATCAAAATTTATGTGAAAAGGACACAACACTTGTCTAAAATACTTAGACAAGGGCATCTACAAGAGAAAATGATGTACAAATCATGGACAACAGATCAACTCAAAATAAAAACAAAGGGCCAAGGCCGTATCAAGAACAGATGAACAGTGTCTGGAGGAAGAGCACAGAAACTTAAAACGCAGAGGAGCAGCTCTCACACTTGAACATGGAGTCCAAAAATGTCCTACACTATTAATCAACTGACTAACCAGCTTCCCTTGGTTGTAGAAAAGGTTGCACTTTACTGGAGAAAGAAAAATACTCTTAATGATCTGTTAATTATGCAGTATTTTACCATTAACTATTTGAGTAATTCTAGTCAATCTCAATTGGTCCATCTGTCAATAAACATGCAAATGTAATAAAAACACACAAATAAATGGTTACAATGATCTCATGACAGTGATAAGCATGTGAACAAACATGATCAATTTTTTTGCACAAAAAAAAGAGCGGTTTTTTTTTCCTTCCCCCCAACGTCGTTGCCACATGCATGCCTAGGGCTTACAAATGACCTAACAGAAAAAGAAAAAGAAAAAGAAAAAAAAAAAACACAGGATACAAATCACTGTGACAATAAACAGACCTAAGTGTTGACTGACATGCTAACCACTGTTTCCTGGGAGAGAGCAGGAGGGCTCAGAGCTGGGATTTGTAACTTAAGAATATAGTGGATTTGAGCAATCACCCTGGTCACCAAAGTTTAAGCAGTTATTTGTGCCCTGACATGATTTAGTGGGCTGCATCTCCAACAGCGGTGGGGCCAGGAATAATACATTGTGATTTTTGGCGGTTGCAGGCCGGCGGCTAGGCCGCTCTCTGAGCATTTAACCTTATCTGTCACGAGGGCTGAGTGATAAGCCAAGCAGCTGCTTCTCTTTCTCAGGGTCACAATGCATTCTCTTCCTTTTAAAGCCCGTCTCCTCTATGCCTCATCACAGCTGCTGCGGACACGAAGCCTCTGTGCTGTATATTTAGGGTTGAGCTCATCACACGACGGTGTGTCCAAGGCAAAAGAGCTGCATGTACCTCAGTGTGATTGTTTTTCAATATTCTGAGTAGGTTAAATCAGTGTTATGAAATTATAACTTCACAATAACCAATACAAGTGTGTGCACGAATTTGTTCATTAAAGTGTGTATGTGCATTCACTACTCTCCACTAAACTTTTTTCTTTTTTAAAACACCACTTAAAATGTGTTCCTTTTAATTTGGCTGTACACATCTGGTCAAATAAAAAGAATGATCAAATTTATAATAGTGATGATTTGAAAATTTATAAATTATCAAAATGTTATAAAATCTTGTTTAATTGAAGGTCACTTGCTAAAAACGTCCCCCCCCCCCCCCCCCCCAAAAAAAAAATTTTTTTTACAAATGTGATTATTGAGACTGTTGGTCATGTTCCTCAAGTGTGTCAGAATCATAAGCAAACAAACTTGCTCAGAGAATATTAATGAAAAGCAAATAACTATTCACATTGAATTGCTCACACCAGGTCTTTAATTCTTCCTGGAGCTGTTTACCAGTTTTGTTAAATTCATCTGAATTGTTCAACTTTCAATTAACAACAACAAAGCACTGGACAAATCTCATTACCGCCCAACAGAGAGAAAAGGAGGAAGAGAAGAGAGGGACAGCAATTGAAAGGCAAGGGGCAGCAGTCTCAGAATCGCCTGCAATGATTTTATCACAAAGTGAGAGAAAGAACGCAAGGCAAATGGAAAAATAATCAGACGCTGAATGTAAACACCTCTCATCTCTGCTTCTCTCATCTCTATCTCACTCCCATTTCCTTCAAGCTCTGATTTGTTTTTATTTCCATGGAGGACAGGTGCTGGAGTGGCAGTAACAACTTTCTAGATTGTTCTTCTTTAATTAGCTCATCTAGAACAACACAGAAGCCAGAGCTCTACGTGCTTCTCCAGCCTGGGCTCTGAGGTACTCCAGCAGCATGTGACCCTGCCGCTGCTGGGGTGTTGTGGGAGGCCTGTCAGATTTTTGTGGGATTATCAGATTGCTGATTGAGTTTCAGGAGGGACAAGTCACACTCCAAACAAGAGCCGTGATTAATGATTGCTTAGGCACTGAGGAGTTGCATTTGTACTGAATTGTCTTCATTCGACCTACAACAGGACAGATGTGGAAATAAGGCTGAATAAATTTGGAAATTTTGTTTGGGATGAGAGACGTTGAGATCCAGACATCTGCCCCCCTTAGGAGTGTCACAATTTGTTCTATCAAACTTGTTACTTTTCAATGTTTGTGACCTCAATAACTCAGTAACAAGATGTAAGCTGCTAAAGCGTGCTAGAACTAATATAGCAGATCCCAGAAAACAAATCCTGAGAAAGCCAGTGTATACACACAGCACAATATTCATCCACTCAGAAACTATCTGCAGTTATTGTCCATTTGCTGGTTTGCATTTTGGACTTAACCACTGCCAGTATGACTAAATTTGAAATCTATGGAACTGCTAAGTTAAGGTGTAGAAATAGTGTAAAATGCTTTGAGTTAAGAAATAGCTAAAGGAAGAGGACCAGCCCCGATTTATCCACTATAGTAGTTGCTGAAAAGACTACAAGCATTTTCACACAAAGTGCAGCAAAAGGCTGCAGGTTCTCATGTTTTTGGTAATTTATACAACAGTAATAATTATCTTGTGATTACTGCTGTACAAACAGGAATAAACTCACTTGATAAGGCAGCTCCAGGATATTATTTGTAAAAGAGTGAGAAAAATAAAAGTTCCCAAAGATGGTTTCCTCAAAAGGTGCAAACAAACACTGATCAGCTCCCTCCTCCACACAGTCATTATGCTTCATCTTTTCCACACATGACCAAAACTTCTAAAAGATATTTAGAGATAACTGTAGATATAATTTTAACAGATTACGCATGCTTCTATAACGTTGATTAGGAAAACATTCAAGGCGAATGTACATTTCCAGCTTCTGGCTGAAACTTAAAGCCAAAACATACTGTTACACTTTGTTTATGACACCTCCAAGCTTAACCTAGTGAATCCATGACAAATCCATCCATTTGGTGTTTTTTTCCCTTGACATTTCCATGACATTACATGCTAACCTTAGTTTTCGGATATTCCCATGCTTTTCTAGGTAAACAGAAATCCTGTCTCCAATTGAGGACATGGCTAAACAAAGATCAAGCAGAAATGTAAAGATTAGCTAAACTGTGGTTGTGTTCCGTTTCAGACATCTATTTGAAGCCCCAACAAATTCCTGCAGAAAAAGGACACTTGGAAGAAGCACAATTTTTCACATGCATGTAAATGTTCATAAGACAGGTAATGAAATACCACTTACGTCTGGAAATTCTTTTACAGGCACATAGAGTTTCTCCTGGAGCTGAGCAATAGGCCCCACAGCGTCTGGCAGCTCCGATGTCCTTTTGTCTGTACTGCTGTTCAGTGTGTCATTGTACATGTCCTTCCGTACTCGGCCAATCTCTGCCAAATAGAGCCATAAAAAACCCAATTATGCAAAGGCACTCAGAAAAATGAACATGCAGGAGCAAAGAGGCAGAGAGAGAACTCGCAAGAGATTTCAGGACAAAGTCAGGGCTTCAGGTAAAAGATCAAATTGGGCTAAATCTCAATGAGGGTTATGTAGGCCAACTCACTGAGCACTTACTTAAGGCATGGAGTATTCTCACAAGAGTGACGCAGTTCAGACTTAAACTAAGCAGCAATACAAAATGTACTTTATTGTTTTAGGTATGTTCTACAGTTGTACTATTTATGTTATTTTAGTACATTCGTTGTTAATGTTTCTCAAAATGCATATTCTCAAGAACATTTTTTTATTATTTTTCAAGAATTTCTCAAGGCTGTACAAAACAGTACAGACAATAAACGTACGAAAAAAAAAAACAAAACAAAACAAAACACCAAATTCCTTTCCATCTATCAGGTTCACAAAATAATACTGTTGCTAATTATGCCTCTGCTACTTTTGATAAAAGCTACTTCTAAATTCAAACACCTCCCTGAGGGCAACTGCAGCCAAACCAGTCATGCAAATGAAAACTATACTAAGTATTCACAAAGAATCAATCAAGACACCAACCCTCACAATGCTCTCTGTTCAAATACATGCAATTCATCAGAGACCAACTCTAAAGGCTAAGACAATGATCATTACTTAACAAAAGCTCTTTGTGGACCATGAGACGAAAGAGACTTTATATTGGAATGGATTTACAATGACTTACAATAAGGTTTGAAATGACTACATCAAAGCCCAAGCCAGCCTAGCTGATTAATATAATCTTAATGTAACCCAGAGTTGAGTCAGTCAGTGCCTGAGGGGCTCCCATTAGACTCTCCCAGTTGGCCTGAGCAAACATACAGCAACAGGATCTGCTATAAGATATTACATAAGAGCAAACTTGACCCTTATCCTCAGACCCCTCTGTCTTCACAGGGATGATCAGAAGAGGCTGCATGGTTTAGGTTTCCCACAAGCACCTTAAGTTAGTCAGCAGAACTATGCAAGTGTTGCTAAGCCCAAGGGTACACCAGAAAAAAAGTGCTGGATCAAATATTAGAGAAAAATAAAAATGTATTTATCTGCTCTGATTCTGAAAACATGACAGAAGTATCACAGAATTGCATGTGGTATCACAGTAAAAGTGGACCATGTGATTAAAAGAAACCACATTTGCATGAGAATGAGTTTAAAACGTATTTAAGAATTCTACCTATACACACATTTGACCTTAGTTCAGGTCAGCTCAGTTAGTTTTTGTTCCCCCCTTTGTGAAAAGGTTACTGAAGAAACAAAAACAATCATATTGTATTTTGTTATTTCTAGTATTAAATGTTCCAGAACATAATATTACCACATACTGTAAGGTAACAGTACAGACAAGCGAAGTGTAGACAGTGATTCAAAAGCAACTGTATACTCTAATCCAGCGCTTCTCAGCCCAGGCCTCCATATTTTATGTAACCTGGTGTGTTGGGTTAAAGTATTAAAATATTAAGTAAAGTCGCCAGGTTAGGCTGAAAAAAATCGTGTTTCAACTGGAATCTTCCATTGTTACTATGAACAAGTACAAAAAAAAAAAACTCCTGCAGCACTTTTCTTCTTTGCTGCTGTGGCTTCGGGCCTAAACAAGCTGGCATTAGTTACATTAAGGTTCCTGATATTGTATATTAAAGGATTCAGTGTTGCAACTTTAGCTTTATGTGTAGCTTTATGTCAATATACAGACTTGTTCTTTATGTTAAGAAAATATAATATAATAGATATTCAAAGTTTTGCATGCATCACTCTGACACTGTTTGGGTGTAGCCACTGTGACAGGCCTATAATTTGATACTTTTAAAACAAACACACATTCTAAGCATGCATCCTGGAAGGTTCACTGTAGACTATTTTTTTGTTGCTGTTGTTTTAGCACATAGTCCTAGTCCCAAGTCCAGTAACGCAATTTTGCATTTAGAAAATGTCCACACTGTTCTTTACAAAACTAATATGCTAAAGAGTCATAAAATGTCTGTTCAGTTCTCTGCAAAAGTAAGAAATTTTCCTTCAGCCTTCCCAGAGTTTCTAAGCATTCTTCCAGTTCTGACTTACTGTACCATAGAATACAATTCTGTAAAATGTCCTAAAAAAAAATTCCAACAAGAATAAAGGAACACCACCATTATAGAACACTTCAACACTTAAGCAGCATAAAACCATTAAATAAAGTTCTTTTTTTTGTGGTGTTGTGTAGAATATTTCTGTAGTGGGTAATTAGGTACATTTTTAGAAGGTAATCAACCTGCCACTCAGAAGCTTTATATTTAGTGTTTCTCTAAATACTAAAAATTCCTCAATGTTTCAAACTAAGTCACTTTTAGCAACCTGTTGAACTTATGCAGGAAGCACACATATGCATTCCAGCACGACTCACCACACAGAAATTACTGTCTGTGTTATCATGAGGTCAAAAAGCCTTTATCCTTAGCAGAAAGAAGGTGAAATAATTGTCACTTCCACTTGGGCTGTCATTACAGCAACCTTCAGTGGTACTAAAAACAAACATTACAGACTGCTGGTCAGCACGGCAGAGCCATTACATACAGACCTCCCTACTGCACACCATCATTAGAGAGAGAGAGAGCGCGCAAGAGAGAGAGAGACTTCTCAGTTACAGTTTGTGTTTGTTTACTGCCATCTGAGTTCACCAGCCCAATGCTCCATGATGATACAGTGGCTCTGGTATGCTATCAAGTAATGTCTACATCATTATGGTATAAGCCATAAGGCATAAATATCACCTCCAGTATTCAGAGTGGTGTGCAGTGCTGTTAAAATACAGACTTGATAAACTCTTTAGTTACTTATCTCTCATAATTAGACATTGTAATCGAACAGATAAATACACCTTGCCATTGCTTTTCCATGATCTCTTCATGAAAGATTTGCCAGTATCACTCACACACACAGACACTTTCTAAGCTTTCCATAACCAGGGTTGCAGCGGTACAGATACCAGTATAAAGGGTTAAATATCTATGAAATGTGAATAATTACTGAACCCCCCCTAAAAAAAATTCAAACACTTGGCAAAACAAGGCACTCTTAATGGCCAGCATGGCACAGAATACAAAATTGGTACAGCAAGTATGTTAGAGGTTATGCCAGAATACCTCTATAATCAATTTTAAAAAAGGTGTGCTAGTTAGGTTAGGGGCTAGACATAATGATAGGAAAGTTGTAGGTTTGAGTCCCGGACCAGTAAGTACCCCTGAGGTCCCACTGCTCCACTATGTGTATGGGTTAAATGCATTTCATTGTTGTTCACTATTTGCTATGGTGTCAATACAGTGATGAAATAGTCAGTTTCACTTTCACTTCACTCAGTATAATTACTGAGTATAAAGTATATTCACATTCACTCACTGTACAGATACCACTTCTCTGTGTTTTTTGCTATGGGCTAATCACACGGGTTTTCTTTGTAGTATATAGGCTGATACACCCGAACAAGCTCACCAATATAGCTTAGGCCTACAAGACCAAAGGCTTAATGTGTCCAATTAACCATCAATATAAATATCCATGTCTTAAAACGATTAAAAAATAAATAAATAAATAAAATAAAAAAAGTTAATGTGCGCATTGTTGGTTTAGCACTCTCTAATAATTACAATCCCATAATGGTACTAGCAGAAACCATTTACCATGATCTGCCTATGGTATCACTGTATTGTCCTTGGAGGCACACAATGTGGTTCTTTCAAAACTATGCGAATGTATTCTATTTTTTTTTTACTAAAAATGTACATTTAAATCTATAAGTATTCCATCAGTATCCCAACATCTGGACTCCGAGACCTGAGCTGGCAGAAAAGCAAGTATAATTTAACCCAAGATTTCGGACAGTTCCCTGTGATGGGCTGGCGACCTGTCCAGGGTGCGTCCCCCGTCCTCGCCCTGTGCGCGCTGGGTTGGACACCAGCACTCCCCCGCGACCCCATTTGGGACAAGCGACAGAAAATGGATGGATGGAATGGATTTCGGACAGTTTCCACAGACCTGTAGACAAATAATTTCCAAACCATCAAGACTATCAGGTATTCTGACAAAGAGGTCACTAAGCTCCACAACCTTGCACGAGGTGCTAAAGCTGAAATAAATGTGTGTGAGTGAGAGAGACTGAGAAACAGTGTTACCATATCCTTTCTCTCTAGATATAGAGAAAACAACCAGAGTCATGACCAAAGTTAGGCATTTCTACTGCAAACACAAGACTAATTATAAGGAGGCCCTGAGTAATAGAGTTGCTGTTAAATTATTGTCATGTTGACATGGTTGCTCTTAGAGACTGTCACAAGCTGTGACATAAGAACCAGTGGCACAGTGCTGCAGTAAAGTCATAGAGCTGCAGTTTAAAAGTGAGAAGACTTTGGAACAATGGAGAACCATCTTCACCTCCATGACATGTTCTTTACATAAACCATGACTGGAAAAAATGTAGAAACTTAAAAAGGAGTTTGTGAGAGACTTCAGTTGCTAGTTAAAGGAAAAAAAAATTATAATTCAAGCATGGGCAGAGACATGTGGTGACTTTTTTTAATGTCCAGTATAACCACTGCACTTAAAAGAACAAGCACAAGAGTTTTCAAAAATGGAGCTAATATGTGCAAAACGAAGGTAAAATGGAGGATAAAAAAAAAAAAGGTTGCTGGAGGGATGACTGAGCAAGCCTCAAACAGGGAAACCATCTGGGTTCTCTTCTATTGCCAAGACAGTGCTCCCTCTTAACTCTCACACTCTTTGGAGCCCACCCAGTACTCCACACCCAAGACAAAAGGCAGAAAATAATGCTTTATTTTCTTCCTTTTCCACCAATGACCAAAATATCAGTTAACATGGAAAATGCACCTGCCTTTCGCCTGAAGAAAACTATTCCTCTTTTTGAACACAGACATTTCTTCTAGTTGCCTTCCAGGGTCTGTGCTTTGCTTATATCTTTCCACCACGTTATCTACCTGCATTTTCTGCCATAAAGAGGATGTGCCTGCTGCTAGCCAAGCTGTACAATGAGACTGAGGCTCTGTGCTTGTGACCAGTCTGAGATCACCATATGTGATGTAATTGGAAAAGACAGCCATGGAGGTAGAGCTACGATGATGTATGGGATTGTGGGTAGATGACAGGGATTCCCTTTAGGCCAAGCAGTTAGAAGGAAAGACAGGCTTGAACATTGAGCCTCTGTCAGACCCTTAGCAAAGTGGCATTTAGTGGGGGGAGATAAATGTTGAGTATTTACAGAGACAAGCACACCCATCTGTGGAAGAGAGAAACAGAAAGACTAGTGTGATGATGTGATCAAAGAGACAAGACTGACATACTGGCTTATCAGCACTGTGGTCTTATCAAACAGAAAAGCCATCAGGGATAAGGATAATGCAATTTAACGACAACGGTAAATTCCAGGCTGGAGGATGACATCACAGCTCTGGCATCATTGCCCATCGCTCACACATTTCAAACAACATATTTTCAATCTGCCACTGACCAGCAACACTGTTTTCATCCTGTGAGGACATTACAAAGGACACCTAAAAACAACCTTATTTACTTGATATTACATTCACATTGCAGTAAGTGAGGTCACACTGAGGTGCTTTTCTTTAAGCCTTAACTGTGCTGCTGCATCACCCAACCTCAACCTCATGTATTACAGTCAGGCCAAGGTCAACAGTTTGAGATTGTTAATAACATGCGAAAGGAAACAAAAATAATTTTGTTTTTGCTCAACATTTTCTACATGAATACACTGATAAAGTTCAAAGGAATATTACAAGTCCCTAATATAGGTCAAATATAATGCTAAAGGCGTCTCTACTGAATGTGAAATGGGTTCACATTCCCTTCTTTTAAGGACGTTCAACCTGAAGTGATCAGAAGCATCAGTATCATTCTGACATCATTCATTTTGTAAAATATAAATATCAATTATAATAACAAGCACTTGTTTTTGGGAGTCTAAATAAAATGTGTCCCACATTAAAACACAAACAGTTGCGCTTATATGCATACAGTCAAACTCCAGAGTCAAACTGTTTTTTCTATTTTACTCCATTTGAAAACAACAGCTGCTTTTACATTGCATGAGCGTTTCACCAGGATCAAGATGTTTCATTCGGAGAAACATGGTACAATCATAAAATCAGAAAAGATGCACACGGTATGGGAAAAACTACTTTTGCCAATGCTGTGACACAATAATGCCTGATAAGGCTTTTATTGTTGTGTACAGTTTTAAGTGTCAACTGTAAATATAACTCTGTATTCTAATACCCTTGCCCAAGGGGTTATATCAGCTACTGATGACAAATGCTGATACTCCATCACGGCTGTACAGCTCATGACTGTTCAGCTTTGGCTTGCCACCTTCTATTTTAAGCATTGAATTTTATTGAAACATTTCAGAAATATTCTTCGCACACTTCCTGACAAATAGGAGATCCTCTGCCCATTGTTGCTTCTCAAAGAGTCAGTGCTTGGTCAATCCAGCTTATGTACAAAATCACGTCTACGATCACTGGTTGAAAATAACATCATTATTTTATTTTACCGCATTACTAGCCCCATCACACTTTTTTTCGCACATGCTACAGGTCTGAAATGTAAGAACTGATGTACATCAACAAATGTAATGAAGGTGACCAGACAAAACATGAAAGGTCTTGGGTTCATGCTGTCTGCAGTGAAAACATTTGGCTTAAGAATTACTGCATTTAAGTGTCATTTTCCATGCTGTTCAAATACTGTAAATTCCATTGGGGTTGTAGTGTTACGAACGTGATATTTTTCTTGATATACTTGATACCCCACCACTCCTCACTGTTTTAAGAAGGCCAATAAGTTGGTGTCCCGTCATCACTCCCTACATTCTCCTGTGCCTTCAAGTCTCTCTCTCAGCCTGTGTCACAGGACCTGGCTAAGAAGGTAATGGCTTAATGCAATTCAAATCAAAGAGCATTCATGTCACATGTGCTCAGTGACCAAAAGGTCAAAAAAAAAAAAAAACTCTTGGAGTGAAACACACACACACACACACACACACACACACACACTTAAATATGCACTCACGTAGACTCCATTTCATTACAGTTTTAATATGCCCTGGTCGATGTGCCCTCACTTTTCCCTGTGGGAGAATCTCTGTTGCAATCTTAACGGCTGTTTCATTACTTTACGAAGTGAGAGTGAAGCCTGTTAGCTGACCGCTCAGCGGGCCAAGAGATCAATTCAACATAAATGTGGAATTCAGCAGGAGAAGTTGTAGAGAAGACTTTGCGACCCGATTTTCAAAATGGTGAGAAAAAGGCAAATAACAGCAGTGTTGCTGAGTAATATTTGCTTCATTTAAGAAAACTACTCCATCTGCGAACATATTACTCTAACTACTAATTAAGAGTTGTTAGAAAGTTCATTCTGGGAAACTTAGGAAATTCAGTCAATTCATGCCAAGTATGGTTGGTTTTAACTGAGGTATAAATTGTCATAGAAATCTTTTCAAATAAATACACTGCTGCCAAGGGTTGTCCAGCAGAAAAATCTGCTCCTTCCCTGTCCTGCAAGTGTCCGCTTTTGTCTTTTGTGACACTGGTGACATGCACCTCCGAGTTATGGAGAAAGTTGACAAAGGCATGTTGACAGCAGTGAAATGAGGCCACAGTTCACTGGAACTGACTTTTCCCATCCATGTGCAGTTCTTTCCATCCCCCTTCTCTCTCTCTGACACATTCTGTACCTCTAATAGTAATGGTGTGCTGATGGATGAATTATGGGGTCTGTCAACAGCTCTCTGCGTACATCCTTACGGTGGTCATATGATGTGTTCAGCGTGAGATATTGGTCACTCATGTCAGACTAGGTACAGACTTTGCCTATCAAAGAACTAAGAACACCAGCTATAGCAGAGCTTAACCAAAAGGACGTGTCAGGACAATCAAAGGTCAAAACATCAGAGACAAGCTCGCATTTCACTTTGTTTATCGGAGAACATTCAAAAATAGATTACAAGTTGTCCCAAAATAGATTAAAAGTAGTTCCTGGTCCAGTGACTGAAGAAGGAGTAGCTTAGAGCAAAAGCATTAGTCTTAGCTTTTAAAAATCATAGCAGTATGACCTGGGGCTTGGCTTCATACACTAACTGGCACTTTTGTTTGCTGATTTTAATGTACAATTCTGCAACATTTAAGTAAGTCAGCTAAGACTAGTCTTTAAAAATGAGTGTATGTATAAACACACTTCAATCTAAAATTAGAGCACTCATCAGAGCCTTGGAGAGTTCATGAACACTGTGAACTAGAAAAAGAAAGAAAGAAAAAAAAAAAAAAACACACTGGAAAAATACACAGATATTTATATGGTTGCTTTTCCTTTTAAATATGTTGCTTTTTCTACTTATGCCAACAGCTTTAGAAGACTTCAGACATGCTGGTCTTTAGCTAGAGTGTCAGTGAAGTCACATCCTGCATGAAACTTACAGGGGCAATAAGTTAACAGTTGCCAGAAGTCAATCACATCACATACTGCAGAGGAAATAGCTATGCAGAATGCATTATCATTATATATGTATAAAAATGATAAAGGCAAATAGCATCTGTGGAAAAAGATCAACCTTTTTAATATGGATGCGTTATATGCACTTAAAGTCCAAATTTCCAAAATCCAAATTTAACCTCCTCAAGCAACATCAGTTAACTAATTCAGCAAAACAATGCTAAACTCACTTCAGTCTGTACAGATGTCAACTACCTGCATGAACCCCAATACCACGCATGGCAAACTAGGTGTGTGTGGTCTACACAGAGTCTGAGGCCCCCCATGCTATCAGAATCGCAGATAAGGCAGGCTTTCTATGCATAGGTTCGACATGACTCTGGATTCTGTCCCAGATATTTGGTTCCCCACTGGCTTAATTACTTAGATAATTCAATTAGTGACAAAGGCAGAATGTGTGTTCTTATGAGAGAACACAAAGATACATGCGAACAAAACATAGACCCTGTGATGTTCCCTCTGGCATAAACTGCCTTATTGTCAAAACTGCCAAATGTAAAACTTCTAAGGATGCATTATTCTTATTTCAACAGAATTATTGTTCTGCCAAAGACTAATAGCTTAGTAGAACATGGCAAAGGTGAATAGAACTTGTTCCCTGAAAAGATCCTTTTGTTTTAACAAAACCAGACAAAAAAAAAAAAAAAAAAACATCCTTAAACAAACTGAAAGTCTTGTGTCCAATGGTTACAAGCCTTGTGTGTGATGAAGAGCAGGTTAAAGAATCCTAGCCTAACTGTTTACGCTTTTGCAGACCAAACTTTCAATTCACCTCTTGAAAAGCTTTGTCTCATTCCATCCCCCAGTTCCCCGTGCTTAGTGTTGCAAGCAGACTAAAACTAGAATCAAATAAGGGAAGTGAAAACACATGTTGAGTATAGTTATTTGTGACACATAGAGCTTTATCTGACCACTTCAGTTTGGCCCTGGTAAAAATAGTCAAGAGTCTCTGTGCATTTTAAGCAGCCTGTCTGAATAGACTCCAACCCTTCTGACCAATACTGAAAGCATAAATCAGCCAAAGCACCTTTCTCTGCAGACCAGCACATGCAGAGGTACTGTTTATGATACATTAACTTCAGCAATGAACTGAGAAGTAGCTTAGCCCTGACCAGGAGCTATGCATGCTTAGCACGTGAGAGAAAGGGAAATGGACTGCTCGGCTCTTCATTTTCTACCCAAAACTGGCAAATCTGCAGGCTAAATAATGTGACAGCAGATTTTAAAGGGCCCGTATCATGTCTACCAGTTTTTTTTTTTTATTTGGTTGCTTTGAAATAACAGTTGAACATATGTTGAATTTAAAATATACCATTCATTCCTCCAGTCTGTGTACAGATACTAGGCTGCAACAGAAGCCTCTGTAAGCTTATGATTTGTCACAAAAAAACAAAACACATTGCATTTACATGTATCTGCCTACAGCACTACAGCAGTGTTTAGCTTGGAATACTTTCTTAATAAGGTACAATACAATGTAGCCAATCAAAGAAGACTTCCACACTTGTCAGTCTAAGACAGTAATTAAAGGATGAAAAACCACTTAAAAGATAAAGAAAGTTTCTGTAATGTCCACGTAAATATATGTTTGTGTGTGTGTGTGTGTGTGTGTGCAGGGGGGGGGCTATTTATACACTCGTGCATACTAACAGAGCCTCCTCCGTATCTAAGGGTCTATTCAAGTGCCTTTAGGCCTGCTCATCTCAAAAGGTCAACAAGTAGCCAAGGCTCTGTAGGCCTAATACCCATATGTAGACTTTTCCAAACACTAGCAACTTTTCCAGCGATCACCTCACTCTGAGCGCTGCTGGGCTGATGTGAGGGGCCCACAGGCTCCACGCCCTTCAGCTGAACTGACTAGAGCCCCCTGGCGACCGGCCACGCGCAGGCGCAGAAGCCTCTGGTTGGAGGCTCTAACCCTCATACATTCTTCACATACTGCCATCGCACACAACAAAGATCCTCATTTACACCCTCGCTCGAGTCGCCCAAGACGACTGTCCCGCTCGTACACCTCTTTAAGGGACGCGGAGAAAAGAAGTGCATGTGTTACTAAATGTTTCCTTAATCCTACAAAAAAGTTTCCAGGACAGTTTGGGGAGTTGCCTCTTGTGATCTGGAAAAACGGATCCAACACACCCAGCGTGTGTGTGTGTGTGAGAGAGAGAGAGAGAGAGAAAGAGTGACAAAGAGAGAAAGAGGGAGAGAGAGAGAGAGAGAGAGAGAGAGAGAGAGATGTGGGGCCCAACGTTTGTACTGGGTTGAATGAAAATGAGCCAAGGAGAAAATGCATGATGGGGAGATCCAAAAAGAAAACCTCAAAAGTTACTTTGAGCAGAAATCTCAGTATAATAAATGTCTGCATCGTGGACGTTCTTGTGTGGTTAGAAAGCTCTTACCCTCGTCCAGCAGCCGCTCCAGGTGATTGAAAATCCCGCAGAAGTTGGGCAGGCTGCTCATCAGTTTCTTGTCGTTCATGAGCTGCATCAGATAGTCAGGAGTGGGCTTGGGCTTCTCCTTCGTTTCCATTTCCCCCACCATATTTAAAAGACTGTCTGAAAACCTCGGAAAGCAGTTGCGTGAGGAGGGAGAAAAGCACCGTGTCCTGGAGCTGTGCGGCTGTTCAGACACTTCCCTCAGCGCTCGCTCTCTCTCTCTCTCTCTCTCTCTCTCTCTCAAACTCCTGCGTCCAGCTCACGACGGCTTCAGCAACACTGAGTGACCAACAACCATCTACCGGAGAGCACACAGTACAGAGAGTGAATCTGGCGAAGGTCAAAAAAGCTCCACAAACTGTCCAAACTCCCACATGCCGCTGAGGTTTGTTCAGTTTCGCCCAGTTTTGTCCATTAGACCAGCGAGGGCTCGAGCTCAGACTCGGTGTGAGGAGAGCTGGTGGAGACGCTGAGGCTGAAGTTAGAGCTCTCTCTCTCTCTCTCTGATGGCTCGCGCGCTGCCGCTAGTCACATGACCAGAGTGCAGCTCAACAGAATGGGAGGAGAAAACTTACACACGCGCGCGCGCGCGCTCTCCTCCCGTGACTTGTGTTTTGTTTTTGCCAAGGACGCAAGCCTTTTGTACAAAAATGGCATCTGCATTAAACAAGAAAACAAAAAACTTTTAAGCACGCGACCACTCTGAAACATATGTGACTTTAAGTAGATTATCCAGGCCTTACAGTGAGGCACAACAAAAATGGAAATTCTTTTCCAGATCGTACGGACTGAGAGACTCTGGTTCAGGAAAGCTCTTGTGTTTTAGAGTCAGATTGGCCCTCTACGACAACTCCTCCAATAACTAAGAGCGAACGCTGTTCCTAGAACAGTTCCCACTGCGAGGCTGCCTGTGCGGATCCGCCTCTTTGTCCCGGAGTGCCGCTGTCTCCGGGGCGCTGGGAGAGCAGCACCAGCAGGCCAGCGTCCAGGCTCTGAGCTCAGGAGCAGACCAACGGCTCGCCTGCAAGACACTAACACTGATTGGTTGGTGTGGCATCCTGGTTGTGATTGATGATTTCTTTTCTTTTTTTTTTCTTTTTTTCCTGTTGGGCGTTCTAGAATCTTCTCTCAGTTCAAACTGATCTCGAACGTTCTAGAGCCATCACACTGGTTCATCTGGCCTATTCCATGACGTTAAAATAACAGTTGCCAGCATTAGAATGGGCCAGTCTGTCACAGCCTTAAAGAACCCTAAAAGAGAACATCCTAAGAAAAAGTTGATAAAATATTCAAACACGGGCAACTAAATTACTACAATACAAAGTTAGAATTAGTGTTTTACTTCCTCAGATTAAAACTGATGTAAGTGTTTTAGACGCTTTTAAGACACATCAGTCTTAAAGGCTCTGAAAATGGGAAATATGGTCATTATGAGGCATAAAGGACGGTTGAGCAACCATTGTGTAGAAACAAATTGGGGACAAATTTTGGGACATAAATTCCATCAGTAGATGGAAAGGAAGAAAAAAGAAAAAAAAGACAAGTGTGAGATAACAACAAATAAATTCACTGCTACCGAAGTTGAGCCACAAGACACCAAGAGAACCCAAAGTGATTACTCTGTGATTGCAGTATTTGTTGTGGGATGATCTCCTCTTGCTCTCATATGCACACATGCAGAGAGAGTCTGCTGGGCGCTAATTTGCTGCGCTGTGGAGATGGAAATGGGGATGGTGTTAGGCTGGGCATCAGAGGATCGGAATGCAGGCTATTTAACGCGAGAGTTAGACAATCCCCTGAGCCCCCACCACCACAGCACAACCACTAAATAAATAGAGAAGTAATTAACAGAGCACTGTCAAGACAGGCTGTGTTTCATTATTGTTGCTTCTGAGAGAGAGGGAGAGAGAGAGAGAGGGAGAGAGGGATGTACAGACCAATTACAAAGAGAAAGACAATACCACTGTAAAGTAGTGTCATAAGAGATGTATGAATCTGAATGAAAGATGTTTATTTATTAGACTTCACTCTGACAGGGATTATCCAACTAGAGATAAGGCACAAAAGAAAACCAATATCTATGAGTCATTGAGCTGTGTTCCCTATTCATGCACTCCATGCTTCGCAATTACTGTAAGCCGAAAAGCTGAAGTGGCAGCGATTAGCAAATGAATACATTCACATCCTTCCTTCCCTTCTTTCCTCTTCCCCTTCCTTGCTTCAGTCATCCTCTGTAGCTGCAAAAGCACCACCATAACACGCAAAGCAAAATCCCAAGTGCTGAATTATCACTGAAATACAGTGTTATAGATGGACATAAACGAACGACAAGGATTCATCCAACAAGGTGTTCAGTTTAACACTGAGGTTTCGGAAAAAAAATTTGTCTTGATTGATGGGGCAGGGAATGTTCACAGAACTGATGAATTTGTATAGGTATGTGATTTTTTCATGTATATGACATGTATCCATTGACTAATGAATATAGTGTATTTTTTGGAAAGATAATATTGCTATTATCTGATGACGCACTGAATGATGACCACTTTCTTTGAATTAAATACTATCCATATGGAAGGGCCTTGAGACGAACAGTGATGAGGAGGATGGTGAGGTGGGACCCTCTGCATGCCTCTTCTCGCATGAGGTGTTAAAACAGATGGCAGCACTATCAGGCAAATGCACACGCCTGTGAGAAACATCCCCACCTGTTTCAGCATTTCAGCTTCATCTGTACTCAAGCTGTGATTTTCTCCATCCTGCTGTATGAAAAAGTACACTTAATGTGTTTGCATGCATGCTCATGCACTTGACTGAATTTTGTGTGTGTGTGTGTGTGTGTCTGTGACAGTACTGAACTTTTACCTGCTCAACAACTGCCATGGAAAGTGTGGCTTTACAAACAATATAAATTATTAGTTTTTTTTTTTTCTTTTATTCTTGTCATTGCGAGGTCACAGCACAGCACACAGTGAACCACAGCAAAATTGGACCTCTGAATTTAATCCATGCACACAAACACTGTGCAGCTATGAAAGCGAACAGGGAGCAGTGACAGGGACGATACCTTTCTCAAGGGTACCTCAGGGCAACCTAATGGTAAGGGGTTTGAACTCACAATCTTCCGATCCTGTGGCCAACTCCCTAACCTAACCACTAGGCCACGACTGCACAGTTTGTCAGGCATCACTCAACTTTGTGCATTTGTGAACACTGATAAAGCTAACAATATTGTTTTAATTATTTTTGGCCCTGTGCAAAATTCCAGTATTGAAAAGGCTATATTTGTCAGTGTGACTAAAACTTGGATTTTGCTTAGTGCTTTCAGCATGCCTAGAAACCTAAAGCACCCTTGTTTTGAGTTATGAGTTACTTAAGACGCAATGGCAGAAACAACTGCAGCTACAGCATTGGTACAAATTGTGAAGCGAAATAAAAAGTCATAAAGTCATATCTAGACACAACAAATATAAAGATATCTAGACAACTCAGTGCAGAGCAATGCAGAACAATAAAACACTACTCTGTGCTCGTCTCATAAAATCCTCTCCACTACTCTTTCACCCATTTTAGCTCTCTATCTGTCCTTACCTCCCTCTCTCTCTCTCTCTCTCTCTCTCTCTCTCTCTCTCTCTCTCTCTCTCTCTCTCCTGAATCATTGGTATTCACTAATAAAGACCGCAGAGACATAATGCAGGAGACATAGCCCCGTTACAGAAATAGATTTATTGCTAATCCATTATGCATAGTGGGTAATGTAACATATCTGATGCACTGGCTCACAGCGGGAGGAGAGAGAGAAGAGAGAGAGAATTTAAGTGCATTGAACATTAGGCTGTGAGGCAGGGTGAAGACAGAGGAACCCACAGGCTTCTCAACATGCCACCCTGGAACAGACAGACCATCATGCCCTGCAACTATATCCCCACACAGTCCAGTTCTTTTCTTTTTCCTCTGAAAAAAGAAGGTCATGAATGGCAAGAGAGCCCCAAAGTGATTCCCAAAATGAGCAAGCTCTTAATGGTAATGATATTTTGCTGTATGGCTATAGTGGGCCATGAATACTGGTGCAAATGGGATATCAAGCTCAAAATGATGTGTAATGTATACTTTACAATTAAAAGGTGTTGGATCACCCAAGCTGCCAGAACAGCTTCATTGCACCTGGAACTGATTCCACAAGTACTGAACTGTCCGGGAGGGATAGTACACCATTCTGCCAAAAGATATGCCCTCAGCTGTGGTGGAGAGCATCGTTTAACACAACAGTCCTAAATCTCCTATAGACATTTTGTAGGGGTGAAGATCTGATCACACTGAAGACAATAGCATATGATTTTCAAAAAGTAATTCAGATTTATTTTGTAACACCCAGCGCACCACACAACAAAACAGCACCGGACTTCTTCATGGATCAGACAATGTACACCACACATGCATTTGTTGTGTTTCTTGAATTACTTATTCATATTTTTCTTTTTTTTAAATTCATTTCTTTTACATTATCTGAAAATGACAGCAGTTTGCAGTGTAAAAATGTGATAACAAACAGACCAACATAAGTAAATATGGGTAAATGGGTAAAATCTTGCTACATTAACTTTAACTAAGAATGTGTTTCCTTCTCTTTTAAAATTTCTGGAGACACACGTTTTTACCCACAACCATATATAACTCTGAAACTACTACTTCAGATGCTCTTAATGATGTTCCATAATATTTAAATGCATCTTTTTTTCTATTTCAGTGGCTGATTGGTGAATAAAATATGCGGAAATGCAATGGAATCGCTATAAATTATTCATAAGGGTTTCAAATTACGACAATAAAATGAAATGGCAAAATGACGTAAAATTAATCCTTTCATTTGAAACCAGAAATTAAACCTTTTAAAGTTAATTTCTTAACTTTTTTTTTTCCTTTATGGGCCATTCTGTCATCCAGCTCTCTTTTTGTGGCCATGTCTTGATTCAACTGAAAGATAAAGGCTTGTGTTTAAATAAAATTAGAATAAATTGTCTTGAATGGATATTAACTGTCTTGATTCATTTCATGTTAACTTTATGGTTCATTTACAAGGACTTTATGAGGGGAAGCTTCCACCAGTCATAACAATTACAAGTGATATATTAGCTACAGGGGGACTTCAGTGTTGGCAATGGTCTAGCTGACACTGGCAACTAAAAGAGAGGTGGATGGAGGGTCTATACTTAGCTTTTTGTAACCCCCCAACATCAGCACCTCACCTCTGCTGCATGTCACACATGTCCCAAGGTCCCAGCGCCCTTGTCACAAACCCAAATGAGAAACAGATGGCTGTTAATAGGGGGCTAGGAGGTGTGAGAGCACAGCAAGATAACCATCAGGACAAGCCTGATAGAAGGTGGTAGAGATCATTAGAATTTTCCACTAGTAGATTCAAACACAGCTAAAATTATTTATGTGTTAAGTGTTAAGATTATCTGAAGAGTTCCAGCTGGTATTAGTGTAACCACAAACACCAGAGAAACAGCTCTCACAAACTAATACTAATTAATTATTTTTTATGTTTTTTAAAGAAAATTTTTAAATGTAGTGAAAAGTATATTTTAAGTAAAAAAAATCCAATTTGTGTCACCAGTTTTTCTTAACCATCTGCCTAAAATTGTGTAGATCTGCCTCATGCCACCAAAACAGCTCTGACACATGAAGGCACATGTCTGAAGGTGTGCTGGGGTTTCAGGCAAGATGTTATGTGTTCATGGATCAGATCGGTTTATCTAGGACATTTTCACAGAAACTTAATCAGACATCTGGGGAATTTGGAGCCCAGGTCAACTTACTAACAACATTTCTGGAGAATATTTGCAGTGTGGCAGGGCACAGTAACTTGGCCAGCTGTAACCAACAGTAACCTACTGAAAGAAGCCACTGCCATTAGAGATCATTGCCAAAAAGGGATGTACTTTTATCACCAATGTTTACATTGGTGGATCATGTCAAAATAACATTCACATGAATTACAAGACCCATAGTGTCCCAGCAAACATTGCCCAGAAAATCACACTGGCTATGCTACATTGCTTTCTTCCCATAGTGCATCCTGGTATCCTCTCTTTCCCAGGTAAGTGATGCACATAAGCGCTCTGTTGTCCACATGATATAAATGTGACCAGACCAGGCCACCTATTTGTAGCTTCACAGTGTGATGCTTTGAAAGTACTTTTGGCAGTGGACAGTGGCCATTACTGGCACTCTGTCAGAGGCTATATAACCCTACACCATTCTCATCAATGTGAATGGGCAGTCATCACTACCACTGTGAAGAATTTTAACTCCGTATGCTTCTGCATAATGGCACATTTTAGATGAAAGCACTGTGGAATACACATCTTGATTATTTAATTATGTAGATATTTTGAACAACTGGTGGAATTCCCCACTGGCTCAGTTTAATTCTGTTCATATAATCAGTGTCATTGTGATAAATGCCTCTTCAGTGGCAAGAAATAAATAAATATACAGAGATGCTCATACACCAGAGACTACTAGGTTTGTTTTACAGCTATGTATTATGATAATTCAGATTAGAACTTGGACTTGTGTATATGTAAGAGCATTAAAGAACATTAACTAACTGCTTTAACAATCTCATGGGATGATGGCATGACATCATCAATGTAAACTATTCATTGATCTTTCATGGCACATCATCCTCAATAAACTCCAGTATCCAGTGGACCCCAAAGATATTGGAAATCATAATCATAAGCAATGAGGTTACACAAAGGTATAGTCACTTTGCAAAGCTTAGATACCAAAAACACAAGAGGGATTTATGCATTATGCCACACCTAATGCGCCTTTTCATCCAGAAACATCAAAACCCCATCAAAGTACTGAAAGAGTCTGACAAATTCGGATCTTCCAGAGATCAGGTGAGAATAGGTGTGTAAGCTTTTTTAATGTCCTTAATGGCATGTGACATGCACCTTGGTCAAGGACACAAGAACATTACAGCTTCTATTTCTGTAACCATATTAAAAGCATTGATATCTTCCCCAGGCTGTTTTTGGTCTATTTATACACTAGAAAAATGAATATGTTTGCAAAAATTTAAGAAAATGACACAAAGTGTATAACAGACCTCATTGTGAAATTGCAGTGAGAACACTGTGAGATTCAGAAGAGCATACAGTACAGTCGTGTTTCACATATAGTCACAATTATTCACTGAATGGGTAGATTATTCTGTTCTTTCAAAAACCCCAGCAGTTTAGTAGCATGTGCAAAATTACATCAAAGTAACTTTCAGAATAAGCTTAGAATGCATTTGATAAGATGAATGGGAAATTCTCTCTGTTAGAAGTTGAGAGTTTTCTTCATGGAATTATTAGTTAAATCGTTTTATATCATTGATGACAATAATACTAAAACAGGTAACTGACAACTGACACTGATTCATCAGTCCGCTTATGCTCTGGCAGGAACTGAAGAAGACATTTGTTGGGATGAACTAAAATGTCTGTTTATGTTATGTGCTGATTTTGAAATGTTTAATTAACAATATCTGCAAATGAATAGAGGTAACTGGTTTCTGAATTCAGCATATTTTACAGGGTGGAATAGAAGTTGGGTTGGATAACATAGTTGGAAAGCAAATCGTATGAAGCATTTAAAGCTCTATTTTTTTTATTCAGAAAATGGCAGCACTCTTTTACATTGTTTAAACATTTCATGATGAAAGGATAACTACAAATAGTGTATGTCCACTTGGATTAAAATATGAAACATTTACTCCATAAAGTTTCAATATCCATGATTCAGCTGTGGTGAAGCAGTCCAATGACAGTTTGTGAAGGTTTGGTTACTGGCCTGTAGACTGAGACTTAACAAGATACTCTAGTATGTTGCATTGTCTCCAGGGTTATCCACTTTGAAACAACTGAGTCGAAACATATGGGCATTCTCAGAATCACAACACTAATCCAAGGCTTAGCGCAGTTTTGGCATGAGCTCCCTCTTTGTGGAGGGGTGTTACACATTACACACACTCGTTGAAGGAAATATCTCTAGGTTCCAATACGTCATGGCCATCTGCTACAGTCAGATTCTCTCATGCTGCAGTGCTGGTTTCAATGGACTTTACATACAGTTAATAAACACCATGGCACAGTCTATTCCTATATTAATACCATTTACGGCACAGCATATATCAGCTTACATCAGTATGCAGTAAAAATGCATCAAAAGCTTAATCGCAGGATTAAACGGATTTTAAATGCAAACAGTCACAATAAAAAAAATTCTTTTGGACAAAATTAATTATTGCGGATCATGATCAACAAAATTCATTAGCCATTTTCTGTCTTTATCCATTTTACAGGCTGTGTGACCAGCTATAGTCATATGATTACGTGATTAGTGCTTTTCTGTACTGTGGTGAATATGCTACATTATGATGAATTGGCAGAAAGATTTTCTACAGTAAATTCTACAATTGCTCTTTGCATAAATCTGAACTAAAATTTCATCAGATGTTCCTCAAAGTCATAACAATAGTCCTAATTAAACACATAACAAAAACAATTCTGAAGTTTCTTTAATTCAGTGGTTGAGTGATCCAAGTGATCCAACACTAAATATCTTTGTTGGATATATATTTATGATACAAGATATATTTTATATATTTATGATACAAGAGATGATTACGATCAAGTGGTTCAATTAACTGAATGATAACCAAGAAACTGTGTGACCCTATCCTGTTTATTAAACAACAAGCCAAATCTTCACTATCAAAGTCTAATCTTAACACATAATGGCTTTGTCAAAATAGATTTCACTGTTGATGCTCATTAGGGCTTAGAGCATTTTCTGAAGAGTCTGGACTTAACCAATCCCCAGTCTGTCAGACAATGTAGAAAGTTCAACCTCATTTTCAGATGTCTCTGGTTCTCACTTCAAGAGCAATGAGCATAATTTTCTGTTTATACAGAACCTCAAGGTAATAGTTAAGAATCTTTAAACCTCTCCTTCCCTGACTAATATCAGTGTTTATGTGTCCATCATCATCAGCCAAACACGGACCAAGAATAGTGTGTATGGGAAGATAACAGGGAAGAAGTGGAAGCAGAGAGGAGAACTGCTCTCCAAGAAGAACACTGCCTGTTTAAAGTTTTCTTAAAACCAACTGGATAAGCCAATAGACTACTACAAGAAAATTCTGTGGATTGATAAAGCAAATCTATTTGGCTTGAATAAGAAAGACTAGGTTTTGTATAAACTGAACACTGAGTAAAAGAGGGTGGTGGCACTTTCATGGGACGGGACTGTTTTGCTTCCATTGGGATAGGACATCTTGGAATCGTTTGAAATAGCCATAGAATCTGGATTTTATCAGCATGTTCTGCAAAAAAGTCATCCGCCCATGAACTGAGGCAGAACAGAAGATGGGTGTTGCAGCAAGGAAACACCCTTAAATAAATATTCTTTTAAATAAAGAATAAGAAGAAATGGTGTGTTTTGGAAATTCCAGACCATAATAAAGTGAAATAAAGTTTGAAGCATTCTTGCAATAAAGTCCAAACAAAATGACAGTTTTAAGCAGTTGTGGAGAAAGGTATGGGCCAAATTCTTGTGTGCGGGACTGATCAACAGTTGCAGTGGAGGTTCTAGCTAACATAAAATTGAGGCTGACAATATGTGATCACATGGTTCAATAAATGAATGACAAACTATCATTTGGTTTGATTTATGTTTTTTTTAATTACTAAGAATTTGTTGAGAAAAAAAAAAATTATTATGTGAAAATGAAGAGAACTCCAGTTCCAGTTTGGCAATGATCAGTTCACAAACTTTTTGGCACGGCTACATATTATGGGCATGTTTAGTAGACATATACAGATGTAAAAGCAAGTAAGCTGAATTGGGAGCAGTGTATCAGATAATTAATAAAACATGGAAGAAAGGATGGATGGTGCAGTGGTTTATGAGATCTGAATGACTGAAAACTGAAAACTTATTCCCTTCCTTAATATGTCTTTATGTCTTTTTTGTGCTGATTTAGCTATTGAATAACTCATGTTGAGCTGATGTTCTTTAAGCATGATCTTAGCTAGGACTGTCACAAAAAAAAGTAAATAAATAAATAAATCTTAAACTCTGACACGTACAGCTTGGGTATCTTAAAGGAGGAATGAAAAAGCTGGATAAATAATATGCAAAGAGATTTTTTTACAGAGCATGGCATTTTCACTTTGTGAGGGGCTCATTGTTGGTGACTCAGAATTAATATTCAACCTTTAGAAGAATGAGTCACAGAAAACAGACTGTTTTCCAAAGATCAAATGTCACAGCCCACAGTAATCAAACTTGACTATTTTGTGATTCAGGCTTTTAACTCTGTCATAATTTGAATGTATCAAATTAAAACTGGATTCTGTACACATCCCCTTATTTTATTAGGAATGATTACATGAAAGTTAAAATTTTTAATTAAAAAGTTAAAGACATTAAATTTACAAAATGTAAGATTTACAAGCTGGAACACCACTGTCCCCAACAAACTGGGGTTTAGTCTGGGAAAGTAACACCATACTGCACCAATAAGAGTCCCTGGGCTGGTCTCCTAATGCTACATTCACCTACAGATGATTAAAACTGTTAACTTTGAAGCACATTGAAGAAAACTGTCTCCTTATTATTCACAGTCATTGTGGGCCATTTCTATCAGACAGTTCATTAATAACTTTTGACACAATTTCAGGGCGAGTTAGTTTTGTCAGATTGCGTATTAAAAAGCAGGATGCAACAGTACACATTTAATTTTTTTTCCTGATGTCAGTCCACTCACTGTCAACACAGAGGGCATTCTCAGCACATATTTGTCAGGCTAGTTTGTGGGAATGCAGTATGATCTTAAAAGAGCCCCAAGCCTGTACCTGTTAAGGAAATGTCTAAAAAAAATATTCACATGCAGAAAGACTGCAGGCAAAATTTACTACAAAAATGTGGGTCCTGTTACATTTATATCAGCTGCAACTAAGAGCAAGGGCTGTATTTTGACACACTGAAATATTAAGACAAACAAGAAACAAAAATATATATCTGTATTAATGTATTGTTGCCACTATTACCAAATCTTAAAACCAAATCTTAAAGGTTTTGATATGATTTCAAAGAAATAAACAGTATTTATTTATTTAATATTTTTCATATTTTCTTAGTATGTACATACTATGTACTCACTTTTTAATTTCATGCATGCCATTACTGAGATTTCTTTACTGTATGACTCCAGTGTGCTTCAAATGTATACATGCTCATGTTTGTTGCATTTCTTTATTTGTTCACTGTCCAGCTTTTGTGCAGTCCAACAGTGTCTCAGTGTGTAGCCCTTTTGTATGAGCCAGGACAATTATGCAGCAATGTGAATATTCATCCTCTACCCCCAGAGCCTGCTTTATAGCACACACGGCTGGTGTGTGAACAATCGATCCAAGTGTCCATTGACCAGCTATGGACAACGGCAGTCTTATGTGGCTGCTGGGCGTATGGGTGTACGAGGGGTTTAGGGGTGGCGATAGGGTTCGTCACGACCAGCTGGTATGGAGGGTATCTCTGGGTGGAGGAGGCCTATTGTTCTTCTGCTGTTCCAACAATGGTACATTTGAGAAGGGCATGTTGTCTCTGAGGGACAAGGCACACTCTGAGCACGGTGAGCGAAGGTCAGAGAGACAGACACTGCATGTGATTCAGGCCAGCTGACCACAAAAGACCACTGTTGATACTTGCTGTTGCTGTCTGTCTTCACTTTGCCTTGGTATGTTTCCAGTATTTGTCTTATTGGCCTGGTATCAAGAGGCCTGAACCATCATGCAACAACATGAAAAATCTTATTCATGAAGATCTTATTGATATTTTTGAAAGCTGGAGTGTTTATGAAACTACTTTTGCTGAAGACACTTTAACTATCCTATTGAGCTTTTTATTGTAATACTATTTGTAAACACTTTTTATGATGAACAGGCCGTTAAAACTGGACCACGTCTTCAAACTGTGTTTCTGCACGAAACTGTTTACTGGGGCCGCTCTGGGTATTTAATAAACAATGTATCTTTTTGTCTATCCTTTAGAGTTAGACAGTAGCAAATATATACATATAGACAGTTAGACAGACAGACAGACAGACACACAAACACAGATGCACACGCACACGCACGCACACACACACACGCACACACACACACAATCTATTGCTCTCTCTCCATAAACCCACTCACTTGTACAGCTGTATATCTCTGCACAAGCTTCATGGTGTTCTATACTAATAAGACACAATGGAGGTCTACAGTACAGCAGACAGATCAATATTTCCCATTAGCACTCTCTAGCAGCAGGCCGGGGGCCTTGTGTTTTTATTTTCATCAAACTGCTTTTTCCCTCCTCGCCTTATACCACTCTACTCTCAGAGTGATCAGAGGGAAACTTTAGGAAATTGATTTTCAGATAAATATATGTTGCCTTTTTGTTGCCTGAGATTGTTCATTGAACGTGAATGCAGTGGAGCTGAAAAAGCCTGTCACTGGACTTCATTGTCAGTGTAGTAAAACACCCACACTCGCTCTTACTGTTTCATTTTCACACACACACACACACACACACACACACACACACACACACACACACACACACACACACACACACACACAAATGGAACCTATCAGGACTAAACCTCTATTTTTCTGGATTTATTTGAAATTGTTATTATTTCTTTTCCTACATTCATTCACATTGGAATTCTCCAAACTTCCATTCATTTAACAAAAATCAAAGAGCATGTTTTTTCCCATTAGCAGTTTAGGGATTTTGTTGGAAGGTTTTGTTCTGAGAGCATTAATATTTGACAAAAACAAGAAGGACAGTATTCTCCCTTTAGAACAATACAGACCACCTCTCACTGAGCTTCTCACTCAGTATTTTTCTCGACATACATTTGTAAATGTCTCTCCTCCTCAATCTTTTCTTTCTCAATCCATTTAACACAAACTGAAATTGTTTTCTTGGCAACCTGAGTTATGTGGGTGGTGAAATAGGACATATAGCCTGCCAGAAGGATTGATTGATGGAGCTTTGAGAATGGACTCTGCATGTGTGTATGCGTGCAAGTGTGTGTTTTGGATGTGTGTGTGCTTAGGTGGAACTTGATAGTCATGTTCTTCTTGCGGTTCAGGTCCATATAACAACTCTCAGTGATGTTCACACAGAGCAAGCATCTCTCAGCCTCATCGCATGGTACCTCTGTCCACTATGGTCTTTCTGCACCTGATTGATACCTGACAGATCGCAAAGGGTATTTTTTGCTTACACAAGGCCCTTTTCCTGCTTTATTGCCTCTCCAGCCACCAAGTTCTATCCAACATCCGCCACTCAGTAAAGGATGAGCATTTTATCAGAAGAGATCAACAAGTTAAAAATTCCAATTAAATTTGAGAAAACTACAGAGTTTGATGATTATAGCCTTATAGTGATTTGAGTGACTTTACATGCTGTTGTTCACATAGATTGTATATTACATCTTATGTTTCTATATAAACTGTTATCTATATATTTATATTTTGTTAATGGTCCAATCCAACACTATGAAAAGTCTGTGAATAGATTAAACTCTGTTCTCTCTCTCGCTGATATGATATAGACTGACATATGTAAATGATCTCTGTTCTTATTTACATTTTATTTTTTCATAAAGCAGTAAGACATGAAACACTATTATAGGTTTAATGTGACTGGATAGGCTAAAGTGGCAAAGTTTGAAAAAGCAGAAATATGCAAATGCATTGGTTTTCATGACATCGTTCCACTCAAAATGGGATGTTTTGCAGCTTGAGTTCAATATATAGATTGTGTAGACTGAGCAGCAGAGTGGCAAAGTATACATATTAAATTAAACTTCAACACAGCAAATATGTCTTGGGTGCAGTTTGGACAGTTTTCATTAGAGAATGCAGAGGACTATAGGTTTAACAATAAAACCTAAAGTCAATTTCTCTCTCTCTCTCTCTCTCTCTCTCTCTAACAACATAAGCACACAATGCCATAGCAATTCGTTTTTTCACTCTATAAGCTTTAACATAACAACCAGCTGCACTTGAAGCTGACAGCAAGGTTAGAGGATTTTTAAAATCTCATTTAAAGGACAAGGGGAAGGAAAATTCTTGAGAGTCACCAAACAAACAGTAATCTGGAGTCACCTCTGTTGCAGCATTTCTGTATCCGCCTGGTTATGCCTAAGTCAGCAGTACAGTGCAGACAGCCGTGCTGTAAATCATTTAATGAAGCAATCCCCTGAAGTCTTCCTCTGTGTCACTCAGTGTCTCCATTCTAGCTTAGGTACCTGAGTCACGTAGAATGAGAGCAACCCTGAACTGAGGCCAAGCAGAGAGCGCAGACCAGCAGTGAGGTGTCTAGGGTCAGGGACGTGTAAATGTTTGATGACCACGAGATTAATTATTGTCTAGGCATATGAACTAGCTGTGAATGAAATTAGGCATCTGGAATCGAAATTCTGCTGTTTGTATTTTGTCAGTTAGTTTTACATTTATTTTTATAGATGTGTGGTGTGTGATGCTACCAAATGTGTGCCCAGACATCAAACAAAAACCATGTGGATAGTGCCCCCCTGAGGACGACTATGTTAATATTTATGAAAAAAATATGCAAAAACACATAAAGTTATGAATATATTTATAGTCAATGCATAAGTCTATTCAAGCAGAAATCTCCATCTTGGACCGACAATGCCTAAACAGATTTCAAAGTGTGGAATGACACTAAGCTGCCATTCTAAGCTGACAGTATTCATCCAGCCACCTCCTGTTTTTTTTTTCTGCCTATTTCTGTACAGAAAAAATCTCATCACAATGGTACCTGTCAAAGGGTTGTTTAGAATGCTTATGCTCACCCTTGTCCACTCCTGCAAAAACACCTAGAATGTGCACCATCGAGCAATGGAAGAATATGGCCTATATGGACAGCCAGGTGCATGTGTTGCTTACCTGGGTAACAGATGGCACCAGGGGCACCATGGGAAGAAAGTAAATGAGCAGAGGCAGTGTGGTGCTTTGGGTCAATATCCTGCTAGAAAGCCTTGGGTTCAGACATTTATGTGAATGTAATTTTTTACCTACTTAACCTACTTGAATGCACCATGTACTTAAACATTGCTGCAGACCAAGTGCACCCCTTCATAGCAACAGAATGGCAATGGCCTTTTTCAGCGGGATAATGTCCTCTGATACGCTGCAAAAATTATCCAGAGCGACTTCCATTTGCTAATTACAGGGACAGTCCCCCTGGAGCAACACAGGGTTAAGGGTCTTGCTCAGGGACCCAGTGGTGGTAGTGCCAGAGGTGGGATTCAAACCTTGGACCTCTTGATCCAGAGGTCCACAGGCAAGTACCCTACCATTAGACCACCACTACCCCCATGGAATATCATAAAGCAAGATGGAGGCCCTTCCTTGACATTTACAGAACTTAAAGGATCTGCTGTTAACATCTTGCTGCCAGATACCACAGCACACCTTGTTGAGAGCATGCCTTGATGCCTTTGGTCAGAACTGGTGGCACAAAGGGAATCTACACAACATCAGAGATGTAATTTCAAATGTGATAACCGTTTTATATAAAAATACATTTTATATTTATGGGTTATACTGATCTGCTATGTTTGGCTGTTGCTTTAGACTATTAATCTACAGAATTAAGATGATTTTATTTTGCCCTTGTAATTCATATGCAAGGGGATTGTAAGGTAAATGGTTTGAATCCCAGACCAGTAGGTTGCTCTGCGGTACCTTTGAGCAAGGTACCATCCCTATCACTGCATCCTGGACTCTGGATATGGCAAATAGACACTTTAATGTCACTAAAACAATCACTTTCTAACAGTCTGCCCTGTATTGTGCCTCATTCAAAAGGCAGTCTGGTGTAAAAAGTTCAATATTATTTCAACAAGAATGGGTGGTGCTGTACTGGGCAGGCTGTTTTATCTGTTTTAAATCTGTTTTTAAACTGTGTGGACTGTGCGTACTAGTGAATAAATGTTACATTCTGCTACAACGTTACAATGCTTAAGTATTACTTCAAACCCTTATTATCATCATCATCATGCAAATTGCCAACCAATTATTCCAGATACATCGAGAAAATACATTAATGATGATATATTCTTAATTGGTTTCTTGTTTAATCAAGTAATGTGAACACTTATAAAGTGAAGCATATATTCCAACAGGATATCAAGGGAGTGCAGATGTGTTTCAGTGACTTGGACCACATGACTCAGGGAAGGAATCTAACCCTAGATCAATGTCCCATTTACTGAGGAACTTACTAACTTGGGTTCCATCAGCTTGTGTCATAAAAAGTAAACCCTGACCTTTATCCTTGACCTAATAGGTTTTATCCACCACCCAGAATTTTCATTTAGCCTAAATGGTGGCATCTTTCATCTTTGGAACCCTGCTTCTTTTTTTATTTTTTTTCTTTATTTGAATTGAGGTTTCATGTTCCGTACTGTGCAGAAGTCTAGGGTCAACCCTAATTTCTTTATATTTAGCTGGGAAATACTCTTGTGGCTGCAAAACTACTATTTCATGTCTGTCGGAATGCCTAAATTAAAGAAATGGGAACAAATATTTTACAGCAACAGGCTCCAAAGTCTGCATCAGTTTCTCTGCTGCTTCATGCATTAGATTAGATGACTTTACTTTGGTGAATTATATGCTTGCCACTGTGTGGCTTAGCAAATAAAAAACAAACCTTTAAAACTGGCCAGATACAGGGAGTGCAATGACAATGAGAGACAAATCTTGTCCTTCTGGAAGCCTGAAGCCTATTCACCAGTCCATCACAGTCAAATCAATTAGAAACGCAAATTCACTCATGTTAACGCCTCATCAATACTGCCATCTGCTGGTGAGATTTCTGTAAGTGCACAGAGAAATCAACATATTTATATTCGCAGACCCACATGCCTCATTTAGTTTCAGACTCATTTAAGAAAGTATTCAAATTACCACCTATAACCTGCGCAGTAATGCGCAAAAACTTCATTTCATTTCTAAATAATCTAAAAAAATAAGATAAGATCGCATTTGCATTCAGATACTTTTGTATGACAGGGTAGCAGTGGCCTAGTGGTTAGGGCGTTGGCTGCATGAGCAGAGGATTAGGGGTTCGAACCCCTTCCCAATAGGTTGCCCTGAGGTGCCCTTGAGCAAGGTGCCGTCCCCGCCTCGCTCCTCCCTGCGATGGGCTGGCGACCTGTCCAGGGTGTGTCCCCAGGCCTTCGCCCTGTGTGAGCTAGGATGGACTCCAAAACCTTGCTCTGAATCTCAGGATGAGGAAAAGTTTTCATTTCAACATGACAATGACTCGAAACCAAGCACACAGCATGTGGCTTTGCGTGAAGTCACTTCTGCAGGAGTCCAGAACCTTTAGAATATCTGATTCTGCAGCAGAACCTTGCTGAGCATCTGTAGAGAGGCTTGATACAGAGTTTCCACCAACTCCACCATCCGACCTGCTGGAGATTTTACATTTTTGCCTAGAAGAAGGGAGGCGTCTGAAAGACAGATGTCATTCTTGTGGATCTTTCATTGTACTGAATATTAATATAAATGAGATATTTCCATTCTTTATTTATCAAACACTTCAAAAACTTGCTTTTGCTTTACATTGTGGAGCAGTTTGTTTAGACTGAGGAGGGAAAATAAATTAATTAAACAGGAAACATAACAAAATGTAGAAAAAAGAAACTATCCATTGGTACTCCTTTGGCATATAAGGGTTAAGTGAGTTCAGGTTTGTAAATGTAAGCATTCGTAACTCATCTTTCTTACAGCACATT
Organism: Hepsetus odoe; assembly: GCA_017165825.1. Lineage (NCBI taxonomy): Eukaryota > Metazoa > Chordata > Actinopteri > Characiformes > Hepsetidae > Hepsetus > Hepsetus odoe. The sequence goes on from CM029378.1 coordinate 12,124,439, forward strand.
AAAAAAAAATATTCCATAGACATAGATGTACATATAGATGTACATCATTCATTCAAACCAATGTTTGGCTCCTAAATTATTCAAAGCTACAGAGATCATGGTCCCATTTAGCAGAGTGTGTGGGCTGCTCTCTCTCAGCGAGAGCTAACTGACGTCTGTGTGATGAGCTGGAGATTCTTATGGTTCTGCTTTATTAACTTGCAGTCTGAGTTTATTATTTTGTGTGTAAAATACAAAGAAACAAGCAATCAAATCAAAACAACAACAACAGTTTCTCCACTTTACAGTAGAGGATGTCACTCTATACTGATTTTGGCCACAATAATACACAAACAAAGGAAAGAAACCCAGGCCATGTTAATAGCACAGCAGTGTGTGTACTTTAAGACACATTAGGAGTGTGTGTGTGCATGTGTGTGTGTAGAGAAGAGAAGAGGGAGTTCAATAATGCAGACAGAACTGGCAGCAGACAGGGAGGAAAGACGAGGCAATTTTCCAGCTGAGAGGAAATGACTGAACTACCGAGCTCCTCAGAGAGAGAAAACACAATTCATCATAACTGCCTGCGCTGCCAGAGAACAGAGGAAACACCGGTGTGTATTCAGAGGTGGAGACAGACATCACACATAGACATTTGGGCATGTATGTTTACAAGCACTTTAAAAATAAGTGATATGTGTCAAAGCCCTTTCCCGACTCACTTATTTAGCCATAACTTCATTTCAAATAGTTTCCGAAAAAAAAAATCCAAGAATTACTGTTTCCTTGCATCATTACGACTGATTTCTTTTTCAGAGAGGTTTGAGGTGAAATGGTGCTAACTCTTGATTCAAATTTCTTTAAACCAGTAGTGATCAAGGGCCACAAAGTCTATGTTGCAATTTTTGAGTTCTTTTTTAATCTCCAAAATGAACGGTCAACCTACCCGAGTCTTTCATATGTAATGCTGATAATGGAAAAAAGTTCATATAAAAAGAAAATACTTGCTGTAATGTAGTTTTAGAAAAATGAAACACTTTAAGAGGCCTGGTTCCACTTAAACCAGGCATCTTAAGCCAGGCATCCACTTTCAAATTAAATATGATTTCACATCAGACTTTTCTCAACAACTGCCTTACTTTTTAATTACCGTTTAATTATGTAGAATATATTTTTAAATATTCACACTGTACACTAGCTTATCTAAAGTAAAGAAAAGAAAGTTTTCTCCTTATTTTGTACAAATCATTTAGTTATTTGTTCTTTTTTTACATAAACTTTATTTATACTTTCAGAAGTAAACAAAAATGTAAAAAAAATGTCTTTAGTCCATTCCTTATGAAATTTATTATGGTAACTGCAGCTGGTCTTTTCAAATAATGAGACAATAAAGACAATACTACTACTACTACTACTACTACTTATAATAATCATCATCATCATCATCATTATTATTATTATTATTGTTGTTGTTGTTGTTTGTTGTTGTTATACCATTTAATATTTTTCAATAAGAGTGAGCTGACACTTGTAACCAACCATTTGACCACTTTTACTGTTCAGCCAGAGCTGATTCCCCCAGACTGTTGTGTAACATGAAAATACATCTTGTGATACCCACAGGTGGCAGTGTTTGGCAAAAGTAAACTGAAGTCACTAATGTAATCTGGACAGAACACATAATTTCTTTGGAATAACTGGTAATCTAAATGAAAACTGTCGTAAGTGAAGTACCATTTAGAATCAAGTGACCAAAAACTGTTTGTACACTGCATCAGCAATCCAGTGGAAGCTGCAGTATTACAATAACATCATGTTCCCTCTGCATTATCCACCTACTGCTCCTCTGTCTCCCTCTAATAGACTTGTTTGTGCTGGAGCTCCAGGAAGTTTCTTCTCTCACTGGCCCAATTCTGTCATTGACTCCTGCTGTGCTGGTCAGAGGAGCAAGGATTTAACCTCAGATAAACTTGAGAAGCCTGACCTTTGAATCACATATTTGACCCATTTATTACTGACTCATTTCTCTTTTAGAAACTATTTTCTAGATTGTGGAAGAAGAGCTCTCAGATATAGGGATACCAGTATCCCTCATCTCCTCATCATTAATCTCATGAATGCACATCACCCACAACAGCACCTTGTTTTCTACATCTTAACAGTCTCAGAAAATAATCAGCATTCATACAGCATTCAGATGAATGTTTCCAGACTTCATTGCCTGCTATCATAGCATGGTTTCTATGTTTTGGCAGCAAGAACCAGGGCTTGCGTGAAAGAGAAACTGGTCTATGGTCAAAGATGAAAAGACATTGTTTCATGCACTTCAAAAGGAATGTGCTGGAATTGTCCTGACTATGAGGCATCACCTAAAGTACCAAGTTCTGATAGATGCCAGTGGCATCTCTCCAGGTCATGTCTCCAAATCACCTGCCAACGGGCTTAGCTGCACACACTTGAAAGCAGCTTACTGTCTTTATCAGCTCAGCCTCTGTTTATGTGCTTTGCAGTGAACAAAAATACCTGAAGAAAGTTGTCCTTCTTACCCCCTTCACTGCCCCTGTGTTTTTTTTACTCTACAGTGCTGAAACATCATTATCATTATCATGTATCATTAGCAAATAAAGTTACATGTTTCTGTAAATTTGAACGCTTTTGAGAATCTAAATAAATAAAATTGAACCAATTTTGGTTACTTCATAAACCTTTCAACAGATGTTTATTTGCATCAGCTCTGTAAATGAGATACGATCGTGAAGATCCTTTTAAAAGTGTAAAGAATCTCCAGATAATATTATAATTAGGCCCTATACCAATGTTTTTAAGGCACTGTGTATAAGGTAAAGGTCTTACCCTTTCATTTCCTCAAGAATGGCATTATTTCATATGAAATCTGTTCCCTGGATACAGTAGTGATGGTAAAGCATACACCCAAAACCATCCATGTCATGTGTCAAGCAGGAGAGACAGCATGTTAAGGCAATTATCACATAATTTGCAGACTGATCCAATATCCAAATCAGACATCCTGCAGAGTTCTGTGAACACCTCTGGTCTGTGATTTAGTGACAGGAAAATATAATCATGACACACTTTGACCATCTTCTTATGGCATTTTATTATAATATAGACTCTGCTACATTTTATTTACATAATAAGTCCTACACACAAACACAGCTTCATAATTAATTTAATGTTTTTACAAGAAATATAGAGATTAAATTTATTCCATTGTATATTTACAAAAGAATGGAGAAAAATATATAACAATTCTATACTATTTACAAAGTTACGAGTACATGTATATGTTAGTGTAGAGTAATTTGTAGAGTCCTGCCTGGGAGACACCACAGAAAAAAGCTGTTTGAATAGCAAGGGGTCTCCCAACAGTCAGGTGAGCCATTAGCAGTGCAGAGGTCAGGGTTTAGCTGCCACTTTTTAAGTGTCCTTCTGAGCTCCAGGGGTTTACGCAGGCATCCCATTGTTCTGTCACTGGACGTCCCTCTGCCTAACATCAGCAGCCACTTTTTAATTATCTAAACTTAATCCAGGTCATGCCAAAAAAACCACTTGCCCATAACTGTGGCCGATCATGTTTTTTGTCCTGCATGGAACACCTAACTACAACCTAATACATAATAAACATTCTGAACAAAAGTCACAAAATATTTTGGTAGGATGAAAATATTGCTCCCCTAAAAAACAAATCCTTTATTGACCCCCTCTCAGTCCCAGACCCTATTCTATCCATGAACATGGATGGTTCTTTAAAAATATGATAATACGTTTATAAAAGTCATTGTAACTGTTAGTCAAAAAAGTGAAAAAAGTATGCCCGGTGCTTCTCTGTGAGCCAGGCGAAATCATCTGTACACTGAAAAGTAAACTGTGAAAGTGTTGAGGTGTTTCACACAGTTAAACCAACATACCAGAGTACAATCAGAGGTTAAATGGCACAAGCTGATTGTGAGCTAATTGGGACACTAATTAATAAATGTATAATGTGATAGGGGAGTAAGCAGTTGAGATAAATCATTAGTGCAGTTAGGAAGAGTTCCATGGTCAGTATGGTTTTGTGTGGAATTTGTGTGGTATGGAATTTATGCTGGAGGTCATTTCTGTTTTTCTTAAAGTCTATATTCTATTTCAACAGAAAAAAAAACTTGTTTTGCTATGTGGTTAAAAGTATGTGTATATCCCTCCTAATCACTGAGTTTACATGTTTCAGCGATTGCTCACTAGTGTAAAAGATCAAGCACATAGCCATTCCATCTCTGTAGACAAGCAATGGCAGTATAATGGGGCTTACTAAGATATATAACGTAATTAGTGATTGTCATATGATGCCACCTCTGCCACAGGTTAGTTGCAAATGGCTTTCCGTAAGTGCTTTTATGGTGTAACAGAACCATTTAAGAGCTACAGTAGCTCAGCCACAAATTGGTAGACATTGCAACCTCATAGATTAGGGCTTCTGAGTTCTGAAGTATCCTGGAGGCACATCAGTGTCAAGCACTGGAGTCTGGTTTGGAAAAATTCCAGTGGCCTGCACAGTGAACTCTGGCCATGGATTTGCAATAAGACGTCCAACAAGCTTATGTAGATCAGGTGTCTGTGTACTTTTTGCCATACTGTGCACTTTCATCTTAAAATAATATAATAAAGGATGTAAAGATATGCTGCACATCATTTGATGTGCTGAGTTGACATCTCAGATTAATGCTAGTGATCATAGTGCCTTAATCGTTCATGCAATACAACTTGGCTATACAGTGTTTGAAACATACCTTTTGTGTAAAAAGGGAAATGCACAAGAAGGATAACAGTAAAAGTCAATTAGCACAAGAAACTACAAAGACAGATTTGGCTTGTTGAATGTGTGATAACCACAGTGCCATGTTGAGCCTTGGTCTGATTGGGTACAATGTGCAGTACAATATAATGTACTGATTCTCCATATGCACTCTAATCAGCTCTGTGTTAGTACAGACTTTTCCATTTCATGGGGTAAAATGATATAAAAGCACTGAATGGGTTAAAACTATGCAGTGAGGTTTTGCAAATAATTCTCACAATAGCCATAAGATAAAATAACATACCTACAGAGCCAGCCAATGTCAGACTACCTCATGCTAAACATAAGTTCAAACTATAAGCCATCTATACAGCTACAAAGTGATGGATTACTAAACAATTTATTGCATTTAAACTAATGTTGGATTAATTCTTGAATTTTAGTTGGTAAAATTCAATTCAACTCTAAATGACATTTAACCTCATGAGAACACCAAAAATCTGAACATTTGAACAGCAAGAAACCAGATTTTTGCATGCCTTTTGCCAAACTTTTCGCTCACTGGTTGACTGCGTTCCTGCTGCATAGTTTGAGTGATTTGCTGGGGTTTGTATAGAAGGAAGTCATTCATGTATCTCTACCTTTAGCAGTTGTGGCCAAAGTTCTAGTGGGAGGGATATGCTCAGCTCACCGTTGTAACAGCCTGCCCCTCTGCCTCCTCCTCTACCTGATTGCCTTTGCCCATGGCTTTCATTTTGGCCATAATATCAGTGAAGGTTTCTTTGACAGTTTTCTCCAGAATCCATCCTTCACTTTCGCTCTCAGGGTCCTCTGGGTTGACCAGTGTGGAGAGAGAAGTGTTCACATACTGCAGACCTACCATTACGCCAACCTGAGGGGGGAGAGAGCAAAGAACACCTGAATACCTGAAGTGATTTAAAAGAAGGAAGGTACATTAGATGTACCTTGGTTCAACTGTTGAGTGCATCATTAACTACTATCTACAATAGTACTACAGTATTATCATACTACTACCCAGTTGGGATTCAAACAGACTTTTTTTAGCATTCTGTTTACTTCTGTTTTTCACTAATCCTGTCATGGCAATATCCTAACAGGGATATTGTTTATTGACAGTTCATCCATTGTGTAGGTTAAATTTAGAGACTTTATTGTTTGCTCATTTGCACCTAACCTCTGAACTATGCAGGGTTTTATATAGCACAGTCTACAGCAAAGACTTACCTCTAGTATTGTGACTAACAAGACCAAAAGACCTATGGTGTTCATCAGTCCTCCATAGTAGGAAACTAGAGCATCCCTGCAGCCACGTTTCCAAATGTTCAGTTCCTCAGTTTGATGCTCATAACTGTAGTGGGCTGAGTTGTTAGTGACTTGGTGAAGGATGCAGGGCCTCGGCGAGCTGGGATTGCAACAGCTGAATGGGACTCCATCCACCAAGTACTGACCATCTACATTGCTGCTGATTCGGCTACAGACAAGCAAAGCTTTGTGAGATTTATTGATAGCGTAGATCTGGTCATTAAACATTTGTGTCTATTTGTCCATGATTAGAAATTGTGTTAATTTTAAGTGCCATTTTCCCATACACTTTGCATGAACATCCAAATCAATGTATGGTTTAAAACGATGTTTATTTTCATAAAAAGGAAGAATCTCCTAAAAGGCATAGGTACTGTAAATTCACATTTAAATGCCTTTCTTTGATATCATTTAAATTAGGAATGTATTTTAATTCTAGAACTTCACTAAGACTTTAATGGCCAAAGCAGATGGCAAACAGCAAGTACCACTGTATCAAAACATGATTACATGCTCAGAAAACATGAAGAATTAAGGCTCTGATCGTGACAACATGATCTATTCCCAGTCAGTCACCTTGGTCTTCGAGTGATTGGAAAGGACAGTAAGTCCTAAAGGTCACTGAAATGTGATCCAAGAAGATTATCAACTAAGTCTGAACTGGCTCACATCGTTGATGCCACTTACACCACCAACTAACCCTGTAATTCATCTTTATAGTTTAAAATCTGACTTACACATAAAGTTAAAACAATTGCAATTACCTTTTTAAAAGGGGCTTTACTTTAATTGTTGGGTCTGATTTAAACATTAAGGAAGATGGACATAACATTATTTTATGTGCACAGTGTTCCTCGTTCAAAATCAGTTCAAGGTCAACTGTAACTAATAAAGCCAAACATCATATACATTACCATGACATTCATAGGCATAAGCATAGATGCAAAGAAAACTGCATCACTTTTTAAACCGACTTTATCATTATTTAAGATACACTTACTCTCTGACTTCTTTAGAGCTGAAATCCAAGTAACGATTGCTAATCCACTGAATCTCAAACCAATCTTTGTAGTTATTGTTGCCACAACAGCGAAACTCTATTTGCATTAGATCCAGAGTTCTCTTCATGTAGCAGCGGCCAGGCACATCTGTATCCTTGTAGAACTTCATGCCATTTTTCAGGCCTTCTGCCAGTGTAAACTGCAGAGGGATACGCATAGTGAAGCACAAAAGTGCTGTAAAGAAAAGGAGAGTATTGAAGAGCAAACAACAGATAAGGAACGGCTTTATAACTGTCTTCCACTTGATGAACTTGGAGGAATCCAGTGAATCATAGCATATCTTGCCACCAAAGGCATTGATGCCACAGGCCAACAGTCCTACTCCAATGAGCAGGTTGGGCACAAAGTGGCTTTCGTTATTGTCCATAAGTTCACTTCTCTTACGCAGTTCAATTTTGAAAAAGAGGCCCAAACTGAGGACTAGAACTCCGGCCATTATAGAGAACCAGTACATGAGCCATAGCATCTGGGCAAGCTTTACCCGTTTTTTCAGGTCAAACTTCACCTTCAATAGAGCCATCTTTGACAGCTAGATTTTTGTCCCAGAAGTGAAAAAATGCCTAAATGTTACTGTCTCTTCTCACTGTTTTAGATTCCAAAGATTGTCTTAATTAGAGTTTGGTCTTCCTTAGTTGTATATTTTCAAGCAGATCTTTAAACAGCAATTAGTAATCCATTCCAGTGAAGCGACATCATATTTACTTTCATGGTCCTCTCTTCACCCATAATAGAAGTCCAGTTGTAAAGGTGAGCTCAAGTTATTGAGTTTTGTCCTTCTTCTTACAAAGAAAGCAGTGGCGTTGATGGGTACTGATGCTTGTGTCCTTTTTCTTGCATAGGGAAGTGGACAGCCAAGGATTCAAATGATTAAACCCAAAGTTACACTACGTCATCCTAAACCCCACTAATCAGCCTTATCCCATTTACAGAAATCCTATGCCAGCAGATGAGCCTATCAGTAAGCTGCTACCATAGTATGTGATTGGTTTGATTGGTCACATGGTTAGGCCAGCAACACTTGACAGACACCAGAGACCAAGACCTTAAACCAGGAATTAATACCATACTTCTTCCATCTATGATCTTCAAGTGCATGGAAGGCGAGACATTTTTGCATTTTATGGCTTTTTAGATCTTAAAAATCATGTATAAAGGTATCGAGGCATATCTACTCTAGAATATACGATATGTAATGTAATGCTGTTCTGTCTTGGTCAAAGGTATGTATCACAGTTGCCTTATGACACAAAGAATACTCTCAAAGATGGGACAGCCTTGCAACTTCTTGGCAAAAGAAAAAAACAATAAAGTTTTCCACCAAAACGTATCATTTGATATTCTCTACTATAGAAAGTACTTCAGATATGAGCAGTTTGATTCTACCATGACACACTGTCACACTCTATTGGGTTAAGCTGGACTTCTAGAATACTTGGTCTTTATGCTTAACAGTCAGTTTTATACATTAATATGAACACGTGGATGTTGCTATGAAAAGATAACTAACATAAGGATAAGTATAGTTTATCATAGTCATACAAAACATTAGCATGTAATCATAAGCATGTAAGCATGTAATCATACATTTATCTCAGGACTGATTTTAAAGAGCTGCTTCGCAAAGTACTTTAAATTAGTTACTCTCAATGTGTCTGAGTAGCAAAAAATGTTAAGAGTCAGGCAGCCCTGCTAGGTTAAAAAGTAGCTTTAAAGTGCCAAAAAATATATTAATTTGAACAAATATTACTGAATAATAATGATGTTACAGATTAGAGACAGTGTCACTGATGAAAAGACATGACGCTTAGCTGGAAGTCTCAGAGTTAAAGATGGTAAGATTTTCGTTGGGTGTGATGAGGATGCACAGGATTAGAAAATCGTATATTAGAGGGACATCTCATGTTACATGTTTTGATGACATCAAGGTTGCACTGGCTTAGACATCTACAGAGGAAAGATGAGGATTATATTGGGAAAAGGATGTTGAAGATGGAGCTGCCAGGAAAGAGGAAAAGAGGAAGACCAAAGAGGAGGTTTATGGATGTGAGATGTGGTGAGAGAGGACATGCAGGCAGTTGGTTTGAAGGAGTAATCCCTAATGGGAACAGCTGAAAGAAGAATTTACTGAACAATGACAACCTATATAACCTCATAAAACTAAATTTACATGAACTGTGAAAATCCATGTCCTTGTAATACTTCATGCAATTATAAGTATTACAAGAAGTACTAAAAGAAAAGGAGAGCACTGAAGAACAAACAACAGAAAATGAACAGCTTTAGTCTTTCACACTGTTAACTTGGAGGAATCCAGTGAAAAATTGCAGATCTTGCCACCAAAGGCACTGATGCTGAAGGCCAACAGTCCTAGTCCAATGAGCAGGTTGGGCACAAAGTGGCTTTTGTTATTATCCATAAACTCACTTCACTTAGTTCAATTTTGAAATAGGCAACAAAGGAAATGAACCATGAAACAGTTGAAGAGTAAAAGTTTAAACTGCCTAGATATTTTACATTTTTATTATTGCAAAGTTTGTTGTCACATTAAGAATCTGAATATAAGCTTGCTATCTTCTCAGACAACTGCCTTTTATGGAATGTTTGCTTTATATCTATATTTCAGGATGCAAGTTGGTAACATCAAGACTTCCATGGCTTGTGTATATATGCTGAAAACATCAGGGACAGGGCAGCTAAAGTTAGCCTAGTGAAGAACTTCATAAAGCATCCAAAATGCATACATTACTCACTACTCAGTGACTTAAAAAGTGGTTGTGAAGGCTTTTGAAGCTAAAACAGGTAACGTTACATGTAATGTTAGTGTAAGCTTCATTCCTGAACTTCACTTAAACAGTGTCCAAAAGATACTGTAAAAGAATACTACAAAGGTTAGTGAAACAAATGTACACTCAAACTGATTATGTCTGCTCTATAAGGAATTTTATTTCATCCAATATTTTGGCATGATATGATGGGTCTGCATCACAAGCTATATTAATCAGTAGATGAAACTAATTTATAAGAAAACAATGCTCATGAGGTCAGCTCTGGGGCATCCCAAGAAGATATCCTCTCAGACTCCCGAATTACAGTCCAGTTGGGTGAGGGTGTTCCAGCGGCGAGCCAGTTGAAGTCGTCCACCTGAGACCAGTTGTTCCTTTGGGGATCCAGTCCGGACACTCTGAAATCACTGTCAATTCCATTATATGTCCAATTAAAAGGTGCAAACCCGACCCCTCTACAATCCTCTATAATTGCTCGACTGGTGACATGGAGGTAAACGTTAGTGTCTGTGGTGTTGTGGGTTCGCAGCTGCTGACAGGCGAGGACAAGGGTGCAGTCTGTACACTCATCAACAAAAACAGAGCTCGACACCGGCCCACTGACTATTTGGCAACCTCGGACGTCCCTGATGTGCAAGGTGCTCGGGGACCCGTAGAGCCTCACCTTACAGTTAGTCAGATGAGACAGCAGCACGTCCCGTTGCTGGATCTCTTCGGAGCGTTTGATCAGGACTTCATTTTGAAGATTGGAGAAGCCACACTGTGCAGCTCTGATCGCGCCGTCCACCACAGTGGTAACGGGACCATCTGCTCTCTCTGAGCCGCCCGGCAAAGCGACTGCCGGGGGCTGACTGGATTCCGCCGCGACTCTGCGGGATCGGAAAGCGAATTTCTTTCGGGGCTTCGCCTCTGCGATCAGAGCTTGAAGTTTCTGCAGAGACTCCTGACCCTGTCTCAGCTCGTACTGCGTGAGAAACGCCGTGCTGTCGTTCAGGAACCTCTGGAGCTGCTGGGTTCTGAGGGCCGCATCCTCAAGCAGCCTGGTGCTTTCCTCTGGCTCGGCGGTCGAGCAGGCATTCAGGAGCTCCTCGATGGCGGACTTCTCTGCGCTGAAAGCACCGCTGAAGTACGACACGCTCTCCTCCGACACTGACTGGTTCTCCTTGACGTTTCTCCGACGTTCTAGTTCTTCCAGTCTCGCCTGTTCCCGTCGTAACACACTCTCAGGGATTCGGACAGGGTCTCCAGAACACTCCTCCACCGAGAACGTCTCCATGCTGCTGCAGAAAATAACCGCTAGCGGGAAGTAAACAACGCCTCTCCGGCGCGTCTCAACAAAATCGTCTGTGATTGGACGAAACCAAACCAGTTTACTGCAGCTCCGTTTTTATTGGTGAATACAAGAGCACGTGACAAAGGCTGTTCAGAACGTGTTGCTGGGATGGTGACACTTTAAAACTGAACACTGGAGTGGTTAAATCTTAAAAAATGAACACTATGGTAGTTATACATTTATAACGGCTTGCTTTCTGTTCACACTGACTTATTTAAGCTGTAAATACTGCATTTTTAATCCTTAAATATTTCGTAGTTACTGGCCCATTCAGTCTATATTCTGTAACAGAGCCACATGAAAGGAATAAGGAACGTTTAAGAAGATAAAATGTGTTGCTGTGAGGGAATATTGTAGAAAGTGAGCGGGTGAATTGTTTGTGGTTTTTGAATTGGACAAACAACACTACAGTATCAGTGTGCGTTTTGTTTTAGGTGTGGTCGCCACGCCCCCTAATTCTAGTACTAGTTTTAATGCAACAATTATGCCAATTAAAGTGTGAGTGTTTTGTTAACGGACCGCAGCATGGTTGAGTGGATGACATTGTCCCGGACATGTGTCCTTTCTGAGATGCTGCCTGTGTGTCCCCTGTGTTGCTGAGACACTGTCTCCAGAGGGGCCCTGGGCTGCGGGAGCTGCTGCCTTCTGCTGGAGCGGCAGCGCCTCGGCGGCCCGTGCAGAGATGGCGAGGAAACCCCGTTGACAAGGCACTGCTTTTTCATGACGGTGAGTTTCCCTTTGAGTGTATTATAATTTTGTGATAAAAATTTCAAGGAAAAAACACACACAACCTCCTTCCTCCCCTTCCTTCGGGGAGGGAAGAGTGAGCGTGGAGAGAAAAATCTATGTGAGAGAGCGAGGGACAGTGAGAAAAACATATGAGTGGGAGAGGGAGAAGAAGAAGAAGAAGAAGGAGGAGGAGGAGGAGGAGGAGGGGGAGCAAATTAAAAGTTGCCAAATGGAGATATTGGGTTTCAAGAGGAGTGAGACAGGAGTAAGGGTTTGGCTCTTTTTCAGTCGTCTTTATGTTATGCAAATTGAAATAAATATTTATGGTTCGACACCGGTTTACTTCTGTCGACGATTTCGGCCGTTAGTGGAGAGGCGCTGAAACGTCCCTGTAGCCAGCTAGCTTTCACACAGGGGAGGCCATTAGCTAGGGAAAAGGGCGAAATAAGAGCTCAGGCTCATCCCCCGCTAAATCTGAACTCTTTCTCCTCGCTTCTGCTGACACAGTTTGCGTTTGTTGGGCTCGAAAGCTGCGTCGACCGTCCGCTGTCCTCCATCTCCTCCTCAGCGGCCGCTGGTCGAAGAGCGGCCGAGTCGGGCGCCCTTCAGCCCCGCCTCGGTGGGAACCTGCTGCCGCAGCGACACGGGGCTATTTTCAGCCCCCAAACCACACTCCTTTACTGTAGAGTCGACCTCTGAAACCAGGCTGCTGTAGGAGGGTGCAAATCCCCTTTTTAGATTTAGATTTTAAGTCGCCTGGCTAAGCTGGACCCCCGATAAAGCTTCGTTTTTCGCCCCCACCTGAGCGGGGCTCGGGGCGGACTGGACGCTGCTCTGCTCTCCTCTGTTTAAATCACTGTACACGCCGAGGGTCGATGGGTTTTGCTGCGTCTCCTTTCCGCCCCCCTGCCTTCACAGTCGAAGCGCACGGCTAACCGTTTGTTCGTCTTTCAGAGAGGAAGGGAAAGAGACATTTCTCCTCCCTTATTTGGCCGTTAAAGTATAAGTGGAACTGGCCACAAAGGTTATTTTTATATGTTCATGGTGCCATTAACGCTCTTGTAGACGTGACTCGACCCTCATGCTGCAGATCGAGGGTTTTCCCCTCAAACCCACAACACAAAGAAGAAAAATAAGCCATTCTGGCTCGCTATAAAGGTCAGCCTGATCTCCGACCGACCACAGCATGGAAAATGTCCTGAAAACGGAAACGATTCAGACACTACAGGTGATAAAGGCACTAAAGCACCAGACTGAGCAATGATTCGGGTTTAAAGTCTCGTTTTGGTGCGAGACTGCAGTTCAGACTCCTCGTGCAATAAAGGTGTTCGTGTTTACCCACAGAAAGTCCTGTGTTTAGATATAAACACGGCAAAGTCACCGTCTGCGCCGACGGCTCAGTCTGTGAGACTGTAAGTCGGCGAGACACTGTTCATAATCATGTTTTATCAAAAACAACCTCCTGGATGAGCGTGCCCATCACGAGTACTGGACACAAAACTCCTGCCCTTCCCCCACTGTGCTGCTCTCACTGTCCTTCAGGCTCATCCTCACTGTTAACCACTCGACCATTAGTACCAGTACACTTCAGGGTTCCCCCCGAGCACAAATGTTTTCCTTCTCTGTTCTGTTCTGCGTTTTGTTCTGTGTGGTCTGGTTGTGCTGCTCAGTTCGCCTGTGTGTAACAGTGGCGCAGTTTTATGGCCGCCATTTTCCTCTCGGTGTGGAGACGAGGTGTCGAGTGTCTACTGTCGGTACAGAAACACATGGACCCTCCAAAACTCCCTTCGACCCTCATCAAAACGTCTGACTACATCGATAATCACTGGCGGTTCATTTTATTCTTTTATGGCCACTAAAATAATAATTATATTATTATAAAATTATAAACCTAAAAGACATGCAAAGTTTTCCACCCCACTTTTATACATTTTTTACAATCCTTTCCGTTACCGACAAAAAAAAAATCCATGGTGTAAGGGTGCTCGGTCAGTTTTGGTCCAGGAGGGTACAGGAGTCCTGTACAGTTTAGTGATTTCCCTGCTCAAACACACCTGATTCAACTCACCTTTTAATTTTCGGCGATACTGGGTAACTGTCAGACTGGATGCTGGACCTTAGGACTGAGATGGGTAGAACTGAACACTTCTAAGACATCTGTGACTCGTGAGTCTGACTAAAATCAAACTTTTTCATGAGGGACCTGGCTATGAAATGTTGAAATCATGTTAATGTCCAGTATGACCATCGCAAGACATTTACTATATCCATAAGTAGATGCTACTGTCAAAAATACAAATGCATCTAAAGGAATAATGCAGGTGATAGTTGAAACTATCCACAGGTAAAATACAGTGATTGCCAGAGAAAACAGCCTTTGTTTCATGTAGTCAAAAGAACAGGTAAATGTGTTATTCCAACATTCACAGGTGTCATGGATGATGAAGACGATCGCCGTCTTCTGGATTTTATAGGGTAAGTTGGTTTTCTTATGTGTACTAGTTGGGAAAAAATGTGAAGCATTATTACAGACCAAAATATTGTCCCAATAAGAAGCTAATTGCTGAATTTTAATCTGCTTCCTATTTTTGTGAGTTGTTTAAATGTAAAATAATACAAGCTTGTGTTTGTTAGAGTTGACCTTCGTTGTAGTTTTTGCAAATGTTGGAATACTTTAAGGAAAAAAAAAGTTTGCTTCTCTGCTAAAACAGTGAATCCCAAAAAAAGATTTTCTTGTATGCATTGTTTCTGAGTCATTGTTTTAATGTGATTGTATGTAATCCAGCTAAACCTTTTGTTATGTTTAATTAGGTTTCTTATGTTTTTCTTTTCAAAACAGAGATGTGCAGGATTTAAATGACTATCTGCATGGCTCCAGTGACAAGTCGGTAAGTTTTTCAGGATTGGTAATGGTTGGTAGGACAATGTGTGGATTTTTAAAATATTTTTATTGCGGGTATATCTAGATATAGTCTGGGAGTCTATAACATTACATTTTGTTTTTTGTTGCGGTCCTGTAATACGCTAGGCTTAATTCACTAGTAATTAATCAGTCCTTATTGAACTAAGTATGTAAATTTGTGTAGTGTTTGAATTTAACTGATTATTGTCATCTTTTTTCCATCCCTGGGCAGATAGAAGAGGATGATCTGCCAAATGCCGCTTATGGGTCTGCAAGCTCCTTTTTCACAAATGAAACAGTGAGTGTTGTATATTAGAATCTGCATAGTCTGCATACACTGATTTCCAGTGTAAATTGCAAACTAAACTGTAACAATTCTTGCTGTCTTGTACAGGGTGGCTCAGATGAAGGGCTTAAAGAAGGCCATAATCAGCTGGAAGAGTTTGGTGAGGCAGGTGGAGATTCACTTCAACTCTCCAGCAGTCTTCAGTTCATTGAGGATGAGCTTGAAGGGGATGTCTCACCTGGTGGAATTGATCTTGGTGGTGAGGACCAACCTTTTGACATTCTCCAGAAGTCTTTGCTGGAGGCAGACATCACAGAGCAGACTTTGGCTCAAGAGGCCTTGTTGGAATCCCAGCCTACTTTAGCACCTGCCACTACTACCTTCCCTCAACAGCTGGTTTCTGGAGGATTTGGTGGTGTTACAGGAGCTGGAGTGATGGCCCCATTGCCCCTTGCTGGGGCTCAACCTCAGGCTTTTATCCAGCAAGTTCCCCAGTTGGCGAATGGACCAGCAGGACATATTCAGTTAGTGGGCTCATTTAATGGAGGTACTCCCTCCATGATGACTATCAACAGCCTGGAACGTCCCCAGATACTGTTGAGGCCCGGTGGAAATGCAGTGACAAACAGTACTGGCCAGGGTGCAGCTTTTGCACCTTCTGCTCCTGGACAGGTTTCAGTTCCCTTTAACAAAGGGGGAATACCATTGCAGAATATTATAATTCAAAGGGGTCCTGCACCACAGACACTAGTAAGACCCATTCAGCCTAAGCCCTTTCAGACAAGTGGACAAACTTTGTATAATATTAGCAACATAGGGATCCAGCCCAGTACCACCACTGCTGCAAATCCAGTCAGTAGTGCCTACACAGCCAATGGATCTCCTCAGACTACCCAACAGGTGAAAGTAGTTAGTCAAGGCACCAGCATTGTAGTACATTCTCCATTAGGACAGCAAGGTCAGCCACAGGCCTCATCCAGCCTGACCCAGGGACAGTTTTTGCTTCCTAGTTCCCTGGCCCTCACTACTGGGAGCAATGTACATGGGTTTCAGGCAGTGAATGGCCAGGTGCTTCAATCCAACACACAAGGAGGGGACTCATCTTTAACTAGCACTACTACCTACTCTATCTTGACTAATCAGAATGCAGCAGTACAGATTATTGCTGGGCAAAATTTTGCAGCTGGGGGCCAGCTGATAGTTAACCAAGGTATGGTTAACACAGCTCAGATAGGGCAAGCGTCTCCTACAGCAGTAGTGCAGGTCTCGCAGAGGCCTGGTGTTGCAACCAAAGTCTGGACTGCCAATGCAACGCCCAATCCAGCAACAGTACAAACCTCCCAGGCTCCAAGCCGTCTCACCATGGTTAACTCTGCAGCCCAGGGACTTCACACACACCACCAGATGTCTGTTGGTGCAGGACCACGGCTTTTAATGCCTGTGGCACAGAATGCCTCAAGCGCTTCACAAGTTGCAGTTCAAGGGATACAGTATGAAAAACAACAGGTACCCCTGAACCAGGTAAGGCATGTTTTTAAGATTTTCTTGCTATTTATTCTAACTTTGTCCTTCCTTTCTCTGATTAAGAAAAAAAATATATTATTATTTAAAATAAGCAGATATGTTTTTCAATTTCCAAGGACTCCACATCATCAGCACAGAAAGGGCAGGCACAGCTTGTTCATCTGCTTGGTACCAAAGGTATGACATTGTTATATATGCTTTTTCTTTTTCTTTTTCTTTTCTGGTATTAACTACAATAGTGAGCTTATATTCACTTTCAAATTCACAGGTGCAAAAACGTTAACCCCTGCTAATCAGGAATCTCTTCTTACAACCACCCCGAAGAGGCCGGCAGCTCAACAGCTAACAAGAGGAGGAATGTGAGTGAGCCAATAGATCTGATTTATATTTTGGAAATTTTGCATATGCAGTGTATTAATTACTTATTTATGTAATATTATATGACCTTTCTCTTGCAGGATCCTCCAGCAGTTAAGAAGGGATCATACTGGAGTCATGGCTTCTGATCGTGCACCTTTTACTTCACTAAATGATGTCATTGACAGATTGCTACCTTATCATGTGTTCCAAGGAGCACCACCTTGCGAGGAGGATTTTACCAAAGGTATGAGATCAAAGATACCAAAGGTATTTTACTAGAGATGTGTGAGTCATGATTTTTATTTTTCTAGAGCCAGTATGTAATTTTAAGTACACCCATGATAAACATTAGCAAACCTCAATTTCTTTTTTATTAGCCAAGTTGCAATATTTATTTTCCCCTTTAATGGGCCAAAGTGACCTTTTGTTTTTAAACAAATAAAAAACAAATTAAGAATTCCTTTTTAAAATACATAAACCAAATCTACATCAGACATGCTAAGTAATGCATTCTTGGTACAGATCTAGATGCAGAGTTGAAATACAGTATGATTGCACTTTCTTGGCTATAGTCATTTATGTTCTAAATTGGCCAATTGCAAATTTCTCTCTTCTGTTGGCCCATTCAAACTCTATTTTATATTTTACTATACCTTTAACCCATGTTGTAAGTACACAGAAAATTGTGAAAACAAGCTCTGACCGTGTTTTATCTTTCCAGTGGATGAAGAATTTCAGGCCGTTGCAGCACAAGTGTTGAAGAAAACACAAGCCATGGTGAACAAATACAGACGGTTGCTCATGGTGGAGGCTGAGGTAGATCTATCTTACAGAAGCCTCTTTTTAAACATCAGTACAGCTCAGCTCTGTTATCTGTGAACATACCTTTAATCTTTTACTGTCTTTCCTTCAGCGCTCCAGCCCATCATCAGAGATAGTGATGATTGACAGAACATTCAACCAAGAAGAGCGGAACACCCTGACTCAAGACAAACGAACGGTACTTGTAGACCCAGGTAAAACAAAACATTTTTTGTGTTTTTTTTGTCTGTAACTTGATCAAATAATTATTCTTTACCATAAAATATATAATGTATTAAGATTTTAAGTGATTTTGGACAATTTTGTTGTCCTTGTCCTCATGAAATTACTACACAATGTAAAAACCAGCTGCATTGATTAAATTATGTAAATTTGGAATTACAAGTTTTTATATGACCACAACAGTATTAACACTGGCATTCAAATCTGATGTTGACTGTTATTCCAAAGAAGCCACAAGTGTAAATGTTATTTCTCTTGTTATAGATGGATTTCTAGAGGAGTTCTGCTGTGGGCCTAAGAAGATGAACTCAAGGGCAGGGGGCATTGATGCAGTTGACCATGAAGGGTTCCCCAGTTTAATGGGGGCATCTCCCAGCCAAGAAATGACTGACAAAGGAGGAAGTGAAGAGGAGACTGGTATATTTATGGAGCCTGCTTATAGGACAGAATCCTACTCAGCTTGTGAGGATCCTGGGGGTGGACTACAGGGGGAACGTGGAGAGACTGCCATTAAGATCAAAATAGATTTGAAGAAAAGGAGGTCCAATAATGTTATCAGTAGCAGCAGTCAGCACCACCAACGCCTTCACCATGCCCAACACTCCACATCTCCCAGCCAGTTTCAGCACAGCTCTGGCCAGCTCTACCCTCCTGAACAGCCTCTAGATCACGGTCATGTCCCACTGGCTGACACGGACTCTGTACTTGAAGCTGCAGTGAACAGCATATTAGAATGTTAGTGCCATATTTTTCTTTTGTTTGTGTGTGTTTGTTTGACACATCACATTTCATGCTATCACAGAGACTGAGTTGAATCACATGATATGCGAGATTGGAGAGTACATTTCAACACAGCAAAGTCTTGTGCACAAAGTGTCCCTTTTGGTAAGATAATTAAGGAGAGGGGGAAAAATAGATGGTAGCGATCCTATTTTGTGCCTATCCTTTTAGAAATGCTCACATTAGAAAGTCTTGTTTGACACTGCTATACACATACTTGCCGACACCGCCACACTAGACAATGATATCTGTTAAACATAACTGATATCTGTAGCTTTTATCAATTAATATTGAGCATCTCTTTTCATAGATCTGCTTTTCCAGCATCACTTTAATGACTTGGACTAAGTTAGACTGCCCATGCTGTTTCTCTGTAAAAAACTATTTTTAAAATGTAATTCTTACCCAGTTATTTCCTCAGGTGCCACCTGTCATGTTGAGGCTGTGTTCCTGTGTGACATGTTGCCAATAGTAAGCACTGTCGTAGGACAGCTGAACTTAGTGCTTAGTTCTGAGCATGAGACAGAAAGTTGGCCAGCATCACTGAAGTCATTCACACCGTGTGAGAGGTCATATCATCCATGTCTAGAAAAGCAGCCTTTTGTAGATTTTTTTTATGCACTTCTCGCTCTACATCTACTTCTAGCTTTGGTAGATTTCAACCAAAAGAGGAATGCAAATCCAGGCATGTTTAGTTAATTTAAAGCAGTAGTTTTCAACCCTTGTCATATACCAT
Organism: Hepsetus odoe; assembly: GCA_017165825.1. Taxonomy (NCBI): domain Eukaryota; kingdom Metazoa; phylum Chordata; class Actinopteri; order Characiformes; family Hepsetidae; genus Hepsetus; species Hepsetus odoe. Next base: position 12,144,074 of record CM029378.1, read on the forward strand.
TCCTGCACTGCACGTTTCTGTTTTTCTACTTTTTCACTCCGGATTTGATCCCAGAAGGGCTTGGACATTAGCAAAGCAGCGAATCAGACAGAAACACAAAGCAGTGCAGTCCTGGTTGGGGAACTGAACGCCACTGTAAAGAGCATTTACTGTGCTCGTACTTTAATTTAGCATTTAGTTTTGTACCTTACAGGTATGTGACCTTCTCTGCACACAGACAGACTCATCCTGAGTGGATATGTGCAAGGGAAACTTAAGTCCTCAGATTGAGGGTACAATGTTACTTTTTTTTTTTTTTAAAGCTTCGTTTATTTTTTGTGACTTTTGTTTGTGCTGTTCCTAACCCAGGACAGAAAGACTGCTGTTGTGTACTTCTAGGATGGGTTAGAGTGGGCCTATGAAGAGAAATTATGTCCAAAATATTTAGCATTTCCCTTGTGGTTGGTGACCCCTGCTGGTCAGGCCACATTCTCTCTTAGTGACTGCTTTCAGTCTCAGCCACTCTAGTAGCAACTAACGTTTGTACACCATTCCATAGTCTTAATATCCAGAAGAAATCTTTAGATTAGATAACAGATACTGAAGCCTGTGCTTACAGTTATCTGAGAGATTTAAAAGTTACCATAACCCTTAAAAAATTACATAATTTTGACCAGAGAACATATTAAACATTCAATCAGGAACTTCAAAGCTATGTTTACAATTTTTTTGTATATTATCATTAATTCTCAAAATAATGCATTTTCCTAATAATTTGAAACATCACCAAAATAATCTTAGATAAATAAAATGACAGATATTTCTGTTATTTACAGAAAACAAAATTCAATATAATTCAATATAAACTGCTTCAAGCTGTTCAACTTATGGCAGAGAAAATTGTAGCAGTCTCAGGTGGCAAACACCATGCCTTCCAGTTAAACTTGTGAAACTTGTGGTTTTGAAATTCCTGATTGTGTCATTCCCCTGCTTGTGACAAGTTAATAACAGATCTGTTATTATTGTTGTTATATTCATTCAGCAGGAGGAGGTAGACTCAGGGTGCCCACTCTTATCCACAAAGGAAGAATGGATTAAAAAAGTGGATTCAGATGTACTGATTAAATTTAATGAAATCTGCAGTCACACCAAAATGTGCCCCTATGTGGACCCCCTGAAGTTAGACCAATGCAGTGTAAAAGATGAAATGAAGGCTGATTAAGTGTATATACATTTCATGTGAGCATTTCAATGCTGAAATGTTGCTTGTTTGCATCTAAAATAGTTCCATAATTCCATAATTAGCAACACTACATACTTTGAACTTGTAGTCTTTAAACCAGTTTAGCAGTTCAACCAAATATGGTAGACAAAAGATGTTCGACATATCTCTGTGAAGTTAGCTGTTTGTGTGTGTGTGTGTGTGTGTGTGTGCGGCAAGGGTTCACTCAGAAGACCTTTTGTTTGAAGGGCTTCTTTGCCTTAGGAGAGTGTAGGAAGGGCAAATTTGAATATTTTATTACTGTGTGAGTGTGGCCTTCACTTAACACCCCATGGTAAAAACTGAAATTTGGTTCCCATGCTTTGAACATTTCATTTTCTGCATCATTCAAAACTGTAACATTTGTAACATTTGTTTTATATTAAAAAATGTAAAAGTGAAACACAAAATATTTATAATTTTTGTAAAGAAAGAATGTAAAATGAAACAAAAAGGAAGTTATTTTTATTATGTTGGTTAAACCATGTTTATGTCAAATTGAAATATATGGTCAGTTCTTGAATTATTGTTTTTTTGTGTTCACTACAACAGCAATTGATCAATCAATATTAAATTCATTTTGAATACAAGATAAAGCCGCAGCATATGGTTTTTCCTAGTCAGTCAAAGCATTTGTTGATCCTTAATGCCCTGGATAGAAATATTTCATATTTCACAGGACTAATCGGACAGAGATAATTAACACAGTATTATTAGAAACACTAAAAACAAGCTGGTAATGACATATGACTGATTTTATGAAGTGATGGTGGTAAATCTCGCACATTTAATTGTAAAGTTAGTTTATTTTGAAAGCAAATACATTCATTTAAATACATTTAATTAAAGGTGAATACATTTATTTAGTACAAAAAAGCAAAAATGAACACACAATTTTGAATAAAAGTATATAAATATGTATTTCATTTTTAAACTGGCATTTCTTCATATTTTACATACAAAACTCATGAGGTAACAATTGCTAATATTTTGCTGAAATATGGAAATCCTTCATATACTCTAGTGGTACTTCCTCCAGCGTTCTTTCCCTGTAAAACATTTCATGCGTATTAGAAACAACCTCATATTTTGAAAAAAAATCCATGACTGCTGTCATTTGTAGGGGACATCTATTCATTGCAAAAATAAATGATCTGTAGATTGAACTCACTGAGATGAGGGTAACTCCACATGTAACTCAGGACACAATATCCAACAACTAGCATTGCAATCCCACCAATTCCTCCTTTCTGCACATTAATGTATTTCCTGTAATACCACTGCCAACCTGAGCACACCAAAGATCAAAAAAGTCAACAGAACATCCTACTGCAATATGAGAGTCTTTATAAATGCTTTATCTTTAGGTACATGATTAGTGCTAAAACCTTAAACAACAGGTCAACACACATGGGTGAAATGCAGAGGCTGTATTTCGTGGTTCACTCTGTATTGCACTGTGTATTCACAATGGCAAGTTGTCACTTTCACTTCACTGCAGTGCTGCAGGACTTTCCTGCTCTAACACACTTGATTTAAGCTTTTTGCATTATCAACCACATATAAAATAGTATTTTTCCATTGATTAATATACATTTGAATTAGTAAATCACCTTCATTTAACTTGGTCACTGCCTCTCTGGGTGATTTTGGTGTCCGAGCACCAAGCCAGGCAGCAAGCTCCCTGAGTCTTACATCTCCAAGTCTCTGCTCTCTCACAGAATCTGTAAGAAGAGATAGAAAATCTCAATAAGGGAGAACTGGATCATAGCAGGCATTACCCATTCACATACCAAGAAGAAGGAATTAGGAGCTCTGAAATTTAGCTAATGCCCAATATAAAAATAATTCATTCATTAAAGGAGAAGCATTGATTTTTTTACCAAGCTGAAACATGTGGCACCCACTCATTAAATCGCTGACACTCAAGAATGTGTTTAACCGATAGCTTTAGGGCACCCTATTGTAAACATGAAGTAATGACATGAAGTTTTGTTTTAATTAACCATGTTATATAAATGCTCAGTGCAGCAGAGCCAGTATCAATCAGAACAGAATTATTATTTCCATTAATCAACTGGTATGAATAAAAGAATTGTTCAGCTAATTTGGGGGATCATAAAAAAAGAACACTGAACTAAAAGTGACATTTCCCTCAGTAAGATTAAGTCATAGTTAGGGGTTAAAGTTAGCTTTCACTAAATACCATATTTTACCTCGACTCTGTGGAGGAATCTTGGAGGGTCGCCACTTTGTCAATAAACCTCCATTAGAGGAGATTCCTGGCTCCGATGCCGAGACTAGTTTTCCACCATAACCTGTTGCTTTCTCAGGTGTCCATTCCATGACACCCTTGCCTTGTGATGTTGAAGTACGCACGCTGTCCACTGGTCTTTGAACTACAGTTTGTTTAAGTGCAATCAAGGAGGCCTTTGAAAGTACATTCTGATTTTCTGTATAAGGCTTGTTTACAAGATCTGAAACATCTCCCAACTTTGACATAGAAACTTCTTGTGTTGCTCCAAAAGGGTACAACACTGGCACAGCACCGGATCTCCGGTTATGTAGTCCATGTTTAATGTGGTCCCACACGCAAGTCTTGGTTTGAAAGTAACTGAGATGTACTTGCGCTGTTACTCTTGGAGCTAATGCAGGATCCTTGCTCAAAGCCTTTGGGCTATTTTGTATTTCCTCCAAGACATTTGCTTTAGTTTTTTTATGTTTTTGTCTAATTTGCTCAGCCTGGGAGTCTGTGATCTGTGAGAGTTGGAAAAGGTCAGAGGCAGTGATGTCAGATGTGGAGGTTCTTACCAGTGAAGTCAACGCGGTCCCTTCAAGTGCTCTTTGGTTTTGGCCTTGGGCGATTTTTCTCTCTGTTTGGGGTGTTTCTTTGATATGTTCTCGTGAGGGTTCAGATAAGCAGTTACGCTTCTCCTGCTGAAAGTTTGAGATAAATTTGCTTCCTTTCTGCGTCAAAAGTGAGGCTTGTTTTGCCATCTCTTGTTCTCTTTTTGCAAGCCACTTACTTTTGGGTTTCCCAGTGTCTGAACTCTTTTCCTCTCCTGCCAGGACTCTGGCCACAGCGAGCTCACCCAGTCTTACCATTTCAGCTTTCATCTTTGGTTTGGGTTTTCCTTGGGAGGAAGACTCGTTCAGTTTCTTGTCAGAAAAGTTGACTGTTTTTTTATCCGACTCTGTCTGAGTAGTGTGTTTTGGAGAAGCAGGCAGTGCTGCTTTAGAAACTTTACTGTTTTTGGGACCAGGGGACATTTTGCAGTGAGGAAGATGAGATTTCAGCCTTTTGAATGGCTTTCCACAATATGGACATGGCTCTGTTGGAGAGGATTATAAGGAAAAGGAGTTTAGCCCAGATCCTATGACAGGAAGTAAATTTATATATATAAAATCATTTTAGTTGGAAGAAATAGATAGTCCACGGGCAACACTTCGAATTTCTGTACAGAAACTTAGGAAGGGTTAGTACATTTGTGGGCACTACTCACCTAAGCTCATCTCGAATAATCCTAAGGAAAGATCTTCTATAAACTCCGAGTATACTTTACGATCATTAGACACATGTGGCTTTTAAATAATAGTGGCGTCTTAAACAGATTTACTTCACAAGTTCTCTCGGGTACTCGGCTGCCCCGCGTGTTTTCCCTCCAAAGACCCATGTGGTTGTGATGACAGTGCCTGTGCATAAATACGACAGACTCTACTCTTTTTGTTTGTTATCTAGTAATATGAAGTCCTGAAGACGTTCCGCTACGTCACGTGTTCGGCTGAACAATGAACACACGCGACTTTCGAATATCCAACTGCTGGTCTGGCCCTTGTGACGTCACGCGCCGCCTCAGCTGGCGCGGCGGAAACGTCACGCTAACGGCCGGAGCGGAGCCGCGGACCGACGGACTGACGGACTGAGAGCGGACCGACGGCGGAGGACGTCTCGGAGAAACTCGCCCAAACACGGTTCCTCCGTCTTCTGCGGACAGTTATGTCAGCGTCGGCCTCATCCGGTGTTGCCTGTGGAGAATCAGTATGAGCTGAACAGGCACAGAAATGTAAAGATTAGCCAGGAAGCTAACTGGATGCCAGAGCTGACCGGGTAAATAATGAGGTGTGTAGCGCAGCAGACAGCCCTCACTATGTTACAACTGAGCTAGACCTGAGGTGAAAAAAGTCAACAACGCGAGGCTGGAGCGGCTTTAGGTAGGTTAGTCCGAGCCCTGAGCGCAGTAAGTGTAATACTTCACATTCGGGGCCATTTATTCGGTCTAGCGGTGTCCTGGAAACAGCTGAAACTGTGCTGATTCCGAGCGCTTGGGTGAAACTCGCGATATTATCAGCTTCTCGAGTGCTCAGCATGAACGCCGAGGTGGTTCGACAGCTACACTGTTGATGCTGGATGTGTGCCGTTAGGTGTTTGAAGTGTTTGGGGGAAAACAGCAAAGCTGTCTGGATCTGCGAGAAGACGTGCGAGTGTGAGCAAACAAGACTCCCCCCTCCTCCCTCACTGCCTGCCACACCAATGCACAGCTTCCCGATGCTGACAGAAAGCAGGTAGGGTTTCTCAGTGGTGAGGTCTTGCCTTTTTCCCCCAAAGATGTTGCTTCTCCTTTCGATTAGATGTGTTTCACATCAGGCATCCTGCCATGTCACGCTGGGCATGATGTGTGAACACGACAAACGGCTATTTTACATTTTCTGTTCAAGTGAGAAGAGTGTCCAGGCTGACATTGTAATGGCTGTGAAATGAAAAAGGTCAACGCCAGATGCCATGGAGCCTACACTTTTGACAGCTCGAGTCCATATGTTGAGGATTGCATGTTGAAGTTGCTGAGTCATAATCCTGCAGTGAACACTGATAACTAATGGCCATTTCTTTGTCTTGCTGTTTTGCTCAGTTAAATGAACAAGCTTAGCACTTAGTCTTAACAAAGCCTCACACAGCAGCTGCTTTTTCATATAGCTATTATCATCCATAAACATGTTATTAAGATCTTTAGAATGTTCTCAGTGTGGCTTAAACACCTTAACGTGATCGATTATGGTGCATTATTCCACTCGTGTGGGTAAGGTGCTAATGGTACTTTATATTTTCTCATCTCATAGAAAACGGCATCACACCTGTGATGCAGAGGATGTGCAGCTTTTGCCCCAGGCTAAGCGGTTGGCAAGCCAACCTTTCTTCCCTGAGCTGGGCCATGATGTTTGGGATTCAGAGGTGAGGCTGCTAAACAGTGTCCTTGATTGTTATCTTGTCTTAAATACATTCAACAAAGATGACCTTTATTGGATGTTTGAAGGATGTATTTTGTTTCTGCTCTTTACTCCAGTCTTCCAGCAGCGATAGCAGTGGCATTAGCAATACGGAGAGTCTGGCAGGAACCAGTTCCATCAGCCAGTCCACAGACCAAAAGGCAAAATGCATTCTGAAGAATTCCTGCGGCTCCAGCAGCTCTGTTCAACTAGTTGAAGAGCCTATCTTCTTGAGTGAAAGTGATTCCTCCTACAGTCATATCAACCGTATCCTTAGAGAAGCCCACTTCAGCAGTCTGCAAACTCGTGGCCAAACAGGGCCAACGTGACCACTCTCATATTCCCCCAACACCCAGAAACAAAAAGGGCAGTGCACTGGGGTCTTAGGGTCATTGTATATCCCCAGCCCTGGCACAACATGAGGCTTTACTTTCTTTTGACTACTTTGATGTCCACTAGCACTTTTTCCATTATCGTTAATTGTGTGGATTTTTGTTTTTGCGTTCATCATGAACTCCACTTGGGTGCTAAAGGACAAAAAGTAACCTCAAATGGAACTTAAAATGTTGTGTGCTTGTGATATTAAATAAGCTTATCCCCTTTACTCAGCCAGGCAGATTTTGGTGCTACGTGATAAACGATACCGAAAAGCATCAGGTTTTTCTGAAGTAAAATAGGATTATGTTTTTAGGCTGGTTTTATTGGAGATCATTAAACAGAAAGATGATTTGGGTAAAAAAAGAAGTACATGGAGAAATGATACATATATATTTTGTACTCTTTTTGTACTAAGGACCTCTGGGAGCTTGTAGCAAGTGTACCCAAGCACATGTTAGTATACCTGCAGTCATTCTGACAGATTACAAAATAACATCACAATAACAATTGCCTGTCGTAATCGGTTCACTGATAATCTGATGGATAATTTTGTTGCCTAGTTTCTGCTGGTCTTTTGACTCCTTCAGGAAGCTTGTGGAGCTCAATAATGTCTTGCATATTAAAAACTCAGGCTTTGGGAATTCCTCCATGTGTGCCATGAAGACCAAACTGGTGGCAAGTTGTTATAGTACAGAGCAGTGTCAAACAAGGATCTTGTTTAGGTTTATAATTGTAACCCGTCAGTTGCTTAGTGTTTCACTTTATCTTCGCTTTTGGATCTACTAGCTAGCATAATATAATAGATGAGCAGTTGAATTGTTATATTTTGAAGATCTTGAAACAACGAGATCTGAGTCTAACAGATTATTCTTCTCATTAGGTTTTTGTCATTTGGAATTCAGAGAATACTTTTGATCCATGTTACACAGATAAGACTTAAAGATCGAGGTACTCAAAAATTCATTTTGACCAATGAAATAACTTGAACAGACTTAAATTATATGCATCTTTCTATGGTCGTTCAGTTCCTTGGAATATGACTCCAAATCTCTTAGGAACACACCATGGAAATGTTCAGCCCTAAAATTAGCCTTCCTAACATAGCACCCAGGGTCTCCAATAACACCATCAGTTAAGCATGGGATGGTTTCAGTCCTGATGGTTTTACTCGTTCATGTGACTAAAGTCACATTTGCAGTGGCTATATTTGATGTTACATATGCATTTTATGTGTTTGACCATGACATGCATTGGCCTGCATTTTGTTTAAAAGGCTTCACACATATAGTGAACTATTCACAAACAGTGCTTGCAAATTCTGACCAAACCAGGTTAGTGTGAGGAAAGGCTTAACTGAGCACCCAGGCAGAATATTTGTGTGAGCAGTTGTGCTTGTATATGAAGGGCAGTGATATAGCCCTTTACTTGTTGTGCACTATTCTGAAACACTGTGGTTTGTTCATGTGAAAGACTATCAGCTTTTAATGATAATCATTACAATCACTTTCATGTTTTGTATGTAGAATTGTACATAACATATAGCTAGCACATTTACAAATTTTGAATCATTGTTATTTTATTAAATGGCCCTCTAACAATATTGAAAATAAATTTTTTTTAAATATCTTTACTGTATTGTTTTATATTTACAGACAGAAATACAGAACTAACTGCAAAACCTTGTTTCTTGGCTTTTGTCACTTCTCTGACACAAACGGTGTGGTTCTCATCTAGTTGTTCACTTATCGACCGAGAGGTTGAAGGTTAAAGTCCCACTTCCAGCCGGCTGGGCTTTTACACCACATAGTTTACAAAGACATAATAGCTGATTAATACTTTTCATATATTGGTCAAAATTATGCATGTTTAATGAAAATGTTTAAATATCTGTTTATGGTTGCAATGCTGGTGTTTATTGGTTCATGTAAGATCGGAAGACTCCTGCTACTGAGGATCCCATGCACAGTGGGACAAAATCAAGCATTTACACAAATCCTGAGGTATCTGACAGGGCAGCGGTGGCCTAGTGGTTAGGGTGTTGGCCACATGATCGGGGGTTCAAACACCTTCCCGATAGGTTGCCCTGAGGTACCCTTGAGCAAGGTGCCGTCCCCGTCGCTCTCCTCCCTGCGATGGGCTGGCGACCTGTCCAGGGTGTCCCCCGTCCTTCGCCCTGTGTGAGCTGGGATGGACTCCCCCGCGACCCCGTTTGGGACAAGCGGCAGAAAATGACTGACTGACTGACTGAGGTATCTGAATCCACCTTCATTTTGTTCATGATTAACATACACAGAGACCAAACACTCATGTAAGCACAGATGTGTATGACTGTACAGAACTACAGACACCTTTAACCAATGCCGTTTTTGCATGCTTCAGAAACACAGTCAACTCAGAGACCAGAAGAACTGTTGACATGGTTTTATGTAATCCCAGACAAGTCAGAAATTAAACTCAAGCTTAGGGCAGGGCTCACAGCACAATCAACTTTCTTAAAATGAACTGCATGCATGGCCTCACATTTAGGTAGAAGGAATCTCAAGTTAGAATGCAGATTAGAGGCAGTAAAACATGTTCTAACTTCCTTTTTTGAATATGTGAATGTATTAATTGTGGTACACTAAAGTGTAGTCAGTATGTGAAATAATTCATACAAATAATGAATACAATGCACAACAACATAATAAATCCATAATAAATAAAAGTGTAAACAGAATTGTTTTACTTATCAATGTCTGTCCCTGGTTGCAAACTACAAGCAGCATTTTGAATATAAAGAGTGCAGTATGGATTTTTCCATTATGCCTTTGCTGTCTCTTCTGGAAATCAGTACATGCAGGTTTGTTCGTTTTTAGGCTAGGTTAAGGTATTAACCTTTAGAGGAATTTAGAGGTTTCTTTTTGCTTTATGTAATTAAATAATACTGTGCCTGTAGCAGGATGCACTTCAGTCGACAAATGAAGGAAGATCAGAAGTTGAGGAAGGAGAAGGCAGATACTGGTTCATTGCTGTGCTGAAGTACACTGTTAGAAGAGGAACCTGATTTGTTTTCTGACATTTTCTCCAAAGCCAAGTCTGTGTAGCCTTCTGCCCCCATCTGGCTATCGGGCTCTACAGGGACAGGCTCAACCAGACATACAGGTTTCCCTCTGTTTACCAGCTCCATGCCATTAAACAGTGACAGAGTGGGATGATGTCTTTGAGGTTCAGGGGCTTCGCTTGGGTCTTTAAGTCTGTCCCTTTCCTCATGACCTGTCTGCTGGTCCTCTTCTCTCTCCTCTAATTGTGCTCCAAGAGCAGAATCTCCAACAATATCATCAAGCTCCTTTTGCTCTGGGCCAAGTTCAGAAGAACTAACCTGTGGGCAATGTGTGGCTGGGGTGCTAGATGGGGCTAGACTATCCAGTGGAGTTGGGAGAAGAGGACTAGCAAGGGTGGGAATTATCGGCTGCCTTGAGAGAGAACGGATGGATGATTCTGGACTGACTGCAACATCATTCTTCGTCGATGGCATGGGACTGCCCAACAGAGCTTCAAACTGCCTTAGAAGCTACAGAGGAACACAATTAATCCAAATCCTTACCTTATGTTAACTACTGACACCTTTGCTTGACCATAAATATTGAAGATGGAATGACACTTGTATTACCATGCATATGCTTTACAGTACCTTGGTTGCTTTGTTCGATACAGGTCCTGTTGCTGCCTCGCTCAGTCGTGCTAGGCGCTTGTGTGTGACACAGAAAATCTGGTCCAGAGAAAGGAGATCAGTAGACATCAGGGAGGCCAGACCACATAGCGCCCTCTGTAAAGAGGAAAGGGAAATGAACACTGTTGTAGCACCTGCTTCCAAAGGATTCCAGCCAAAGAACAGGGCCACAGTCCAGCACAGCACAGTTTGTTAATTAGCTTGCACACCAATTAAACCTGATTGCTTACTAATTAACAGGCATGATTTTGAGCAAGGAAATGACCGAATTGCTGGAAAAAGGCCCACCAGCACCAGAGCTGGAAACCCCTGCAGTGGAAGTTGGTGTGCAACAATGTGTTGTGCATCTGAGATGTATTCAACAGGAGTATATTAAAGAACTGTACCATTTGGACAGTCTGTATGGGGTCCTTCAGTTTGTGACATAAAAGTTCTACCACAACTTCACAGTTTAAGGTAGAACACCTGAGGGGAGAAGCACATTACATTATCTTAGACTAAAATAATGGTAGAGTTTCAAAACTGTTCATTGTAAAATTACATAGAGTACAACATTTACTGCCCTCATATTCTCTGCTACAAAGGCTTACTCTTTAATGAAATGCTGGCTTTCATCTCTGGAGAGGAAGATTTTGGAACCTTTAGTCAGATCATTGATCAGCGCCATCTCCTGCCCACAGTCTCCCAACTGTAAAGCCTCCACTCTGAGAAGGACAACATAGCACAAGGTGAATGCTATACTTTTAAATTCAGAGCCAAGAACTATTCAGTTATTGTTACCAAAAATTGTCACATGGCCAACAAAGGAAAACTTCATCCAAAAGGCAAAACCTTTATTTAAAGTTAATGGAAAAGAACTACTGGATAATTTAGAAAATTACATTCTGCTGCATATTGATCTTGTTTTTTTAATTTGTTCACTTAATTCTTATAAAACCCTTTATTTACAGAATCCTAAATTAGCAACAACAACAAAAAAGATCCCAATAATCTAATTAGGGTCTTTACCGTTCTGAGTCTCCACTCTCTCGGCTGGCTCCTGAGTGGCTTCCTGTGCCACCAGATTTGCTGCTCTCTCTTCTGGAGGTTTGGCTTAGTGGTTCTATATCGAGAGAAGAGTTTTGAGAGGAGCTGTGGCCACTGCAGCCCTCCTCCCAACCACCACCAGCCTGCCCTGGGCACCTGTGAGAGACTATTGAGAGATTATTGTTATTTTAACGACTATCATCAGTATTATAAACCCAACTCTGAAAACAGATCTATTTGTTTATATTTATTTTATTAAACAGAGCAGAAATCTTTGACGCAGTCGGCGAGAGCTCCAACTCTATGTTCCAATTTTTACCAAAGCCAGAAAAACAATGATGTAGATGAAGATCCATTATGTAGATGGAAGGGATATACTATGATACTGGAATCAAATCAGTATGCATGCTTTATAATATTGGGACTGGATAGACCTTTTAGACTGATATTTCAAACCAATACATAACAGTGCAAGTATCACAATTTGGAATGGTAATTCCAAAAAAGAAAATGCCCTTTTCTTTTCCATTTGACATAATTTCTAAGTTTTTCTAAGTTATGTATTCCTAACTAATAGAGAGTTGCAGTTTTCTATATATTTTTTCTGTCTATTTATCTATCTATCTATCTATCTACTTATCTATCTATAAATCTATAATTGGCATTGGTGGATAAGATCAACATGAAATATTGGATATTGGCATGAGCCTACAAATCCCACATTGGTAAATCCAGAGTTGAAGGCTTGTGTGTACCTTACCTTTTTGGCTGCTAGAGGGAACGCTGTAAGCACATGCTGGCACTGCTACCTCGACAGCCGAAGTGGGCTCCACCACTGCCCTGTAGTGGTTGTCATAGAGACGAATACCAGCCTGCTCTGTGGGTGGAAGGACGGCACTGGCAACTACCTCTGCAGCCTTCTGAATCTTATCCAACAGAGTCGCTCTGTCTTAGAAAAGAAGGAGTCTATAGTTCAACCCAGGCCTTGGAGCATCAGAACACTTAACAGGTGCTCTGCAATCTGAAGTGTGTTAGGTTTTGCATGGATGAACAGGGTAACTCCATCTTACTGGAGGGTTTCCTTCCAGGGCTGTTTCCAAACCCCTGCATTCCTGACCTGATAGATTCTGATCCCATTCCTGGTAAACAGAACATATTATTATATTATGAAATTAAGGTAAGCAATCCACATTGATCAGAATTTTTCTTCTTTCACAGAGATAGCAAGTGCTTTTATGAACAATGAACAATCCACCAAAACAATCAAATGTTTATTCATGTTTATCCCCTAAACAGAAGGCTTATTTTCCAAATTCTATGAATTATTTAGCCATTACAATAAAATTAACATGTACTGTACACTAGATCCAGTTCTTATGTCTAAACATGCTTTGATTCTAACTGTGACTACTGGGCAAAAAAAGAGTCAAATCAGAAGCGATGCAATTAATTGATCAATTCACAATTCAATTCACTCCCTTACCCATGCTTGTAGTTGCTGCTTTGCCGGGAGAGAAAGCAGTGTCTGCAGACAACATATCATTGAACAGCACACTGGCCAGTTCCTACAGACAAAGGGACTTTTTTAAACAAACTTTATCAATAAGTAAGAAAATTTCCTTTCAATCAAGGTTAACTTCATACAGAAGCTACTCATGGTAAACATAAGCATGTTATGACAATTATGACGTGACAATAATCAGCTTGGGCATGTAAAATGAAAACAAGTGGCTGTGATTGTTCTTTTTTTTTTTTTTTTTTAAGAGTATGAGGTGCTTTGAATGGGGCATTGAGAAAGAATAGGTTTCCTTAATAGTCTTATTAGCGTCAATCCAACACTGGTAGTTATAACAGGCAGGTGTCAAAACACAAGCAGGCTGCTGCAGTGTAGGCACACTCATAATACAAAAGCCAAGAGACATGCAAGAAACCACAGAGAGAATCAAGATATGAAGGCTTTGAAGAAATTAACTTCACTGCCTACAAATGATTTAGCCAGTAGTAATCCTCCAATGCACCAATTAACCAATCTCATCATGCCTCAGTCGCCCTTGGATGTTTGAGGGGAAGCCTGAGGTGTGTGGGTAGTTTGTGCCAACTTTATTTGAGCTATTAATTTTGGTTAGTCCACAATAAAGTCCAGGGTCCTTTTGTTACTCCCTTGCTGAGAGGACAACATTCACCCAAGAAAGCACAAAGAGATTTGGGCCTTAACATTGGCCAGATGGTTAACTTCAACCTCTACACACACAAAAAAAAAAAGACACTGTTTTATTATTTCCTAAAATAAACCTAAAAATAGACCCAAGTCCCCACTTAAGAACCAGTATTCTTGAAACTCAGGACCTCTGGGGTGTTGAATTGTTCCAAAGCTGCACAGCACACGTATTCTTCCTTTTTTAAAACACTCACCTGGGCAGAGACCCGGACTTTTTGAAAGGGTGCATTGCCATGAACAGGGTCTGGGGGACCACTGTAAACTGAGAGAGACAGACACACCATGCCACAATTTGTCAGTTGCCCTAAAACACAGCAGCATTTACAAAAGCTAAACTCATGAATGTTAAAGGATACCCAAAAGTGGATAACGGCTACTTACATTAAATCAATGTCATTAAAATGGACATGCAATTGAATTTTCCAGATTTTCAAATGATAAGTCTCCTAACTCAACACAAGCATATTTTTACTCACTTATAAATTCACTGTGTATTATTCATAAAGGACTGCTTATGTAACTATCATCTTTGAATATAATGGATTTAAACATAGACTACATCAAATACAGCTCAATTATACCTCATAAAAAAATTATTCTAAGGCTGATTGATGCTGGATATACCAAAAGGTTCTACTGCGATTCTCACTGCATAACTAATGTAATATTACATCAACACCTAATATTGCAAATGAAAAACAACTATTGTGCAAAATATTGTTCAATATTGAACCATTGTTCATATCTGATTCAGGCAGAGGGGAAGCCTCAAGGCCTGCTAATATTATCTAGGAAAAAAGAAATACAGAAATAAGAAATTCTTGTCATTTAAGTTGTGTATAACTCCATAAATTCCATGTTTCATTTAGAAATCCAAAATTCATTTGGCTAACATACTACCAAAATACTACTGGGACACTAGCACGGATCAGCATTTTCACAGAGATGTGTGTGTGTGTGTGTGTGTGTGTGTGTGTGTTTAAGCTCATTTTTAGACCGAATATGCTATCTATGACCAAAACTGAAGGTCGATCTAATAGTACTTCATATCAGAAGTTTTAGTAAATATTATTCATGAATTATATTAGTAACATTTTAGCAATATTCATATATTTCCAGTACTTAAAGAACTCTACATGTTTCATTAAAACGTCATTTGCATCATTTGGTCTGATTAGTTGGATTTAACTGTAACATGATTGGTTGTTGCTGTCTGTGTAGGACTACAAAATATTGTGATGCATATTTGTATTGTTAGTACATGTATGAAGAAATAGATTTGTTTTGCATATTAAGTATTAATTGTTCTTGCGATACGGCACACCCCCATCTTTAGCTTACCAGTAACTTCCTGGATAAATGTGGCATTTCGCCTCAGCTCTGTGAGAAAGTGAGGAGGACCATGGCCACAGAGATGCAGGAGGATCTTCAGAACCTTGGACAGAGATCAGAGAGCAAGTTGACTTGACTACACCAGGCCTTTCCTGATCACAAAGACTGTGTGTGTGTGTGTGTAAGTGCCAGGTGCATGGTTTACACACAGCTTCTCTCACCTTCAGCTTTACATGACAGGACTCTACTTGCAGTCGCTCCAGGAGGTATTCGAGAAGACACTGGCAGCAGCCCACTGACTCGTGTGAAATTTCTGTGATTTTAGGTAAGTTAAGTACTTTTGCTGACAACAGGTATTGCAATGTCTAACCCACAGTGTCACGCTGGTGGTAAACGGATACTGTTGATTTCCTCAAAAAGGTAGCCTGGGCAAGGCGCTTCGTCATCTGCAGTTGCCTTCAGAAGTGTCGGCATCTGAACAGCCCAGGAAAAACAAGATATTTCTTAATGCTTTCCTACAGAGTCCACCTCTATTCGAGAGGATAATTAATTTATACGCTAAAATAAAGTGAATAATCTGTGAGTTAATTTGCGGGCAAGTGGTGTTTATGTTTGTATTTGTTAGCTAAACAGCTAACCGGTTAGCACCGTGAGCGTATTAGCGCATACCAGGACTCAACTGCCTTTCCACATGGATCACACGAATTATACGCACTTTTTGAAGGAAAGCCAGCCGCTCCATTAACGTAGCCATCTGGGAACGATGTGAAAGTAGCCGCTTCTACCATTGCTGAGAGTGTCGGGGCGGAGGACCCGAGCGCTGTCCCCTCAACGACTCGTTCATTTGAATCGACTCTCTTCGTGGAGCGCTGGAACTTAAACTCCACTAAAATTAAAGTGACGATATTTGACCTTGAAATTTCCTTAAATACCTAATCCTCAGTAATGAAGACCCCATTAGTGAGTGGAATGCGTTGAAATGTGTGCGGAGGCGGGAGAGGATAATTTGACCTTACTGATCACTGTGATCACTATAAAATTAAAGAATTCACTCGGACATTCGGAGTGAATCAGATCTGTTGAATGAATCGAACTTCCTATAATCACCGTTCACCTTCGCACACGTTCTGCCCAATCTTTTGATTGGTCCATTGACTACTGAATTGCGCCAATGAGCGACGATAATCCTGTCACATGCGATCCGGCCAATCACAGGTCAGCTTGTGAATGACGTCACTAATATGGTAGGACCCGGCTGAAGAGTGTTGTCTGCGTTAAATTTAACCGACTTTTACAATTAAATTTACTGTTAAGTGATTAATTCAATTGACAATTAAAGTTTACGGGGACAGGTTTTAAGCATTTAAGGCGTAAGTATATTTTAAATCTGTGTGGGCTTTGGGAGCTGCTGCAGCCCCTGCAGCCTCTGTACCGTCATGTCAGGCAAGAGCGCCTGGACTCGAAGCCGAGAGAGGATGAGGCGATTGCCCGACCTGCTCTCCCAGTGTTCCACTGAGGTAAAACGGGGGAAAAGAAGCTCGGCCTGGTGGCCCATGGACAACAGTTAAAGAAAGCTGTGTGTACAGCCTCGGGGCTGAATCAGAGCTGTTTCTCTGTCCGTCTCTTTCTGCAGGCAGCTGCTTATGGCAGATGTGTGGTCGCCACGACGACCGGCAAACAAGAGCTGAAGAAAGATTTATGTGTAAAAGAGTTCGAAGCCCTGAAGACGTGCTTTGTCTCTGCTGTGAGTAAAACTAGATACAAACACGCACACAGTGGCCCAGTGGTGTTAGAGTTAGTGTCTGAACCCTTCAGAATTCTACATTAATGTGACCAAAACATCAGATTTTCAGAAGTCCAAAAATGCATCCCATTCATATCAGAAGAAGAATATTAGTCATTTATTTACCCAAATCAGAAAAAGTTGTGATGGAATGGGGGGGAAAAATTATATTTAATTTGACTGAAGTCATGGCATATTTGATCATTGATCTGTCTCTTTCATTTTATTTCTTAATGTGCATCACGTCCTACATTTCAGGCTTGCAACGTATGCCAAAATGAGATAGGATGAGAATGCATTCATCAGTTTGTACTGTTTCCATTCTTTTTCACAGCACTTAAACTGTGTTGCCAAGTGGCGTAGCTTTCAGGTGTTTTTTTTCCCCCTAATTTTCCTGCCAGCATGTTGTTCAGTGTGCAGCAGAATGGGGTTATGAACATTTTTTTCAGTTCAAAACTCCCCTTCTTCTCTGTTGAGGCATGTCCAGAACCTTTGTAATGTGTGTACTATGTGGTTTTGCTTTGCTTTGTTTAAAAACTGCATAGCCATGCCTGGAAAAGATTTTGGTAGCATTTTGCTCTAAAATCTAAAAACATATTTTCTGCATTAACGCTGCCATCACTGGAGTGTAAATTATAAAGGGCAATGACACGAGCAGATACCGACACGACCCTGGCTTTTGGACATGTTGCTGCTGATAATCTAGATAGTCCTATTCATCTTTGATTTGTTTCTTCCAAGAGAAATCTGGAAAACCTTTTATGCACTTATGGTGAGAGAAATATGCAAATCCTGTCCAATTTTTGTTTGAACACTGTTTTAAACAATTTTAAGTGCCCAGTGCTACACTGTTGCTTGTTTGATAAACAGTTACTGGGTAGTGCAGCCATGTTGCTGCACATTAAGTTACAGAAAGCAAAGGTCATATACTTTTTGCCTTTCACAGAATACTTAATACTGGATAATTTTCCGAAGTAAATCAGTGTAAGGAAACCAGAGAATTACTGTCTGTCTATTTTATTACAATGTTTTAAGTAAAATTTATATATAATGTATTATTGAATTCTCAAAAAATGTTTGATTGGCTGTTTTTTTTTTTGTTTTTTTTTTTCTTTTTTCTTAAACAGGCAAAATGCTCTAAGAAGTGAAGGGAGAACTGCGGCCTTGCTTTGTAAACTGTGTATCTACATAGATATGACTATATCTGTTTTGATGACCAAGATCAGCAGACATTGTATGTAAATATTTGAAAATGCGTATTCTTTGTTGTTTTTAAACCTTAAAATAAAATATTTACTTGACAGATGGTTGCTGTGAGCATGAGAAATAATTGTTCAGGAATTCAGCTGCATTGGGAATTTCTACACATTCTACACAAGTCATTTTTGGTAATCACACTCTTTAATAAATTAGGCCAAAAGATGGAAGGAAACATTGAACTAATCATAACCAGACACTTCATTTGCTTCAGACAGAGACGGAAGGGTTTAAGGATGTAGAAGCCAAAACAGGCAGGATGAGTGATGAGGTGTGTTACAACCCCGAGTGGCACGCTCTCTTTTTAATTGCTACACTTGGATCAGTTGTTAAGGACCACATTAAAAGACGGTGCTTTGAAGAACTGATCCTGGCACAGTAAGAGCAGGAGATGGACATTAAAAGCAGCCTGATTAATGCTTTGCCATGGTATTCAAGTCCCTGGCTCCCCAAAAGATTTTTTTTTTCCTCCAGCTCACCACATATGGAAATGTAAGCTGCACTAGTATTCTTGACACCCTGCTGGAGAACTTGCAGCCTTGTTAGCCAGATGTTAATTGATGGTGTGGCCATAAAGACAAGTCAGTAACGACTTGGGATCAACATCCAATCCAAACAGCCAATTAGTGAATGGACAACAGGCTTGGGTACATTGTTTCCAGCCAAAAACTGGGTTAACTGTATGACTCTGCTTGATGTATCTATAGCAAAAAAAAAAAAAATTACTCAACATCTCTCAGCTCTGACTGAATCGCTTTGTGATTTGTCTTTATGTGGTGGTGATTTATACATTTTTATTGGAGAACAAGGTGTTAATTAAAAGAGTCTGGTGCGATGGAAGTGCTTGTGTTCTGCCAAACCTGCCCATTAGCTTTAATTGTGGAAGTAAGCTTTTGAATTCCCAGAAGTATTTTATTTGGCAACAGTATGACTACTACAAGCTTTTATTTGATTTGTTTTGCTAATGTGCAGTTTTTCAGAAATGTAATAACATAGTTAAGATTTAAAATAAAGTAATTCAGAGCAGTTTCATGAAAAACCCTTTTTTGTAGAGAAACCTAAGAGTCAGCATGTTCACAGTGAGTAATAATGGGAACCAGACATCCAAAGAGTTCTAAAAGCTGACTCACAGTCATAACACAACTGGAATATTAATCAATGTTATTTAAGGGTATTTAGCCATATTAACTTTATATATCAAAGTGAAAAACATGCAATTAGATTGGTTGTTATGGAAAACATATCTGTATGTTTACAAGTGTTTGGTCTGAAATCTGGATAAACTTAGTGGGAATTCATCTCATAACCAAAAAAACTGACAACTATTTCAGGCTATATTCATACATTTAAAATCCAGCATGGTTTTGGGAGGGGGTAACTAAAATCAGTTCAGAGTAAACTCACATCATACCTACCTCTGCTTCTGTTCTCCGTTACCATTGTTGGAATTGGATGAATGTTCTCTGTGGCCATCATCTGCACTTGTTTAGTCTCTTGTCCTTTGGCATGTTCTAAATCATGTTATATGTTGTTCCATGTGTAGCACCAAGGTCCAGCAGGAACGTTGTTTCATCTCACTGTGTACTGTATGTGGTCAAAATAACAATAAAACATACCTGACTCAACTAAAGCAATTCAGTTTTTGCCCTGCTCTGACGAGAACATTATGTTGCTAGTATGTAGTGTTGTGGGTTCAAATCCCAGACCAGTAGGTGTCCTTGAGGTACCCTTGAGCAAGGTACTGTCCCTGTCACTGCTACCCAGGTGCTTTAAATAGCTGCCCCCTGCTGCACGGTATGTTTGGGTGAAAAGCAGAGGTTGAATTTCACTGTGTGCTGTGCAGTGTTTCACAATGACAAAGGTCACTTTCACTTTAGTGCTAATAATGAAAAATGCAGAGGATCTAGGTTCAAACAGAAATTTTATTCCTAAACACCAGAGATGTAGTTTGCAAATTTCCACTCAAATGTTGCTGAGAATAAAACTGAATTCTTATTCCTCTACAAAACAAAAGTCTTCCTTGGTCAACTGTACAAACATGGCGTCCTCAAAAAATCATTAGCAGACCTGCAGCTGTCCTACAGGTCAGCTTAACTCTGATAAATATACAACACAATGAACAAAAGTACACCATGACACACATGAACAACACAGTTCAAAGTACAGCCACTGAAGGAACGAAAACTACTGTAGGCACAGCCTGGTGGAACAAGTAAAATCACACATTGTGTGGGGTAACAGACCCACAAGGCACTGGTAACATGAAACATTTGTAGGCAAGAAGATACAGAACATTTACACGTTGTTTCTGTCCAAATTGGACAAGGGAAAAAAAAAACGATCTTAATTTAAAAGCTACATTAACGTAATGATTTTCTTTAAAACGTTGTCATGGTCTGTTCACACAATGTATTCAGCTGCGGCTGGTGTTTTCACTTTGTGTAAAAGTGGAAGAAAGGGATACAGGGCTACAAGGTACTTGGACAGTAATGTTATAAATGTAAATATCACAACTTGTGAAATACATTCTGAACTCTTGCAACTGTCCATTTTTAAAACTTCATAGAGGGGACAAAAGCAATATCTACTTTCTCATCTTTCAGTTCTTGATTGAAAACATCAATAGCGGAGCAAATATACACCGTTACAAAATGGATAATCTACAGGATGGAGGGAAAAAACAGCTTTATAATTGCTAGATTTACCTTTATAGTTTGGGAATTTGGACACAGTCATGAAAATGAGAAAAATAAATTACAAAATATTTAGGTTTACAAAAATAGAATTTTAAGTTTCTTTAAACTTTGCATGAATGGCTGTGATTTTACATTTTTGATGTTAGAACCATTCAAAGATTTGCAAAATGCTTAGAGCATCTGAAAACATTCTTACTCAAGCTATCTGAGACCCAAGACACCACATACAGATCGTTTTCCTTTTCGCTGATAAACGGTGCTATCTCTGACACAACCCATAGGAGCACGCAGGAGGATGTAGGGTCAACTATTTCAACAGAGCTAAGAAACTTGCTGTGGGTATTGTAACAGTGTTTGGTCCAGCAATCAAAAGGATGACGGTCACATCCAGCACTCCTCTTTATGTTTTGCACACATTAGTCATAGAATAAAGCAAATTACCAGCTTATCATTCAAAAGAAACAGTGGAAGTGCAAATAGCCTGACACAATGCAGTAAAGGTCCCACAAATCCATTAAGTAAAAATTGCATGAATAAATCGGAGCTCAGTTATTATATATTTAACGAAACATGCAGAAGTTTTATATCTTTGGAGTTAAAAGGCAACTAGTTAGAACAAACTACTGAAATTAGGCCCCAGCCTCTCAGCAGAGGAAGGAATGTAAAGGAAGTTTAGGGCACAGTAATGTGGTCCCCTGGACCTGTTCTAATACTTACTCCAGTGCTAGAGAAAGTCTGTGACACAGAAGCAGAAAAGAAAAAGGAAGAATTGTCTAAAACTTCTGAAGTGTAGCTGCAGTGGTGGAAGAAGTAATGAACTGCCCTTGTGTTAAAGTGAACCACAAGGTTTACTCAAGCAGAAAGTTAGAAAGATCACCATTTATAAAACTAAGCATGTTTATCAGAAAGTCTGCGATATTTTGCAGCTTTATGAGTGAAATTGGGTCTCAATAAGTTTAGAAACAAACCTAACCCAAAAAAAAAAAAAAATTAACTTCAGTTCTTTACTCCTTCATATCCTCAAGCCTCATAGCTTCAAGATAATTTGACCTATGTGTACAATATAAAATTAACTTAAAGCAGTGGTCACCCACCCTCCTGCTGAAGATCTACTCTCCTGTAGAGTTTATTTCCAACTTGCCAATCAAAGACTTAGCTAGTGTGGAATACTGTATTTGGTAATGGGCGCAAAAAGTATGCAACAAACCCAGATCTCAACGACCAGGGTTTGTTGACCGCTGATGTGGAGTACAGAGGACGGATATCAGTGATGTAAGTATGAAAACACAACACTGACAATTATCCAGTCCAGTATCATTAGAAAAATATGATCATTTTCATTTAACTTTGTGTCAGGAAAACATTTTCGTGTGAAGTGTTAGTATTGCGAGTAAAAGTCTGATTTTCAACTCTCAATTAAGCACAGAGAAGCCTAAATTATATCTGAGCACATTTGCAACTGCCTAGCTCTGGAGTAAATATTTTAATTTAATTTGCTAATTGAAAATACCTTTTGTTCTAAAATGTTTCTACTTAACTTACAGTATGTTATTAATATTGCACTGACCAGGGCTGGAAACAGTTAATGGAAGGTTTTTTGGTCTGGGTCTGTCAGCCAGAAGGAACCTAAACCAAGAATGTGTGTGTGTGCTTAAGAAAACACTAGATGTTGCTTTCTTAATCTGTGTTTGTGCTTTGTGGAGTCTGTTTAATCTGACGAGAGTGGACTACGGCTCCAGCCAGCAGCTGACCCTCAAGGGCCGCATGGAGGTCTGATCCCCCGAGTTCTAGCAAGGGCTCAATTCCAGGAACACCTCTCTCCTCCGCCCCAAGCGCCCTGCGCCGTCTCCTCAGGTCGGTCTCTCCCTCTTCTCTGCTCTTCCCTTCTTTTGGAGGATCCTGTCCTTCAGGAGCCAAATTCTCCTTCAGGTCTCTGCCCCCTTTCTTCTGAGGCTCAGGCACATGACCCTGTTTGGCTTTGACCTCATTCTGACTGCTGTCCCGCTTGCTGTCAATTACCTTCTGCATCTGAGCCAATTTTTCCATCTGCTCTTCCATCTTCTGCTCCTTCTTAGCCAGTTTCACAAGCTCGTTATCCATTCTTTCCTTCTCTCTCTGTATTCTCTCTGCTTCTATGCGCTCTTTCTCTAATCGTTCTTTTTCTTGGCGTACACGTTCCAGCTCTTGCTCCCGTGCAAGGCTCTCTTTTCTCTCCCTTTCCTTCCTTTCCTTCTCAACTCTGGCCTGCACTTCTTTCTCAGTCCTTTCTTTTTCCAGTCTTTCTTTTTTAATCCTCTCTCTCTCAGCTTCTAGCTGGGCAAGCCTCTGTCTGACTCTCTCCTCTTCTGCTGCAATTTCTTCAGGCTTTAACTGCTCTTTGGGTTTTTCTAGTTTGTCTTTGGCAGGGTCAAGCTGAGGCAGTGGAACCCCTCTTGCACCCAGTTCTTTCTTTCCATCAATCAATGGTGCTTCTCCAACATCCACATTGTGTACTGGGGGAGGTTGCTTCTCCTGTTTCTCATTCACCACAGCTTCTTCTTGTGCTGGATTGTGCTGAGCAGGCTTTTTAATCTCCTTTGCTGTATTTTTTGCAGCATGGGCTTGTGGTTCTTGAGCTTCTGCAACAGGTGCTATGTGTGCCGGTTCTTGTTGGTGCTCTGACCCCTGTTCTGGAGCTTGCACCTTTCCTGCTTCCTCCATTGGTTCAAGCTGCTGCTGCCCTCCTTTGCCCACCTCTGCTGCAGCTTCAGCTAGCCAAGGGAGATGACAAAATGACAAATTACAATTCTGCATTCAGACATACATACATATTTGCTTAATCTAAAATCCATTTTACACCATCAATCTATCAATCAAATCTTTTAGAAGATGTATTATGAGGATGAGGATTGATTTCAGGCCTGAACAATGCAGACTGACCTCCTATAGCTTTAGGTTCTTCCTCTCCTTCTTTTATCTGATGAATCTCTTTGTGTTGTTCCTCAATAACAGCTAGGAGCTTCTCCTGCTGGTCTAGCAGCCTCTTCTGCTGCTCTTGTTGCTCCTTAATCACCTGCAGCAGCATGGCATGGTCAAGCACTCCCTCTGGAAAAAGAGATCTTAAAATGTCACAGTCATCATGCATGATCAACTACAAAGAAGCGCAGACTGCACATTTAATAATTTAGTTGACTGGTTAACAATTTTTGCCCTGCGTATTAAATGAAGCGGACATGAGACTATTCATTTTTTCAACATTTTGTTAATAATCAGTTACAATGAACAGCTGATATTAAGTGTTATGCAATATAAATTAATTCAGGAATTCAACCAAAATTGGAAAATTTGAGCATTTGGATCTTTGGATGCTTCCAGAGCCACTGTACTATACATGTCCACAGGGAAACAGCACACAAGTAAAATGAAGGAAATTGTGAAGGAGGGTAGAATGTTACTAAGATTGGAGGTCAGTGCAGTACTTATGTAAAGTATTACTGACAGACAGAGCATAACCGCATGTTAGCAATCAAACAAGAAAGAGACGAATATAAAGACGACAGCGAGCTAAGGAGACATACCTGCAACAATCTTTTTAATCACTGTGGCAGAAGTCCATGGCACAATAGAGCAGTGAGGGCAAGAGGTACAGGGGGCAGGGTCAAATAGAAAGAGATAGAAATAGAGAGAGAAAGAGGGAGAGAATGAGAAATAGGACAGAGGGAGAGAAACAGACAGTGCAAAGAATGCTTTAAGAGTGCTTTAATAAAATCAAAGCCAAGCAAGTGAAACAGAAACAAGATTCACAGTTTATGCATGATATTTCATGGTGATAACCAAAATGCTGAAATCCATGGTTGGTTTGTAGTATCACCAAAAAGCAAACAGCATAAAAAGCTGTTTGAGGTATGAACAGCAGAAAAACAAAATGAGAATGCAGTGTAAAGGCATACTGACAAATAAAGGTTAAGGTATATAAGAGTCACCTGAGAAAATTATAGAGGTTTAACATTAAACCAAACATCCACACTAATCACTCAGCCACAATATCAAAACCTGCCCACAGATGCGATTAATAATATTAATTTTTCAATACATTCATAAGGGATGTTATGCAGGGGATCTTATGTTAGGGTTTTTAAGCAGTAAGTGAACAGTATATTTTTTACGTTGATGTGTTACAAACAGGAAAATTGGCAAGATTATAGATCTAAGAGACTTTGACAATGGCCAAATTACAGCTAGATGTCTGGGTCAGAGCATCTACCAAAACTCTACAGTGAACATCTTGGTGCCAGATAACACAACACACCTTGAGGTTTTTTTTTGGACTGCATTAGTTGAAAGAGAAGGACCTACAGAATATTAGGCAGACGATCAGGGTACATAAGTACTCCCTACACACACTGATGCTAAGCTGGTTCACAATGACCCACAAAGGGGAAAAAAAGGGAGAGTCCTCCAGTCTAAAATGAGAGTGTTCTCTTCAGAGGAGAAAAAGAGAAATGAACCCATCACTAATAGCACACACACCTAAATTAAGGAATCATATTCAATATGCTCCAACAATTCACACGCGTCTGTTTGCCTTTTGCAACAGAACGTCTATCAAAAATACACACACACACGCAAACACACACTTTTCTCGCAGGCCCCGGCACACCTGTATAAGCTCAAGTGAGCAAGGATAAAGCAGACATGTACACTCAAACTCGGTAACTCTTTCAGTGCTCACACATAGTTATTCCCTTTCTGAGAAAGGTATTAAAACACAGAACAGTTGCATAAAAAAAAAGCTATATGAGCACTCTTGCCAAGGTACACTTCAATAAAACACTATTTTCTTTAAAAAGAGAAATTTCAAATTAAGTCCTTAGGCTTCAGAGATTAAAGTCACTTCATGCAAAAATAACATAACAGTTCAATCCCAAGTCAATGCTAGATCTCAGTTTTCAGGCGCAGTGCAAAATTTTAGGGGACAAATTAGATCATCTGAGACGGTGATTGCTACAGGTGTATTTAGGTTTTGACCGATTTTCTCAGCAGGATGAAAATCACTTACCCTCCATCTTGTCTCCATCTCCTTCCTTGGCCTCCTTCCCATCCTGGCCCTTATCCTCTTTATGCTGTTGAATGGGAACCCCGTCATGCACATCAGCCACAGGGACCACTGCTTCAGGCTCTGTACAGTGAATGGGGTCAAGAATCTTGTGTCAAACCCTGAGTGTGCTTGATTCATTTCAGACCAAACAAACACTACAGGTTAAGATCCTAATTCCTTGACAAGAGCACACACTAGTATCAATCAACAGACTTGATTCATGATGGTACAACACACTCACCATTTCCAGCCTCAGGCTTAACATCCTTTAATATTTTTTCAGCTGCTTCATTCTCAGCTTGCTGCTGTTTTACCAAAGATGGCTCTTCTAGGTCTTTCCGCACCACCACCCCTGGATCTGGCTGCTTCTGTTCTTCTGCCTTCTCCTGAACCTGAACAACTGCTTTCTGGGCCAAATCATCCTGCTTATTAGGCACCACTTCCTTTTCCACTTGGGGAACATCCGGTACCTGCTCAGCTTTCTGCTGAGCCACTTCTTTCTGTTCCTCAACAGGCTGGTTCTTTTCTTCATCAAGCTCCTGTTGGTTCTTGCGTGCCTCTATCTGCACCTCATCATGAGGGATGGGTGGCTCATGGCGATGGGCCTCTCCATCAGGCACTGCAACGTCTGAAAGGGATATGCTTTCATTTTTTTCTTGATGCTTTTGGTTTTATTCATTTCGTTTTAAACTTAAGCATAAATATGGTGATCTTTGCGATCAAAACTACTCAGATAAAAATTAGCAACATATATCAAGAGATAGAAAAACCTCACATTCATTTTACTATAATTTACTTAATTCATGTTGTAATAATTCTTCCCAAAGCATGGACTAAACAGCTGACTGACCTACAAGATGCTTCAGCCATTTGATAATGCTGCTTTACCTGCTTCAGGACGATCCAGCTGAACTTCTTCGTTCTTCTTTCTCTCAGGCACTTCTATGGGACCTTTAATCTGTGGTGGCTCAGCTGGGTCCTTCTCCTCCTGGCCCAACACCTTTCCTGCTGGTGGGACTTGATCCACTGCAGGCTTAAGCTTGTCCAAACGTTCAGCTGGCACTGGGACCACAGGGCTTTCTTCAGCTTGACAAAGAGAGCAGTGTCAATAACTCAGCTTCAAATACCTAAAGTTTTTGCTTTGTTTGTTCCAGATTCAAGGCATAACAAAAAGATATTTTACATTTTTACTTTTCTGAGTTCCCTAAATTTAATTGCCCTGCTCACCCATGCCTAGGTAAATTGTAAATTAAGTCTTTGATTAAACTGAAATAAATTAAAATAAGTTTTGAATTCTCTGTACTTCTGTTCTTTCAGTCATCTCTAAGAGTTGTCTAAAGCACATATAAATACATTTGCCTTAACTCTACAAATTTAATCAAATGAGCAGCATGTCTTCAAGAGAGTGGGGTGAAACTCAAGTAAAGGTCACCCTATCTGTCCATCATTCAACAGTCAATTCACAGTGAAAGTAGAGCCGAGAATTAGAAGTATCATTCCTACAACAGTGATCAGCAGAGGGCAGCAGAGTATGAGTGAACACATAGCATGTGGTAATGCATTTGGAATTCTAGTGCAGATAAGAGATAGATGGATGCATAGTGCTTTCCATATAACCTTGCCTTTTGTCCTGAGCAAAATAGCCTTTGAATATTTACACTATCCACACCTTCCTTTATCCTGGGGTTGTGGTTTTCTTCACAGCGCAAGTTACTACATATTTTAAGCGTCATCAATTTGATACTCACGCAACACACCTCTGAATTGTCTGACACAAATGCTGTTACACTGGGTCAAAACAAATGAATAGTGATCCATCACAACACTGAGGTTCATAACATGAACTTTCATTAATTGAGTCGATTTTTTTTAAGCATTTCCATTTAAGCACCCTACTGTCTGGGTACCTGTACAAACTGCACATCTCAACAATAATATTATATATATATATATATATATAATTGCCTTTTTATAATTACCTTTTAAAAGTTTCAAGAACCTTCAAATAATGTTTTTTAGTATTTAAAGCATTTGTCTGAGAATCTTTACATGATGTGTGCAGATTCTTTGAAAATTCTTCATACTCTGATCTCTGACATAAAAACATTCCACAGATAACCATCCACCTTTTACCATCCACATTTTTATTTTTTAGGATGTAAAATAAATGGAATGAAAAGGCATTGAGAAAACCTCAATGCTCATTAAATTCAATTAAATAAAACAAAAATTCATGTTATTAATAAAGCTGTTATGCATTTACTAAAATTTAACAGTGGATGAACACACTGTCAAGCAAACTTTCAAAGGAGTCTCATTTATCCTTCATGTCCTCAGAAGATATTCAAACAACAGAGGGAAGAAAGAAAGTGAGCATGTATGTGCTTCTTGCTTGCAGATCCACACCAACACTTGGCTGCAGGCTTTTCTACTCACTCCCCTCATTCACACTCACTCACTCACTCCCTGAGTCCTGCGTTTCCGCACAGCTGCCCTCACCAGCACGCCGTAAACAGGAAACAGGTGTGGAAGTGGGTGTCCGCACAGTGATAAATGCCAGTGTCAGTCAGGGGGATGGGAGGGAGTGTGGAGAAGGAAACAGAGTAGGAGAGTGCGAGAGAAAGAGACAGTGAGTGAGAGAGAGAGAGAGAGAGAGAGAGAGAGAGAGAAAGCAAAAGCAAAGAAAAGGGGTGTTGGGACATAAAGCTGTTTGAAGTGCCCTTGTGCATTTTTTTATGATCATCCCTTTATACAGTGGGGGAAATTTGAGTCCCTCCGTCATTTCCTTTGCCCTCTCCTGTATTTGGACGCCCTCCCGCCCCCCTCCCCTGACTGGAGCTAGAACAGGAAAACGCCAGCGGCTGTCTCACTGCTGCTGTGGGACAGCGAGCGCTCAGGTTTGAAGGGCATCATTCAGGTCACAGCAACACTGAAAGGCCTACTTCTGTTCGTCCTGCCCTCTACACACCCTATTCTTTATCTCCCTCTTTCTACTTCTTTATTTTAATATACTTTATACATGACCCCTTTTCTGTCTCATTTAATCTCAGTTCATTGCACACATACCCGTGTTTCTTGGCAACTCTGGCACAGCAAACCCAGGCTGTTTGTTGTTCATTTTGGGGGGCACGGCAGGTGGGCCTGGAGCAGCCGGCTCACTGGAGATGGACAGAGTGGTAAAGGTGCTCAAAAGAAGAATCCCAAGGCCAACCCATAAAACTAGCTAGAGAGGGCAAAAAAAGAGGTGATTAAGATAGTGTAAAATCTATTTTTTCCCCCCCCCCACTGTAATTCATGCCCAGTACAAAATACAATCAGATACTGGTTCTTCTGTAGGCCGCTGTGTTCATTATTCATCTTTTCTATTTATTTATAGCACTTCTCAAGTGAGGTAAAATCTATTAAAATAGCCTTTGCCCAGTCCGGTATCCCCTGGCTCTGTGGGCATTCTGTCAGCACCAGTGGCATAAGACGCTTCAGGCCACTTGGCTTGAAAAAGGGGCACTATCCTGGCAAGGGGGGCTTTACTCCCTCATGCCAACCCAAACATCTGCTGTGGCCATTATGCTGGAGAAAAAACAACAATTGCCAATTCTCTTTTGTGCATTCCCCAAATAAGAAGTACCACCCATTTGGGCAGACTGTACTGGCTGGCCAAAGACACTAGGCATTCTCGTCGGCATAGAGAGTGGCCATCAGTCTGTGACTCTCATGGCAGAGGACTGTCACATGGGCATGGCTGGCCTAAATAACGATGAATGCCATGGTGTTGCCTGTTCAGTGACCACAGTCCTAGGGCAAACTGGCAGAAATAGTGCCATTTATTTAACATTCACAATGATGGAGTTCGGTTTAATTTGATCAGTCTGTTTCTTTAGAGATGAAAGTAATCGTAGCTAAAGAAAGAGAGAACAGCCCTAGGCAGCAAATAAGACACACCCTGGGTACACGCTCATGCATACAAACACAGTCGACAGCTGTGGGCACCTCTAAGCTAATGGCAATCTACATTAAAAAGAGACTGAGTTATGTATATGTGCATGTATGTGCACCACCATCCACATGAACACATGCATGCACACACGCACGCACGCACACACTGTGCAAATCTATTTCTCAAACTTGTGCACCGACTGTCTCACCGTTCCAACAACAGAGATCACGCAGAGACATCTCATTTTGTATTCTGCCCCTGCCTCAATGAGCCACCACATTTAGCAGTATGGAAGTCACTATGTGTAGAGACCAAATAGTCTTGCTCCATCAATTCCTACAGAGCAGTGCATGAGACAGTGATGCTTTGATGCTTTTAGTTTCAATCAAAGCTGTACTGATTGATTACAGTGTAAATGGGGCTATCAGACCAAGCTGAAATCAACATACAATGGTAATTCTCATATGTATATAAAGAGAGACTTACTTCCCCAAAAATTGTGCTTGGCTGTGTAATATACCTGAGCTGTTAGGCCATTCTTCATGATTTTCCTGAAGATGAGAGCAGGACAAATAAAGCAGATCAGGCTGCCCATTGTAGCTCCTGTCAGTCCCAAAATAGTCTCCACTGGAATACACAAACACGTATTTTTAACATGTAAAATAAAAGTATTATATTATTCAATGTAACATAAGGAAAATAGTTCAAGAGGAGCCCAGTATGTGCAAAAAATTTCTTCTAATCCAATTCACTGTACCACATTCTCATTTCTTTACAAACCTCCTGCCATCTATTCTACATACTGCCCTCACACTGCTGGGCTGGGCACAGGGCCCATAGTGCATCTTTCATCCTAAGAACAGCCATATTGTTTCACTCAAATTTATGCCCTGCAGTGTCTGTTTCCCTATGGCTGGATTTGTGGCCATGAGGACACTGGCGGGCAGTGGAGCCATCATGGAGGACAGAGCTATACCCCCCCCCCTTTCAATCCCCTTTGTGTGGCTCACCCTCTCCCACTCTATTAGCCTAATTGGGTCCACAGAGCCAAGCAGAATCCATGCCAACAATAGCCAATCTCCACAAAGTATGAATAAAACATAGACCATCTTCAGCCTAAAAATGCACGTCTTTATTATCCCACTTTACTGATAATGAATGAATGCTGCAGAGAAGGAGGAGATGGTGTGACAGAGCATCTGATGGAGAGCAATTTCAAAGAATGGAATGAAGTGGAGTGTGACGTCAGCATAAGTGACAGTCGCATTAAGGTCAAACTGACTACAACTTGAGGTAAAGGAATTTAATCAAGCAGCCAGGCATAGAGACCAAATACACACATTCTCATATGCACACACTTACCATTTGGGATAAGGATACCCCCTAACATAGTCCCGAAGACAATGCAGAGGGTAATGCTCTTGAACCGAAGTGGGGGCATGTACCCACCAGCAGCAAACGTGCCATCCTTTTGCTGAAAAAACACCATAGAGAGATTGGATAAACCAGCAAAACAGGGATTCTTTTTTTTTTTTTTTTGAACATAGAAACATTACAGTGACACATAAGGATGATATATGTAGTATGCATGATGACTCTGAATGACCTGATTAGAAGTAATAGCTTTCTCAACTAGACACAACCTATCAGCATGCTGCGTGTTAGCCTGTGTCTTTGCGCTGGTGTCTGAGCTGAATCAGCACAGAGGCAGTAAGACTGAGAGCCAGTGTCTCGGCAGCTTTATGGAGAAGCTTTCTCCCTCTCCTCATCAATCCCATGCTTTTATTTCCCCCCTGAATCTGTCTCCTATGTAGCGACGGTCTAACGACATATCACTGCCCCAAAGCTGGCTAGCTATGTTCTGTCTGGAGCCTCACTACTTGCTGAGACTAGGCCGGTGTGTAAGAGGACTCACTACAATGGTACGGATTAGAGATTTGGAGACAAATAGTCTGGATCCATTAATACATGTACATTAGTACATGTATATTCATAGAAATGATATGTCATTCTATTCTAATTTAATAATCTGAACCATCAAGGTTTTCTCTGATTTTGCCCTTATTATTGTCTACATTTTAAATGTATATTCAAATGTATTGTCTGGGTGAAAAATGATTTCTTTGTTATGGTCCAATGAAACATCAAAGGCCACACCATCTCTGACCCTCTCTGTAATGCATTTCTATTTCTTGGGGCAACTATTATGTAAACCTGACAATTTCAAAGTGGTTCACAGGGCATTTCACATTTATGCTCCAATCCAACCTGCACAACAAAGAAACTGAGCAAAATTTTGACTGTTAGACTTTGCTGACAAATTCTTGCAGACCTGTTTGGCGTTTTGGGGGATTTTTCCAGAAAGTTGAGCTCTTATCTGTAATAATTTTGATTTAACAATCAAGTTGAACGGGGTTGGTATGTCAATCACAGAATTACAGATTTTGCCAAGCAACTGCAGTTCACTTGTAGTCTTTAAAAATATGCTGCACCAGTAGTGAGACAATCCATGTGGTGAGAGAGTCAATGATGAGGCCAGTCTAACCTGCTGCTCAAACAGCATGGTGTTGATAGCCTGTCTGCAGGGCAGGATCATCATGGGGAAGCCAACTGCCACAGACATCATGAAGCCCACTCGGATCATCTCTGTTACCAGGTTAGAGGGGAAATTCATCAGCACATTTCCAGCTATGGTGTCTGTGAAACTGACATAGCCAAAAAAACCAACCTGTAATACAGGAAAAGAAGCAAAAAGTCAAATTATACAGGATTAAAAAATAAATAAATAAATAAACAAACAAACAAACAAATACCCCCCTCCCTTTTAGCATCACTATCAAACGATCAATCATCAATTATCTGCATTTATGCTTGCATTAAAAAAATCTTTGCACAACTATAGATGATATCTTTATGGTAGCCTTGGTAAAAACCACTAAGGGCATTAAATGCCTCAGTTTGATATATATCTTTGATGACATCACAACGTGTCCAGATGGCACAATGAAATTGTGTTTACTCGGCAAAACAATACTGCAGAACTATGCAAGGAAAACATGTTTTTTTTTTTTCTTTTTTCAAAGTCCCTTTGATCCCACTGGCCCCTGCATCCCACAGTAAAGAGAAAAGGCAGCAGGACCCTCCCTCCACAAATCGGCCTTGATCTATCCTCAGAGGCAAATAGAGGGATCCTCCAGGAACAACACCAGACAGAAGTCCTTGAGAGTGCCACAAAGCTCCCTCACTACTCTGTACACAGCCCCCCTTTCTCGCCTTGCATTTGTTCAGGGAAAGAAAGCAAGAGGCTATGAAATACAAAAGTGGGAATGCAGGAACAGCTGAAAAACACATGAAAGCACTATTAGCTCTCAAGGTAACGCTTATACTCTGCTGTTTAGAAAGGAGAAAGGGACAAAGAACAATTCAACAATTTCTTAAATAGCATTCCACACACAGCTCTCCTGAAAATATTTATGAAAGACTAAAAGAGGGTGGCATCAGAGACTGATGAAGTGAATTGATGTTTATGGCGTGGGCTCCATTTATCCATCCAGTTATCCTTGCTCTACCTATTTCTCTCTGTTTAGACTGGAAAAAAAGGCAGGGAGCTTCAGGGTATCAGTAAGCACTATGGAGCTGCAACAGTTAGCACAATCTTTCACTCTTTCTCTGGAAACAATTTACATATCTGGACCATGACAATCAAAATTAGTCCCACAACAAGTCTTATATTGATTAAAAAGCAAATCAACATAACTTGTGGAGAACCATTAAAATATTAATCATTTTGAAGGTCATTTCAAGTGGATTGAAAAATTTCTTCCTTTCACTTTTGTAATGCATGCATATGCACATTATTTACATATGGGTGCACAAATACTTACAGTGATGTAAAAGGTTGTGACAACGTTGAGAGATGAGGTGAAGATGGTGCTCATTCTCTTAACTGAGGGTTCATCCAGGCTGTCATAGGTTGGCAACACCTGCCTATAAAACAGAGGACCTTTTACACTGTACAAAGCAGGCCCCACATACCTTCTCAAACAACACACAATTTAAGAGCATTAAGCATTGCATTAAATTAATACAAGAAAATGGTAACTTATAACTCTCAGTATTTTACATGTAATATTAATGCGAAAAATACAAATCAGTACTGGTAGTTATATCAAATAATAGGAACTCTACGAGGGGAAGTGTGAGCGCAAGTACTAGGATGTAAAACATGCAAAAATGAGTTTGAGCAGGAATGTTATGGCGAAGCTTTCGTTCTTTCATGACTTCAGATGACAAAAATGGCATAAAGAAGAAGCAGAAAATGGAAGGAAGGGTGGAATGGGCAAATGATGAAGAGCTGGCTTCTTAGAGGAATGAAAAAAGCCACAAAAAGAACAAAAAAATCCATATGTGTCATCAGGACAACCAATAAAACCCGAGGCCAATGAAACATTAAATGGGGAATTTACAATGGCCATATATTAGCGACAAGTGCTGGTCAGATTTTAGAACGTTATAAAGTTCCTTGGCAGCCTGGGCTTTTGTTTGGGCCTTCTTTCTCTCACCCACTCACTGTGCTCTCTCGCAGACACAGTCTGCGCCCATTCTCCTTTTTATTGGAATATACAGCACTGTGTTATGTGCTTTTTAGCCAAAGCCTGGTCTAGAGCCAAAGGCCAGCCAATCTCATAGCTGAAGCCCACTAGCAATAAAAACCAGGGGAGGGAGGAAAAGAGGAGAGAGACTTGCTTTGACGGAGTAGGACTGACAATCAATAGCTTTTACAGCCATGCTACAAGCACAGCATTCAGCCTCTCACTATCTCTTATGAGACATGGAGAATGACCTAGTAAAACCTTCCTTTACAGAATTACAGGCTGGGGGCTGAGCTTGCACGCTTCAGCAATGATTTCATACATTGAAATACCACTGAACTAGGAGTGTCTATATTATAAAATGGGGGGTGGGGGTGTTGACAGTGTAATTATTTTGTGAAACTGCCAGAATGACCATGACACCTGACCTGAAAAGTGCTACTTGAGTCTTTACATAAGCTGTCATGAACATTTTATGACAGAAATAACACCATTATGGTGTTTACACATTACAGTGGTATTTACACATTAAACACAAGTTCTCTCTGCCAAGCTAACACCTCTTACAACTAAAACATTTACTTTACTATGTCTAATTAAAAATGACTTACATTAGGTCAATTAAGGTTCACTGATCTCTATTAAACTACCTAAATATCTGGGAACAATGTATTTCACAAGAATTGAGGTTTCAAGTAAGCAGCATTTGATTTTTTAAATGAGACCAGGGGTGTATAAGTGCAAGTAAAGCTAATTGGAAGGACATGCGAGTGTACCGAAAAGGCTATTTTGTGGTCATTTCGGGAGTCAGATGTCCTGACAAGACGGAGACTTACTGCTCTTCTAACAATTTGGCTTAAGTGGCATCGTGTGTCACACTTTTTGACCACTGTCCAAAGAGCCTGAGCCAAGCATCACTCATCACCCTCTGAGTGAGTGTTAGAAAGAGAGCGAGAGAGAGAGAGAGAGAGAGAGAGAGTGTGTCTGGGCGTGTGTGCAGAAAGTAACAGTCAGCCGCATTACTTCATCACTGTACTCATTAACACTATAATCCACCACTTACACTTCCTCCACCCTGACACCTTCACTCTCACAAACACCATCCAGAAACTTTGACACAAACCTCACACCCAAAAACTCTTTTCAAACCAAGCACACAATCTTGTTGACAGAGGAAAACTGGCAGTGAGAGAACATACAGACGGAGAATAGAAGTAAGGGAAGAGTGGATGAATGAATGGCTTGTCATGAATCTGCTGAAGTTACATATCCTTAAACATCCACATTTTTTGCCACACAGAAATCTCGATCAGTTAGATTTTGTGATTCTTACAACAACAACAACAACAAAAAAGAAAACATCTATAATCTCAAACTATAACTGCCCAGGCTATGCTGTAAATTAATAACAGGAAGGTGTTGACACTGGTATCAACAACCAATTTCTTCATTTGTTGGAGTATTTCATGAGACAGCATTAGCAAAAATCATTGTTTCAAATGAAAAAGTTGGTACCATTTGTGCCACACTGTAATATCCCACAGACAGAGAGAGAACAAAAGGAATGAATTTCGCAAAAAGATCAGCCAAGTCCCAGCTAAGAGAAGGGGTTCATTTTCCCAATGCAAAGACTTACAACTTAAAGCTGACTTACTCCCCCTTTACCACTAAAAAGAGAGAGAGAGGAAAAAAGAGACACATCATATACTATTTTGCGCAAAGAAAATGAAACCCTTCTTTATGGCTACCCTCTATAAGGATCTATCTGTCCCTCTGTTTAAGGCAACAAAACCTTCACTAGCCAAAAGGGAGACAGATAGAGGGAGATGAGGCAGGGGTAGGGAAGTACTTACGACTGACAGGCGAATGCCATGCCACAGATAGGGATGCAGCGAAAGACGCCGTCCCAGCGTACGTAAATGACCCTGTTGTGCCACAGGCCACTGAGGAGGCCGTGTTTGAAGGAGGAGATCACCATCTGTGGTGGAGGGGAGAGCAGCAGGGTTACAGTACATCCCGTTAAGAGAAAGAGGCCGAAGAGTGAAAGAGCGGAGGAAAACTTTGACCAAGCCATCAGATATGCCAGTGAACAGAAAAGAAACCCCTAGTAAAAAAAGAGAGGCTTTTCAAAGCTAAAGAAATGGCACTGTAATGATATAAAAACCCATATTTCAGCCAGTGATCACAAAAACAGGAGTCCAAGCTTGACAAATCCCTGCTTGTACTGATCCTGTACTTATAGGGTTCGTCTACTAGCATTCAGTTGTGCCAAGAGTGACAAAATAAAGCCTTTTAATGCTTCCAACACGGCGAGAACTTTCACTAACAATGCCCAAAACCTGATGACACAAACAAAGATACTGACGCAGGGGATACTTAGAAAACACAGGATACCCAAAAAACAAAAAAAAAAAAAACAAAAGATGAAATGAAAATAGGTCATGAAAAGTTAAGTGATGAAAGATTATCCCTTAATAGTGGATAACCACTTTCCCTACAGAATCCAGAATATCCACTGTCCATTAAACCACAACCATGAAGCCTGTTAAACAAGCCAGAGGCCCTCACTGTTGTGAGAGTGAACCAGAACAGTCTGAATTTACCCACACCCACACACATTCGGATGAAACTAACACACACACATTGATTGGAAAAAGGTGAGGGGGTGGGGGCAATGTAGTGATCGGGTTGAGTCCATGATGGTGGCACGCTCCATGGCCTGAGCTACTTACGGGTGGCAGCAGAAGGTAGTGGCGATAATTGGCAGACACTGCACCACACCCTCGATTCGCCACAGGTGCACTCGCTCCACCCATGACCCACTGATAATGCCGTAACGCAGAGAAGACAACACTATCTAGAAGCAGTCGAGGCAGTGCCCGTCAGGGTGGCAGAGCACACAGGGAGAGGGGTGGTTCAGAAATGGGGAGCAAAGGGAAGAAATTATGGTTAGAGGGTTAAAAGCCAGGCTGGATAGGGCTAGAAAGGTTCAGTGCCCCACAAACCTGGCTCAAGTGTCTACACATTATGGAGCTACAAGCACTGTTTGAATCCAGGCATTAAAACGTAACACTAAAAAAAAAACCTGTCAAATTATTTTGTGACAGTTATGTTGAAGACATAAAAATGTTATGACATTAACATTAAGTATCAAATACAACTCTGTAAAAATAGTGTAGCAGCACTATTACCGCAATTGGCAGCACCGCCAGGGCACATTACAGCAGTTTTAAACCATTATCAAGACTGAATTATGAGTCATTTATGCCAGGCCAGTCCATTACATTAAATGAAACAGATGCATTAGCTGTGACAGAGAAACATTCATTAGCTTGTGATGGATTTAGATGAAAATTTGAGTAACTTGTGCTAATACATGCATAATGTTTTTCACTAGGGAGGTTTGAGTGGTTGAGGGGGAGTTGGAGTAAAATGGGCATCAGTCCCCTCAAAGCATAAGGACCAAGCATTTGAGCATTTCAAGGTGGTTTGTGTTTTGAAATAACTGCTATAATGTATAAAGGGCCATTATAAAAATGTGTGTTCCTCTACCATTCCCTGGGTCAGGGTACTGAAGCTCTGCTGTGATGATCTGTGTCTCTGCCTGATTTGCACTATGCATGTGATGTTTGCATTATTTAACTGTAATCTTGGATTTTCCAGGAGAAATACATTTCATCTACTCAAACATTTGATCAAATTATGAAAATGAACCTGCCAACAATATAAAGCTCATGCAGACTCTGCTATTTACTTCATTAATAATGATCATATGATCATTTTTGCATGCACGTTTACATATTATGTCAAGCCAATAGTGTTTGTTTCCCCTTTCCTAATACTACTTCAAACTTGGCTCCATTCTATTTGTTTATGGGTGAAAACATTCAGATTAAAGGGCCGAGAGAAAGGAAAGGATGCACACAAACTTACCTAATGCTATTATTCTGGTTTAGCATGAGCAGCATGTAAACTGAGATTCTGTTTACAGGCTGAATCTCAGAAGCCGCAGTATGCCCTATGTGTTGCATTGCATGCGCCATAAGTGTATGGCTTCTGTATAGGACAGTGCTCTAAATTTTAGACTAGTCTTAGTCTTCATAGCTTCCAAACATAAATGTCTTTCTGTTGCATTACATTTGTGTACACTTTCAAAACATTATTTATGACCTATGAACTGCACATTATATTAAACATGAACCCAATTAGAAATTCAGCGTATTGCCCAGCTTTTTCATGTTATTGTTAATACTGAGTTATTAAAGTGTCAAAATGCTATTAAGCACAAAGACAAAACACTCAGGTGAATCACCAAATCATCGAAAGCAAAGTTATTTCACTGATAAACAGGATAGCATGTCAACCAAGCAAGGAAGAGTGCAAAATACAGATGTATTTAATGGGGAATCATATGGTGCAGATCGGAGAGGGAGTGCAGTCATGGTTGAAAAACAGACACCTAGACCTTGCCGTACAGACGAATTCAACCATAATGGCCCCAGCTTGTATATGCTTGGCTTTTATACCATAAGCATTTGCCTTCCAAAAGGATATGGAGGGATTATACCAGAAACTGAGACTTCCTGCTTTAACCTGTTTACATAATCACTGATGTCAGACAGTATGTGTGAAAAAATTGCATAGGTTAATACACTACTTCACATCAGTGCACTGGGCATGGCAGTGTACTGAGCATTAAAGAGATATTAAAAGCATTAACAGCTCTACAATGGCAAGTACTCACACATTAAACCTTATTTTAAAAGCATTATTTTCCAATTTTAAAAAAATCTCAAATCACATTTTTAAATCATATCAAATTCTAATCATACACACTAGATCACAAGAGGGCTCAATCATGTGCAGAAAGAGAGACAGTAAAGGTCAGAAAAATGTATTACCCACACACACACACACACAAAAAGGAATGGAACAGCCAGACCAAAATTTAAATAGTGTTTGCTTTGCAATAAAGACACTGTATGAGGTCAAAAGATAAACTATAGATTAGATATTTTTTTGTACCTTACCACCCAGTTTTTCCAGTGAGCAAAAGTATTGGAACAGGATAGGCTGAAAGGTATTTGTTGTTGTACAAGTCCATCCTGTTCGACTGACTGAAATGATTTCTAAATTTCAGATGAAACCAGCGGTGGCCTAGTGGTTAGACCACAGGATAGGAAGATTGTGGGTTCAAACCCCATACCAGTTGGTTGACCTGAGGTACACTTGAGCAAGGTACCGTCCTCGTCACTGCTCCCCGGTTGCGTTCATACCTGCCCCCCTGCTACACGGTGTGTGTTTGTGTGCATGGGTTAAATGTAGAAGACCAATTTCATTGTTGTGTGCTGTGCTGAGTTTTCTCACAATGACAAGAATGGTCACTTTCACTTTTTTCATCTTTCGGAGAAAACTGGGTGCTCAGATACAAAAAGGTGCTGTGTTACGCTATGTATTATGTAATTCAAAACATCTATATATAAATATCAGGGGGGGAAAAAAGATCATTTTATGTCTTCACTACATGGAAAAATTTAATTTTGTGGTCTTGCTGTTCCAATACTTTTGAAGGAGTGGGTAGGTATATATATATAGGTATAAATGCAAACATGCATACACACATATAATCTAAGTATAAAGATTTTCATTTTCCTTAACTATTTTCCTAGTTTTCTTTATAAAATTAAGTAATTACAAAAAGAATAAGTACATATACATACGTGTGTGTGTGTGTGTGTGTGTGTGTGTGTGTGTGTGTGTGTGTGTGTGTGTGTGTGNGTGTGTGTGTGTGTGTGTGTGTGTGTGTGTGTGTGTGTGTGTGTGTGGTCCAGTGGTCCAGTGGTCCAGTGGTCCAGTGGTCCAGTGGTCCAGTGGT
>CM029378.1:12184833-12247333 GCA_017165825.1 Hepsetus odoe
TGGGGGGGGGGTTGGACTAGGGGTAGAATACACAGCTATAGACCAAGAGGTTGCGGGCAGCACTCAAAACCATGTGTGTCCCTGAGCAGGACCCGTAAATGCAGGCAGTTTCTAAATCACTGTACATAGGAGCATTTAAATATCAGTGTAAATCAATTATAATATTATAACCACTGACAGGCTAATCAATAACCTTGATTATCTTTTCCAGTTACACCTGTCTGGGGTGCCCATGGACAGTGGTGTATGGTCTGTGATAAGGGCCAGATTGCAGCAGTTAAGATAACTGGGTCAGAGTGGTCCAATGAAAAAGCATAATTATTGAACCCATAGAAGAGTTATTACAGCATAAGCAGCTATAAAAAGTTAAGGTTGGCAATGATAGTAAGATGTTAAACAAACCATGTATTTGGAGCTGGGTGACTGCAGACTGGCTTGTGCAACCCATGTCCACTGCTGAAATTGGTTAAAATGTGCAGATAAGCATGAGCACAGAGCAATGAAAGAAGTGGATCTGGCCTGATATGTTTTCTTTTTCATCATGTGGACAGCTGGTTACTTGGTAAAGATGGAACATCACAATGCACTATGGTAAGAAGGCAAGTTTGGTGGAGACAGTGTGATGCCATTGGTAATTTTTTTTTTTTTTTTTGGGAAACCTTGTGCTCTGGCATTCCAATGGATGTTACTTTGATATGAACCAACTAAATGTATAAAGTGAAAACCAAATAACCTTTCATGGCCATTGTTCACAAAAATTGCCTCTTTAAAATGCACTGACACAGCAAATATGATTTAAGTTGTTGATCTGTGGGATGTTGCTGTTGTGTAGTCAATGCCTTAACAGTTCAGAGCTGTTATGGTGAAATGAGGGGACTAAGCAATGTTAGACAGCTGGCTGTAATGGTAAAGGTAATCAAGGTAGTGAAGGTGTGGAGTCTTCCTACATTACTATATTCTGTCAATCAACACCAGCAGTCAGGCAAGGTCAACTATTTGCAGGGATTCAGGAAGTTAAATTGCAATTTCATTAACATCTTCCAGAAATGATTACCTGCAGTCCTAGTAGCTGCGCAAAGAAGTTAGATCCCAGATCTGCGATGACAACATAGAAGGCAATACATGTTCCCAGCATTAGGCCTATCATGCTGGAGAAAAAATAAATACATTTTAATAATCAAAAAGGACAAATGAATTAAAGAGGTAGACTTATGATTTAACCTCTAATAATTCATCTTACCTCAATTCCACAAGAGCCTTTCCTGGTTTACCAAAAGCATGAAAAGCTGTCGGAAAAAGATGCATAAGCGCTGTAAAATTTCAGTATTTATTTCGGTCTGGGACAAAAATACATAATTAAGCAAGGTAAAAGTCATTCTACACACTCCAAACTCGATCCCGTTTCCCACTGTTATTTCCAGAAGGTCACTTCTGTATTTGTCATTCTCACCTAGTCCAGCGTAAGTTCTGCGCTTGGTGTTACTGGCAGTGTGGACTAGGAACATGCAAGACTGGTGGGTCATCCATGAGCAGAAGAAAAGCAGCAAGGTGCCTAAAACTATACCACACTATACAAAGAAAAAAACAAGAGTAGTAAATATGATGCATGTGAAAAATCAGGTATTTACAAACTCCTCACTATTCAAACACAGAAAAGCGGTAGCCTAATAACTGAACCTGAGTCTATGAGGTTGATTGAATAGACAAGGAACCAGTTAACGTTACAAAACGATGACATCCATCCCAAAACTAACCCTTTTTAGAGAACTAAATCATTATTTGTGAAGCGCATGGAGGTACTGTTTACTTGCTCCCCATCACAACTTGTTCCCCTTCTGATCTTTACAAATAATGATTTAGCTAAAGCAGTGTGATAACTCTTTTTGGGAGGGATGTCAGTGTGCCTAGTTGTGCTGACTGAGCGGCCTGCTCCCACATATGGAGCAGCTCTGCCTCTGGGCTGCGGTGTCCTGGTTTACCTGTTTGAAGCAGAAGGGCATGGTGAGCACACTGACACCCACAATGCTGTTGACCACGTTCATGATCAGACCCCAGTTGGAGGAAGTCATTTTCGCCTTCTGACCGTTCGGTCGGAATGCTGAGGATGAAATGATCAGGCTGTGCGACCTCTGATGTGGAGACGTTCTAAAAGCTGGTCTGTGTCTCCCAGGCTGCTCTCCTCGGATCAGTGACGTGGCGCTCTGTGGACCCAAAACACAGCACGGTGAGACACTGTGGACTGATCTGAGACAGTCTGCACCGGGGGGACGAGCTGGAAGACCTGCCAGAAAACCTGATAATGTTCAAGGTTTGACTTTGGTGCGTCTGCGTTTGGACT
The DNA here is from genome assembly GCA_017165825.1 of Hepsetus odoe. Classification (NCBI taxonomy): domain Eukaryota; kingdom Metazoa; phylum Chordata; class Actinopteri; order Characiformes; family Hepsetidae; genus Hepsetus; species Hepsetus odoe. The sequence goes on from CM029378.1 coordinate 12,187,172, forward strand.
TTAAGGGTAAACGGATAAACAAACGCTACCTATCTCGCCGAGAGCTGCTGCTACCGCCACAGTCTGGGCTCGTAGCACGTCCTTACTACCAGCTTCCTCATGTCCTATAGCACCGAGGTTTTCCTTGTGTACCGGAATATTATTAGGCCTGGAAAGATCCGCGATTTCAAAAATAATTGCTGTAAATTTTCACGCTTCTCTTTCAAACAGACTTCTCTAATGTGAAAGCAGGAAGTTTACACGGCGGGATAAACAGGACTGCACTGTGTGCTGCCCCCTACAGGCAGGAGGCGGAATAGAGTTCAGGACCTCCAAGTCAGGCCTTACCCGAGGAGCGCTCTGAGGTTATGAACCTTTGTAATATGGGAATGGTTATTATCGTTATGGTCATCACTTACAATCACAATACTCCTTTCTGAGCATTTCGTGAAAATTTCAGTAGTTATAATACTCATAAACATAATACATAAGACAAAATAGATCTCATAACATAGTATTTCTATTTTGCTTGCTTTTTATTCTCCATTTAGTTCCACTCCTGCCGTTTGTGTCACCCCCCTTCCAACCTGCCCGAACTCTCTTCTTCCCCTCTAATCCACACTCCCCATTTTTGACATACTCTTCCTTAAGGATAAGAACGCCAACCCCATTTCTCCCTCCATGCACACCATGGTAAAATCATTTGAACCTTCTCCAGTACACCTGGCCTTACTACTCATTCATCTAGTCTATTGCACAAACAAAATATCAACCTTCCTTCTCTCCATCATATCAACTAGCTTTCTACCTTTACCTGTCATCCTGACAAAATTCAAAAAGTTCCTACCCTCCCTTCCACTCTCCTCCACTTCCTTCTCTCCTCCAGCCTCTGGACATGCCTTCCTTCACATCGTCTCCTTTTGGCCAACAGTAGCCCAATTTCCACCCACACCCTGTTGGTACTGGTGGTGGCCGTTGTTAACATAGGCCTCGATCAATCCAGTATGTAAATCTGATTCGTTGTCCATATGTTTGATTTGGCAAATTTCACCGGATGCCCTTCCTGAAATAATCCTCCCCATTTATTTGGGCTTGGGACTGGCACACAAAAATACACTGGTTTGTGCATCCCTAGTGGCTGCGTTAAAAGTGTACTTTTCTATGTATTTAAAATGTAGTTAACTTCCTTGGGGCTGCTGGGGAATTTTGTTGCAGCTTGCTAAGAATTCTGGTATTATATCTTTGGGATATTCTCTGTAGCCAAAATAAAGAAAACAAATGGATAGGATTGCACTGAATTGAACCCATCAATTTATAGCTGGAGAACTCAGTACCTACAATCATGCATTTGATATTCATAGAGTAAAATTTATTCATTTGGAGATTGGAACATGGCCTCTGTCAGTCAAAGCTTAACTTTGCAAAGATCAAACATGGTGTGTATTTTATTTGGACAGAGACTTGAGCAGGAAAGGGAAGCAGGAATGAGGGATGTTGATCTGCAACAGGAGCTTTGTGGAATCCGGCCCATAGGCTCCTCTAGTGCTGTTAGTGGTTCAGCTGGAGTAGTGAGGTTGTGACCAATGTACACCAACTAGGCATTAACGTAGTCTCTGAGGACAGGATTTGAGACTGGCTGTTTTTTGGGGGCAGGTTTAGATGGAAGACAGGAAAAGTCTGGCTATTGTGTACTGCCAGCCTCCTAACCAAACTGACAATTCAGCTTATTGGCTGGAGGGTCTTGTCACTCCACACCTAATCCCTGAAGATTGGAATTAGGTCCCAGCAGCAGAAGGGGAGACAGGGGGCAAGACTGCAGACCAGTGGGGCAGATTGCTGTGTAGATTTGAGGGGTACACTCCAGCCAGGATGAAATTAGACACAGGCACCCGATTGAACTGCTGACCTCCAGGGGAAACCCCTGGTCAGTGTGGGGTCACACTAGCACAAAGCAGAGTGCTGAACTGTGAGAGGTCAAGCATGCGCACGACTGAAAGGGAGTCTTTGTGAGCCCAGGCATGCACACAATTTCCCATCAGCCACCAAAACTCACAGACTCCCCCAGGAACCCAAAGAAGGGGGATGAAACCTGGTGTAACCCTTGAGAGAGAGAAAGAGAGAGAGAGAGAAAGAGAGCGAGAGAGAGAGAGAGTGACCTCAGAAAGGACGCACACAAACTGCCTCAGTAATCACATTTAATTACACATCAACCAGGCCTGTGAAAGGGGTTTTAATGCAGGACTTCTCAACACACAAAAAGACTGACATGTCCAGCTAAACATTGCCTACCTTTGTCCTCCTCAAATCTATAAAAGCATTCTCTCGTAACCATCAGCAGTGCTAAAGGGCTTCAGATAACGGCTATTATGTTGATAATCATGAATAAAAGGAACAAAGGCTTTTTTTTTTTAACAAGAGTGGTATGCCATTCAACCAAAGGTCAGCACCATTTATTATGGAAGCCTAAGAGAATGTTAGCACCAAAATCAGTCAAAAGCTCTAAAACCAAAGGTTTCTGATCAGTTTATTTCCATACCATAAAAAAAATCTATGAGAAAAATCAAACTTTTTTTTTAAACTTTAATAGAAGCAACTAATATAGTCAAAATAATTGTTCACCAAAACCCTACTGTTAATGTTGTGGTTTTACCTATTAAGGACAAATGTAAAACAGTTTATTAGTGGTTACCTAGCACATGTTATTAAGTGATTCATCCTATTAAATATCTTACCTAATAAATGGCCCATATGGCAAACTGGGTTGTCTTTTTTAATATTGGTGTCCTTTGTTAATACTGTTTTCAAGTTGTTTTGTGTACATATATTCTGCATGGTTAGCCTGTTTGTTCAAGTTATTAGGAGTGGTTCAATCTAAACTGCTTTTTGAATGTTGCACAACACAGGGAAAGCTAATCAGGCCATAAGGGACTTTTCAAGTGTTTTCTTTCATGTGTTCCAAGAAGAGTCAGATAAAGTATTCATGAACAAAACTGAGTCCAGAAAACTCATAGAGACATCATTCCATTAGGGTCGGATGACTGACATGACTTATCTTCTCAGATTTGCATACAGGCATTGCACATCTCCTTGGCATGTGTGACTGGACAGTAAAAGTGTCAGCATGACATTAAGACCATTTGGTGCAACTCAATCATTTACATCATCCACACTGCCTATAGAGTGCCCTGTAACCTGCATACATACATGCTAGTGATGTATAGATTGTTGAGGATAAAAAATGTTCTATTAACACACAATGTTTGAAAGTTTTAATTCTTACTCTCACAGGGCTCAAGGGCGTGAGGTAATTAAAAAGTAACTTTGCATACTTTTCAGATTAGTTATTCTGTCGATTTATCAGTCATTTATCTGTAAGAGCGCTAAAGGCATGTGTGTGAGAAAGCACAGTTGAAAGTTAGTGTTTCAGAGAAAGCAGAAGTGTCTCTCTTCATTAAAGGGCTTTTCGCACAGACATGGCAGGCGTCTGTGCCTGACAGGCAGTTATTTTACAGGCCTACAGCCCTCCCTCCTTCCCCCGCTCTCCCTCCATCCTTCCTTCTGTGCTTTTCCATCCCCCCTCCCTTCATATTATCCAACTCTCTGGACTCTGAGGGTATCTCAATTAGGTCTTCATACTGAATTAGGCTAAACCAACCCCACTCTAACACCCATGAAGTAGTAAAAAAACTGACCATAAATTTTTTGAGGAAAAAGACACTCATAAAAAAGGAGCGGTGACAAGAGTTGTGCTGATGGGATGATCTATAGAGCCTCTCCACCCTTGCTTGCTTACAGCTTGCCCCTCAAGCCCACCATATATCAGCCACTGGGGATGCAGTGTGGCATCAATGGCTGGGCCTGTTACCTGCAGCAAGCGCAAAAAGAGCCCCTGTGTAGAGTCCTGCTGAGTCGCTCCTATTAAAATCCTTCCATGAAGCATGGTTGTGTGTGTGAATGCCAACACTCAACTGATTTTTTGATATACGGCCTTGGTGGGGGGCTTTAGTAAAGAAAGGAGGCATCTCATGACTGCGTAGTGGCTGTATGCGGAGGAGGTATTGGATTGCTAGGAATAGAAGATCTTTGAGGACTTTATGGATAATTTTTTTAGAAGTAAAATGTTATGACAAAAATGCTTTGATTTCAGCTCAGTTTACTCATTAGCTTACCATGGAAGAACCGTGACCACCACTCATCACTAGAGCTATTTTTACTGTTGGTTCACTCCTTTGGGCCTTGCTTTTCGGAAACCCCTACGCCATTTTTAAATCACTTAGAGATTATGATGTATGTAATCAAGTACAGGAAGGTGAGGGAGGCCCAGAGTACAGGCAATTACAGTGAGCTAACAGACATGCTGTCATAAACCTTCTATAGCATAGGTTTCAATCTCCTTATCACAAAGCATGGCCTACAGCTGCTCAGGAGTGAGAGGAAATGTAGATAAGACATGCACTGCCTCCTGTCTCTGTACTATGAATTTCTTTTGGATGGCTCTGCCCGGAGAGTGACCTGCCTCTGACTCTCCTTCATTCTGACTGAGGGAAACAGATGGAGCTTAGGAATACCCAACACTCTCAACACTCCTTTCCCTTTCACTCTTTCTATCCATCCAATTCTATTTGCATACAATCCTTCTATGGGTTTTTATGGATTGCTAAACCCCATATGGCTTTTCAGAGTAATGACAATAACTTACAGAAAGTGTTTGGCTACCTTTGGCATCCTTGAACACAGGTATAATTTATGCTGGGGACCCTTCTTGAAATATCCAATTTTGTCCAAACATTTTTTTAAGTCACTTTAGATCATGAATAAAAGTGTCTTGAGTCATTACATATTATTGAATTGACATTTAAGGCCCAAGCAGATCTGCAGTGCTCTCACAATAAATAAACATTCATGTCAGTGTGCATTTAGTTACTGACCAGAGGTGAATGTAGTGGTTGACTTACACCTGAAAACATGTTATTAAAATGAATTTTGTTGTTTAGTGTGATGGGGTTAATGTCTTATTTTACATTTGGGAAGAACATCATTGTCTTTTACAGAGAGTTGACAAGAACTGTTTACTAGCTAAATTACAACACATTTACATATTGCAGCCCACTGCTAAAAACAGTATCTGAGAAAATAGATGGTTACAATATGTTTGTTCTAAAAGCTTGTAACATATTACCACCTCAGAATTTGTGACAAAATAGTTCCGTTGTCAGGATGGTGAGAGTTGGATGAATGGGGTTTGCTGAGGCTCTAGAGAGTTGCTAGCTGTGTGCTGGGATTATTCTGGGCCTGAAGTATGGCCCACTGGCACATGATGACACAAACCTCAGCTAACTTAATTACCAGCAAACAAGACATCCTGGCAAGGCCATAGTCTCCTACTCCCCATCCTAGCACCGGCCTTGCTGGCATCAGCACACACTTCTCACACTCCACGCTGCTCTTCTTCTTTCATCCATAAATCGTTTTCTCCTCTCTTGGTCCATTTTTTTCTCTTTCACAATGTAAACCTTAGCACACACTCTCTTCCCTTTTCTACATAGTTTACATATCTCTCACTGTAATCTCTGCCTTGCTCCCCTTTCCCCGTTCACAGTGAGCCAGCAGTAGAAGTGAGCAGGAATCAAAGACACATCGGGGATTTTATATTGGCCCAAATGGCCACACAGTGGTGACAGGCTAGAATCAACATCCATCCATTTTCGCAGTATCCTCTCCCAGCGCTCACAGTCTCTCCCTCTCTCTCTCTTTCTCACACACACACACACACACACACACATGCGTGTGTGCACTGGAATCTTAGACCCCCTCCTCATAGTCTCTTATTCTCTCACTCTCACTTTTTATTGCTCTGATTCCTCCTCCTCCCTCGCTCTGTCGTTCAGAAATGTAAGGAGATTGCTACAGGACAGCTGGTGGTTAGAGGTTTGGGGTTAGCCGAGGAAAAACACATTATGTTACACTAAACAGGAAATGTCTTTTTAAAATAGCAATAAATACAATTTAGACATGGTAATTAATTTTTATGAAAGTGCTACTTTTACAATTCCTGCTGAAAGACAGTTTACTTATAAAACAGTGTTGGTTAATTCCAGATTAGTTTTTTGTATTCTGTAATGTACTGTATGTATCTTTAAATCTTGTGGGGGTTTTTTTGTTTTGTTTTTTTGCATGTAGTCAGTAACCCTGGCTCTGTGCACACAAGTGAATGCCCTGCACATAGACTGCAACTATCCACATGAAAGCCTGCACTGTCTTCCCAATCTGCGCTTTACACTAGCCTGATCAAGGGCAGTCTTTGTGGGCTCCCCCAGCCCTGCCTGGACACACTTTCAAGGGGAAATTTCTCCTTAATGTCTTCTCCCCCGCTTTCTTCTCCATCTGAAATTTAGCTCTGTAGTGTTCTCTCTTTTATTGTGGCAGGGTGAGTGAGCAGAGGAAGCGGCAGTGTGTGATGTGCATTGGTTGTTGTGGTAGACAGCCTAGTAGATGGAGCTAGGTCAGGGCAAAAAGCTTTGGGCAGAAGTGTGGCAGAGGTGGCCAGTGTGGTTAAGGGATAAAACTGCCTTTGTTATTATGTTTTTCTTATGTTTTTGAAGTGTCCTGAAAAAGGCCAGCCTCTCTTTTGTTTTCTGTAATGGTAGTTATTTGCTTTGCGGTGTGCCGCTTGCGTGAAGGCCACGCTTTTCAGCATGGCTTTGAGCTCAAAACCACACAATGGAGGAAAAACGCCCGTTGCACGCATAAATATTTGGGTGCTGGGTTAAATGTGGGTGGCCCTTTCTGTCCCCGAGAGGGAGCAGGCATCGACATGGGTATGAAGAGATAAAGCCATCCTTTTTCTCCAACATGTGAACCAGACACCTTCGCCAACAACACCTTTGCTATCTAATTATCATTGAGGAAATTGACCAAAGAAGGCCACAAGTTAATCAGTACCACTTTTTTCACTTAAGTAGGCAAACAAGAGGATCCAGTAAAACTAAACTCCAGCAGAAATACTGTTGCTTCTGAGAAATTGGCTTAGGTAGCAATAAAAAGTCCCAAGTCAAGCTACTATACTCAAGTAACATTTTATTATAGGCATATAGGCTTGCCCTCTCTGGGAAATTTAAAATACTGCCGTAAAAACGAATACTACCCTACATGTTGCCAATTATTTTCCACGAGTGAGCAAGTACATGACCATTTGTTGTCCTTCCAATTGCCTGCATAGCTTTATCGATTTACGTCATATATATTTTTCTTATAATTAATTTTTTCTTAGTATAAAAATATTTGTAAACAATATATAGGAACTTTGCTATTATATACTCATTGTACCTCACATAAATGCTAATGTATATTTAAATTGAATTATTATCTTTATTTCCACCCTGGTCAAACTAAGGCCAGACATAATTTTATTAAAGACTTGTAGAATTACATTCAGTGGTAGATCTTGTTAATGTTGTTCTAATACTGTTCTTGTTAATACTGCTATGAGTATAAGTACATGGGTTATTCACTTTCGGTGATCCTGGGTTTGGCAGTAACTGCAATGTTTTGTGCAACTTTTCTTGCTTGAATATTGGCATTCATGAACTAATGAGCTAAATAATGTGAGCTGTTTCTGGAAGAGTGTGGGGAGCATTCCCGGGCCAAAAGGACTTAGGGTTCTTTACCAAGTCAGGATCTTAATGTAAATTCCATTACCCACTGTACTCGTGCTCACTCTAAAGTCTTCGTACCATTTGAATTTAATTTAATTGGCCCAGTGATACATGGGAAAGTTTTCTACAACAATATTTTGCACTCATGATGAGGGAAGTAAATTGCAATGAGTCTGCGGAGCTATTTAGGGCTTATTGAAAGTGGAGGAGGATCAAGCATGATTATGGGCAGCGTGAGGTCAGAATATTGGGGGAGAGAGGGCTTGTGGGATGTCAGAGGTAGGGTGAATTTGCCCAGTGGGCAAACGGACATACAGCCCAAGAACATGTGGGTGTACTTATACTTGACCTGACCAGCCTCACCCCCAGCTCTGCCCTTGCAGCTCTGCTCTAATCACAGCCTCCATGTCCTCAAGCTACGCAGTGTGGTCAGCAGACATTCTGGCTACAGCACAGAAACTTTACTCACTTGTATAAACTTCTCTTTTTCTTTTTTTTTCTATTGAACCTCACTGATGACCTCAGCCTGGCCCCTTGCTCACCCCAGCCTCAGAGCTTCCAGATCTGGGCCAGCAGAATTTTAAAATTCTACTCTTCTCTTCTCCTCATACAGCTATGCCTTTTGCATAGAGCTTTTGCCTGTGTCCACTCAAGAGAATTCAGGCAATCATTTCATTTCCAAGCAATAAATCTGAAGTGCTTTCGTTCACTTTGCTTCTTGCTGCTGCATGTGTGTGTGCGCCAGAGTGCTTCACTGCGTGCTGCAAGCACGAGCCACAGGTTGCGCATTTGGTTTTAATTGCAGCCATTTCAGCCCCCCCCAGTACAAATGGAAAGCACATGGGCTCCCCTCCACCTGCCTCCAGTCAGCTACTGACAGAAACACAGCAAAAGCCTTGCTGACCAGGACAGAAGGGAACAGAATATAAAAATAGAACAGTAACATTTGAAAGGCTATTGTAGGTAAAACAGTAACTGGGAAAAGTGGAACAAAGTATCAGTTGATATCTAGATATGAAGAAAAGAGATATGGAATATCATGCCTCTGAAACTGGTGAGTGTAGTGTCTCGAAACAAATAATTTTGGTGTTGCAATGCCCCTGCTTTGTACCTTTTAAACTTGACCCTCCTTTAATGAACCTTGTTCAGGTGAAGCCAGGCTAGTTAATACGCTTACAAGTCGAGTCCTCTGTGTTAGGGGAGGGAAAACACTAAACCAAGTAGGAGACTCCAGGGCAAGGTTTGACAAATACAGGCCTGATGTACGCCTACTGTATAGCTACAGCTCCACCTCTCACAGGCAGGAGGCGCAGACTCGTCTGGCCTTCTGAGCAGTTTGGACATATGTGTGTCTGGATGCCTTGATAAGAAACACATGCAATCTCGTCAAAGCAACTCCTCTTGTATGTTTCCCTTTGCAGAGGCGAGAACATAAACAAGCTGATTCAGATTAAAGAACACTTTGTCAAAATATTTAAGCCCACACAGCCCAGGCTGAACTAAAATCTACAGGAATATGACTGCTGCCCTATGAGATACCTGCCTTAAAGCTAGGCAAGAAAGAAATCTTTGATGCAACTGAAGCAAGCAAAGAAATCTGTTTTCAAATAGTCTAAGAGTCAGAGTCACTATGTCCAAAGTTGCATCTTAAAGCTACAAATGATCACGTCTTCTTATTTGTCTACAGTAACAAAACATGAGATTCTGTACAGCTTTAAAAAAAATCATTGCATTTCCTTGACTTAAATATGTACATTATTCTATCAAGAATAAAATCTTTCGAATAAAAAATGCATATCCTAAGCAAACTGAAATCTAGAAACTGTGATGATGTGGTGTCTTTTACTGAAGTGTAACCAGTGTTGCATTACATGACACACCGATCATCCATAACCTTAAAAGCACTGACAGATAAAGTGAAGAGCATTGATTGTTACATTAGCACCTGTCAAGAGGTAGGACATACAGTACTGTGCAAAAGTCCAGCTACACATCATTGTTTATATTTTACAGGGAGACAATAGGTACAGTGATTCATGTAAATACAGCAAATACAGTAAATATTTGGTCTGACTTCCATTACTCTTTCAACACAGCCTTAACTCTTGCAGGCAAGCTTTCTTGTCATTTATTTTAGTCGTCTTCAGGAATAGGTCTCCAATCTTCTTGAAGGATGCTCCAAAGCTTTTCTTAGGATGTTGGACATCCCAAAGTTTTTCTTTGAATGTCACACTGGTTCTGCCACTGAAACTTGTCAGGTACTGGGACTAGATAAACACTTCAAAAACCCTTCAGCAAGCCTGGAGAACTATTCCTCAACAACTTATTGAGATGCCTCTCTCTTGGAAGCAAAATATAAAGAAATGGGAGTAGAGACTTTTGCTAGCTAGACGACAGAGTCAGAGGATCTCCAGAAGAATAGGTTTTGTGGAACGTCCTCAGTAGACAGTGCTTAGTACCTACCTAAAGTGTTCTAAGGAAGGACAACCAGACAACTAGTGGCAGTGTCAAAAGCTCACTGATGCGTATGGAAACAAGGGCCAGCCCTTAAGCTCTGATCCCACAAATTGCAGAAAAAGTTCATTCATCTATGTTAGAAAGCTGTCAGAGCTCACAATGTATTGCTGCTTGCTGTGTATCACATCTGCAGATTGGTCAGAGTGCTCTTGCAGAGTCCTGTCTTCATTCAAAAGTGCCTACTACAGGCACGTACGCATCAGAATTGCACCAGTGAAAAATGAAAGAAGGAGGTCATCTCTGATTAATCACATCTTTTTTTGTCATCTGGAGAATGCTTTGTGCCAGATATCACAGCACACCTTCAGACATCTTGTGGGGTCCATAACTCACTGCGTCAGAGCTGTTTTTGTGTCATTAGGGGGATCAACACAATATTAGGCTATTTAAAAGTTTTAGTCAAAGCTGATTGGTGTATATTTATCTGTAAGTGCATCCATTTCTTTCTTTATTTGTGAGGTGAATTTGTGACAAGAACACTTTAAGTGTTGCCAGGTCTGGATAAATGAACAGAATAACATGCACAGCTTGAACAGGTCTTGGAAATTGAAATATACAATAGCTTTCCCACTGAAATGACTTTTCCAACGTCCACATAAAGTATGTTCTGTACATTGACATATGATCAAATGTGAGCAAATGTTTATGATTTTTCTCTTACCTTCTTCTGGGAGTAAGTTCTCCGCACGTGTTGATAAATTAGAATTGGTATAGCATTCATTAAACATTCCTTTCTATCATTATGAGGCAACAAATGCAGCTTTATGAAGTGATGCCTCATAATGATCCTTAAGATAATGACTAACAGATCTAGCCACTGCTATCAGAAACTTTAATTGGACAAAAACTTGCAGGACTGTATAATGCAACCCTGAGTATTCATGATTGCCTTTGGGGCTGGGGTTGGGGCACTAGGTTCCCTCCAGTTCTAAACAAACCAGATGCCATATAAAGATCATCTTCCATTTCATTTGGAGTCACTCAGCTCTGCTCTGAGGGTCCTCCTCCCTCTTATTTATACCTCTCAGTTCCATTTATGCAGCTCCGCTCCTCTCAGCCCTTCTGAGGTCACTGCCAGCCAACCAAATGAGTTTCAAATGTTCACGTTATTTATGATTGGGTATCAATTCCCAGTACAAATCCCTTGCAGATGTTTTGCGTCTTCCGTATATGTACATATGGATGTGTGTCTGTGTATGTGCGGCTTGTGTGTATGTGTGTCTTGTATGAATTATACATACAACAGGTGTTACTATTTACCGCTGAGCTCTGCCTGTATGTCACTCTGGCACGCTCCACTCTGTTTAGACATGTACATTCCAACATATGAGCAGGATAGCTAAAAAAAAATTATATTTTATTACATAACAGTAACTTGAGAGTGTGCAGAATTGTAGGTTTCATCGAATAATCCTTATAAACTATTTCATTTTAATGTAATTATCTGAGAGCCTTTAGCTATAGTGTCATTTTGGCATATCTTGTTGCTTCTGAATTACCTGTCTGACTCTTCTAGACAGCTAGGCTTTCAATCATTTTGCCAAAATTTGGAGTTAAATGTTCATACTCGTATCACAAGCATGCCTACCTACTAGCAGGAAAACATGACCCTAAGTCCGCCTTTCTATCAACACTGGACACATAAGGGTCCCAATCTTTTTAATTTTACAACTCTTTTACAAACCACATAAGGAGGTAAGACTATAAGCAAGAAAATAAGCATGAGTTAGGTTTTTAAATGAATGGACCATCTTTGCCAAGGTTTTGTTTATAACCCTGTATAGGAATTTAATTTCTTTGCTTTGATAGTTATCTATGTCTTGCACATGGTTCAGTTAGGCTCAGTAGAGGGCCTGTTCATTCAGACCATATCTTGCACTTCAAGCAGCGTATTTCAGTTCTTTATGCATAAGATAACCCATTCTTCCCATGTTATTCCTTAACCCTGATGGGGGGCTCCCATCAGTGCATTCTCTTTACTGCTGGCCAGATGAAACATTGTAGGGATGGAGGAGACCTCCTGTGTCTTCTCATCTGATGATCGACTGTGTCACTGATAAGCTTGCAATGAGCTGTCACACCAGTAGGGGGAGCCTTCAAAGGTTTGCCATGTCTAAAGATCTGTTTAAGCTCTGCAGATCATACTTTGATACATAAGCTTAGTCCAGCTTCTTGCATTTTTTTCAAAAAGAAACAATTTTGCCATGAGTATGGTCTCTTTATCCAATTTTTGTCTGTGTTTAATTGCTAAAATTATTTGTTTATATTGATAATAATAATAATAACTATTATTATTATTATTATTATTATTTTGTTGTTGTCTTTCTGTGATTGTGATTGTGCAAATAAACTCCAGTCATGAGCGCATACCCTCACATGCACATGTACCTGAAACTGCTGTGTGTTTTGAGGCACAGCACACACACATAAACACAACATATTGTGTACAGGAGGAGGAGAGGGTGAAGAATGAGAATGAGATTAGTCTAAAGACTCAACGAGACTCAAAGGACAAGAGAGGAAGCCTGCATGACCCTCCTCGCCCCCTCCCTTTCTGTTCTAACATCTGGTTTGTCCATCCTTAGGCCTATATGTGCTTATTCTGGCAAACATGCATTTTTAAATGCATGCATTTACTCAACAATGGATATGGTACATGCACATATGTCTTGCCCAAGTCATCATTTACAACTTTCTGTTATGAATAAAGTAAAAATATGAAATGGTGTAGCTTTTTAGCATCACTGACAGTATGCTTTACAAGGAGGTGCAAACTCTGGGACATTCCCACAGAAGAACAACTTTTGGTACCTTAAAAAACATTTCAATAGGTGGTTCTTCAAATACATCTTTGTAAATTAATGTGTAAATATTTAGAAAGTTTAAAGTTCCTCCACATAATGTACTTATTTTGTGCTATTTAAAGGCTCTATCTAAATGATATATTTCTCAGAACCATATGTTGAAGCCAAGAGTTATTTAAGGCAGTCCATTTTTAAGAGCGTACCTGAGCCCTCCCCCATCTTGCTCCTTCTCGTCCTCCATGAAGAACCCCACTGCTCACTCTAAAGCCCTTCCTTCCTCTGGGGCTGACACACCTGCCCCCTTCGTCTCTTTCAGCCTTTCATAGGCAAGACTTTTCCAACCTTTTATTTGCAGCGTCTGGGACAGAAAATGTCCGTGGAAATACACTCTGCCCCCTAGTTAGCCTCCCCCAGTCTGGCTGCATCTCATAACACAGAGGAAATTTGAGGTTTTAAGGCCCATTAAGATATATTTACATGTGTGGCTATAGCTGCCAGCAGAAAGAATGTTGTTTCTCTGGATGTAGTTTGATTTCCAATAAATATACAGGTATGAAATTGATGCTAATGTTGGTGTGAATTTGAAATGGGAGCTTTAGCCTATCAGGAAATATGAAATAAAACTCATTGATACATTCTCTTCATATATGCAGGAATCAGGGATTAGTAATTTAATTTTTTTAAAGAAAATATCTAATGTATTTCTGTTAATTGTGGGTCACATGACCTGGACAATAAATTTATTGGTATGTCTTTCATTAGTTCTTTCAAATAATTTTTTTCAAACGTTTTGGGTCAAATTGCCGCCAGCGTTGTGGGTTTTCTGAAAAATACATTACAGGAGATATTCCTCTGTGAGACATCCCTTCTTACAAAAAGGTCTTAAATCAAGTTGAAATTCAAGCGTTGTTTCCCATTGAGATTATTGATGATGGTATTAGTTGATTTACCATAATTCTTACCATAATTACAATATATAATATTTATTTATATATATATAGCATTCTGATTAATCTGATTAAGCATTCTGATTAATGAACTATTACGTTTACATATACAGTACCTCAGCTGAGACACTTAGAAATTAACATTGAGACTTTAAATCTTGTGTTAAGTATATTATGAGCTGAAGAAGCTCATTTCTAATGTAATCTCCTTCTTGGCTGCCTCACTACTAAGCACAGCACAAATCTATATTAGCATGTCATATTCAATACAAACCAATCAGTCCAAAGGTCATATATGTATTGGTTTGTGACGTGACCCACAGCAGCTGTGGTGCCACTACAGATGATGATGGTACTGCCACTTGCCCTAAACGTCATATTACTGAAAGCAGAGAACATTAAACTTGGAATCACTGTGTTGTCTGCTGCGCTATTCTTTATTCTTTGCATGCATGTTGAGTCGATGCATGGTGATACAACCCTGGGAATCGTAATTACATTAGGTGGAAAAGATGTTGGGGGTAAGTGTGTGTAAGGGAGGGGGTTCATCCTATTTTGTGGAAATGCTGAAACTCCAGGAGGTCCGGCAGCCAATTAAATAAGCACCAATCCAACTCCTCCCTACCCCCACAGATCAAGCACTCTCAAACTCTCCATCCCACCCCTATTCAATACTTCTTCCTCACAAAGAGGGAAAGAGGGAGAGAGAGAGAGAGAGAGAGAGAGAGAGAGAGAGAGAGAGCCTTTCGATCTCCTGGGTCTCTGTCTGCCAGTCCTAGCCATGGGCCACTGGAGGTGGAGCGAGCAGACCAAAGAGCAGAGTAAGGGGGCTGAGACTTCAGATATGGCCGGTAGCCTACATGTCAGTGGGGTATTGTCTGCAGAGAGCCCAGAGAGAACAGTTTAGCCCAGAGCCCTTTAAATCACAGGCCTTGCCATGTACCTCCCTACCAGCTGTTAGGGAGGAGCTGATTATGGAGATTATTATTTTTTTATCACTAATATCAGTATGGTTTTTGAATCAGATGTACAGGTCCTTTACACATCTTACAGATTTGGTTATTTGATTATTTACCTTCTCACAGCTCATTTAAATAAATATTCTTTTAAGATTTGTAACTTTGTTTAGACAACTTAAAATTACTTTTTTACAATTTTCACTATTCTCTGCCCCATTGCACCTAATTTAGTTGGACCCCTTCCCAATCGCAATGATACACACTTACCTCTAAGGGTTCTTTGCCTTGTAAAAATAGTGAAACCCTTTTTGGTGCTATTTTATAAAAGGACAATATCCACAGTGTTTCTCAACAGTGGCTTTACCCAGGGCAAAAATACATTTAAATGGTTATCGGAGTCATTTGATTCTATATATATAACCTATGCTTTTACTAAAGAATGAAAGGCTCTTTTAATGAATAACTTAAATCAGGAGAATCCCTCCTATGAATACTAGGAAAGAACTGGCTTCTACACCAGAAAATGCAGAAAGCACAAAAATACAAATGTATTTCAGAGACAGTAAAAGCAATGGGGTGTAGATACCTGTGATTAGTTACAGCTTGTCATGGTACGATGAGAGTATCAGTGTGGGCATGGCAGAGTCTTATGTGATAATCTTTTGCAAGTGATTTTTATTACTGTCAAAACATCTGCGGTGGAATTCAATGCAGGAGTCTTAACTGGGAATTCAGCCCAGTATAAATTAGAGCTACAGGACGATCCTCCATTCAGTGCCTCGGCAGCCTGATGGACACAAAAGAGAAATGTAGAGGCAAAGCAGCAGCAAAGACAATTGCTGCATAAAATATCATTGCCTCAGTTCATCCATCAATACTGTTTTCACATAAACCCCTAACCAACACAGTTTTTCCATCCTAAACTTGCCTTTATTCTTGGTCTAGCATATATTTAAAATAAAATAATGTTGCGGCTCAAACCTCAACAGTAACAGAATGTCCCTCAGGCAGTGTTGAAGCAAAACTGTATCTGTGAGATGGGTTAGATGGGTTAGTTTCGTGGTTGTAAGTAATCATGAGTAATTATGAGGAATTATAATTCAGTTTCTATATTTCTCTTACAAAATAATCAAAGGTTAGACCATAATCCTATTTACTAATTAATCTCTTTATGGGCTGTAATTTTTTTTTTTTTTTAGCTTTGGCTATTCATTGGCCTCAACCACTGTAATATGAGGGATTTGTTTTGGTTGGGTTTAACCTAAAATGATACTTTGTTGGTGCTTTGAAATGTAAAATGCTGAATTTAATTGAAACTCTGACAAAATGACTATGAGGTTAAATGCACACGCTGGTGTATCTATGTTTACAAAAGGGAAAGGTTGTGGAAAATGGTCTAAATAATGTATTCTACAGCTCTGTAGGCAGAAGCCCTATACATTGACCAGGTCAGTCCGAACCTGTATTTGTGGAATAAACTGGACATTGATCATGCATTTAATAGGGATATTAGACATATAAAATATTTCTAAGAATATTTCATGTCCAAGTTGTATGCTGCTTCAGTGATGGCGTTTTTGATCCAGAATTTCTAAATAAAACAGGCCTATTACACTGTTTGTAATTGTGACAGTGTAGTTTAGCCTTGATTGTCTTTTCTGAACTTTACCAAAATTCACAGAAGACCTGGGCACACTTTGAACAGATTAATTGGCCAGAAAACATTTACATTTACTGCATTTAGCAGACGCTCTTATCCAGAGCGACTTCCGTGTCCTAATTACAGGGACAGTCTCCCTGGAGCAACTCAGGGTTAAGGGTCTTGCTCAGGGACCCAGTGGTGGTAGTGCTAGAGGTGGGATTCGAACCTGGGACCTCTTGATCCTGAGGTCCGTAGGCAAGTACCCTACCACTAGACCACCGCCACCCTTAACTGCTACTACAAAATAACCAGGTAGAATGATGGCCACACTACATTTTCCCGTTTGTTTACATTAGCACTTAGTGTAGCAATTTAGGTGCTACGGTGTCAAAGGTCATGGAGAAAACTGAAAAACTTTATGCATTGGTTTTGTTCTAAAGGCTGTGGAGCTCAGTCTGTGAGTTCTCCTCCTTCACCTGAAGCTCATGACTAGACTAACTCTGTTCCCTCAGTCTAAACACTGAAGTTGCTCTTCATGTCCGGACGTGCATTTCAACCACTTTTAGGCAACATTATGAGCTGCTGTTGTTCGGCGAGTTTGTTGAGCTCGATGTATTTTGGCACTTTTAGAGGTTTTCTTTTTGGAGACACAGGACTTCAGCCGAACAAACAGAATAAATGGTTTAATGAGGTAAGACATTTTGAGGCGACACGTTTTTATAGACTATAGGGACAATAACATCACAGACAGACAGTTTTATGGAACCAAACGAACAGACAGATGAAAGGAAAATAATAAAAAGTAAAAGGTGCAAATGAGCCAGACGCAATGGCGGATCCACTCTTCCCCTCGGTGGACTCCATTATATCCTTCCTCGCCGGCTGAACACGTGGCTGCCGCCAGGGGGCGAGCGAGGACTCAGTCCTGAGAGCAGCGGAAAGAAAGGAGCTTTTTCTTCTAATTTTGTCACAGGTTTACTACAGATATGACGATTTAACGACTGCAATTTATTTGTACGGAAGCAACGATAAACTAAAGTTGTCTAAATCTGTCGGAACCGCGTTAAGGTCCAAGAATGGGAAGCAGATTTGGGCTCTGGGCGCTAATACGTCTCTAAATGTGACTAAAGATCAGAAACTCACACGGCCCGAGTGTGTAAACGCGGACCCTTGTCACGTGCAGTCCGAAACACAAGTGTTAGTAGTTAGTCTTCAATAACAGATCGTCAGGATTTGGAAAAGGGTCCACACGCAGTCCACTGCTAGGGCTCAAAGGTGTGCGTGTAAATATACATTTGATTGTCATTCTCTGGATTCTGGCCGTTTTTATTCATTTTTGGTTAATTTCCTGGTATTTCCAAACAACACTTGTCATTTTCTTTCATAGCAAATTATTTCCCCCTCCATCAGCTTTTTCTGTTCTGTCGGAATGGACCATAAATGTATGTTGTATTCATAAAGGCCACAGATCGCTTCAGGACAGGCTGTGGATGCAGTGCCCCCCTGCTCCTGGTCTAAACACCGGAGGACTCCTCTCAGTGTCCGCAAACCGGACCAACAGGTTGGCTCTAACTGATACTGTGTTCATCTTAGCCAAACCACACACACACGCGCTCGCGCGCACACTTTTCCAAAACTTCAGTGCAGAAAAATAATTATTCGGCTCTTTAGTTGTCGAAGCAGTTTACTTAGGGCCCGCAGATGGATTTATTTTAGGGTTGTAAATATCCGAAACTGTTGCCATGGTTATTATTCTCCATTGTAATTGCGCCCGAGCTGAGATCTAAACTCCAGAACCTGAAAAAGCCTCTCTTTGGTTGCTGTTCTGGCCGCCATGCCCCTGCTCTGTAAACGTGCCTTTTCTCTTAGTGCCCTGCGAGACTTTGGAGAAGGAAATGTGCAATTGTGCAGCCATGAGGGATTCAAAAAGATTACACCCGCATATTAAGCATAACAAGGCCTAATGAAATTATTAATGCGCCTGTGTTGATTTAGTTTCCATTTGGCCCTTTCCTGGAGGATTATTAGGGCTGTTGTTATGGCCGTCCTTCTGCTCGCACTCTGAAGCTCCCCCTCCTGCTCCGGTCAGGACGGATTAAGTTCACAGAGTGGGCTTCTCTCTGCAGCGCCTCTCCGCGCACAGCAGCCGGCGGCTCTCAGGCGGACGCGCTCCTGACTGGGCGCAGGACTTTGCATGAGGTTTGAAAGAAGAAGATAACACTAAAGAAAAACGCGGTGGTTAGTTGTAATTAATTATTTAATACCCAAATAAATAGAGCATTTTCTTGTAAACAACGATACTTAATCAGTGTTTTTAACCTCTAATTTATAAGACGCAATTTAGTTAGTAAGATTATCTTATTAATAATAATAATACCAACAATAATTACTGTAATTATTATTGAATAAATAAAGCTCTGCCTTGCAAATAACGACACTATAACTGTTAACTTATCAGATACAAATACTTTAATTAATATAATGTCTTAATAATAATAATTACTGCTACTACTATTTAACAAATAAACAGAACATTTTATTGTACACATCAGTACTTTATAACTGTTTTTGTAACTTAACAAATACAGTTTAGTTAACGGTCATCTGAATAATAATACAATAATAAGAATGCAGATAATACAAATGAATTGACATTATTATTAATATTGTTAATATTACTTTCTGTATCTTATCATTAAAAGCAGAATTGTGTTCATGAAGTGCATAAATTCTTGTTTGTATAGAAATTAAGGCACATCGCCTTAATAACATGAGATGTATGATTTTAAATCAGTCCGCCCTGAGACTAACTGAAGATAACTGATAATAACCGCGAGTTGGACTGAAAGAATAATACAATAAAGGATGTTTCCCTTTGGGATCAGGAGGAACCGCACTGTAGTACATTTGTTTCGTATTTTTATTGTTTTGAGTAATTCAAGAAATAACAGTCTTGATATTTCTGACATTAGTTAGTCTAACGGGTTAATTTTCTAAATCTAAAACCCAACAGACGAGCAGCTGTTCATTTCAGATTGTGGGGCTCGTTTATGCTAAGAGTCTTGATTACATTGGTTACAGTGTTAAGTTTATTACATCTGCATTTTTTTTAATAAGGTGAGAACCAGAAAAATAGTAAGTGGTTTAAGCCTCGCAGCTCTTCACTCTGTTTGGTGATTAGTATCAATAAACCCCCTGAACTGCGATCTACTTAACTTTTATATTACAATGTTCAAAATGACCAAAAAATTCAAAAGGGAAAACAAGCATTTCATACAGATTTTTGTTTGGGGTTTTGTAAGCATAAATGTCAGAGTAAGCCAAAGTCATGAATAACAGCTACATGCTGTGTTGCTGTTATAAAATGGGTCAAAGAAATGCAGTGAATGCACTTAAAACGCAATATTCCAACAGGAATTCATCACTCGGTGAACCTGCTTTCAGCGAAACCGGTCTATTTCACAATTATAGAAAATTGATTGTCATTGTATACACTTATTTTTCATGAAGTTCCTTCAAAACAGACCTGCCCGGTTTACAAAAACTATTCTTTTGTCTTAAATAATCCGAGCCTCTAAATCAGCTTAACGAGAATCGAACATTTACTACAAATGCATTAGATTTTTCAGCGGGATTTTTAGAGAGTTCAGTGTGTAAAAATATTAATCTATTAGTGTCCTTTAATATATAGTTGATGTAGGACCCCCTTCATAAACACACACACACACACACACACACACACACAGCTGGGGGGGGGGGTGGTTATATATTGGTCTCTCGGAATAAAGTAATGAACTCTACTAAAAAAATGTTTGTTTTTTTCTGCGGCACTGTATATTTATTTTATTTAATACATTAATTGTAAAATGTATTTTTAAAATGTAAAGCATTTTTTTTATTATATAGAAGTTAAAATGATATATAAACTTATCAATTGAAAATTATAGAACGTATACATTTCAGAATTGTGGCGCATACAAGATCACTGTTGTTTCCGAAATGTGAGAAAAATAACAGAAATAATAAATGTAGAATAACACGATGTAGTATGCAAGTATGAAATAATAACAACTATATATATTTATATTTGTACATCGCTTGAGTTATTTGTTTAATGTGCTGAATTAATAAGCCAAGCTCGTTTACATTAAAATCATTTTAATCTAAATTGTACTGCAGTGGAATTATATAAGCATTAAAGTTACAGTGTGAAAAGCATGAATAATAAATACATGAATTAATAAAAATAAAGAAATAAATAACGCAATGAATTATTAATAGATTAGTCTGGCCGAATTATTTATTGATTAGTATAAATGTTAAAAAGGGTTAGCCCACCTTTTGGCAATGCGAACTCCACATTCCTAATATATATATATATATATATATATATATAAAATATAAACGTCCCGAATGGAAATAATCTTTCTTTTTCCTTTTTGAAGAGAGAAGCCCGTTCTCGGCTGTTTTGCTGACTGTGAATGAGGGCCAGCCTGGGATTTGAAAGTGGCGCCAAATCTGTGCGGCTCTTTGCTCGACTGTTACGTAGCAGAGCTTCGAACTTCACGTGGAATTCTGGCGCGCGCGCTGCTTTAGAAGAGTAAACAGCTTCTGTACCGAGCGGGTCCTCCCCGCGCGCACTAATACGCGCTGCATGGCCGTTAAAGAGGGCAGTCCGCGTCCTTATCTGTCTTAAAGAGCTGAAGAGGGGACAGCCATGATCCAGTACACTCCGCCTCTCCGGGGCACTGATGTAACTCTCTCTGCTGCTCTTTATTCCTCTAGATCCCCCGTCACTCGCACACACTTGCGATTTCGCCGCAGATCCGCCTCCTCGCTGCGCGTCCTCCGAGTCCAAGCCGTGCGCTAAGCGCGGAGATCCGTGATCGCACCGCTCCGGCGGCCGCTGGGCTTCGGCACAGGCGGACAGGGGATCTCCGGGCTGCGAGGAGGTGCAGGGGGGAGGGGGAGCACAGGAGGGAGGGAGCCCCCGGCCAACTGCGCACACAAAAAAAAGCGCCACGAGGAATTCCCACTGAACACTGCGCACATTTAAGGGGGACCTGCATATGCAGGCTTCGACATCAGAGCCGCTGAGTTACCGACATTTAGTTTCACTCAGTTCTGTACATTTTCCAAAGTTAAAATGTGTTTGGTTTGTATGTTCTCAGAACTCAAATCCGAAAGCATAATGGATCAAACCAAAGTGATTTGTTAAAATCTGGACTGTAGGTCACATAGCCTGCCGGGCTTGGAAAAAAAATACACATCCGTCCAGGCCATAAATCTAATCTCACTTAAACGGATCCGAGCTGTTCCATTTTAAGATACTGGTTTAACTGGTACCTCCCTATAAATAATATAGGCTGTTCAATTTTATATCCATCTAATGTTGTTGCAGTTTATGATATGCACCACAAAATGTCTTTTCGATTATTTTATAATATTTGTTACACTCCATAAACTCTTTGAATCTCTGTCTTGTGTGTCCACCTTAAAACATCCACGTTCCTTAAAGCCTCTTCCGACGTGGGAAACCGGCTATTGGAGCAATGTTTTGATCGGAAGCCCCCTGCTCCCCCCAGATATAACCAAAGGAATGCTGGGTAATTTTTTGGGAGAAATGTCCTGTAAAGGTGTCAGATTTCAAATGAGGAACTCTGGGGGTTTTAAGCTCGCACCTATGTAAACGCACCCAGGAGGACAAGAAGAGAAGTATTTCCCCCTCCTTCTTCCCCTCAACTTGGTGATGGATGGGCGATCTGCCTTTGTCTAAATGCAAATAGACTTTAACCCTGAATTAATGGCTAACTCCGCAGAGGGGTGATTACTCGACGCCCGGGTTTATCTGCTTTTCTCCAAGCCCGTCTGTCACCAACTACATGACAATTGATAATTTGGCGCACATTTGGCGCATCTACTCTGAATGCCAGTTTCCATCCCAGTGGAGAAAGAGAGCTGAGATTAACTGGAGGTGGCTTGACTGTAAACTGCTTCATCAGCACAGCAATAACTGAAAACTATAAGGAGCAGATCAAACCTGGAGTCCAAAAATTTTCTTTCTTTCTTCCTTATGACTTTTACACACAATGATGTGTGCTACATTAACATTTCAAGCCCCACACCTCTTTCTATTATTTAAATAAACTTCTTCAAGAACTGGTAGCTTGAGTTGCCTATCCATTAAGACAGTACACAAAGTTTGTTTTTAAGCAACTAGTGAACATGTTTTAAGATTAGTATCTGAATAATAAACCCATGACAGGCACTGTAAAATATTTATTGGAACAGCAAATACATTACTCCAGTATACTAAACTAAGTATACTTAGTCTTGTCCAAATCTTGGACACATCATTAATTTGGTTCTTAAAAGATTATTTACCTTCAGGCAAATGGCAGAAATTCTGCAGAGGCCTACAAAGACTTCCTTTAAGAGCCATAAACAGCTCTCTAAGTACAAGGTGGCACTTTGGGAATAAAGTCTTCATCTTTGTAACAAAAAGTCAGTCCTGTCACAAGAATTTTTTTTAATAGTGGTCATTCTGATCTGAGTGACCTTTTGACCTTTAGAAGAGCCCCTGAATGGAAAATGAAGACATGCACATGAATATTTTAACTCTGCTTTTTAATTGAAACTGTTAAAACATGTTATTGCTGTATGTAAATTTTTATCCCAGGCGCACTCATTGGTTTGCTTTTTGTAGATGGACTCAATTGAAATTTTTGGGAAGAAAGGAGAATGAAGGATGGAGGGGTTGTATTTGTGTAACTATTCGTCTATGTATGTGTGTTCTTGTGTTTGGAAGTCCGTGGGGCTCTAGCAATACTGCTACATTATGACCATGGGTACTAAAATTTTATCTCCAGCTCACATTGTCATGTTACGGAGTAACTATGCATGTGTGTGTAGGTGTGTGCGTGTGTGTGATGGCTCTATTACCTTTTGCCAAGGGCGGTGTTTGCTCTTGCAACCAGTAAAACTCAATGTCTGTGCACCTTATAAGTCTTTCCTATGAAATATCACTCATAGGTTTCCTGTTCAGTGGTAAAACAGGCATCAGGATTTGGAATTAATCTAAAGGAGAGGCCACCTGTTGCAGAAGGGAGGCACAATGAAAACCATAATTTTGTCTCCCTGCAGGATGTATTTAATGTGACTCGTCACATAATGTGACCAATCCATGCCACATAAAACAGTCTTTACAAAGACTACTGTCATTGGAAGGGTAAACTGTTGAAATGCTTATGAATTGCAAGAGTTTCACTTGCTGGTTAAGGTCAATGCATACTAATGTCTTTTACTCAGCTGTGTAAAAATAATACCATTTGTATGTACATCTGCTTTACACCTAGTTAGGCAAATAAAACGCAATGCATGCCTAAGTTTCCAAGAAGCTTCAGATGTCTTTGCAGCTACTGTGTTTCTCTCTAAAGGCATGTTTTTAACTTTTTTGTCCTTGTTCATGTTCCTTTTTTGCCCAGAGCTTTAGATGATAGGGCAAATATGAGCATAAAAACATGATGACTTGTTTCAAATGGTATCTTTATGGGTTCATACAAATGGGTAATTTATTGTTCTCACAAAACTCGGTCTCGGGATCTTGGCATAGGTCATTGTGTGAACACATTGTGTGAACACTGGTTTTTGTCTGCAATATTATTTCTTTGAAGAGATGCCCAGGGCCTGGAGATGGATGGGAGTCAGCAAAAAGTATGATGGAGACAAGATAGAGGGAAAGAGATGGTTCATTGTTGCCTGTGGAGATCCACCACTTGACTTAAGCACTCCCCAACCCCGCAGCTGCGTTCTGGTGCTCTCACAAACTTTCTTTTTTCTCCCCCAACAACAACATCATCTGCGCCAGGATCACATGAGCTGCCTGCCCAGCCACGTGATGGCGCTGCAGATGTGAAGGGGCAGTTTTTTGCAGTCGGGGCAAAAAGCAAGTGCGTCAGAATTGGCTGGGTGGTCACAATACAGACCTTGTCTGTTGCTCCCAGCTGCTGTATTTAACAGCTGCAATAAAAGGGCTTTTTTGAAAAGCCTGGAAAAAAATGTAAAAAGTAGTGAATGCCACTGAGTTTTTAAAGAGATGTCTCTGTTTGCCTTTTTTCCCCTCAGTACTTATGCATCTAATGCCTAATGCATATGCATGTGAATGTAGAACTTGGTTGTTCTTTACAATAAATTCGGACGTAATTGAGACATGTTCCCTTCCACTGACCTTTCGATCATGTCTTGTCAGGTTTTGAATTGTAGTGACTAAGCACCTTCTGCTTTCATTGTTTAAGGGCACATATCCTTTCATGATAGGGGTGCACATTTAGGGCAAGTGTTCATAGAGATTATTGTCCCTTTCAAACATATTGGAACAGCAAGGCCAATTCATTTGTTTCTGCTAACCACTTAAGACATTTAAAGATATATGAGATTCAAAGAATACTATGGGGTTTGCAGATTTCAAATATCAGATTTTTAGCTTTTATCACCTTTCTGTTTACATCAGGATATGTTAAATTATATAAAACATAGCATCTTCTTTATCTGACCACAGATACAGCCAAGGTTATGAAACAGAAAGTTTTAAAGTCAGTTAATATTTGGTTCCATATTCCTTGTTTGCAACAATCACATCAAGTCTGCAACCAATTGATTTAATCGAATTGCTGATTATTATTTGTTTATAGTTTTGCAGACATTTTGGGTGGGTTTCTGTCCTTAGTCTCCTCTAAGTTCTTAGGACAAGTCTGGGTACATTTCTTTGCAGGCTACCATTAGTTACATCATCAGTAAATTCATAAAAAAATGTTGAGCCTTGTCTGGAAGTAGCCGTTCAATCCAAGCCATGACACTACCGCCACCATGCTTTATGGATAAGCTTTTACATTGACGGGTATATTCTTTCTTTCTTCACAAATGCTTCTAATGGATTTTCCTTATTTTCTCAGCTGCAAAAAGACATGCTTTTCTTTAGTAGACAGTTCTCTAGCAATCTTCTTGGTTTTCCCTTTTTGACAACAAATACCATAAAATAAAGCTTAAACCTGATATTTCATATCAAATGCCTTCAGTGCATAGCACTTCTAATTAATGTGAAACATTCACAGTGGTGGATCGAGAAAAGTTCTTGATTTTTTTTTCTCCATTATGCATTCAACTGTGCAGTGGCTGTTTACAAAACATGTCAAGTTTAGACATGTCAAATTTCATTACATTTATATTTACGATTAACTTTGGCTGTGTCAGGAGTTTTGAATGTTAAACAAGCATATTACTATTACAGGAAAGAGTCTATGTACAAAGGAGATACTTGTATAGAAATTGCACACTTTCTATTAATAAAAAAATAGATTGATTACTGCAGAATGAAAAAGAACATATCATTTGTTTTATTTAACAAATTGGTGATCTAATCACCCACAAAGATTTCTACTGACCTTCAAAAAGTAAGCATTACTATAGTTTTAATTATACCCACCATACCGCTTGATTGTTTTTTTTTTATTATTTATCGTCATTTTGACCACTGCTCACAAAGTAATTGCAAGAGCAATGAAAATTTGTTTACATCTACTGAATATTGCACCATTGCTGCAAGCTTTCAGGCTGCCTCCATGCTATAAGCTTTTCTGCAGGTTTTGTTTGTTTGTTTCAGATGAAAAATTCAGTTCTTGCACAAGAAATTGCTGGCCACCATATTTTATTCTCTTGGCGCACCTGACATGGCAGGTTTTGCATTTCTCAGCACTTTGGAACAGGCAGAGGAGAGCAGCTTTCCCAGAGGTACTCTGTATGCATAGGCCTGTCTCAACCAAAAGCTTGCTCATGTGACCAGGGCAAGTCTACAGTAGGTTTCTATGGTCGCATATATAATCATTGCTTTTTGGCCATCAGGTAACCTTTTTTGGAGTTCACAATTTATTGGAGCGCAGATGCTTTTAGACTCAAAGTGGAAAAGTTTTAAGGCTTATTTTTCTAACATATTACAGCTGTGATCACATTGCTCTAAGCAGACAGGCTTTTGCTAAGATCTCTCCAGCTTGACCTGGGTTACTCACAGCATGTGATGTGTTTGCTTGAGGATTGGAGAGATCTGTGAATCAGTCTTTTTTTCTTACAAGGAACTTAAAATGACCATTATGGTCTTTTGTTGAATTGTTCTTACAAGGAACTTGAAATCTCCATTATTGTCCATTGTTGAACTTCTAGAAATGTACAAATGTTTATGTACTGCATTATTGTATCACATTAAAGTGTTTGGACTCTATTTTTGATGTCTTAGACCTAAAACTATTATCTCCAAGAATGAGGGTCAAAAAATCACTACATGGATACTTTGTTCATCAATTAAGGCAAAGTGTTTTATTTTTATTGTATTGTAAAGAAGGTACCAAATGTGCAAACAAGAGCAAACTGGGAAACAGGAAAAAACTGATAAGAAACTGAAACAGAGACTGGGTCAATGGTCAGGATATTTATATGCAGTGTGTATGGATAGGTCTTTTTCTACTGAGGCATTCATTTCCCCTTGGCTGCACTTAAGCATACTCAACTCAGACAATAGTCTTAATTATTCTAGGGCACACACACAATGTAACCCCTCACATTCAAATGTTGTTTAGGAAACAAACATGGAAGCACCCAAAACACACAGCCATTAAGCGTATTTGTTTCCTTAGCAAATGATTCCTGTATCTTGTGGCACTGCAAGCCTGAGAGAGATGCCGTTTAAAAGACACTGCAGATAGTTGCTGGTCATGGGGAGCGATGGGGTTGTCTTAGAGCCTCATCCTAATGCAGAATGATAGAACAATCATCAGGGTCCAGGCCTGTTTTCTGCTCTTTTTGAAGCTGACTTCTTGTGTATCAAATCAAAGGGGTATTTTGGGGTAGAAATCCATGTTCATTATAGTCTATATCATTGATGTTGGTTCTCGGTTAAAAAAACAGCTGTGTGTACATGGCTGTTTCCTACGCTACCATCAGTGCACTTCTCAGACAACTTAGTGTGTCACTTCTGAAGCCCATGGCACTTTGGAAACTCAGTGAAGCAGAGGCCTCATAAACGTGCCAGACTGGCTGTGGCCTAATGACCCCAAAGATTGAACTAAAAGAAGCCTTGTGCACTACCCTGGCTTGCAAAGTTAATAGGCCGCTTTTAACGCACTTGCGACTTGAAATCTTCAGAAAAAGAGAACATACATCCCCCATCACAACTCAGCATTGTGTGAGTAAAATTTTACATTTTACTTCTAATTTTCTTGCGCTGCTTGTTGCTTCTTCTTTTTCCCCCAGAGCAGAGGTGGATAAACGAATCCAGCAGTTCAGTTTGTGAAGAGTTAACGCCTCGGAACGCTTTTCGCTGTACCGGCAAGTGAGGGGTTAAATATGTGACGTCAGCGCCGATGGGCGGCGCCTGTGAGGGTGGGGGAGGAGTCAGAGTTTTGCTCCGGGGAAGAGTGGGGAAAAACACGCCTCGCTTTCAAGGCAAATCACTTATTTTGGATGTAAAAATATACGATTTCTTTCCTAACCCGCTGTTAGAGAAGAACATTGCTTTTATTTAAGGATAACCAGTGACTGTTGTATTGGATTTTTTAAACTCCACGGTAAAAACCTGTAAGTGTTTGAGTAAACAGTTGATTGAAGTGAATGTGTGTTTGTGGTGTTTTAACGAGCGTCTCTCCAGAAGAGCTTTTAAATCGACTGTTAAAGGTGCAGGTCCTGCCTGCATGGCTGTAGTTTCTCTTAACGTGTGAAAAAAACAAGAAGAAAAGCTTGACCCTGAGAGCTTTCGGTGTGTAAAGTTTCCCACAACAGCCCCCGAGACTTATGGACAGACTCCCTTCTGGTTAGCCAATATTTCCGCGTGTTATTTTGGGGGGAAAGGGGCTCAGACTCGCGCGATTAGCCTGATGAAGGCCGGGCCTGCTTTAAAGGGGCTTAAAAGTCCAATATGGAGGCGCAGGAGTGATTGAATGCGTCTCAGCTCTCCCCGGAGGGATAGAAAGAGGGTCGACCCCCCTCCGGTTCCTTCCAAGGTCCTGTTCGCTACAGCAATCTTAACACGGATAAAAAGAATAACAGCGGACGGTGTGTCAGGGGTGCTGGAGTCTCTTAGAAACGTGCGCGTTCGTCCTAAAACAAGAAGAAAAAGAAAATGCGTAGAAAAGAGTTTCAATTCCGTCGGCCTATCCATCAATTTTCTGTTGAATGTCACTGAGCTCCATTGTGGGAGACAAGGACGCGTCATCCAGCCATAAATTTGTGATTATAGAGGCTCGGAGAGGCAGTTGGCTTCTATTCGGAGGGATTTGCTTGGAGCACTAAACTACATGTAGACTACATTACAGAGCCCGGCTCATCTTTTATCTGCTAATTAGAAGAGGGGCTGTGCACAGCTTTTTCTTCACTCACAGAGAATTACAGAAGCAAGAAGGTAAAGCGAGGCTCTTCTCTTCTAAACAGTGAGGGTTTCCCTCTCTGGAGGAGATGTGAGGGAGAACTTCAGAGGGTTTTTTTTATTCCTGATCGCAGCCGAATGTGGGGCTTTCTGCGTTTTGCTCCGCTCGGTGTAAATCAATAGGCAGCGCCAGATCGAGCGGATTTGTTGTGCGGATTGGCGTTTTTATAGGTAGGTGTTTTCTACTCCTCACTTTCTGATTTATCGCGATCACCTACAATTTGGGTTTTCAGAAAAGAGCGCTGTGTCAGTGTGTGTGTGTGTGTGTGAGAGAGAGAGCTTTATGCAGGTGTGATGAATAGCCTACATGCAGATAGAAAAGGAGAAGCAGTGACACAAAAAATGTCTATTTAGTCTGTTAGTCTATTTCCTTTTAGACTAGAATATGGTGTAAAATCGTCTGCAAATAGAAATGTTCGAGTAGAAAAGCGAGTTTCTAGCAGATCCTTTCTGTAGTCTGAAACGCTGGCCCACGGTGCGCGTGTTTTTCGGGGTGTCGGAGATGAAGTCTGTCCTGCGCGGGATGGAGGCTTGTTGACTCGCTCGCTTTTTCACCTCGAAAGCTGTTTTCCCGGAGATCGTGTCTTTCAGATATTTCCCAGCTCATCAGAAAAGCAAGTCACTCTCATGGCCACGGCGGCCTTCCTCTGCATTCGGGTTCAACTTTTTTAAACTTTGGCGCACAGGCTGGTGAGACATTTCGGCGATTTAGTTCAACACTAATAAATAATCGATGCAGCAGCGAACAGCTCGGGGAGAGAAGAAAAGACCCAATCTCACACACACACACACACACACACACACACTTCGATCACTGATGGCTCTGCCTGCACGCCGGCCTCACCGTGTGAGCAAGTTTGGTGTGGAGCTGCACCCTGAGCTGTGTGTCTGGAGGTTTTCGGTTCGCGAGGCCGCAGCGAGCAGGAGACAGCGGTGTTGTGGCCTCCAGGACTCTCTTTACACTTTTTTGTTGCATAAGCCAGTGTCTGATTTGGGTTTTTACACCAGGCCTCTCTGGCTGATGGACAACTGGATGAAGGCTCACTCGCACAGTTTCTACAGCCAAGAAACAGAGTTCAGGTCTCCAAACCCTCGGGACAAAACGGCACAACATCTAAACTTGTCGAAATGAAAACCCCCATGCTTTCGGCTTCACCATGTCTGTGCCATTTTGCCAAAATTAATTTTAAATGAGATAAATTAAGAAATAATCCAAGCCCCAGATGTGGATTTTTATTGCACTGTAAATGTAAAGTCACGCGAGTTTGCATTAACCCGTAACAAGCCGGATCGATGCAGGTTGAATGTGAAAAACAGGAATTCTTCCATCTCAGTGTAAATATAACATATCGATCTTACTCTGCACCAGCAGTTTAACATCCCGTTTTCTGCTTCAGCCTCAACGCGTGAGAAGCGTTAAAGCTGCTTTCTCAGATTCTCACATCGTCCCATAAACCACGGTGGAAAAAAAACTAAAATCGAGAAGGAAATTTGACACACCCGTGTCTCCCTTTTGTCTTCTTCTTCAGTGAGGGTTCCCAGTGCGCTCTGGACTGGTGTGCTGCTTGTTCCAGCTCGACCGGACTGCAGCTCTGTTTGGTCTGCTTTTCTCTCATGCAGGCCTAACAGCTAGTTTTATCCCTGCGAAGGAGACATCCAGCGTCTTCTTTAATCAAACCAACACCGTGCACATGTCTAGTGTATTCTGTTACACTTCTTTAGCCCCGCTTAGTTGGACTTTTAACTTTTTCAATAAAACAGGTCGTAATGAGGGAGGTTCG
Source organism: Hepsetus odoe (assembly GCA_017165825.1). Taxonomy (NCBI): domain Eukaryota; kingdom Metazoa; phylum Chordata; class Actinopteri; order Characiformes; family Hepsetidae; genus Hepsetus; species Hepsetus odoe. Next base: position 12,217,922 of record CM029378.1, read on the forward strand.
TGTCATTTATGGGCCTGAGTCCATACTCGGTCTAATTGGACACAGATGGCTTTTCCTATTGATAACCCCTCCGTCGGAAATGCAGTTCTGGGGAAATTATAGATGGCGATTGGGCTGTGGTCTCCCTCATGGGCGCGTATGTTTATTCAATTAAGTCAAGTGCTCCAATAGGGCACTGCCACACAGCCCTGGTGCACCGGTTTCCACCTTGTAACTAGAAATGGGAGCTAACCCGCTTTATTGTTTAGCAGCTCAATGAAGATCTATGCGTGACATTAGACCATAACCTCTTTCTTTCTGTAACACGCCAGCCTACGCTCTTCACACGGCTATAGTCTGCTTCAGGTGGTCTGCAGGACCGAGCCTTTCACAGTCCGGGATCTCCACTCTGGACACGAGCTCTGACCCCATAGTTTCACCCAGGTCATGCGAGCTTTGATCAGACTGCAGTGCTGCTGCATGTATGTGCTCGCATGAGCCCAAACAACGTTGAGACAAAGACTGGTACTGCAATAGCAAGCAGTAAAGGTGTAGGCCTGTGTGTGCACGCCAGACAAATACCTGCTCTGCGCAGGCAAATCTCCCAAGCCTAATTTCTCACTCCGTGACTACTGACCACTAATGGCCATTTGCAAGGACGAGGAGCAGGGCCCTTAAAGATGCACAAAAATAACCCAACAGGTCAATGTATTAAAACGGTCTAAGTCATTAATTCCGATCCCTCCCATTAACTTTTTTCCTTTTTTTTTTGTTTTATTTTACATATTATGCAGCATTGTTATGCATTTATGCGTGTTTCTGGCTTGACGTTTACCCACAAAGGAAACTGCCTTTTAAACTTTTTTACAGAACCTAACTAGTCCTGAACACAACAGGATTAAAAAGAGTTGAGCCCAGAAGAATCACATTGGTAATCCAATTAGAATTTAATAAATTAATGTAATTAAAACAACATATATTTTTTTATAGGATCGCACTTGTATTATTGTTATTTTAATACTATTCTTATTACTACTAGTAATACAAATCACTATTATTATATTCATATTAAATGAATGCGCAAAGCATGGGCTATATTTCCATCTTTAGTTAGTGCTTTTACACGACGATAAAGCTTAGTGTGGATCTTCTGTGACGGTGTTTCTTGATCAGCTGAAAGATATCAGCTCTTTAGTGACTCCTCACTCTGGCGCTCAGTGAGTTACACGGGCATGTATGTGCATGTAAGCTGCCCTTCCCATCAGCCCGGGCACCAGACGTGCTCCCATCGTCTTCTGTCTGAAGATCTTGCAGCCCGAGGCGGACCGAGGGGATGTGGCCCTGTGTGAGGGAGCGGAGGGTTTCCCGAACGCGGTCTATAACAATAACTGGGGCTTGCAGCACCCTTGGCCCGCGCTGGTGACAAACGGCCCGTTCCGGTAGTTTGACTGAGGCTGGGAGATGGAGGGAAAGTGTCAATCAGGGCCGCTTCACTGAGCCTGGACAATGCGCTTGGTGGGACTGCTCTGTTTCAAGAGCAATCAGTCACTCCGCATTAATTATCCCCGCGTCCCACAGCGGGGCAGCGCGCGCTGGCACACGGACTCTGCGTGCGCGTGTGCGTGTGTGAGAGAAGGGGTGGGGGTGGGTGTGTGTGGGTGTAAGAGCGTGAGTGTGTGTTTGCAAGAACAACGAGTGGGTTTTGCCCTACGTACAACTTTGAGCCTGCTTTCAGAAACTAATAGCCGGACTCTTTATTGTTAGGAATTATCAGACATAATAATAATAATAATAACAATAATAATAATAATAATAATGGGGTTATAATTCGGACGTTTCTTAACCCTCTCAGGGTGTGTGTGTGTGTGTGTGTAAGTGCGTGCGCGTTCCTCAGTCCTGCTTTCCTGTGCTTCCTGTAACACACATGGATTGTTTATGTACTCTGTTATTTTCTCGTTTTAAGCCCACCGGTTCAACATTAGGCACGTTTTAAGTTGTAGGTTGCCCAGCAGGTTTGTGTGTGTGTGTGCACGCGCATGAAGTTAAAGCAGGGCTAATAACCTCGGTTGTGTGTTAGGCATGTTTTTCACACACTTTACAGTCATGTTTTATCCGTCTGAAGAGTTTGAATGCTCAGGTAGAAAAATAAGAATTAAGAGACAGGGATACTTTCGGCCAGAAAGGAAATAAAATGAAAAAAGAATTCTTTATTGAAAATCTGTCCGCCAGTACATGTTAATACGTAAAACGGATCAGAAAATGTAAAGCATTTATCTGTGGCTTTTTTAAATGACCCTTTTTTCTGACACAGCATAGAGATAATGTTTTTTTTTTTTTTTTAAACATAACAGCCCAATTTAAACAATGCGTTTATACAAAACTGCGGTCAACGGTAATATTTCCAACATCCTGTAAATATAGGTCTGCTGCACGGCATCTACAACTCTGTAATACCGAGACACACTAATAACAATAATTAATATTAATAACAATAATAACAACAACAATAATAATATTATGACACCGGAAACAGCAGTCTTTCAGCGCTGGAGTTCTGTTTTTTTTTATTACAAGAAACATATTCCATTAAAATCGGCTACAAATTCGAGAATAAAAGTTTTTTTTTTTCCTTTTCTTTACAAACTCTTTCAAAACACTTACATACTTACAGAGGAGAAAAAGTTCGTTTATCAAAGAAAAAATACTAACTAAGACTAGGACGAAGACAAGATTTCCAGCAAAACTCTCCGACCTGTGCGCTCGTTTGTTGGAAGCTCGGCTCTTTGGTCTCCATGTGAAGCTCGTTCTCCCGTGTTCTTCCTCAAGTTCGCTCATTTCCACGCAGCGTTTATTCAGTTGCTGTTGTATTAAGCTATATTAATCCGCGCGTCTACACTCTATATTTAATACAACATGTAATTTCCCCCTTTTTAACGTATTCCCTTTGATTAAGTCACTCTTGACTCTGCTTTAGCTCTGGGGCCAGCTGGGTTGGCCTTGGGGAGGCCTTGAAACCGCCCCTCCTTATCTCCTTTCATCATCCAGTTTTGGGCCGCCTTGAAACCGCAAGGCCAGTAATTGCTTTTTTCAGGCAGCCCAGTGCGGACTGGCCAGCAGCCAATCAGAGCCTTGTTTACACTCCATGATTGACATCGTTCTGGCAACATGCCAACCAATCAAACGCTCTCCAGCTCGAGGCCCAGAATTTTAACCCCTTTTGTGCCTAGAACTAAGGCAGAGTTGAGCACGCAGCCTCCCGGGAAGTCCTGCGCCCAGGTCTGTTAAGTTGGTTGAAAAAATAAGTATATAATTATGGGAAAAACAAATGTTGAGCTTTTTATTTCTGACAAGAATAGCCTGCTCACATTTTCACACAACAAGCCAAAGGTCTAAGATTTCCTCTCTCACAGAATGAACAAAAGAGTCAATGTATGGATAGGTTTTTGGTATATTTTCTTGTATTTTGTTTAAAGGGCCAAGTAAATCTTTTGTTTTTCTTCTCTTGACTTGATAATAAAAAGACTACATACCAGCTCTAAAATGGTGAAATCAATTGTAGCCATTGTTTGAGTAGTTCCAGAGCTGCATCCTATTAACAGAGGAGTGTTTGTACAGTTGAACATCTGTGGAGAGAAGCGCAGAGCCCTGTGCTCGTGCTGTGGACTGATCTACTCTGCAGAGCTTGAATGTAGCGCCCGCCGTTTTGTTTCGCGGCCTGTCGCTGATACGCCATTGGCTCCGGCCAGCAGCCAATCGGAGCCCGTGTTTATGCTGGGGCTCGCCGCACGAGCTTATTGCCGTGTGTGTACCAGACCAATGGGCGAGCATGCACCCCCCCACACACACACACACACCCTGCGACCCCTCCCTCCCCCTCCTCCAGCAGCGCCGACAGACTCGAGTGAGAAGCTCAGCCTGGATGGACGAGGCTGCGCGTCAGTACGGCGAGTCAGCGAACTTCAGCCGCACACACCGACCGCGCGCAGAAGATTAGGATGTAACCGCATATTTAAAAAAAAATAGATATTTTTATTATTTTTTTTATTTCAGCCTCTGCTTCTTCTACGCATTTTTTTACACAATGTTTTTTTAAAACCATGTATTGTTATGCAAGGAATAACTTACCAGTAAGTAATTCATTTATATTGTATACCGTTCACTGTGTGTAATAATAAACGTTTGCTCTCAACAGCTGCTCTTACCATATTTTTTTCTCGTAGAATTTTTGCTTTTAAGCAAAATATGTAACTATGATGCAGACAGAGCCTGAGAAATGTGCATAAGACATTAATTTCGTGATTTCATATGATTGCACACAGCACCAATAATAATAATGATAATAATAATAATAATTATTATTATTATTAAATTATCATATATGTTCTCTTGGTGCCTCAGAATGGTCTGTCTTTCCTGTAGACCTTCGGTTTGATTTGTCATGTAAAAAGAGCCGTAAGACACATGTTGGCAAGTCCGCGTACCCATATATAACTAATTACTGAAAAATAAAATAGAATTAAGGGGGGAAAAAACTCTGTAATTCAGAAACTCGGCCATAATTAGACTACAGTATTGAGCTGTGTTTATATACATTTCTGTAGATTGGATATGACCCACTCTAGTTGCCACATGACTGTATTAAACTACTTTGATATTAATTTTAAGAGCTTCGTGTATTTTTTAACAGCGCTTACTAACATGATGAGCCCTGCTGCTCTCACCATTTGTACGCAACGGTGGAGTTTTTTGTTGAAAATGAATATTGGCTCAGTCGGAGCAGTGTGAGGAAGGCAGAGCTTTACAGTCTGAGTGTGTTACACACCGCCTCTCCCATCTTGTACAAGCACGTTGTTCTCCAGGCTGATTTCAGCAGGAATACGGGGTAGACATGAAAGCTGTACGACTGCAGCAAGAGAGCACTGCTCTTCCACAGTCAGCACTAGACCCTGTTCACCACGACCGTGTTCAACTGACTAGTGTCCCAAACGAACATAATAGCGCAGAGCAAAATGGTGAACTATTATTAACGTTTCAGCTTTACAGGATCTCCAGGTTGAGGGATTGGGAAGATCTTGCCTTCTTCTCTCGAGCAGTGCAACTGCATGTCATTGTTTATGTCCTTCATTAACCTGGGCTCATATACATGAGGTTCTTCCTTACGCCTAAATGTGCTGATGGCTGATTTATCCTTTGTTGGAGTCTCCAGGGCTGTGTGCTTTTCGCGTTGTTCCGAGTGTGCAGCTGTTTTAATGGGAGAAGACTCAGCTGCAGCTCCAACTACAGCTCAAAGCCCTGGCAGTTTTTCCACCCTGCCGATCGCTCAGCGGAACCCCCCAAACGCTGCACGCGCACTGTGGTCATATTTTAAAGACTTGCACTCTCCTTTCATTTTTAACCGTTCAGTCTGGCGCGCTAAAGAGCTTCAGTCTGCGATGCAGCTCATTGCCGCGCTGTCTGCTGCCTTATCTGATGCGCTGTGATAAAGGCAGGTTCCCCTCTGCAGTCACTCCTTCTACTGCAGGGTGTTCACAGCTTTTTTGGAGAAAAATAACCCACACCTTGGGCAACATTTCGGCCATACTGCGTAAACTGTACGCCATTCGTGTGGCTACATCAACAGTAACTGTAAGGAATAGTAATGTTTCCTAATTTATCAGTGGTGCCCAATGTGGTCTTATGTTAATTAAGTAAACTTGGAGATGTGAGGGACAGAGGTGACGATGACGAGGCCTAATCTGTTCGCCCATAGACACAGATTTAGAGGACAGAATGAGGAGAGATCAATTCACAGCAACATGGTCTTTTAACTGAAATGACTGAAGTAAGGCACCAAATCAATTGCAAATAAGGTTTTGCTTATTGTATCTTCCATCATCCACATCAGTGCTGTCTCTTGAATAGGTAATACTGTCAATGGAAAACTATTTCGGTAAATGTTTATATATATATATATATATATATATATATATATATATATATATATATATATATATATATATATATATATCTGAAACATACACAAGTATATTTTAAGTGACTATATTTAGAATGTAATTGATATCAGTGGCGTTGTTGCTTAAAATTACATTTTTGTTCATATCAATTGCATTAGATATATATGGTAGATCACACACATAATCGCATTATATATATATATATATATATATATATATATATAATATATCTTTCTTTATATATATATATATATACTCTCTCTCTCTATATATATATATATATATATATATATAATATTATTGTGTGTGTGTGTACTATATGTGTATATATCTCTTTATATTATATATATTATATTTTATAATCTATCAAACAACCTGAATACTATTGCATAGACTAACTTGACATTTGTTATTTTCAATGGCCTTCATTTTCTTGCTTTAGTGAACATTTATTATTTATATAATAATTATTTATACAACTATACATTACTGTTGTTGCATATATGTGTGTGTATACATACACACACACTACACATATATATATATATATATATATATATACCTATCATATATATCTGTATGTATCTTTTATATGCAAACACACACACACACACACACACATATATAGCAGTGGCATTATTGCTATTATTGTTGTCGTTACAATTCCTTCTGTTTACAGTGAATCTAACGTGTTTATTGATCCGCACCCCCTTTTGTGTGAATCACCTGAAGCTCGTGACTAATTTTCCTGTCTAGACGTGTGTGTGCATGCGTATGTATGTATGTATGTATGTATGTATGTATGTGTGTGTGTGGGGGCGGTGTATGTGAAAGTGAGAAGGAAGATGGGTTTTCTCCTCAATAGCATTTACAGGCAGCTTGCAGTTCTTGCTCCCAGTGCTGGACTGAACTATAGAACAGCGACCTGTTCAGTTGCGTAGATGCAACAACGTGTGTGGCTTTCTTACATTTTAATTCCAATTTCCTCTGCAGTCTGAACTGACTGTGCGTGTCTTTTATTGCTTTGCAGAAACTATGAGCGGGCCTTGCTTTTCCGGCCGTCAGAGCAAAAGCCGTGCTGAATGCGAGAGCTAGGCGCAGCTCCTAACGGGATTATAGCAGCAGCTCGGCCTACTGCCTGCCCCCCTTTGGATTTGGGATTTATCCGGCGCTGCTGTGAGGATGGAAGGCCGGGATTTCGCTCCTCCGACGCATGTGTTGGCTGAGCGCAGTCCGCTGCTGCACCGCGCGCCGCAGCCGCCCGGCCACTTCAACCTGGATACTACCCCCCTCACCTCCCCGTGCCTCCACACTCAGGTCTGTCCACCCTGCCGCCTCTGCTCCTGCCACACACCCGCGTTGTTCCACCGGGAGGTCAAACGTCTTCAGACGGTGGTCTTTTTGTTTGTTTGTTGTTTTTGGAGACTGGGGTTCTTGCGCACTTCTGATCACTTTATGCGCCATTGCAGAGTTTTGCGGAGCTGTTGGGTTTGTGACAGTGACCCTAGAGAGTGATGACTGTGTCTCTTTTACTTTGCTCCTGTGTGTTTCTGTGCATAACTGCGCTGAAGAACACGCGGGGCTCGGACGTGTCTGGTTGTGTCTGTTGGGCCTGTTGGAGTAGAAATCGCTTTTCTCGCGCGCTGTAAAGATCGACAGCCACAGCAAGGTATTTTCAGCCCTAAGCGTGAGAGGTTTTGTACTTTTGCTGTGCTGAAGGACACGCTGTCTTCTTTGTTTGGCCATCTCTCACATTTTCCTGCCCTGAGCGCGCTGTGCGGAGCCATTCCTTTGTTTCACTCACTGCGCTTTACTCACCACCACCGCGTCTCCCTCTGGCCTTGGCGTGTGTGGGTGTGTGTGTGTGAGTGAGGGAATAACAAAAAAGGTGTGTGTGTGTGTGTGTGTGTGTGTGTATTTGGGTCTGCAGGCTCTAGTTCATTTTAGCCTGTCCGGAATTGCAATCAGCCGTGTGTGTGTGTGTGCGTGCGTGTGTGTTAGTGTGTGTGCATGTTTTTATGTGTGATTTGGTAATAGAGGCTTCTGTAATAGCAGAAATCCCCGTGTGTGTGTGTGTGTGCGTGTGCGTGTGTGGCAGGGTGTGAATGGCCTGCATTACATTTAACGAGTGGCTGTGTCTCTGAACTCCGAGTGCTTTTGGGACGCGAGGGCATTTCTGTTTCTCTCCCCAACACACACACACACACACACACACACACACACACAGATAGGGCGCCAGTCTGCGGCGCGCGTGCACATAAAGATATAAAGAGCGCGAGCGCGAGTGTTAAATCACATTCATTGTTAATCAGATGTAAATGCGCGCAACTTTTTGCGAACTGACCATTATTTTCTTAAAGGAGAAAAGCTTCTGTGTGTGAGGTTGATCTGCACTCCTCCGGTGGATGTTAGAGTTGTGTTCGAGCTTTTTTATCTGTAAATGGTTTGCGTCGGAATTAGTGTCCGATGCTGCAGTGATGTGATGTTTTAGTCAACTGTTTGATGGAACGCTACCGCCTAAACGTCTAACTGATTTCCAAAGCAGACACTGAAGCTTCCTGTTGTTCCTGTTCCTGTCGCTCTTTTCCTCTCTTTTATTTTCTCCTCTTTAACTTTTGCAGTGTGTTATGCAATCGCAAACCGAAGCGCTGTTTGTTTGATAAACTTTAACTGTGTCTCCGTTAGTTGCGCTTACACCTTTTATTGCCCGCCTCTGTTCTTGTTGTTTATTTGATTGGCTGGCAATTAAGCAGAATTAAGCACAATTTAGTGTGCGAATGACTTTCCTTTTTTTAACAAGTCGGGTCATGTTTGTAGTATAAAGTCTGCGACGAGAAGCGCAAATATAAAATAAAAAAAGATATTTTTTCTTTTCATAAGTTGAATTGCCTAACTCCTCAGACTTGGACAGTGGAACTCAAACAAGCTCTTTGATTTGTGCGCGATTTAGCTTTTATATCTGTTCTGTAATGACCGTGGGCTCTTTTAAAATGACTCAACTTCTGTAACGCCATTGGCGGTATAGTTTTTATTTTCGTGGTTTACTTTAGGAGGTGTGCACTCTCAATGCAGTGTTTTTCTGTCGCGGTTTAAGATGCCATATCTGATTAGTCTTGTATTGCATCACTTATTTCCAGTTTATATGGGTTTATGTTATAAATACATTCACTGTATTGTTTTTTCTAAGTGACCATCTTCTAACCATCTTACGCCTTTGCAATTATATATCCTTTGTTTTAACTGTGTACCAAGCGATAATGCTGTGACATTCATTCTGATCCATATATAGACAAACCAGGCAAACGTTTTGTTTTTTCTTTACTTTTTTGTCTTTCGCTTTTTGAACAGGATAGTTCCTTTATGATCATGTGTGTGTTGGTTTTCTGAGTGTCACAGAAGCAGCCTAGTTTCTACATTTGCTAGAAAGTGACTAGTAGGGCATAAATACTGAACAAAGTGTGCTCAACAGGGTAGCACACAACGCAACACCCATTTAGGTAAAATTCAGCTTTCCATGATATGGGCTCTTTAAAGGCTGAAATGCCGCACAGGCCCTGTGACCCTGGTGCTCGTCAATGCCCCAGTAGGTGTCGGATGGCCGCCAGCCCTGCTTGACGGGGCTCTATCAGCTCCCTCTGGGGCTCCAAATCTTTTCTGTTTGTCCCACGCAAATACCTCCCTCTAATTCCTCAAGCGAGCAGAGCAAACTCCGCAGAAACACACACGCCTCGCTTCTGCTCGTTCTTGAGCAAATGTTGGTTTCTCTCTCGTTTGCTTTTTGCTAAGTTTTAGTGCACCGGTCTACGTGTTAGTCCATTCATTGTTCCCTTCTTTTAAGGTCTTCCTGAATCAATTTTTCAACAGCAGCTCCAGCTTCAGCCTTTGTCGCCCTGCCATACATATCTTGGATCATGTGCATCGTGTGGATCATAGGTAGAAGGCATACTATGTACAGTGTAATGCGTTTTCTATTACCCCCCCTTGTTTCTTCTCTCCCTCCCTCACTCTTTTTCCTCTGCTCCATCTCCTCAGCAGATGTCTGTAACGTCTGCCTGAAGGCGGACGCCAGCTCGTGCTGTACAGGTGCATAATTTCTCTGTGTGTATGTGCACATGCTTGCGTACTTGTGTGTGAGGGGGTGTGTTTTTTTTATTCAGCAGAGGCTTCAGACTCTAAAAAAAGAAAAAAGAAAAAAAAAAAAAGAAAAAGCAGACAACCTCTAATCACGCTGAACAGATATTGTAGAGCAGGTTGTGGTTCATGCAAACTGCAATTCATACCAGTTTCTTTGAGGGCCCACAGGTTACATTTTACATATTTCCTAGAAGCCCATTTGTGGCGTTTGTGTGGGTTTATTTACACAAAACATTAATGAAGTAGTGTTTTAATTCATTCCCACATGATCAATTCTAACTTCTCTTTATGTTTCTTTTGTCACTGTGACTTTGACATATTTGTGTAGATGATATTTCCTTGAAGAAAGAAAATGCTTCTTGATTCACTTCAAAAGAAGTCTGGAATGAAACACTGCTTATAATATGTGAAATGGGCGGGGCTAAACCGCTGCAGGTGAAATACATGGCTGTGTGTGACATCGCCAGGACAATGAACCCCCATACCTCGTTTGCAGCAATGGACTGCTTTGGTCCTTCAACGTGTTTTTATTTCAAATCATACTCTTTTAGTTAAAAATTGAGTCTGGCTAGTGAATTAAGTTATGGAAAGTTTGCAAATGGATTGGCGTGGAGTGGAGTGGAGGAAAGCGTGTATGTTCTGTAGCACCTTTAAGCGGTGACAGTTTGCTTGTTTTATTTATACTTTATTTATAATTAAATGTTTTAAAATAAAGCAATTATTTAATAATCATGCTGAGTAATAAAAAATTACTCTCGGTAACAACTTACCTTTTTATGTTTACATGCACGTTTTGTGTTGGCAAATCCACCACGTCCAGCTCTGCTGCGTTTTAGATGGTGTTTTTTTTTTATACTTTTCCTGTTAAAGGTCTACACAGTGCCATAATTGGTTCTTGCCAGAGCTGAACATTCTGAAAGTCACTGCCATGCTCCCGCTTTCTCACTGTCATTTGCACTTTCTCTCTCCCTGACACATACGCGTGCACTCACACACATGCACAAACACGTATACACACACACACATACACACGCATGCAGGCACACACACGCGCGCGCGAGCCTCCCTAGAGAGCAGAGACATGGTTGGTGGGAGGAATGCTTAAAAGACCCTGAATATTTCTGAAAATCAATGAGAAGAGCATTCTGGGATACTCTTTGAGGACCAGTGTGTGTGCTGTGTGTTTGTGGGCAAGACAGAGATCAGGGAGAGGTGAGAGCTTTAGAGAGAAGCGACACACAGTGTGTGTGTGTGTGTGTAATATATATATATATATATATATATATATATATATATATATATATATATATATATATATATATATATATATATATATATGCATGCCACAGGAGTAAACCAGAATTTTCACACACACACACATTAACCCAGACCCCGCCACGCACACACACACACACACTCACTCGCAGGCAGCATTTTGTGAAGGGGGATGTTGTGTGACCGTGCTGCCTTTGCGCTCTTTCATTTCTGTGTGTGCAAAAGCAGAGCTTCACCCTGTGGAGCTCAGCTTGGCTTTTTGTTTCAGTTCTTTTGCTCTGAGTCGTGTGCAAGTGATCCTCCTGATCGTGCACTCTGGCCCACACTCGTCCTCCTGCACTCGTCCTCCTGCTCCTCCTCTGCCGCGCTGTTGTGCTGTGTGTGTTGGGGAGCGGCCTGCAGCCCCTCAGGCTTTGATAGGGCTTGTAGTTTAAATTAGTGCACTGCTCTGGCATGAGTCTACTTACATCTCTCTCTCTCTCTCTCTCTCTCTCTCTCTCTCTCTCAGACTTATTTAAAATCTGTTTTGCTCCTCATCTCTCTCTTGTGTGGCCTGTGTCTCCTTTATTCAGTTTAGAAAAGACCGTGAAGAAAAACAGCTGTCCTTCAAAACGGAAGCGATGTTTATGGGATTTTTGTCGATTAGAAGTCATCCAACCCTCAAAAAAAAAAGAAAATCAAGGGCTTGTTTGAACTGAAAATGGGTTGACATCAATTGCAAATGCATTGTATCTTGCGGCAACAATGTTTTGAGTGTATGTTCACTTCTGATCAAAAGGATTAAGGCCGTCAAATGGATATTTAAAGTTTTCTAGACGACCTGAACAATTGTGAGACACACAACAACAGAGAGAGAAAAATGATAGAGGGAAAGAAAAGGGGGGAAATGGAGAGGGAGGAGTAGAGGAAAAAAAAGAAAAAAGAGAGACTGAATGTTTCCACCTGGTTGGTAATCTGGCCCAATTACCTCTGCTTGGTAGCACAGAGCCCAGCGCGTTCTGTCGCCACTCACTCTCCCTGCCAGCTGAGCACTCTGCGTGCATGTGTGTGTGTGTGTGTGTGTGTGTGTGTACACGCGTGGAAGATGATTCAGCAGAGCTGCACTGGCATAGCCTATATATATATATATATATATATATATATATATATATATACAGTGCTGTGCAAAAGTTTTAGGCAGGTGTGAAAAAATGCTGCAAACAAAGAATGCTTTCAAAAATGGAAGTGTTAATCATTTAGACCTTAATCATTTATTTGTTATGAACAAAGAAATCTAAATCAAATCAATATTTGGTGTGACCAACAATTCTTCTAGGTACACTTGCACACAGTATTTGAAGGAGCTCGGCTGGTAGGTTGTTCCAAACATGACTGTGTTTCAACCTCCGTGTGACATTGATGATCATCAGCACCTGTTTGGTAAAATTGGTTGATCACACACCGACTATAATCCTACAGAATCCCTGACTTTGTGCAAGTGTACCTAGAAGAATTGATGCTGGTTTGAAGGCAAAGGTAGTAACACCAAATATTGTTTTGATTTAGATTTTCTTTTGTTCGCTCACTTTGTATTTTGTAAATTGATAAAAATAAACAATCATTATTTATATTTGTGAAAGCATTCTTTGTTTACAGCATTTTTTCACACCTGCCTAATACTTTTGCACAGTACTGCATATATGAGTTATATTCTGTATTTACATGTACATTTATAGTTATGTGCAGTTAGAACCACTTGCCTAATATTCTATAAATATTCTCTCTTATGCTGCCAAAATACCTCTGACTGACAAGACCTCTGAAGGTGTGCTGTGCTTTCTGGAACCAAAATAACAGCAGCAGATTCTTAACGTTCTATTAGGTGTGAGATGGAGCCTCCAATGATCAGACCAGTTTGGCCAGTTATTTTGTCCAGAACATCCCACAGATGAGATTTTGGAGGCCAAGTCAACACCTTGAGCTCTTTGTTGTGTTCCTTGAACCATTCCTGAACAATATTTGAACAGAAGCACTCCACATTATCTTGCAAGGGACCACTGCCATTTGGTAATATCGTTGCTATAAAGGTGTGTACTTGGTCAGATTACATAAATGCCACATAAATGACATGCTTCCCAGTAAAACATTGTCCAGAGCGTCCCTTGTCTCAACCTACTTCTCATAACCATCATCTCCTCCCAGGTAAGCAACAATGCACCCAGATAATCAACATGTTGTAATAGGAAGTGTGATTCATCAGGCCCTCCCACTTTCCTCCTTTACTCAAAAGTCTAGTTCTGATGCCCATTGTAGGTTGTTTTTGCACTAAGAGGAGTTGACATGGGCACCCTGAATGCTCTATGGCTGAGCAGCCCCATATGCAGCAATCTCCATATGGCCAACCTCTGCATACTAGGACTACCATTAAGACCTCCATGCCTCAACATTTCAGAGCTGTTTTTGCAGCAGGAAGGGGACCTACACATTTTTAGACAGGTGGTTTTTATGTTATGGCTGATTGGTGTTTTATATAAATACACTTATTGGTGTATTTATAACTCTTTAAGGAATGTATTTTCAGTTCTCCTGTGAAGGCATTAGAGTAGCTATGAACTCAAGTCTTGCAGTGATGATGTATACTGACCAGTTATGAACGGTGAATTACTGAGTGTATTTATGATTGGTGATGGATTGTTACATTTTATGCTTTACACATAAAGCAGCATGCAGAATATAGTTCAGCTCATTAAAGAGAGGGCCTTGTAAAGCTTTAAAGGTCTGAATGATGAAAAGAGGAATAATTCTGATGAAGTGTGTAACACCCTATGTCTGTGCAGAAACACCCACGCTAACTTGCGACCTTGGTGTCTTCGCACTAAATCTGAAAATTGTCAGCCTCTCACCTTGTATTTATATAAGTGATACAAGAGCATTGACTGTGATAAATGTGCTAAACACACACACACACAGAAGTACAGAATGAACGCAGCATACAAGACCCATTTGAACTGCAAGTCGGAATCTCTTTTGCTCTCTCGTGCTCTTTATCATACATACACAAGGTTTCTTAAATTCAAATGATGGAATGGAAATACACACACACACTCACGCCATAAACACACAAACATACATACACACACATGCACCCACACTCCTCCACTCTTAAACCCTGGGTTCATCTACCATGCATTGGATCAGCACAACAATGAGGCAGCGCACTGGGGTGCTGTGAGCTTCAGAGCTCATTTATACAGCTGTCACACACACACACACACACACACACACACACACACACACACACTTCTTTCTCTCCTCCACTGTTTGCCTATCAGCTCACATTTCACCTTAAGCAGCCCTTCTCATTCATCAGCACTGCTGTTTAGATTACATTAATTCATCACCCCACAATTTTTCTTTTCTTTTTTTAAATTCTCACTTTCTGGTCATTTCTGGTGCCATTTTTAAAGCTTCTGTTCAAAACATATTTCACACACATTTCCTTGAGAAAGTCACACTGTTTGGGCAGCTGTCGAAAGAAATATGCATACTCTACCACTCCAGTTCTGCTTCATTTTCACCCTTTCAGATTATTTTTTCCTTGCTTTTTCTGGAGAAAATAAAATTTTCAGAGTCTCTCTGTCTCTCTCTCTCTCTGTGCGTGTGTGTTTATTGGTGGGATTTCTAGTCTTATTAGGCAGGACTCTCTTTGTTTTGTGTGTGTGTGTGTGTGTGTGTACATGTGTGTGCGCATGCTGCTTGCTACATCCTGTGAGCTACTTTTCATTTTGACACTTTGCTGATGAATCTAACCACCACAGCCCATTTTAACCATAACCAGGAGGAGGAATCTCTCTCTCTCTCTCTCTCTCTCCTCCCCCTCCTTTCTGTACTGTTATTAAATCCAAACACTGCTAGACCTGTGGCCAGCTCTCTAAATCAGAAACAATTTTGGGATTTGGCTAAGAAAATAAAAGCCCTCTGAGCTGACTTTGATGTCTGATAACAAGAGAGAAATGACATTTTAAACAGGCTGCAAAACAAAATGCTAAAATAGCTTTTATACTAGAGGGAAGAAGAGGGAATGCTTGATTATAAAGCTCAGGACGAGGAAAGCTCTCAGTTATAGTAATGGGGTCCATACACCTGTGTGTTTGGGTGTGTGCGTGTGGATGGGAATTGTGTTGAGTGATACAGAGTTTTCCTTTTATGTCTGCTTAAGAGTGCTCTCTCTCTCTCTCTTTCTCTCTCTCTCTCTCTCTCTCTCTCTCTCTCTCTCTCTCTCTCTCTGTGTGTTAGTGAGTGTGTATGTTTGTGTAGATATTCCCCATGCCCTTTGAGACCTTGTCAGTCTCGACTCCATTAAATGCTTGAGAGTACATGTGGGTGTGCAGGAGACTATTAATAAATGAGCAAACCCCAAGAGTGTAAGTGTGTAGCGTAGAGTTGTGTGTGTGTGTGTATGCATGCGTGTGTTTGTGCAAGACAGCATTAATAAGTTAGCGGACCCCAGGAGTGTTATTGGTGTGTGTGTAGGTGTGTATTCACTGATTAGTCTGCTAGCTATCAGGGTATTGTTTACCATTGTTTGTGTTGTTCGTTGAGATGACATCACAATCAGGAACAAACGTGTGAATGTTATTGGGCTCATGCTTTGGCGCCTAGCGCCTGTCCTAGACTTCTTGCTGGGCCTCTCTCAGGCAGGCATCGAACAAAATGCAGATGTATATGCAACAGCATTTACAGTGTGCATGACTTATAGACTAATGAGGGTAAAACATATAAAGGCAGGCCTACGCGGGGGTTATAAGGGCGCGGCATCTACCTCGCCAGAAAGCTGACGCCACACAGCGAGACGAAAAGAGCTAAATGAATGCAGAGACTTCATTAAATATACATAAGGCGTGCTTCTTGAGGACGTGTCAGCTTCGACACCAGTAAAGAAAAAAAGTGCAAAACAAAGATTAGCATCAGGAATTCAATATTAATCAGTCTCAAGGGACGATCTCTCTCTCTCTCTCTCTCTCTCTCTCTCTCTCTCTCTCTCTCTCTCTCTCTCTCTCTCTCTCTCTCTCTCTCGCATTTCAGCGCTTGTAGCTTCGCTTTTAATTCGAGTGGGACAACTGTTGCTCCAGCGCGACTTCCAAATATTCTCATGTTCTCTGATTAAAACAAAACTGTCGTCGCGCACGCCTCTTTGTCTTTCACCCGCGCTTTGATTGCTCGTTGGGTTTTCCTCGCTCGCTTTCATTGCTCTCTTATCGTCTTCCCGTGTCTTATTTTTGTTTTTAGCTTTTATTTTTCGGGTAGAACATGTTTGTTTTGTAGCGCCGGCAGCATGCCCCCTCTTTCTGATTGCTTCTCTGCACGGCTCAGGAGGATTTTAGGCCACACACACACACACACACACACACACACACAGAGAGAGAGAGAGAGCGAGCGTAATAGACACAGAACTCACTGACCACGATGACCACGATGAGCACTGTGAACACTTTCTACCAGACTAGTTTATTGGAGAGCCAGACAGACATTTTCTATACCCTGTAGGAACAACACACACATGCACATACAAACAGACACTTTGCAGGGCATCACGGCACAAGAAACAATCCATCCATCGATCCATCCATCAATCAATATACAAGCCAATACTTTCAAACTGAACAATTCACCTGCAGTGGTGTGTGATTTAGTGCAAGTTGTGAAGTTGCTGTATAATTTTTATTAAAAGTGTGATTATTATTTGTGTTATTTTTATGGTGACAAAAACAATATTTTGTGTTAGTCTCTATCACTAATTGCTCTTTGAGAATAATGATAGCGGAAGTGTTGCATTGATTGAATTAGCGATTTATTCATTGTATAATACCTTTGTAGTAAACCTTTGTGTAATTAGAGCTGTTAATATGCATTTTTAACTTTTCCAAAATTTCTTTTGAGCCAAAGGCAAGGACACCTATCATTTTCCAGAAGATAAATAAAAACCATATCACCATATCATCATATCAGCAAAGTCTTGCAAACAGTGTTTTTCCCCTCTGATTTTTACACCACTCCTCCTCTGTGCACTGATGGTACACTGCGGCAATAGAAATATCCCCACTGTTTGGCCCCTCTCGCCCTGCCCTGTCCAGCGGCTTTCACATCAGTGCTTTTGAAGCAGTGTACCATTGATGTAGCCCAGGTCCAGTCATGAGGCGCCCAGTAATGATCCCAGTCAACTCGATTAGGCAGCAAACATGTTCAATGACCATCAGCATGGCAACATAATGAATGTGATTTAGAGTGAACAGGAATGCATGACTCTCAACGAAACCTGTGTGTGTGTGTGGTGGGCATGTGAGGAGAAAGAGAGTTATTATCAGATACCACATATGAGAAAGATGACCACCCCTCTATTAAAAAAAACATAAATAGTTGATTTGAAAAGTGCATGTACAAACATGTAGTCAAGATGGATTCAGAGGACCATATAATCTCATAACCCTAATGGCAGTACCCTACAGCCTGTTAGGATGTGTTGTGTTGTATTCTGTGTGTGTGTGTGTGTCTATGTGTGTGTATTGTATGCTTGTGTCTATGGGAGAGAAAATGTCATGAGAGGTGTGTCTGTATGTGAAGAGAGAGCAAGAAGGGGAGAGGGAAGGTGATGGTATGTATATGTGCGTGGCATAGAAAGAAGGAGAGAATGTGTCTGCTCATGAGAGAATGTGTAAGAGATAAAAGAGAGGGAGTGTGTGATTGTGTGCGAGAGATCACTTATCAGTTTGGCCCAAAATGTGCATTAGATTGCGATGATGATGTTCACTCGTGATTATACTAATTTTAAATGTGCGGTTGATTATTCATGTGCAGCCATAAGTAGGGGTTACATGGGATGGTGGTAAGGCACCCAGAGCTAAGCTGAACTCCCTCTCCTTGTCCTTGCAGTAGGCCTTTGCTCAGGAAATCTATGGAAAAAATTGAGCAAATGATTGCTTACAGTACTACATGCTGTGCACATGCATAAAAAGCAGTGCATGTTTTCCCTATTGTGCAAAATGAAGTGCGGTATATTTAAGAGCACAATGTTATAGTTGGCAGAAAAGCAAGAGTGGGTGTGCTGTGCATGCAGAATTAGAGGGAGTGTGTGTAAGTGCACACACTCACATATGTGTGTATGTGTGAGTGCGTTGCTTCACTGGGCCATGGTTTATGCACTGGCGAGAGTGCTGATGTCATGTACACACACTGTTGAGATTAAAGTGCTGTATGCGCTGTCTAGGGTGTAAACAGTGACTGCACATTAAGTACAGCAGAGCGAGAGGGGGGGAAAGAGGATGTATTGGGAGGATGTGGGGGAGGAAGAGTAAGAGAGAGAATGGGGAATGAAAGACAAGCCCTCTGATTAATGAGAGCAATGCTAGATAGTGACACCCAGCACACAGCTCTCTAATAGGGCCTGCTAATGCCAATGACATCAGCACCCGCTCCCTGCATCTTCATTACCCAACACACTCTCCACTCATTTACTTTGCTCTGTTTTTCCATCTTGGTCACTTCACTTATCTTTAGCACTAAGAGGCCACTGAATTAAAACATATTCCTGTTTTGTGAATGTACGTTTTGCAGATGGCCACATGATTAGTTGGTAACCAAATGTCTTTTACTGTCATGTACACAGAAATTTAAAATTCTTTCTATAATTAATTTTTTTTTACTTGGAAATTAGTACATTCTTTATGGCAGTCACTGCTAGGAAACAAAACTACTTCAATACTATTTATCTTGTTATTAAATCCACAGATGTAACTGTAAAAAGCACTATATAAAGAAAACTGACTTGACAATAGTTATTTTTAATGAATGTCTTTGAATCTTGTATTGGACCTTAGAATAAGTTAGGTGTAGTCTTGTGTTTAAATCAATTTGATATTTTATTGAGTTTTACAGCACCTTAATTTACCATCATTTAAACTACACGCAAACCTTGCAGTGTGGCTCCTTTGGTTAATAGAAAAAAGCAATAATACTGAAATGTTTCTACTGTAATTTTATTGGATCAGAATATATATTATAATTTTTTTTCTCCATAATTTTTATTATTTACTTATGTGTTAGCATTGCTAGCTGTACTGCATTAAAATTGGTGAACCAGGCTGAATGGATCCAGTCTCAGTGCCTAATGTAGGCTGTTAGCTTTCCTGTCACAACCTGTAGTCAAATGAAATATTAATGGATATGATGAATATGATTTTAAAAATATTTTTATAGAGGAAATGTATAGGAAGGCAAGTATATTTCCTTCTTCAATTTTTGATTACTACCACTGTGATAATGCTCATTTCTGCTACACCTCATTGAGATTTGCAAAAGTCAGCATGTAACAGTGATGCAAACACTGAAAAGGGTTTCCCATGCTGGCTTTCACATTACAGCTCCAACACCAACCTTTAAAGCTGTGAATATTATTAAGGAAGAGATAAAAGATATAATTTAATATGTTAATTTTTTTTAGTAGTAACAGACTCACAGTTATTTATGAATAACAGTTTTTATTTTATTGTTTGGACACTCAACATCAAGTTGTGAATCTGGATCCAAAATGTCCTTGCATGGAATTTTTCTGTACATAAAGAACATGAACATGTAAAGAACATGTTAGAGGGCATAACTTTAGCTGCCAAATTATATTTGGAGATGTGGTTCCTCTTAATTATCTACACATACAGTCACAATGCTAATTGTTGTTCTAATTGATAATAATGTGCATAGTCTATCATTTATCATCCCTGTGAAGCTCTTGCCTGGGAGTGTGTGTGTGTGTGTGTGAGAGAGACAGAGAGACAGCCTGTATGAATGCTGTGTGCTGTGTGTGCTGGTCTCTGTTGGTGCGTGTCGTGCAATGCTGGCTCCAGTGAGCGGTTGTTATCAAAGGCCTTGCTGGTGTTGTTTTGTCCTGCTGGCTTTATCTCCAGGGCTTCAGCGTGGCTGCCTTGGCTTGGCCTGTCCTCTATCACGCCTGCCAGATAGGGCTTCCTCTGTGCTGAGCTTTGTTTTGGGGTCCTTGGCCTGACCTTTTGCAGCTGTGGACGCAACACAGGGCAGTCAGAGTCTCATAGACCACGCTACCATCTCCTTCCCCACACACACACACACACACACACACACACACACGCACACACACGCGCACACACACGCACACACACACATACACACAAATAGAGACACGACCATGGAGCCTGTCCAGGCTGATGAAAAAGGGACAAGTGTAAAGCATGAATGGATGATTCAGTAAGCCCTCAGTCCCAGTGCTAGGAGCTGTGCTTTACTCTAATTGAGCTTTAATGAAACTTGCAGGAGGAGAGAGGGAATCGCTCCTGCATACTGCTTCTTTGATTGTGACTTGATGTGACTGTCATTCAGATCTTATGATCTTTTCTCCTCTCCTCTCCTCTCCTCCCCTTCCCTCTCCTCTCCTCTCCTCCTCTCCCCCTCCTTTCTTCTCCTCTCTGTCTCTCTCTCTCTCCCACTCCTCTCTCTCAGTCCTCTCCACTCTCCTCTCCCCTCCCCTCTCTTCTCCTCTCCCCCTCCTCTCTTCTCCCGCTCCCTCCACTCCCCTCCTCTCTTCTCCACTCCTATCTCCTCTCCTCCTCTCTCTCTCCCTCTCTTCTCCTCTCCCCCTCCTCTCTTCTCCCTCCTCTCCTCCCTCCTCTCTTCTCCACTCCTCTCCTCTCCTCTCACTCTCCTCTCCTCTCCTCCCCTCCTTCTCTTCTCCTCTCCACTCCTCTCTCTCCTCTCCACTCCTCTCCTCTCCTCTCCTCTCCTGGTTGTTCAAACAGTGTTACACAAGTGCATGGGCAAACACAGACAGACAGGACAATGTTATGTTTCCACTTTAAAGAGTGCCGAATCAGCCCTTAATGCTCTTAATAGCAGGAAGGTCAGACTATGATTACTCTTTGGCTAATACACGCAGTGTTCCTCTTGGCCCAGAGTCAGTTTGTTCTCTCTCTCTCTCTCTCTCTCTCTCTCTCTCTCTCTCTCTCTCTCTCTCTCTCTCTCCCTCTCTCTCTCTCGCTCTCTCTCTCTCTCTCTCTCTCTCTCTCTCTCTCTCTCTATTCTCTGATTTCTTCTATTTCCCAGTTTTTCTTACCTTAGGTAAGCTATTTGCAATGTCTGCCCTTGTCCTTCCATTTTTCAGACAGCACCACATAAATACCTATACTTAAGCCCAGAAGCAAACATGCACACAAAGAAATAGCTTTTTAGTTCAGCCTTGATGCTTAATTGATTCTTTCACTCACTCACTCACTCACTCACTCACTCACTCACTCACTCACTCACTCTCTCACTTTCTCTCTAATAAACTTTCATTGTATTGCCTATTGTTAACTTTGATGTCAGGGACAGTGATTTTGGACTATATTGTGTGTGTGTGTGTGTGTGTGTGTGTGTGTGTGTGTGTGTGTGTGTGCTCAGGGTAGAGGTCATTAGCTCTTGTGCAGGGTTAGAGGGAGTGACTGCAGGTGGCTGATTCGGTTTCTCCTTCTCTTCTTTCACATAGAGTATCTTGCCAGGGTTGAGGCCCAGCTCATGTTTGCTTTTAATGAATCTTTCTTAGCCTTCCACAATGTGCAGGGGAGGGGGTTTGTTTGAAGGCAAGGAGAAATGGCCTCATTATTTAGCCGTCCCCCATACACACCTTGTTTTCTTCCCTTGCCTCATTTAGTTTGGGTGTGTGAAGTGTTTGCTTAGGGTCTGGATGGCAAACTACCTCTATGGACTTTTTTTGTTCACCATGAGTCATCCATAACCTTCCTTTTGTCTGAAATTTCACCTTATCACAGATCTGACAGCAGCTTAGCCTTTTCACCTGCAATTATAATGACTAGATCAGAGGACAGGAATCTGGTTCTGGAGCAGCCATCATGAACCTGCACCTCTGAGCCTGATGCTTTGATCATGCCTGAAGGAAGCCTGTCTTCATCTTGTTTATTTCATTGGTTCAGATGCTGCGAGACAGAGAAGTGTATGTACCTTGGGGTTCCCTTTTTCATCCTTTCGTCTGGTGTGCACTCTTTTTTTATTTGTGGAATGCACACATATGCGGAGCAGTGGCGTGCTACGGCATGTCGATATTCAGAAGGGTTTAGAATGGATGGGTGGCATTTGCATGCATTGATTGAGCGTGTGTTTGTCCAATATTTCAGCAGGGCTGATGACTTTATTAGACACATTGATTTAGCAGGAGATGGATGGAGGAGAAGACTGAGGAATGAACAAGGAACAAGGCAGGAAAGAGGGGAAACAGAGAAAATCGAGTCTCTCTGAGCTTTGCTGAGGGTCTCTGTGCCCTTTGGAAGTAAGTATTGGAGAAGGGCTGGGGCTCTTGAAAGCAGGGTTTGTTGGAGGTGTGGGGTGGGGTGAGGTGGGGTATTTCTGACTTTGTCAAGTACTTTTTTTTGTAACATTTCTTGTTTATTGAGGTTTAGGATTAGGTCTAGAATCATGCCCAGAAACCTATAATAGCATATAGAAAGTATTTCAGCACTGTCCGTAGAAAACACTTTATCCGTAGAAAACACTTTTATTATTTTTTTGTTTTATTTTTCACATACATCTGCTGAAAATAATAATGCTTCAGGATTCTGAAAATTTGAAACATGCTTTATATTAGCTTAGCTTACATCGTGTAAAATTTTAAATATCTTTTCAATTACATTTTGAATGTTATATAATTAATAATATTTTAGGAATAATAGAAGATATATTAGAGATAATATATGAAGTTGCTTTATACACTGTTTGTTTTACAGTTCAGTTCAGAATTTCATAATAAATGGGCCAATAGAGACTGAACAACTGAAATTACCTGCTCTAATTTTTATCATTTTTTTTTTACATTAGCTTCTTTTATAAGTTCAGTTTTTTTCAGCTGAACCTTCCTGAGTTACTATTTTGGAATAACACGTGTTCTGACAAGGTACTAAACCATGTATGTGTGTGTGTGTGTGTGTGTGTGTGTGTGTGTGTATGTGTGTGCATGCTTAGCTGTGGTAGACTGTTGTTCAGAGATATATCTATTCTGAGGTTCACCCACAGCAGGGCTGAACAACACATTGTAACATCTGTTATGAAGCACTGAGATCATGCAGAGTGGAAAACAATATATGTGTTTATTTTTTGTGTGTGCGTGGCAGGACTGACATGCATCCTCAAGTGGACCTTAGCATAACTGTGCCACGTATTGCCCTCTGTGTGTGTGTGTGTGTGTGTGTGTGTGTGTGTGAGAGTGTCCAGGTTACCAGAGGAAATAGTGACCTGTTTTGGGAAATCCTACCATTTATTTAACAGCACATAAGCAACGGCATGAAAACTACAAAATCAGTTCTAAAACGGAACACATACATTTACAACAGCCAGACATCAGAGGCTTATACAGGGTCTTATATTGTCTAGTGCAAAAATTAACCAGTAAATGAAGTAATAAAAAAACTCATAAAAATGACTGAATAAACTGGTGGCTTATTTACTGTTTGGACTATTGTAATATCAGAAGTAAACCGTTGCTCTCTAGGCATGTCTTTCCACCCACAGGCATAAATGTTTATGTTTAATTACCAATATAACTGTTTTCAGTTATAATTAATTAATGCGTCACATCACAGCAGGTTGAGGATCTTGTTTCCATGGATGATATACTTAACAAGAGGGAGATGAACAGACATCAGGGCTGAAAGACACTGGATCTTTCTTTGAGGTGTGGGTATGAAGTTTCAATATTATTTCTGTAAGATCAGAATCTATTAATGTTGATGAGAGTTTAGGGGACTCGACCCCTCTGTTGCATCAGATCCAGCATAACTACTCCACCCGCATAATTACACCACTGCCGAAGGTTGTTACAGTGTCACTCGTTTCCTTTCTGTTTTTCCCCCAAACCCCTGACTTCCCTCCATCTCCCAACAGAACAATAACAACTGTCTCTCCAGAAATAGCCATAAAATGTATGTCCCCCTGTCTCACTCACTTTTTGCCGCTTGCTCCCCCTTCTCTCTCTCTCTCTCTCTCTCTCTCTCTGCCACTCCATCTCGTTCTGTCTCCTTGCGCTCTCTCTCTCTCTCTCTCTCTCTCTCTCTCTCTCTCTCTCTCTCTCTCTCTCTCTCTGTTATGTGAACATGAGAAGGCTTTTCTTTGCTTCTATTTTGTCAGGCTCTGGTTTGGGGTTTTTCTGTAGGCTTCACGCTCTCTTACAAAAGTCCAAATTTAGAAGCTTGTCCCAGTGTGGGTAAGACATCAAGCCAGACCAGTGAGCGGACCCCTCTGCTTCTGTACCGCTGCTATTTCCCCTCTGCAGGAAACCGGTTGTGTGGCTTCAGCTCAGAGAGCAACACAGAGTGGGAGGCAGTGTGAATCGGTGTGTGTGTTCTGAAACCCTCACCATGCACCATGTCCCACCCATGTCTGTAAAAGTGAGGAGTGGTATCTGACTGAGGGCAATTAGAGGACAGGAAGTTACCCTAAAGCCCTCCACTGCTCAAATTTCCCCACTCCTTCATTCCTTTTATCCCAGATTCCACTTCCCTTTTTTTCTCTTTCATCTACTTCTCTCGTGTTGTGCAGTGAAATATCATTGTATCCAATCTTAATTATAAACCAGATACATACAAGTGGGTGCTATATGAATACACCAAGTTTTAAAACCCTTCCCCTTCCTAAAAAACCCACCAAGTTTATGAAGAAAAATGAACACCTTAGACAGATATCTAGCTTGAAAAATATAGCCTGTTGTTATTTAACCATGATGCTAAGTTGCCCTAGTGTAATAATAATCGTGTAAAATATTCATAGTTGTTAAAAAACTTTATAGCTTTTTAAAATTTGTATCAATTTGCAGTTCTTTTTCATTTTTAAACCTGAATTCTCATTTACGCAATGTATTCACACTTGTCTCTCATTAAAAATGTTATTTATTTATTTTATTTTATTTGGAACGATCGTTTGTATTATTTGTATGGGGTGGCGGTGGTCTAGTGGTAGGGTACTTGCCTATGGACCTATGGCTCATAGAGGTCCCAGGTTCGAATCCCACCTCTAGCACTACCACCACTGGGTCCCTGAGCAAGACCCTTAACCCTGAGTGTCTCCAGGGGGACTGTCCCTGTAATTAGGACATGGAAGTCGCTCTGGATAAGAGTGTCTGCTAAATGCCGTAAATGTCTTACTACATTTAACCATTGAATAACATGTGATAATCTCTTGTGTTTTATCAATTTACTAATATATATTTAATTCCATAATGTTTTACTAATTACCCATAATAACAATGTATTAATAATAATCTTTACAATACTTTAGCAACAGTTGACAGATCATGAAAAGAAAAGTTTTTTAGGCATGAATTTTTTACAGATTATTTACTGTGTTAATAATCAAATATAATTAGCCTGGAGTTCTTTTAATTATTTGCCCTGACATTATTATTTATATATTCAAACAAAATAAAAAATTTTTTTTCTCTTCCCAGTGTAGTGGGTGATGTATATGTACTAGGGTAGGTGGAATATTAACAGGCTCACACTGCATAACCTATGTGCTTTGAACTCTTGCTACAAAACTTAGACGAGAAGACTGAGGCTGGTCTGTGTGAAAATGTGTACACATAAAAAAACAAATCACATTTTGTCACTTAGTTCTTTATCAAGTTGTTTAAACCTCACGCAGAAACTGATAAGGATGGAGATTGAATTAAAAAAGAGAATAAAGACGATCATGTGCAGGTCTGTACGTGTCCTTTCGCAAAAAAAAGAAAACTGTGTGCATCTGTGTGTGTGGATAAAACTTGGGCAGCGGAAAAAGTCATTTGTCTCAGTGATTACTCATTAATGAGCAGGTCCCATCCTGTCACTCCCTGGATTTGTTTAGAATGTGCGTGTTAAAGTGTGTGTGTGTGTGTGTGTGTGCGCGTGTGCGTGTGTGTGAAAAGAATGTGTTTGCTTCTCCCTTATTCATTGTGGTTAATTGCCCTCTTCTCCTCCCCCTCCTCTTGGCTTAATGAGGTGGCTGACCCCTGCTCCCCCTCTAGCTCAGTCAGAGCTTTATCATAACACACACACACACACACACACACACACACACACACACAGTACCACTGCCTTGTTTATTCTGTGTACCTAGTCTCTTTTGAGACCATGAAAACCTGCAGGGATTGCTGTGTGTATCTTTCTGTGTTATACACACTGCCTGTTGACCCATTGTACCCCGTTGCTCTGAAGCTTACAGTAAGACGATGCAGATCAGTGTGTCTGTGTGTTTGTCACTGCTCTGCTATGGCCTTATTAAACCTACTTAAAGCTGACTCATGCTGCATGCTCAGACTGGCTGGAATGAATGAGGAACAGGAATGTGCTCATCTAGCCGCTCTGGGCAGAACTCATTTATTCACATGTCCAATCAGCAATTAAGTACAGGAGCAGGGATGGAAAGAGTGAGTGATAATATTCTACTTAGTTGCACAATCTTCTGTCTGTTGAGGAAATGTTTCTTTTTGAGAGTACAACTTGAATTGCAGTCTGCCTTCAGTTTGCTTGGGTATGGAAGCAAAAGCATGGGTATGAAGAAGTTCATGTGGATAGGCCTGTCATCGATTATATGTAGTGCTGTCATTATTACTCCATTAGATAAAGAATACTGATTTTTATACTATTTACCATCAAGCCTACATGCAGTCCATCAAAATATGTGTGTGGGTTAAATTATTCTTGTTCCAGGTCTTTATTAATGTAGTACAGACTTGTTGATGTGGTTTAGAACAAAGTATGAATTACTAGGATCTCAAAAAATGAACAAAACACCATTATGTAGCCAAATGTGTGGGAAATGTTTTTGACAACAGGATCTGTTTTGTCGCAAATCAGACAAATCTGATCCAAGATCAGTCCTTCCTATAAAATGTATTGTGAATACCAACTCCAGCTCCAAGGTTGTATAAAATAACTGCGGTGTTTGTTCACTTTTTTACAGACTCCTAAACCACATTGAAAAGTCTGCACCAACTTAATGAAGAGCTTGATGTGGTTGGAGAGGGATTAGAGATGTTTTGAAGTATTTTTTTACAGAAATAATTTTGGTGGCTATTTACTTCTAGTGTTTGTTAGCATGTGTCATTAAATAGTTCTGGAGCTTCATGTTTTGGATGCCTTGGCTGATCAAATATGTCTGGGCTAGAAAAAAATTGTGTAAATTAGATTTTTTGCCAAACCATTCATTGAACTGTATATCCATCGTAAGTTAAGCTTTAACAGACCACAGATGATGGTGTGATGTGTGATGATGTGTGCCCTGTAACTTTTTTTTTTTTAATTGGGCTGTCTTGGTCCTTCAAAATTGGTTCAGAATCGTAGCACTCTCAAACTGGGAAAACGGCCTATAACAACAGCAAGTGGGACCACCACTGGGAGAAAATAGCCAAAAAATAGATTAAAAAAATGTCAATATAATAATTCTCAGTAGATTTTTAGGACAGAAATGATTGAAGCAGATGTGACATTTGTGTGTGTATGCGTGTGTTGATGGGAGATGTGGTATTTGTGATTACCTCTGTGTGTTAACTGCCATTTTGCTGAATCTAATCAGAGCTGTGCATGGCCCCCCGTGGTTGTCTCTGATTGGCTTCTCTCTGGTGCACTGCCATCAAAGGAAGTACACAAACATTAGGGTTGTCAACCAATCAGCAGTGTTCTGTCTGAGGATAGTCAGAAAGGGCATGTGCATGCAGATTTAGTTTCTTATTAAATCTCTGTTCTTTTGGTTGGGTGAAATCTGCAGGTTCTGAAAATGCCATACACGTTCCTGATATGTGTTATGTGTGATGGAATAC
This sequence comes from Hepsetus odoe, assembly GCA_017165825.1. Lineage (NCBI taxonomy): Eukaryota > Metazoa > Chordata > Actinopteri > Characiformes > Hepsetidae > Hepsetus > Hepsetus odoe. The sequence continues at coordinate 12,246,104 of CM029378.1, forward strand.
AATGTGAAAGATGCTTACTAACCCCCCCACCACCACTACCATCACCTCCACCATCACCACCACTATCGATTTTGCACCCTGCACTCTCTTTTGGTACTCCTTCGGTGCAACCTCCAGAAACTATCCATGCCCAGCGGTCTATAAAACATGTATTTTTGTAAATTGAAAGATTAATATATGAAGAACTGGATGATTTCTGTTGAAGAGAGAAAGTGTTTATTTAAGGCAAAGTTTACTTTACTTTGCCTTTTTTTACAGACCTCCAGTCTGTAGCAAGAGATCTACAACCGATGGCTTGTGTACACAGGTTTTTGCCTGTGCGTCACATTCACAGCAGAATTTGGGAAAGAGAACATGCATTGGTTTTTACTCAATGCATATTTTTTATTCTCCTTATTTTTAGATTTAGGTAGTAAATGACTAGATGCTGAGGATAATAATTAGAACTGCGGAATTATAAAGCGCAGAGTGAACAAACTGTCTTAAACCAACAACCTCACCTCTGGATGTTTCTTATTTGTGTGTGATTGCTGAAATCAATGGCAAGTCCAAGAACTAATATTGGATGCTGAGAAAATAGTCTCAATAAAATCACCATGGAAGCTTCCAAATTAAATTAATTACTGCATTGTGTTTGTGCAGTTTGGGTGGATGCCAGACAGCAGTACATTGCACAATAACAGATGAAACACAACAAATATTTTTAATAGTAAATTTAGAGTAAATTTAGTAAAAAACATAAAGTAGTAATAATGGAAAAAAGCTGTAAGTGTGGTAATTTATGCAAGGTAATCCATGCATGAATTATTTGAAATAATTTCTTCACGGTATTCAAACCTGAAATCTTTGCTCCAAACAGGAAATCTCTGCAACCTCTGTGTTTGGTATGTTCAAGAAATATCTTCTATTTTTACATTTTTCTAGAATGTCCTCCTCCATTCACACTGGTTTAAAACTCACCCTCTCAAATGTTCTCCTCCAATCATAGTTCCCTGGATTGTTCTCTTCCATTCACTCTGCTTCAGAATGTTCTCTCGCCGTTTACACTTGTCCATTTGGTTCTTTTTTCCAAAATCTAGAGGCGTGGATGATGTCAGTTTTCCACACCTGTATGTGATTGCTTGTAGCCTTACTTCCCCTCCATTTCCTAGCAGTATATTTACTTCAGCTGTTATTTCACGGAATATTCTGAAACTAGGCAGGCCTGTCTGCATGAGCCGCAGACAGGAT